>BSAI01000104.1:2474879-2522671 GCA_036245035.1 Adrianichthys oophorus
CTTTATTACTATTACAATGAGCTGCAAAATAACTCCAGGCTGGGTTTTCCTTTTTAGCAGAACCACAAGTGGCTCTCAGTGTGAGGAGCTGCACACAAAAAAAAGGAGGGGCTGCCGCGGTCGGTCCTGCAGACTCCCCCCCAACACAGGGCAGAATGCTGAAACGCGTAGTAACGGAGCGGCACTTGGCCGACCGATGATGCTATTTTTAACTCCCATAGTCGACATGCCTGGCTGGCGCTGCGGCTTTTTCTGCTCAAGCAAAATGCAAAGGCAGGACACCTTCCGACACTGCGCTCCTCTTCATGCACACACACAAAGCAACGATCAACACCCATCTGGATTTTAGGACGCTCGCATTCATTACAGCAGCAACCTGCAGGATTTTTGTGGCACTGCATCTGCATGACCTTAACTTTAGAACATTTTTGCATTTCTTTTTAAATCTCAATATATATATACATTCACCGGCCACTTAGTACCGGGCTGGACCCCCTTTGTCTTCAGAACTGCCGTAATCCTTTATGGCATAGACTCAACTTTCCTCAGAGAGTTTGGTCCATATTGACATGACAGCATCACACAGTTGTTGCAGATTTGTCGGCTGCACATCCATGATGAGAATCTCCCGTTCCACCACATCCCAAAGGGGATCTATTGGGTTGAGATCTGGTGACTGAGGAGGTCATTTGAGTCCAGTGAACTCATTGTCATGTTCTAGAAACCAGTCTGAGATGATTCCAGCTTTATGACTATCCTGCTGGAAGTAGCATCAGAAGATGGTACACTGTGGTCATAAAGGGATGGACATGGTCAGCAACAATACTCAGGTAGGCTGTAGTGTTGTAACCATGCTCAATTGGTACTAAAGGGACCAAAGTGTGCCAAGAAAATATCCATTACACCATTACATCACCAACAGCCTGAACCGTTGATACAAGGCAGAGAGGATCCATGCTTTCATGTTAATTCTGACCCGACCATCTGAATGTTGCAGCAGAAATGGAGACTCATCAGACCAGACAACGTTTTTCCAATCTTCTATTGTCCAGTTTTGGTGAATTTGCGTGAATTGTAGTCTCAGTTCCCTGTTCTTAGCTGACAGGAGTGGTACCCGGTGTGGTCCTCTGCTGCTGTAACCCATCTGTCTCAAGGTTGGATGTGTTGTGCATCAGAGATGTTCTTCTGGTTGGAACCAGTGGTTATTTGAGTTACTGTTGTCGTTCTATCAGCTGAAACCAATCTGGTCATTCTCCTCTGACCTCTGACATCAACAAGACCCACAGACCTGCTGCTCACTGGATATTTTCTCTTTTTTGGGACCATTCTCTGTAAACTCTAGAGATGGTTGTGGGGGAAAATTCCAGTAGATCAGCAATTTCTGAAGTTTTCAGACCAGCCCGTCAGGTACCAACAACCCTGCCACGTTCAAAGTCACTTCAATCATCTTTCTTCTCCATTCTGATGCTCGCTTTGAACTGCAGCAGATCATCTTGACCAGGTCTGCATGTCGAAATGCAGTCAGTTGCTGACATGTGATTGGCCGATTCGAAATTCACGTTAACGAGCAGTTTGATATGTCTTTCTAATAAAGTGACCGGTGAAGTATATTTGCATTTCGTAGTTCAGCATTTGCAGATAATGTCTTTACAATAAATGGTGAGGTCTTCATCAGACATCACGTCATGTTGGGATATATTTTTTGAAGCATTACCATTTTTTTTTTGTGTGCGTGTGTGTGTGTGGGGGTGGGGGGGAATGGTGATTTTATTTTAACCCATTTCATGTTTTTTCCAGAGTTTTTTTTTCCTGATTTAAGTAACCCATCATAACCTTGGATTTTGGTTAAAACAACCCAACTTGGGTTATTTTTGAAGTTTTGATTTGAATTATTGGTTTATTTCAAACTCTAAACGTAAACAATACAACAAGAAGTCCCACATATATATATATGAAACTCATGAATAAACAAATAAGTACATTGATTAAAAAACAAAGAAAAATTAACAAAAATGTAGGAAGAAAATTATGTGTAATTAATTATGATCCTAAAAAGGGATTTTTGCAGTCATGCATACAATTGGTCACATTAGATTAATTAAATAAAGTGTTTATTCACTAAAGTCAAGTCGAGTTAGATTTAATGTTTGGAAAGGAGTGTGAAGAAGCAAACTTATGTCATCCCAACCCAACTGAGCTTGTTTTATAATTTTGCATAGTTGTCATAATCTGGTTTTTGGTGTGTATGTGACTCAGTTTAAGAGTCAGACGTTATGTCTGGACAGAAGATACCCTTAAAAACAAACCCTACTTTAGCCAATTTCTTCTGAGTGAAGCTTGGACAAAAACAAACTAAAGTGTTTTTTTTGTAAAACTTTTATTTACACACAACTGGATTAAAAATGTCGCACACATGGAAACTCAATAAATAAAGAAGTTTATTCATTTATTTTAGTCACAGCTTTTAATTAGTTTGTACAGTTTATTTTTTTCTTTTTTGTTATGACGCAGCAAAGTGGAATTACACCACGGGGTTCTGCTTCCCTCACTCACCATTTAGTCACATCACCTGAGCTTACTCATGATTGATGATGGTGGTTTTACAGTCACGAATGGGAATGAGGTCATCTGAGAAATTCAGCACCTCTAAGAGATGACCGCTGTTGTCCTTTTAAACATCAAAACTTTCTTTTGCCTCTCCGTCATGGATCTCTGGCTGAAGACACATAAAATAATACCAATTTTAATACATTTTTATGTATTTGATTTCGATTAGTGAAGTTTATAAAATTATGATGGAGGTGCACCTTAAAGTAAGATATGTAAAGGTTTTATCACCTGGCTTTGATCGCTCCGTGCAGATTTCAAAAACAAAACAGAAATTTGGTAAAAAGTCGGATCTTTTCTGATTCATCTGTTTTTTTGATGAGTTTAAAACACGTATTTTCTTATGCTGCACAACAATGGTTAGTACCTATCCAGAGGGGGTGTGCTATTCAAATACAAATATACTTTTAGTGTAGTTTTTATATCTTTTTTTCTACTGGATCATAAATCAATGAATTCATGTTTATGTTCAGGTTAACCGCAGTAGTAAGCAGGAAAAAGGATGACGCTCATCAAAGTGGGCCTACGGTATAAAGCTGTGTTCACACAACATGCTGTTTCTTAAACGTGCGTTTAGCTTATGATACTCACACTAGACAAGCAGGGAGGGGCTTTATTTTTTAGTAGCGCATGTCCGCCACCTACAGTTGGAAGACGGTTGGTGCAAATTGTCAAAGCTGTGAAAATCTCATGAATTTTGCTCCAGACTTTTTCTTTCACAGCTCTAGTCTGAATCTATATCTGAAAGACACGGACCAATCTGAACTGCTTCTCTACCCCTCCGTGTTGCTCCAATTGTAGCGGCATTTGAAGCTGTAGTGGTTTCCGAAAGTGTTTTTTTTAAGGTGGAACCATAGCAACTTTGAGCTGGCCATCCCTCTGCCGGAAAGGTGGTCCGCGTGGTGCTTGTGACGTGGAGGAGAAACGGGTTTCTTTATGTGGGTGTGCTCTGAAGCACAAACGTTTACATTTAAATGTAAGTAATGAGTTTTTGTTTGACCTGACTTTTTAAAGTTATAAAACTGATACTGTTACGTATTTTCCGAGCGTTGGCAGCTACGCACTAACGTCGATGACCGGCGACTGTCATTGAGCGGTAGTAACGTCCAAATTTCAAGACACAAATTTTTCCTTATCTCTTCATGTGGAGCAACAAATGTAGGGGAAGGGAGGAGCTGTAGGGGCATGGAAGCAAATCAGATTGGTGTCATGTAATTCCGGTCAGGCACAAACCGCAGATCTCACTAACAAATCCAAGTCCCTGATTAGTCAAAGTTCAACTGGTTTAACTTTCAACACTTGATGTTTTTATTGGAAGTTGTAACCTGAACGCCCACTGCTGAGGGCGGTGTGAACGTAGCTTGAAAGGTTGCCGAACCCTATGTCCAATAAAGAAGAAAAGAAAAACAGGAAATGTGGGAAAAAAAGGATTTCCTGAAATCTGAACATTCACTTGTTTGATATTTCAACTGTTGTTTTTTGGTTCTGTACTGCAACTGAGGACCTGAAAAGACTGGAAAGTCTGCTAGTATTTGGCTTTGAACAAAGATTAAACATTTTCAACATTAACTCAAGTCTCAGTCTGCACTCCAATATTTCAACACGAAACTCTTCAAACAATTGTTTATATTTTCCATCCAGACCAGAAGGAAGCTGATCACAGAGAGTCAAAGACACAAGGACAATCAGATTGTTGAGTTGATTCAGTTGAGTGATGAACAGAGAATAACCAGTACATTAAAGAGTAGAATTAAAAAAAAGACAAATATTTTCTATCAAAAATAGTTTTATATTTAACATCAGGCAGAGTATTAAAGTTCTGGAGAGCAATGCGACCAAAGCAGCTTCTTCTGTTAGACGCTACAATGAACTCAAACAAGTTGTTGATGCATTCCAAAGAAAAGACCTCTGCATACGGGAAACTAAAAGAACACATGGCTCAGTACAGAGGAGACATGTTTGGGTCAATATGTTCACCTGCTTCACAAGGACGAGAGTCCTCTGGGGTCAGCATGTTCTGCAGAGGGAAGACAGATGGTCCAGAGAAGGTAGTGGAGCCATTATGTATCTGATCTGAAGAAAAGTGACTTCTTTACTGCCAAAGCAGTTACAAAGACATTCACTCTTTAACCTCTTAAGACCTGGCGTTCACATCCGTGGACTTCACGTTTTGGGTTATATTTCTACAGCAGTTAATTCTGCTTAACTAGGGCCCTGTGACTACATGTTTAGATGGTTAGCTCAAATATTAGCTCAGGTCTGAAGAGGTTAAAGACGTAGCTTGATGAATATTTGGTTTTTGGTGTTTTTAGCATGTTCTTGTGGCATTTTTGTCATGTTGGAGTACATGTACAAATATTATTAAGGTTAAAATTGCATTTTTGAGTACTTCTTTATTCAAGTCATTAATCAGGAGTAGATGAAGAAACTGTTCTTTGAAATGGGATGTAGACACTACCATCAGTGGGCCCCGTGCTCCCTCCTCCACTCCATTCTGATGCATCCACTTGTAGACGACTAGATCCATGTACGTCTTCTCTATCCAACTTAAATAAGTCAGTTCAATCTGCATTTTTTTGTGATACGCACACTGCCACAACTGAGCCAGGCATTGTCAGTAAGCAATGATTGGTCCGAATCAACATCTCCATGGCAACCACTCTCGCCAGTCAGGAGTGAACTTGTTTTTTTTTTGTTTTTTTTAACTTGTCCTGTCCAACAGCTGAGCAAACAGATATGCGCTGAGAGCCTCTTGTGTTAGACAGATTTTACTGTTAATTTAAGGGGAAGAAGAGAGAGATGACAGTGGAAAAGGGGTGGGTTAATGAAACTGGAGGAAGATTCAAGGGGAGGGGGGTAGAATCATAAAACAACAGGCAACAAGATGCTGGAAGTTTATAATCATTACAGTCAGATGTTATGTTAGTCTAAAGTGGGCGGGTCCTGTCCACACACTCAGATGTTAAACACATACTTGTTGGCTCCAAGAGTCTTCACATACAAACTTGTCAACATGTACACAACAAAACCACAGTTCACACACTTATGCAAACAAACCAACACATGTAAAGCATTTCATTCTGTCACGTATACTGTTTGTGCAAAGGTGAGCTGACACCTGTGTTCATTTGAGTGTTTATATTTTGCTGAGGTGGATGATGGAATGTAAACAAAGAAAAAAAAGAGGAAGAATGCCCGGTTATCCCCAAACCAAGACCGCCACCGAAGCAGAAGGCCAGGACCCCCTCACACCACAGTAGGGCTGATGGAGGAGATCCGCCTGCCAGGTGATCTCGCCAAGCACTGAGACCAGGGCCCGCAGGACCGCCACATGGGCCCCCAACTCCTGAGAGCAGTGAGGCACAGGAGCACAGAGAGTGCAAGCCCTAGCCCAGACAGAAGAGCAGCCCCCCCCAAGAGCAGCAACACCCCCCCATCAAACAAATTGCAAGTGTGTGAAAGCAACAGAATCCTATAACTGCAGTTTAGTGCAAAAAAAGTATATATACTGTAAATTAGGACTGTCAACGTTAACGCACCTGATTAATTTTAAGTAATTCACGTGTTAATATTTATTAACCCAGATTAATTACAGGTCACAAGCGTGCTTTTGTATGTTTTGTGACACAAATTACATTTCTGGGATATTTTTTAAGACAGTGAAAATGAACAAAAAATCTTCTAACTGGTCTCTTCTTCTTCAAGCGACCCATATCGTCATATCATCGTGAATATTCCTAATCTAAGAGTGTGATTAATCTGATTGATTTTTATAATTGACTGACAGCACTAATATACATTTTTTTGTTAATTTTTAAAAAATGCTTCATTCTTCTGGTTGCTTGTGCTAGTCTTCATCCAGTGTGCCCACGGAAGAAACTAACCAATGTTATGTAATATTATGCAGAAGCACCCATTCAGTACTTCATCATCATGCCACAGTGAGCTAAATATAATTTGTCAACATCGGAAGAGCACTTTGTGTTTGTATGTGTGCACGTAAGAGTGCAAACTTACATACAAGTTATATAAAAATACATATACAAATATATTGTACATTTGTAAAGGTGGAGCCCATTGATTACAAAACAGTTAACACACCTACACTTAGTTTTCAACTAGAAACAACAGAAATAGTCTTTTTTTTTTGTCTCTGGTCAAAACTTCGTAACAGTTTACTTGATGGTTTATTGTGCATTAATCTTTACGTTAGGTTAAGTTTACGTTCTCAAAGTCTGTCTGCAGTAAGCTGGCTTGCCAATGCAATAACAAAATTAGCTGCCTCAGCTGCAGCAGACTTAACAAAGGACGTCCCAGTGAGAATACTATCGCTCTGAAAACACTCAATGGGAACAGAGCATCACGCACACCCATTCAATGCAGTGTTTCTGTGGTGTGCCAACTCACGTCTATTACATAACAGAGCTCCTACTCCTAGGCCTAACACCCCTTACAAATCCATGCACGCTCTGCTGCACACGAGCTATTTATAAGCAGCACCCAAGACAGCCATGGTCAAAAATACCTATCTGGTCAATTATTCATTGAGAAACATTCCAAAGCAGAGCAGAGAATAGGTTTAGCTCTACAAGAATAGACCTGTAGTGAATGACAGTAAATAAGATTTAATAGCTATGAAGCAGCAGGTTTGTGCACGCTACCTCTAAAAGAGCAGAGAGGGAAAACCAAAGCTGCAGATTCGCCCTCTCATGTGTTGTGCTCGTATTTATAGAAGCTTCTGCATACACTTTAGCTCCTCTGCAACCATCTTGTTCCTTCACAGGATGCTAAAAATAGCAGGCTGTGCTGTGCCTGAGCCATTTTTAGATCTTTTATTTTCAAGGGAAAGCAGAAAAGCCAACAGTGGGGTGGGGGGGCTTTTCACACAAATAGAAAGTGCCTCTTTGTGTGAATGAACACACTGTTCCATGCAGCATCAGCACCACATCAGGTGAGGCAGCCTTGAATTGCAGGGTTTATATCCCCATTAAACAGTGTATTCTTTATTCAAACATTTAGTCTAACTTCAGAATGTTCTTCAGATGTTAAATGCTTTTGTTAGAAAAAAAATGAAATAATAATTTAGGCATTTCTAAATGTTTAACCCAAACATAAAGGTAGGAATAGGTAGGAATAAAGAATAAGAATAAAGAACCGGCAGATGCACATGGTAACACACTATGAATGTATTACAGTTATATATTAAGATTTGCTGCAATGACATGGTGTAAAGCTATGTTCACACCAGGCATGTTGTGAGTTTTCTTGAATGTGCATTTAGCCCATGCGGTTCACTTTGGACGAGCAGGGAGGGGATTCTTCTTCTTCTTTCTCCGTCTTCTGCTGTTTACAATCCCATATCTGCCACCATTAGTTGGAAGAGGCTTGATGCAAAATGTCAAAGTGAAGAGTGTCGTGAATCTTGCTCCAGACTTTTTCTTTCACAGCTCTATCAGGATATACAAAATACTTGGTGTCATATAAATCTGGCAGAGCACAAACTGCAATTATTCATTTTTCCTTTATGATCAATTTTCAAAAGGTTGGCACTTCCATAAATAAAAAAACCAACGCCATCCATATGTCAATACCAAATCCGAGTCCATGATTGGTCAAAGTTTTACCAGGTTTAATTTTACATAGCTTAAGGCATCGCTGCTTTAGATGCAAGTCTGTAATAGTAGCCGGGCTCTGTTGCGACACCCATCCTCCCCAGGTCGAGTGCAGTCGCACAGGGAGCGAAAGGCGGAGCCTCAGAGATCGAGTCGTTTTACTTTCGAGTAGGAAAAATTTTCAAAAAATAACTATTTCATAAATAATTTGTTCTTTCGTGTTCTAAAGGTAATATATGATCACATAAATGGATAAAATTTACACTGAAAGGCTTAAGAAAAGCAAAGGCCATTTAAAATACCATTGGGATTTGGGACTTTGTCCATGTTTTCTGCCCTGCAGTTCATCCTCATTCCACTAGAGGCAGTAAAAGAGATTTCCCTGCCCATTTCAAAATGGCTGTCACAATAAAAAAAAAAAAAAAAAAAAAACACTTTTGGCGGGAAAAGTTCGCTAATTTTTTTAAACTCTGTGGTGAGAATAACTCACTGTTGTTCATTTTTTAAAAATCATTTTCTTTCAGGGAAGAATACCATGTAGTTAATTATTTCTAACACAGTTACGCCATGTTAAAATGTATGTAGCAATTGTTTACCCCTGAACATTCAATATTTTTGCATCTTAAACTAACATTGTCCTGAGGAACAACTTACCAAAGCATCCAATGTATCATAACGGATACTACGTCACATTAAAATGACATCACAAATGTTTGTTTTTGTGGATTTTATCAAAAGTTTTAAAGATATCTTTTAAAATATTTGAATTTTATTTCATTTCTTTGATGTAGTGGGCTTTACAGGGTTAACTGGCTGGTTACCTAACTGCCCAAAATGTATTTGTTCAAAGTAGTGAACCTGTTAAATCCATTTTAGGTTCATGCTGTTGCTGGAGCCTATCCCAGCTGTTGTTGGGCAAAAGTACACCTTAGATGTGACTGTCACATCCAAGACTGTTACAGAGCCTCAGACACACACTCAATCATACAAACCTATGAAGCATGTCTTTGGACTGTAGGAAGCTGCAGTGAGCCCACATGCAGCCTGAACATGCAAACCACACAGAAAGGAGGTGAGAGTGCTAACCGCTACACCAACGTACAACCCCACAATTATTTTACTTTTGTAATGTGTTCCTATCCCTGATAAGTTTGTTTTTTCTTGTTATTTTCACAGAGCTACCATCTGTTTTCTTGTGGTTTTAGGCTAGGTGGAAAAAATTACATTAGTTAGGAAGAAATTTTCAGTCCTTCACACACCAGCCTCATGTTCACCATTTTATCTCTACTTTCTCGTTTCTTTCAAAGTCAAAAGTGTATATTTCCTTTTTAAAAAAAACAGGCTGTCCAAAGTTGAGCGGTATATTGTTGCTTTTAAAAAAAGCAATTTTTTTTACATTCATCCATCCATTTTCTTAACCCCGTGTCTCTTTTAGGGTCACTGTGTTGCCGGAGCCCGTTCCGTCTACTGTTATCCTGGACAGGTCACCAGTCTGTCGCAGGGCACAGTATTTTTAATAATTGTTATTTTGTCCAAAAATGTAGCCACTGTGCTTGTCCCAAGTCCGGATAAATACAGAGAGCTGTGTCAGGAAGAGCATTCGACATAAAATCTTTGTCAAATCAAATATGCAAATCAGACCTAAGTTGATTCACTGTGGCAACTCTTGAAGGGAAAGGCCAAAAGGAAAAGAGGACCGTTATTTTGCCCCAAATCCAGATCGTTTGTCCCTTCACACTGTTAGGTTCTGCTTCTGGGGGACCTGGTTGCAGAAAAGATGGCGCCCAAACACATCATTAGCTGGAAGTAGAATTTGTGTATCTATACAAGAAGATCCCTAACCCTTACTAGGTTCCGGTCTTTTCCTGGGGAATGAACTTTGGTTTGGTTTGTGGAGCATCAAAGCTACAAATAAAAGGAGACTGGAGATGCGTGGTAAAACCAAGCCCTCTCTTCTCGTACCTGAACTCTGGGACAAATGATACTATGGATTTTGAATGGCTCTAAAAACGGATTCACATGGATACAAGTGCAGACTAATCAAGATGGTGTGGCATGACCTTAAAAAAGAGGTTCCTGCTTAAAACCTTTCAATATGCCTAAATTGCAACCATTCTTCAGAGGAGAGTAACAAAACTGCTCCACAAGAGAATGAGAGTTAGTTCCTGTTATGGGGAACTCGATTGCAGCTGTGTCTGCTCTTGGTGACAAAACCCATTATATTTAGTGGGCTGTTAACTCCTTACATGCAGTTTCTCAGAGCAGGAAACCATTGACTAAATTACAAAACCCAAGTTCCTAAAGGCCGGACGCTTTATCTAAAGCAGCCACTAGGGGCGTTACTTAAGCCTCAAAATGGCTTTAATGGTTTATTCAAGAAGGGCTGCATGGTGGTGTAATGATGAGAACTTTCGCTTTAAAGCTAAAAGGTCCTGGTTCACATAATTACATCATTAAGGCCCAATCCAAATTCTTCCCTTCGCCCTACCACTCCATTTGTAGTGAAAGTGGTGTCCGAAAATAGTTTTTTAAGGGCTACCTTGAGGCGGAGGGATACAGAACCCACCATAAAGAAGGGGTTCCGCATCACGCTATGCCGCGGAGGAGAAGCGCTTTTCTTGACGTGGGTGCGCTCTAGAGCACAGTTTACAATTAAATGTAATTCCTTTTTGTTTTGCCACAACCTTTTTAAAGTTATAAAACCACTGTTATGCATATTCAAGTGTTGAAAGCTCCGGACTAACGTAGCTGACCAGCGACTATTGGTGACGTCATCGAGTGGTAATGACGTCTGAATTCGGAGACTATTTTTCCATAACTCTCCATTTGGAGGGCTAAATGTAGGGGACGGGAGAAGTGGTAGGGTGAAGGGAGGAATTCGGATTGGGCCTATAAGTGTCCTTAGGTGTGAAGGTGTGTGAGTATGTGGCCCTGTGAGAGACGGTCAACCTATCCAGGCGCAGGGTGTAGGCTACTGCACCTTTGTCCAACAGCTGGGACAGACAAAATCCCAAATGTGATTTTGCAGGTTCGGAAGATGATGGATGGATGTAATGTCCAACAACTGTTGGGTTTATTTGTACACGGTTTGCTAACAACTTCACTATGATTTTAAAGTCCAAACAGAAAGAAGACTCCTTTCTTCTAAAAAGTTATCTAAACAAAAAAAAAAGTCTTCAAAACTGGCCTTGATACAAACCAATGAATCAAGATGTGACCACAAATCCTATCCTTGTCCTTCAGTCACTAGTTTGAGGTTTCTTCTCTATAAGAACATTGCATTGAGCTTTACTTTTGGGTCCTTTCAATGATGAACTGAATTGGATAATTATTTAAATGTTTGAACTATTTAGATTAAAAAAATGAAAATCTTAATATGAAAAAGGGAAATACTTCACAGCACCATATATTCATCTGTCTTTAGTATTTGAAACCTGATATAACTATAACCACTGGTATCATATTTGATACATGCATTTGTGAAACCCCAAAATTCTTAGCATGATCCAAACTTTCCTTAAAAATTCATTCGTAACTTTGGTCCACGTTTTCTGACCTGCAGTTCATCATCACTCCACTAGGAGCAGTAGAGGGACTTTTTTTTTTTTGCTCATTTCAAAATGGCTGCTTCAACGAAATCTCAAAAACACTATTGGCGGGAAACGTTTTGCCAATTTTATAAACTTCATGGTGAAAATGACTCATCCAAAATGATCCTTTTTTTTTTTTTAATATCTACTTACTGTGTTGAAAGAATTCAATATTTGTTGATAATTGATATGATACAGTTACACCATTTTAAAAATGTGTAGATCAAATTTGAGACAGTGGGTAAATAAAGTACTCTTTTCTGAACACTCCTGTCAATAATTTTGCATTTTAAACTAACATTGTTGTGAACAAAAACTTTAACTAACGTATCATAATTGGTACTATCTCAATAAAAATATTCTTAATGTGGATTTCATAAAGGTAAAATTATTTTAAAAAACTGAATTTCCTGTTAATTCTTTGGTGTTGTGGGCTTTACAGAATCAAAACTCAGCCCCATCCAAAAAATGAAACAAGCCTCAAATAATGGAATAATTAACATGTAAGATTAAAGCCACAATATGTCATTTAAGTGTTTAGTTTGAAAATAAAATAAGAGGAAATTGAAGTTGTACTGCCAGGGGAACGTTGTTGGTGACATTTTAAATGGTAAATGGTGCCACCATCAGGCTACCTTAATACATAGGGGCTGTTGCAACTGAAACAGGATAATTTATTTACAGATTTTCCTCTTTAGGAAGTTAAAAGCCCTTTTTAAAATTAACTTACAAAATATTTTTTTAAATTAAAGTAAAAAAAAAAGAAACCCACACGCTGCCCTTAATACTGCACATTTATTACAGATTGTTCTTTGTTATAAGTCAAGATTTATGATCCCTTTTCTGCCCGATGATTTTCATCAACCAAGAAGCAAATGCAATAGCATGTTTTTTTAACCACTTCTGTTTTTAAATTAGATTTTTTTTAGAAAGGTCAGATGCTAGGTCTGATATAAATAGGAATGATGGTAAAAAATAAAAGTGCAAAAACTGAGGATTTCCATTCACTTTGGAAGCCCAAACAGCGAGAGGCAGACATTGTTCTTTTCAAACTCTTTTCATTGTCTGAACATTAGAAATTCAGAAAAAGTCAAACACTATAAACCATCGATTCCTTTTAAAATTAAAATAAATTATCTTCCTTTTAATTTAAAATGTTTTTAAGTAATGGCCACGTATTATTATTTTCATTTTCATGCCACCTTAAGCTTATTTTAGAATTAAGATGAACCATAAATTCCAATTCAAATATCAGCTGAAACATATCTCACTTTACCTTTTATCCCACTTTACATCATTTTCAACTCAAGCAATCCTAGCAAAAACAAAACAACTTGATCGATTGATGGACAGCAAAAGCAGCTCTTGCACTTGTGGGGAAAAATTATCTACAGTTTCACGTCAGGAAACTTGAAACCTTTTTTTTTTGGAGATGGTTCTCAACATAGAAAGAAAAAAAAATAACCTAAAACTTTTGGTTTAAATTGCCAATTTAGGAAACTGAAATGCTTTTGCATTCATATGTATTTCTGCAGCAAGTTATCAGAGAATGTGGCGGTTCTGAATGCGACGGCGATGCTCTGAGGGCCTCAGGGCTGACGTCGCTCCCTCTTGGTGAGCAGGTAACACTGAATGGTTCTCAGTCGATCTTTGGCAGGAGCAAACTCTGGTTGCAGCTTCAAAGTAGACTCGTACCAGTGCATGGCTTTCTCAAACTCCTCCTGTAATGACGACAAAAGGTGTTCAAATCGCTGATAGTGGAATGTTTCAACATTTAGTGTGCTCCAATGAAAATTTTGTTTTTAACATGTTCTGGTTGCATTTTTCTGATGATGGAGGGACAAATATACAGAAAATTTAGCTTAAAATTGCATTTCAGAGTATTTCTTTATTTAAATGGTTGCAAATCAGGAGCAGTGTTTATGTGACATAGAAAATGAAGGGGAAATCCCACCAACAAATCACTCAATGCAAAAACAAATTAAAGCTTACAATGACAATTAAAAAGGCAAAACAAATACTGTATATTTGTCATTTGTGTACGATCTCTAATTGACATAAGACTCCAATAAGGTGCTTGTTACTATTAGACAGCAGTCTCTGATAGTGGCTGGGCTCCTTTAAGATCTATCAATCTTTACTTTTTTAAAATATGTTTTTGCGTTAAGTAATTTGTCAGTGTGATTTGCACTTTAGGGCCACCGTAGTAATGGGAAATGGGGGTGGGCTTTATTAAGTGCCAATGGTCCCGCCCACAACTCAAAGATGAATTTCTAATGCGCTAGAAAATGACAAAGATGTTCGCTAAAAAAGTCATAATCAAATTAAAAGCCCACTGGAAGCATTTGTACAATAGATCAACGTATGATTAGAGTGGGACTTCAAACTGAAACAAGTGTCCTTTACCATTGCGATATAAACATTAGCAAGAGTGAAGTGGTTCACAACAAAATGCGGGGCGATCTCCACAGCCATCCGGGCAACGGTTAGTGCGTCCTCCCATAAGCGAGCATTTTGAAAGATGTTGGCCAGACTGATCAGTGGAACATCCTGAAAATACAAAACATGTTTGTTTTTTTTTAACTATGCTTAGACAGAGAGGTTAGTTTTTGCATTAAAAACATGTAATCTAAAAGATTTGCCTTCATGTGATGGGGGGCATAGTTGAGGGCCTGGCGCAGACAGTCAATGGCTTTCTTGCCTTGACCTTTCACCCTCCAGTACAGTGCAGCCATGCTGGATAACACCCAAGATGTCTGGTTCTGCAGTGAAGAGAACAAGGAGAAACAGTCATGAAACGAGCAGCTTCCTTTGTGTTAAAGACTTTCATGTTACCAAAATGTGGTTATGAGAAAACTTGTTTTTGAAAAAGTTTTGCTGTAGAGAAATTGTGCTTTCAAGATTATGGAATGAAAAAAAATGCAAATAAATTAAAGTTTTAATTTGCAATATGTATAAAAAAGTAAAACTGAGCTTCAGGTTGTTGTTAGGTAAGAGAGAAAAAATATCAACTAAAAATACATTAGAAAAAAACAGTTGTTGAAGGGTTAAGAGGTCTTACATGGGGTCAAGGATCACTGAAAAGTAATTATGAAAACCAGATTGCAAATTTGTAAAACAGGCAATGTAAATTTAAAGAAAATAAAAAATATTTAATTGTGTGAAATTAAAAACAAAAAAAACATTGAAAAATTGAAAAATATAAATATGATATAAATTTTAAATTTGAAAAAAAAATATTTAAATTTAAAAAACGTACATTTTTTGCTTGAATAAGAAAAAAACAATTATAACTTAAAACTGTAAACAAAAAAAGTGTAGAATTATATTGATTTAAACTTCTATTTATATCATTATTATTTATATTATTATTATTATTATTATTGATATTTAAATAATGATATGGTGTACAGTAGTGGTAATGCTCTCCAAAGTTTGGTATACTAGAGAAGGGATGCCACAAGCGGCACCAACAGCAGACGCTGTTTTGAAGTGGAAATTACATCATCATCGCCTCCATCATCCGATGTCCCTCATGAATGAATGAATGAATGAATGAAACTTTATTTATACAGCACTTAATAACTCTAAATTGTTTCACAATAGGAGAAAGACAGAAGAAAGTTTAAAATTAGGCACATTAAGAACAAAATTTAAAACGGCATGAAATTACAAAAGGCAGTAAGCAGTAAAATACATAAAAGATAAATAAGAATGCAATAAAATAAAATAAAATGCCAAAAACTACTGGGCATTAAAAGCCATTCAAAAAGGGTTGTTTTTAGTTGGCATTTGAAGCTGTTAAGGTCTGATATCACGCTCAGTTCTGCAGGAATGTTATTCTATAACTAAGGGCCATCAATGGAAAAAGCACGGTCACACCAGTGTCTCTGGGCACTGGGAATCTGGGCACATCCAGCAAATTGGTTAGCAGACCTTAAAACTCTAGAATGGCTGGGGACAGTTAAAAGCTCAATTAAGTCAACTGGGGCGAGATCATGAACAGCTTTAAAAACAAACAGTAAAAGTTTAAATTGAATTCTAAAATCAACAGGGAGCCAGTGAAGTGAACAGAGTACCGGAGTGATGTGCCGTCGTCGGGATGTTCCAGTTAACATTCGTGCTGTGACTCAGGGAAGGTTCAGCTTTAGGTAAAAGGTACAGTAATAAAAGCAATTTTTTTACAACATTGTCAGTTTGTTTGTTAAATTTAAAACAGCTGTCAAAGATAATCCTCCGGTTTCTAACAGCGGTAGAGTCACCAGTAGAGGTGTCACCAAAAATCATGCTCTCTGTTTTTGACCCATTTAAATACAGAAAATTCCAGCTCAACCACTGCCTTCCTTCATCAAGGCACTCAGTTCAAATGTTTTGTGAGCTCTTTTTTTTCTCAAACTGAGGGGCAGATATATCTGCTGATTTTATTGATGCAGGCACCAACATCACCAAGATAAATTCCTTGTATGGGTAAAATCATACTTGGCAATAAATTTAAAGAGCAGGACCAAGGATAGAACCTTGTGGTACCCCACTGGACAGAGGAAGAGGCCTTACTAATCCTCAAAGAAAAACTTCTCCCTGGTAAATAGAGGACTTAAACCAGTCAAGTGCAGTCCCACAAATGCTGACGTGATGTTCTAGTTGGGACAGGAGGACTGTACGGTCTGTGCCGAAAGCTGCTGTCAGGTCCAATAGTACGAGGACAACAGGCTGTTTGGCATCAACAGATACGGCTACCACATTGTGGACCTTTGACAGGGCAGACTCTGTGCTGTGCCGAGATCTAAAACCTGACGGAAACTTCTCAAAAATAAAACTGTGTTCTAAAAAGGACTGTAACTGCTAAAAAAAAAAAAAAAAAAAAAACATTTTCAAATTACTCAGATAAAAAAGACAAATGAGAAACAGGTGAAAAACGAGATAAAACAGAGGAGTCAAGGTAAGGTTTTTAAAGAAGAGGCTTAACCATGACATGTTTTTAAAAGCAGATGGAACAACTCCAGAGCTTAAGGAAGTGTTGATGAAATCCAAAAGACCAAGCACTACAATATCAAAAGCTTCTTTTAGAATTTTAGTTGGAATCATATCAAGACAGCAGTTTGTGGGTTTGAGTGATTTGACAATTTGAAAAAGAGTTGGAAGAGAAAATCAACTCAAAATGATCAAACCCATCAGACAGAGAACAAAATATTGTATCTGTTAACAACTGGAGTTATGGTCTGTCTGACAGAATCCTCTTTATCAGTAAAGAAATGAAGCCATTTCTCACAGGAGGCCGTGGAGGTGTCGGGGATGGCTAAGGGCTGCGGGTTTACACGTTTATTCATTGCATTAAACAACACTCTTAGACTGATTGTTGGTGGAGATGAAGTCTGAAAAATACTTTGCTTTGGCCTCTTTGAAATAGTTCTGATATTCAGCTAAGGAGTCTCGTAAAATCTCCCGGGAGACGTGTAGTTTGTCTTTCTTCCAAGTCCTCTCATCCTGTCTGCACTGTTTCTTTCAAGTAAAAAAAAAATTAAATCTAATTCATCAAATGTTCATTTTTTCTTACAAGTTTACAATGTGCACTTTTGAGTTTGAAACTGTTTTCAAATTTTCTATTTTTTTTCCCTCAGATTTACAATCTTGTTTGTCGTTCACTTTAACCCGGTGCTGGTTTGACCCCATAGTCTTACCTTCTCCAGTATTTTGGCAATGCGGGTTCCCACTTGCTCAAAGGACTGAGGGGAGAATTTATCTTTGCCAAGATTCTGCAGCACCTTCAAGTAAATAGAAGAAAGACAAAAGTACGACCATCAGAAAGTTTTCCAAAGTTTCCAGAAAGAAATGGAATTTCTTCAAGATGTTAATCATTAAAGCCACTAGATGTCACTACTTCTCTAAAATGCAGTTAGAAAGGCAGACTGACACTTTCATGTGCAAATGGAAGGCATTTGAATAATACATCTCTTTTGGGTATTTTGACCTTGATGTTATTCAGGTTCTTTTCTTTTTTTTAATTAGCTTCTGTTTCTAAAAATGTGTTTAAGGCGTGCAGCCGATTGCGTTAAAGCAATCTTGCTGCTTGTACATTTGGGCGGCTTTGGCTCTTCCCTCTGCATACCTCGCGCAGCTGGCTCTCCCCAGTGTAGTGGATGGCGGCGCGGTTGGCTACCCCTGCCAGGTGGTCGAGGGTGTGCATGCTGGCTGCTAGGTTGGCATTGCATAAAGGCTCCACTGCTGGCTCCTGGAGTGGTGTGGCAAAGTCTATGTGCTCTGTGATGCTGGAGAGGAGGTAAAGTGAAAGGTATCAGAACATTAAAAGAAAGATTGTTGGTATGCTAGGTTTTTATTTTTTTGTCTACAATTTTTGCCTTACTCAATATTCTTAGCAGAAACAGCCAACCAAGTGCTGGCTACGGTGGTGAGGTCAACCCTCCTTGTCCGCTGACACTCCTCTGGTCCTGGCCAGCCAAGGCTAGTGTAGTCCTTCCAGCGACCTGACAGAAAACACAAAACCATCACCCTGACATGACCTTTTTTTTTTTCAAGAGAGAGAGAGAGGTTTATTACCAAATAAAAAATTTTTTTTTTTTTTTTTTTTGCATAGTTTGGTCAGGGGTGGGACTTGTATTCAAGTGCGACTTCTATGTGATTTAAAAAAAGGCTCATGCTTGTTATGTTCCCATTAGCAATTGCTAGAGGACACTGAAGAGTGGGTGGAGTCTCAAACCAACATGGAGGAGAATCTGATCATTCCACTCCTGAACTCTGATATTTTTCTTAACATCGAGACAATAAAAAGATCCTCAAATGTTTTTTTTATTTTTCCCTCCTCTGACTAATGCAGGACAGTGAGTCCTCAAACTGGGTCACAGAGAGATGGAAGTACCGCTGAAAGCAGCCATCATTCAGACACGGCTCCTGCAGTAGATGGTGGAGCTCACCGTACTGAGAGAGTCTCTGAATGATTTCCTGAACCCACCACATGGAGACGTGATTACCGATGCTTTTTTAGAGCTCTTTAAAATAAATAAACCTGGTCTCTCAACATTACCTGTGTCTTCCATGCATTGACTGTAAGTAGCTCCTCCCACATGCGTCTGGAGCATCTCGTTAACAAACACATTTTGGGACAAAAATGGAGGCATGTTAAAGGGAAGAGGTGCCCGATGTGAATTTTTCACGTGAATCTCATTGTTCGGAAGTGTTGGATTTTTCTCCCAAAAGTACAACTTCAGTGTAACTTATATGTTCTTTTCTTCTTTATTTGACATTTTTTGGCTGCTGAAACTTACACTTAAGAGCGACATATAGTCTGGAAAATATGATAATTAGAAAATGCTTCTTCTACCTGAAGGACCAGGAGATGGAATAGTTGGACCGCTGATTTTCAAAACAGAATGCCCTCCCGGTACAGACTCCCTGATGGAGATTTCATCAGAGATTGCAGAGCTTTCCGGCTCCTCCATCTTTGCCTTTTTAACCCTTTTTACCTGGAAGGTGATCTAGAAATGATCAAAAATAAAAACACATGCAGGTCAGCTGTAGACCCATTTTAATCACATCTCAAAGGGAAGTCGAACATTTACCCATTCTGCTCCGTCATCATCCTCACAGTTTCCAAAACAAGGCTCACTTCCCACACGGGCTCCCATCACCCGGTCATTCTTGAGTACCCGGATCCCTCGCAGGTCCCCTCGTTTCCCCCCAACATCCAGCGCTCCCTCAAACGCCCCCATCAGATCTTCATTCAGCTGCCACTCCTCCTCTTTCTCCACTCCTTCATTTCCAAAGGACGAACCGTCTCCTGAAGTGGAAGGAGAAACCTGCAGTTGGCGCTGCCCGGCTGCTTCACCTGAGCCATTACTGTCCACGATGACCTCTGCAGAGAGGGGGCGACGTAGCAGAAGAAAACATCATTTTACACGTGTTGCTTCTGTTCATTTTGAAGGATAATCTGAAATGGTGTCATCAAATCCTGCTCTTACTCTCAAAGAGCAGTGTATCCTCAATGGCACTGATAGCAGAAACATCCTGCTTCTCCTCACTGCTCTCCCATTCCTCCAGCTGAATACCGAGGTCCTCCTGAGCAAGGCAGCCACCATCCTCTGAACCAATGAAAAATATGAATCAAACGTTTTCCTTAGAAGAAATATTAAACATGAAATGTAGCTTTCAGAACTGTATCATTTGGGTATTAAGTTTATTTTAGTCTCAGTATTCCAGCATTTTTTTTTTTTTACCATCACAAAGCTAAACCCAAATGGAGGCAGATTTTCCTTTTTTCTAGTCTGACCTTAAATCCTGTGTTTATAACGACAACCTTTAGCTTCACCGAGTGGAAGATAGCTCCGTCTAAATTTAGCGTGATCTTTTTTCTGCAGCTTAAATTATTGAACGGGAAAATTGCTGCACTTCAAAGGACTGTTTTCCTTACTCCCACTCATGCTGTGGGGCTCTGTTGGATTCTCTGCACAACATTCAGTGAAACGATTGTAACCTCACAACGTTTGTCCAACAACAGGTCAGTCTGACAAAACTGTAGTGGACTAGATTAACAATAAAGACATGGATTACAAGAACACTGAAGGGATTTGTTCTAAGATAAGTGACTAATAAGAGGTGTTTTTGAATACAATTTTCGTTTTTTTATGTAATTTCAAGTGGTTATATGAGGAAGACACTTATTTCAGTGTTTGAGAAAGAAAATAAAAAATAAATCTAGATGTTAATGTCCAAAGATGAAGCTAAAACATTCATAGATTGAAGTAAGTAGGCTACATAAGCATACAATTATGTAAACTTCTCACCTTTTTAAAAATAATGTATTAATTTAATAACATATTAAGTGAGGGGGTCATGTTTAGACATGAAACACAAACTTTGTTGTGTGCACTAGGATGAGCTCTCTGTGTAAAGCATACCCACTCACGATTAACTAATGTGAATCGGATGATCTTAAATTTAATCGTATAATTTCTGTACAGTTCAAATGTAAAGACAGTTGATTGCACTGTAAAAGTAAAGTCATTTTGATCAATCCTGATTAATTCCTGATTATAAAGGTAGCAGTAGCAGAAGACGGCATGCCTTCATTTATAATGTTTTGTTTTTCTTAAACTGCATTCACAACAAATGGAAATAGCCCATCAGAAGCATCCTTCAAATATCTGAACTTTTGATGGTATATATAGAGAACTGGACTGATTATCCCCTTTAACTTCACATTCCAAATAGGGAGTACCCGCTGGTCCCAGAAGGCCAAAATCCCCTAGACTTTTATTGAGGAAAAAACAGCTATTACACAGTTATTATGTTTGTCAGAATAACTATACTTGCTCTGGTAACTCTTTTTAACATGTTCTTGCTCAACCTAGTTTTTTTTCTAAATATATATTTTCTTTATTGCAAGTTATTCAAGTTATAAACTGACCAATCAGATGCCTCAGTGAAAGCATGTGGCGCCCGCTGGCCCCACCTGGAACCTTTGATTGACAGATTCTCCTGAGCCCGCTTTCAGTGGAAGAGGTGTGGCTGAGAGTGGTTGCCATAGAAACAATGACTCAGACTGACTTGGACCAATCACCGCTTACTAACGTCATCTGGTTCTAAAATGGTGAAGTCCGTACACTGGACAAATGGCGACTGAATTGATTCATTTCGGTGGACCCGGAGGTAAGGCATTTTCTATGGGTGACGTCACCCCGATGTTTAGACTATCTCTATTTATGTCAATCAAATCTACCAATCAGGGACTCAGCTTGATCAGATGAAATAATCGGCGGGTAGAGTTAAGACCAACATGGAGGAGAATCTGATCGTTCTACTCCTGAACTTTATGATGTTTTTCCTTTTTGTAATGAGACAATAATAAATAGTTCCTCTAATTAAAATTTTTTGTTCCTTTGGACTAATGCAGGACATAAAGTCGTCAAACTGGGTCAGAGAGGTGGAAGTACTGCTGAAAGCAGCTGTCATTAAGCCTCTCCTCCTGCAGTGGATGGTGAAACCCAATCTTACTGAGAGACTCTCAATCTCATGAACCCAGACATAGAAACATGGTTACTAATGCTTTTTCAGAGTTCTTCAAAATAAATAGACCTGATCTCTCAACATCCCTCATGTCTTCCATGCACTGACTGTAAATGAGATATACAGCCAGTGCTTCTGTATGGCCATGCGGCTAAAAACTTTTGACGGCAGCTCCTCCCAAGCGGCGGGAACGTCTATATTTTGAACATAATTTTGGAAAAGTGTCCAGAAGTGAATTTGCTAAACAGGGGCTGGGGACACAAATTTGCCATGCGAATCGCATTTGTTGTGAACGCAGCATTAGACTGTTGACTAAACATCCCATAAATATGAAGATTTCCACCAACAAGTTTGAATGTGTTGGAGTCACTTACGTGAACAGGGCTCTCTGTGCGAAAGATTGTAAAGGGACGGATAGAACTGCAGACATCGAAGCAAAGGTAAGGCGGTGCGACACTGTTCACAGCTAGCAAAGGAAGAGAAGGCTGAGGAGGAGGTGAGGGTCGTCTCCAGGACGTGTCGGAACAGAGCCAGAGCACCTGTCACGTTGCTCTGAGCCAAATGCACGCTCACCAGGCCCAGCAAGGTGTGGGGCTGACAAAGCAAACAAGAACATTGCTTGAAAAGAGTATGTGAACGTTGACATTGAAATTTAGCAGTTTTAAAGTGTGTACTTCTTTTTATTTGTGGGTTTAATACCCAGCAGCTCAAATTCCTCTTTAGTGTCGCAGCCAGAAATGTATCTGTGTGGGCTGATAAATAAAATAACAAAAAGAAAGACAATGTTCATCACAAGCTTTTTAAATTATGTTGACAGTTTGCGTTAAAACTGTTTTGTAAAACAAACTCAGTGCTGTTGGAAATAGGGGTGTCCTGATCCAATCACATGATCAGAAATTGGGGCTAGTTCTTGAAGTTTCAGACTCAATTGAAATGGGTCTTTTCATCTCCATAAGAAATCAAATATTATTTTGTCCTCATTGTGGTCAGTGTAATATATTTCATGCTTTTTATTACAGATACTGTAATAAATAAACAATAAACAAATACTCTACTAGAAGTCTGTAAATCAAGTACAGATCATGAAGATTTTTCTGCCGTAAAACGCAGCAGAATGCAGCACTAGTTGGAGCAGGAGGCTCATAAAAGCATTTTGGTAGAGTTAATGAGATTTTAACAGTATCTGATTGTTTGGGTTCAACTTTTCTTTTAATAAACATTTAAAACTAATAGCAAGCATCTCTTTTGGTTTATCTTGATGCAAACATTAACTTACAAAGGCATTTTAACAGTAAACGGATCTGGTTTTTGTTTCGTTTTAATGAGAACTGCTCTCTCAGACAGACAGCAGTGAGACGGGAGCCAAGTGACTGTCTAAAAAGTGCAAACTCTGGGAAAAAGGAATTAAAAGAACATCAATAATTTCTCAAAAAACAAAACAAAAAAAAAAAATCAGTGGTTACATTGATGTGAGCTAGTCATGAATCCACATCATCATATGTATGCTACAACAATTTAAAAAGAAAGTCATACATTTTTTTACATTTATTTTAATGGAGACATGAATGTCATCTGATCAAAAATGATGAATCATTCTGAAGATACTAAAGTTACAGTCACCAAACTTTCTCACATGACTAACTATCATGCATTTTTACTAATTAATAGTTAACTATGTTTCCTAGTAGATAGTTGCACTAATTTTACTTGATTGTTAAAGTTAAATCAGAAAAGTGAACTGTTTCAGTGTTGAATAAAAAAAAGGCTAATAAAATAAAAAAAAATATGGGAAAGCCTGGATCTGTCTGTTAAAAGTGTTCATTTTTTTAATATGATACAAAAGTATTAGTTCAGGACTCAGTATCGGCAGACTCTTGATATCAAATGACTCGGATTGGGACCAAAGACACCTGATTAAGACATTGATAGTCGTAATGTTTAGATTTTTGAATGCTTTGGTATGATACGTAATGAAAAACTATGCAATGAATTAAAAAAATCCTTTTTTTTTTTTTACTTTGATTTGGCTCTATGTATAAAAGACTTCATCACATTCCAAAACTTCCATTTAATCTACTAAAAATGCCTCCCACCGCGTCAGTTGTCTACAGATTTACAAAGTGAACTGGCGGGGGCTAGCATTTAAGATTGATGGTTTGATCCCCAACTTGCTCATTGATCTTGTGAGTCATAGAGATGAGCTGAGTGTGTGGCAGAACCTTCTTGCTCTGCTTTTTGAGGTGCAATCATATAGCAGGTGCCTTTACCTCAGAGGCATTGAGTGCCAATGCGCGCTCCAGGAGGGTTTGTGCATGGCTGGTCAGGCCGTAGTGCAGTAGCAGGTTAGCAGCGTTGCCGAGGGGCAAGTGATGATGTGAAGGCGGAGCTGAGCGCAAGACTTGGCGCAGACACTGCAGCGCACGGCTGCCATTGCCTTTTGCCCGCCAAAATAAAGCTGCCTCGTTGTGGATCTGCCAGCAGGGAATAGTAGCCTAAATCCAAACAAACTTCTGTTATCTTGTTGGAGCAGCTCAGTGATTTAGAATCATGTTTGTGACGCATTCCTGAACAACAAACTATAACAAGTGACAGACTTTGGACTTTAAGGCCCCCTCCAATGAAAATGGTTCTCTTAACACTTTAACATGTTCTTGTGGCATTTTTCTGATGATAGAGGACATATATTATAAGATAATTAAACTCTAAATTGGATTTCTGAGAATTTCATAATTCAAATAATTACAGATGTAAAAAAAACTGTTTGAAAATGAGCTCATATGTAAAGTAGAAAATAAGCTGGGTGGGACACAATCTCCACTCTATTTTGATTCAGTCACTTGTAGACAAATAGATTCATGTATTTATTTGTTTCCTGGTCTGAGCTGGTATCTGGATCAAAACTGTACGGCTGGATAGCCCCTATATTTGCTTACCATTTGTATTGTATTGATAAAGTAAGGTTGGGGTTGTAAGGGGCTTTAAGTTCCCAACCATGTAAAGAGATGGGTAATGGGAAGTGGGGCGGGCTTACTCAATGCCAACAGTCCCGCCCACAACTCCGAGGTGAATTTCTAATAAACTTCTGTCACTCTGCAGAAACGATGTCCAAGAAGAAGACACAGGTTTTCAAATTTTGGCTAAAAATGGCATGATCCTAAATAAAAGAGCCCTGGGAACGCTTTTAGAATAAAAATAAAATATAACTGAAGTGGAACTTTAAAGCTAAAACTAGCAACTGAACTAACAAAAACTGTTGGTGTCACATATCAAACACCTAAGAGCTAAAAAGAGACAGAAGACATAAATTAGAAAAGTATTTACTTGTTTCATTGCTTCTGCTATGGTGGTACCAATCTGTTCCAGAGTCTGCCCGCCGCGCCGTGACCGCAGTATCTTTAAACACAAACAGATATGTTTCCCAAAGAAAAACAGGTAGAGCAAATATTGTAACTGACACCAGCTCTAAACAACTTTTTCCCATGTAATGAAGAGACCCATACCTCAGTGGCGAAGGGATCTGGCAGCTCCTTCTCCTCCAAGGACCAGTCTAAAGACGCGGGCAGCAGGGCTGGATACGGTTGATGGAAAGGGCTACAATCAGGCAGAGTCACAGTCTCTGGTGGATTGCTGCTCCCATGAAGGAGAGTTTCCAGCGAGCTGAGAAGACAGAGGAGTCATATTTCACTTACATGTCAATTTTCAATTCAACTTACAGCTTTGGATGCCAAAAAACAAAAATCCCACTGTAAATACCTCAGTATATTAGGATTAGACCTATAAGATTGTCTATGAGTACACGGAACATTGTACTAAGAGTTAAAGTTTCTACCTTTTGCTGTTTACAAGTCAGTGAGGGTGTATTCAGACTGGAAAAAGTCCATTGGTCAGGACAGTGTCTGCTTAATTTGATCCGGATTGAGTCCAGAAACTTGCGTTCGGTCTGTATTCAGACTGCTGTCAAACCAAAGCTTGTAAACAAAACCATGTGACTAAAGATCTCTTTAGTCATTGGCCAGGAATGACGAGGACGGGGCAAAGCAACAAGAGAAAGAATAATGGAAGTTCTGTGCTTTGCAGTCCTTGTCCGGAAAGTTCACTTATTAAAACTTTATATTTCGCTGATAAATTCTGAATGCCTGTATCAACATCAGGTACAGCACTTTTCTGCTGCTTTGGTACGGCGGACGCATGATGTAAGGTTGTTACTGAGAAGAGAACAGCTATGGAGTTAAGATAAGTGTTTATGACATATAGACGGTCAGGAAAACGGTGTGAGAAGCAATGTGGATCATGTTGAAAGTTGTTTTAATGAGCCTGCATTCATTTGACTACATTTCAATGAGTTTCTGTGTCATCATTGCTCTGCTTCTTTGTTTACATCCAATAATGCCTGGCTACGGTGGCCATTTTGGTCCAGTTGTTCTGCTCTGAGCACAGAGCCTAATCAGACTGAGAAAACTCAGAAACAAACCGAACCTCAGTCCGATTGGAAATTAACTGAGACCACCTCAAAAGATGGATCAGAAAGCGGATCCTGGTACCGGACCGGGGTCCGCTTGGGTGTATTCAGACTAAAAATTTGGTCCAGATCATCAGAAAAAACAAACTCTGGTTCATTTTAAGTGAACCAAATGTGTCCAGACTGAATACACCTTAAGTCTTAATTTTTGTGTCCTGATGTGTTTTTACCTGTTCTCCCAAATAGTCCACATTTTTCCAAAATAATCCAGACTATATACAAATAATGTCTGTAAATAAAATACTGCATAACCAAATTGGTTTAGTGTTTCTAAATAACATTGTGTGACCATTACTCTGAAAAAAAAGAAGACCAACCCAAAAAAGTGTTAGGTTCAAATTCAAAGACCTTCTCTTTTATGTACACTGCAGTGATTTTTGTGTTGTTTTATATTCTAATTATGTATTCATTTTAACCCTGTAAAATAAATGATTTGACACTCAAACAGGCAAGAACTCCGCTCTGATAGTGTGGGGTTACAGACCTGAGGCCCTGCGTTTCAGGAGGAAGGTAAAACGTCGGCAGCAGGTGAGCAGGGGGCACGTTTGGGTACTCGTGGAAACAGTGAGCCCTCTGAGGCCACAAGATCCTTTGAATGTCCTAAAGAAAAACACAATCAACTGTTCACTAAAGTTTGCCAAAAAGGGACAAAGTTTTAGTTTACAACATCTTATAGAGGAATCAGAAAAATGTGCTATTACTGGTAAGTACTAAAAAAAATTGAAAACAGAAATTCTAAAATAAAATAAAATAAAATAAAAGTGTTATAATTTTCAATTCCATTTCAATTCATGTTTCTTTACATGGTTCCTTTTGCTGGCTATGATCACAGGCAAACATGGCGCTGTACATCAAAAGCTCCAAATAAAACCAAATGGAGCACAGCAGCAGAGCAGAGACTCAGGCTGCATCAAAATCTTGGCTAGAAAATAGGTTTTAACACTGCCCAACACTATATAGAAATTTCAAAATAAAAGTTCTGGTTTTCATCAATTAAGTCTCATCAGTGACTGTTTTTCAAAAAACAAACAATAAAACAATAAAGCTGCCATGTGCTTTTATCATTTATTTGCTAGAAATGAATTTTTTGTATTAAATTTTGTAACTTTAAGGCTCTAAATTGGATACAACTTTTTGACTGTTTTTATGATAAGTATTAAGAAAACAATTAGACCTTTCCTTTTTTTCACACAAAAAATGTGGTTTTAGTTTTTTTTTTTTTTTTTTTAAATCTTTTTATCTTGCCTGGGTGTGATTCCGATTGTTGCCCCACAACGCAGCAGCAGGGTCCTGGTTCCCCGACACAGAGGGATGGAGTGGGGGGCTGTTTGCTGACTGGTTTGATGAGTGCTCTGACACAAGTGCCACACTTGATGCCACAGACACTTCTTCTCCAAACTGAGAAAAGAAACAGAAAAAATAGAGAAGAAGGTTGCAAAAGAGGCTAGAACAGACTTTCATTTTTCTTTTTTTTATTTGAGTTATCTGATACAGCACTTCTACCACTTTTAGGTTCACTTGCTGAAATGGCAATAGCTGTGTTCCCTTACATATTTGCAAAAAACCTTTTTGAATTTCTAGAAATGTTGAAAAAAAACAATTTCGCAATTACACTGTTTCCATTAAATCCTAATTATGCAAATAAACATAAACCAACTCACAGGATAAGTCATTCAAAACCAGGGCGATGGGTGAGAGCATCTATTGTTTTAATTTGATTCACAAAAAGGGAGCATTTGGATGACATCACAGCAGTGCCTGACGCGTGCCTGCTGTGCAGCAAGACCAACAGTCTGTATCCAGACACAGAGACGCATGCGAGAAGCCTGTTTAGCGTACTAAAAAAATAAACGTTCTAACAGTTGGAGCCTTTTTTCTGCTGCTCCCTACATGCTGGAGCGGCTACGGATGAAGCGATTTTAGGAAATGTTGGTGGATGATTTTAAAGAGGAGCTGTGGATCCAACAATTCCACATGACACGCAGCTCTCAATGAGCTGTGATGCTTCTTGTGGCACCCGCTGTGCTGTGCTCAGGGCAGTTCCTACCAAGAAGCGCATTTAATACAAAAAAAGTGTTTCTTTTGCAGTTTTGCGAAATATGTAAACTTTAAAACGCCCAAAAACCACCTCCTCCAACCACAAAAACTTTTGTTCAGTGAATGCTCGTTTTTTTCCCAAAATTGTGGTGTTTCCATTAAGCAAATGTATTATCCTAATAATGTTTATTTATAATGAAATGAGATTTATGTCTTTAAGAGCATTTGATTTAAATTTCTTGCAAATTAGGATCTTGTCTTTTCAGCCACACGTTTGTAACAGAAGATCTTACATACAAGAAGTTCCAAAAATTAGACGACTTAAAAATTTTTTATTATTTCCTCTTGCATAATTGTAAAATGATGCTGAAATATTTTGGCTTTGTTGCCAAGTCAAACAGTGTTTACCTTAAAAAAGGAACTCAAAAAAGTTGAAAGCTGTATCTGTTAAAGAGCAAAAGCTCAGGTTCCATTTGTATGACAGCTTTGTTTGTTCCAGTACAGTTAGTGAATGACTTTTGGTTCCCACTACAGACAGATCACTTAACGCCTTTCAACTTTCCTTCACAAAACTCACCTGAACATAGTGGACATGTTCGAAGCGGTCACCTCGATGGTAGCGCACAGGTAGGTCGTGGGGGCAGAACAGGCTGCGCTGCTGCTGACCCATTTCACACATCTGGTGGTTTCCTTTAAAAAGCACAACACACACATTCTCAAATGCTAGCACACACTTCATGTCTAGCTCTTGCTGGCAAATACATTGGTTGTGTCAGAATTCCCTCACTTTTTAGTGCACTTTATGGGGCATTGGCCATTTTGGGGGGTTTCCAAATCAACAATTCCAAAAATAAGTGCCCTGAAAATTTCCCAGAAGTCTCTGCAAAAAAAATCTGTGTGCATTGATCCTCACTGGTGAATGACCAAAATGCATTGTGTTGAAATGATTTTTATTAATATATTTTATATATATATATATATATATATATATATATATGTGTGTGTATTTTATATTTATTTTTTATAAATCATCCAAGTTTTCATCTTTACAACACAGTGGATTCATAAATAGTCTTTGTAAAATGTTCATATTTATTAGATTTTTACTTCAGGAAAAGGGTGACGTCATTTTTGCCATTTAAAAAAAAAAAAGTAGTGAGCATGATGTCCAAATCACGTTATCAGGGCACTAGATGGCGCCACTGTTAGAGGTTGGGGAGACACAGCCATAGTCTGAATTTACTTTTACGAACACCATTCAAATGTAAGCCATACAAACTTGAAATCAAGTTTTCATCTTTTAATCATTGAAATATACATATTAGTAAAAGCATCATCTTATCTGACCTATAAAAGTGCACTCATCAGATAAACACATGCAGAGAGCAGTTTGGTGTTATCAGAAGGATGACAAGCATTTAATTTATTGGATCCAAGCTGCCAGGATCTTTTGAGTAACAACTTGAACAGCTTTTTGCTTTGTGATATTTGCTTTTGTCATTGGGTCTTTGTGACATAAATTTTCAGAGCTCTCAAACTAGGACCAAACAACGTCTGCTTACAGCACTTATTTGTTAACAAAAACTTCTGGAAAAGTTAAATTAACTTTTAGCCATAGCAGTTTATCTGAAGCGGTAATGGAAGAGCAGTCATTTAATTCATTTAACACTGCAGAGAATAAAACGGAAATTATAAATATGACACGTTTTTTGGAACATTTTAAAGATCCAGAAGTTTTTAGTTACTTTAAAAATGTTCCTGTTTTTAGACAAAATTTTTAAAAATGACAGTTTCTGCAGCACAGCAGTAGTTCATTCACAGTAGTTCACTCTCAGATGTTTGCGCCCCCACATTCTGTCATCCAGCATTACCGGTGCAACAAAAATGCCACGCAATATCAGCGCTATCCAGTCGTACAGTTTTGAGCCAGATACCAGTTCAGAGAAGAGAACAAATAAGTACATGGATCTAGTTTCCTACAAGACGGTGCATATGAATGGGGAGGAGCAAGGAGCTTGTGGTCCCCCTCCGTATTTACTACGTCACAAATGCAATCTTCATCAAACAGTATTTTCTGTCTGATCCTGATTCACATCGGTTTGAATGAAGACATACTCAGAAATACAATTTTAAACTATTTTTCATATATGTCCTCCATCATGAAAAAAGTGAAAAATTGCCATAAGAACATGTTAAAAACACAATTTTCATTGGAGTAGATCTTCAATAATACCAGAAGTTGAAATGTAATGTAATACGTAAATAGAATGAAATGAGTTCTGTTTGATCAGGCTCTGGTCAATCTACTGTGTACAGAATCTCACCAAGTTGGGCTTCTTTGGCCATTTGGGTCTCATGGATAATGTTCCGTAAGATCTGCTCCTCCTGCAGCAGCTTGTGTTTGTCCAGTGACTCCTGCTGGCGGAGGTAGTGGTCATGTTGTTTTTGGTACTCCTTCAGTTCATTCAGAGTCCGCTGCAGGGACCTGCAACACACAAGATGAACACAGAAAAGTAAGGACTGCTTTCAAGAAGGCGCTGTAAAGTGTTTGCTTTTAATACAACCGAGGAGGCAAAATTAATTATTTTTATTCAACAAAAGTTTAAAAGCAGACATTGTAGCTGTTGGCAGACAGAAAAAAGATCTAAAAGTCAGAAGAGCAATGGCAGATTTCTCACTAACAGAATGGATGAGCTCAGAGTTCTGATGACAGGAGTGCAGTAATATGTGCTTCACAGAGATGAAACTCCCAGGACAAGCACCCATGTCAAGCACCTCTCAACCATACTTTATGACTGGCTGAGTAGACAAAAATAAGGAGGACAAGGGCAAAAGGATGCGAGAAAGGACTGCTGTTTCTGTAAACCACAGATGTTCTTACTCTGAGCTGGTTAAAGTCATCAAAAATATTTTACCCATTCACAAACACAACAGCGCTATTAAGAGACTTCAAATACACCTCTTCCCTTTGGCATTGCTTTGAACTTCCCAGCAGCCAAACAGATACGCCACCAAAGAAAAAAAGGGGCTCATTTTATGCAGACGCACTCCACTTTGCAAACCAGAGAGTGATCAAGGCTTTGCATCTCCATCTACAAACTACACATATGTTTAGCATCAGTCTGTGACCAAAAGATCTATCAAGAAGTTGAAGAACCCGCAACCTGGATGTGAACAAGATTCCAATCCTAAGCTTTTCTGATCCGTCTGTCTTCAGGAACCAGATGAGAAGACAGCTGGCACAAAGAGGTGTTTCTCAGTGACAGAATCTGCTGATTTATGGAAACACTTCACTACTGTTAAGTGTTGTATATCAGTGAAAAGTTGGTTTTTCAGCATCAGAATCCACTGGTATTATGTTAGTTGCGTGAACGGCTGAAAAGTTACAGTAGTTGAAAGATTGTAAACACTGGAGCTTTAAAGGGTTTAAAAATATGTGTTTCATTGCCAGATTTAATCATCTAAACATTTTTAAAACATCAGGTTAAAGTATTTCCAAAATTTTAGATTTGATGTTACTATAATTGATCCTCCACAACACAGTAAGAAGGTCCAAAGTATGGGAGACTCCCTGATGGACAAACACACAGCGAAACTGAAATACTGATCGACTTAGAAAGTTGTTAGCATGACAGGTGGACCTTAGGGGTACAGTCTCTGTTTTGCTTCAAACCGTATACTTTTCAAACAACTCAAAGTCACCTCATCTGCAGAAATGCTTTCAATGCCTCTGTCTTTTTTGGGTGCATCAGAGATAGACTAGAGGCCACGCTGTGTGGAATTATTCCCCACACCTCAAATATTAGACAGCAATGACTTCAATTATAAGTCCCACTCCGATCTTCTTTTGATTTATAGCAAAAGCGTTCCCAGTGGTGTTTTAATTATGATGATGCCGTTTTTAGCCAAAATCCAAAAAACCTGTGTAGTTTTGCAGGACATAGTTTCTGCAGCGGCAGGAGTTCATTTGAGATTCACCTCTGAGTTTCTCCATTTTTTTCCGACTTTATTACAAATTGATCTTCATAGTTTATCTTCTTGTTGAGATGCAGGATGTATCCAGAAATCGCCCTAAACTTGCACATCACTCATGCATACCTATGCTGGGCTTCCAAGCGCTGCTCCAGTTTTTGCTGACACAGCACGGCGTGTTTCCTCCTTAAGGCCTGCTCAAAGCCTGGCTGGGCCTGCAGCACCTGCTCGTAGCACAAAACTGAGTGGTTGTATTCCCCGAGCATCTGGTGTTTAAAAGAATCAAAAGGGGGGAGGAGTTAAGACTGTGGACAAAGCACATGATGTCTTGCTTTTCATACAGAATGATAGCACAATGACTTTTAAAGCAAATGACAGTTTAAAACAGCGTCCTGCCTTTGCTGCTGCAGTGGTTGGCTGACTTATACTCACAGCATAAATGTTGCCCAAGGTGTAGTGGCTGGTGAAGAGATCTGAGGTGAGGTCAAGGGCGGCGTGGGCGAGAATAGAAGCATCTGCTGAGAAATGGGCACGGTGCAGGATGTTGGCCATGTTGATCAGCGCTATATCCTTGTGCTGCCTGTAAAAACATGAAAAAAATAAAAACACAGACAAAGCCCCGCCTGTGAGGCGACCCTTTCAATATTTTGTGCATCAGAGCAGAAGCCTCCCTGTTACTCTGACAGTACCTTGGTGAGAAATGCAGAGCACGGACTACACAGTCCACTGACCGCTGAGGCTCGTTCTTCATTCGCCAGTAAAATGATGCCATGTTGTACAGCACCCAGGATGATGTATTCTGAGGAAAAAAAATCATATATATAAAAAAACAAGGAGTCAGGTACCTTTTCTAGAAATATATTTGGAACACGACCTCAGGCAGATGCTAGCTCTACGTAAACTTTTACTTTTAAAAGTGATGCTGCATTAGAAGATGCAATTCAGTTAGGACTCACGTGTGAAAATAGGCCACCCTTTTTAAAGATGGCAACTAAGTAGGTTCAATTTTAGACTTTTTAAGAGCCTGAATACCATCTAAAAATCAAGGAAACAAATTGTGAAGTAAAATAAATGCACATGTCTGGTAGGGATGTTTCGAGGATCCAAGTACTCAGACATTCATGATCTATTTCAGAAAAAAACTTCTACAAATATTTGCGACATCCAATATTAGCAATCTTTATAAATATATTGTAATGTATAGTAAAAAGAAAAAAAAACAACACTTCAGGCACTGTAATTATGGATCTAAAATGCTGAATAATGGACTTTACATTCATAAGTTAAACTACTCGAATGCACTACTGTCACTGGAAGTAGACGAACTTCAAAGTAAAGCATTGATGAAGGTTGTGATTTTCAACGTAAAACTATTGAGTGTTTTGAAGATGAAAAGAATTTGACTGAAGTTCAGTTTTTAAGTCCTGAAAAGAACAATTGAATTAAAAAAATTTGATGATTATGAAATTACAAACATTACAAGAATCTCGTGATCAATTGTGTGACTGACTGCAATCACAGCAGAGAAGCTGTGTTGGGACGCGTCTGCAAAATGTTTATATAAATTGTAGGAGTTTTATGTTATTTCCAACTAAAGATGCAAAAAGTCGATTTGTAAAACATGTCTGTTGGAAACATTGTTGTCAGTTTAGATTAAAGGGCTTTGATGTTGTCTGGTTGTTAGTCATTTTTAATGAGGTGTTATTATGTCTTTCTTTATTTTAGTTTTGTCAACGATTTACTGGAACTGTAGTCTAAAAAACTTTGAGGGTGGAAAAACTGTGGAGAACATTTTTTGGATTCGTTGTTAAGTGATGGAAAGGAACAGCAATTGTATTTTCTTTACTGCTGAAGTTAATCAGGACAGTTATAGAAAAGTTGACATTGTTTGAAGTAACAAATACTATTTCTTTCTTCCAAAATCTGTGTGTTTTTATCTGTAGTGTTTTGTTGATTCTTATCTGCTGTTCTAAATAAAATTATAAATCAGGGGTCGGCAAACCAGGGCAAAGACAGTGGCACGCCCGGGTGTGATAACAGTCGTCGGTTTGTGCTTTTTTCAGATTTGAAAAGAGTGATAATCCTTTCTCACAATGATCTTTGTTCCCCCATGGCGTCATAAGGAAAGGATCCATTCACGCAGAGTTGTCACTGTAACCTCGCCCACCCATATTGACACTGCACTTTTGTTTTTCCATAAACCTTTATAGTTTCACACAAACTACATTACTTTCCGTGTCAGCTTTCATGACCGGGAGATTTAAATTAATGTGAATCGTAGAAAAATAATCTAAGTTTGCCACGGTGAAATGAAAATGTTGAAATAATTAATGTGTTTTAACACTGTCGCCACTGAGATGGCAGGTGTGGCGATTTGAGTGCATGTTTGTGGATGGAATGTGAGCGCGTGCATGAGTGGGAAGAGCGTGAAGCACGCGTGTATGACTGCACAGCCGATTCACACACAGATTCCTGAAATATTGGTTCCTCACAGTGGGGCCTTATGCCTCTTTTATAATTCCAGGTATTTCTTCCTGCCTGTATGCATTGTGTGTGGGTGGTGGGTGTAATGGGATGTGTGGATGGAGGGGAGGTGGGGGCAAAGAAAGGGGTTGCCTTTAGTTTTTTCTCTTTTTTGCATTTTGTTGTTTGTTTTTAATTGTAAAGCTCTTTGAGCTGCAACACATGAAAAGTGCTTTTAATAAGTAAAGATGAATTGATTGATAAGTTCAGTTCATTGAATAATGACCGAACAAGGTCAGATTATATTCAGACTTTCTTTTTGTTCTGCCAAATGTCAAAATGACGTGAACAAGTTTTGAAATGAAAATCTCAGCTGATCACCACTCCATTTATTGGGGGTGAAAATGAAGAATGACGCTGTCCAGTTGTGGAAAATGTAAATGACTATGATTAGCAAACTAACAAAAAAGTAAAAACATTTAATTTAACATGCAATAAAAGCATGATCACATAATTAACTTACATGAAGTTACTAAGGCCCCGTCTCATAATGTAACCAAAGATAAATAAGCCAAAACAATACACATTTATTTTATACATTTTATAATAGTTGTGAAGTTCTTGGAAATATTAACGGTACTTTGTTCTGACATTTCCAATCTTGTTGTTGTAGATATTACATACCACAAATGCATTTCTTTTTGTTTTTAAACAAACATAGTTGCAATACTATTTCAATTTTGCCCTATTTTCTTTGTGCAACATTGTTATTAAAGCACTTTTTATAAGTTAATGCCAAAATATGTTCAGAAAAGCTATTTGACCTGCTGTTTGTGAATTACATTTTTTGTTTTTGTATTTCTGTATTAAAGTTTGCATTCTAGTTAGAGGTGGCTGGATAGCTCAGTAGCTGGGTGCAGGACCTGGGTTCGGTTCCCAGGGCGTGCAATGAGCTAAAATCCAGTGAGGGTCCTCAGACAAGATCCTTCATGCTGCTTCCTAACTGGGTCTCCATGTGCCCTAAATATACTCTCTGCCTAACCCCTCTGATCCCTGGCAGTACAGGCCGAAGGGTGAACGACAACAGAGTTCGCATTATAGTTGGTTTTGGCACAGTTGTTGAGGAGAACATTTCGAATTGGCACGTCATTGGCACTGGTATAAATGATGGTTATCAAATTCATATTATTGAATTTTTTTATATCCAGTAAAAAGACATACATGTGGCAACCATTAAATCATATTAAATAGTAATAATCGTGGTTCGATCTGTGACTCGTTGATCTTGACTCATGAATCAGATTGCCACCTAAGTAACGATCCACAGCCCTAATGTCTAGTTTAGCACACATTAATTCATATTCATATGCTGAAAAATGCAAGCCTAAAATGGCTAAATGCTAAACCACAAACTATGACGTCATTTCAACATTAGGAGGAAAAGTTTCCTGCCCATTGTTGTTCTAAAATGTATAAAGAAAGACGAAAATACCACATTTTAAGAACGGCAAACGTTCTGAAGTGTCTCTTTGCCAGAATTCAACCATAAATATTGTTTTTAAGCCATTTCTCATCAAATCTCCATTTTTACATATCAATGCACTCATGCATGTTGGTTAATTAGACAACAGGTGAGAAATAATTCCCAACCAGTTCACAAACCTATGACAGAACATGCAAAAATTCTACACATGTGACGAGCAGCCCATTTTATTAAAATAAAACGCAAAAAAAATGCCAGGAAACCTTTCTAGGCTCTCATTATATTTCTTTTAGGCTTTAGACATTAGACTTGAATTGTCTGTAAGTTTTTTTTTTTAACTTTGCCAAATTCTTGAAAAAGTACATCTTCAGATTTTACTTTCATAATTTTCTCAAGTACTTTGATGAAGGGGGAACACATCTCCTGTGGATTTGTACAGTTAGAAGGAGCAAACCTGCGGGGAAAAACATTACCTTAAGTAGACCTTGATGGATGCGATGGGCCACCTCATCCACACTTTGCCCCAGATTTTGAGGCAATGAACTAAAAATGGGATCTTCTTTAGAGAGAATAGGAGAGGTCAGATTTGACCTCTCCTGGACCCCCTAGAATAGACAAAATTAATGTTTAGTGCAAAAAATATGACAGTCATGTGAAGATGTTGTACTTTAACAGTTATTTCATATTTATGTAAATTAGTAAGATTTAAATTGGCATATACACATACAGTGATACTAAACATAACAAAAGAGAAAGAAATTAGAATTTATTTATATGTATAAAAAGGAAGTCTACATTTAGCCTAGGTATATTTAAAAAGGAAACTAAGCAAGTAATTAGAAAACAGAAAAGGAAAACTTTATAACTTATTTCATTAAACTTCCACTCCAAATATCCTTTGAACTAATGTGACAGCATATCCAGTGGTCTTTTAATTATGATTATGTAGTTTTTAGCTAAAATAAAAAAAAAAAAGTGTCATTTTCTAGGAGGTAGTTTCTATAAAGCATTCGAAATTCACCTCTGAGTTACAGGGGACTGATGGTGCTGAGTAAACCCGCCCCCACTTCCCATCACCCATCTGTTTAGATGCTCTCCCGCTTGCTTACAGCCCCCAACCTAACATTAACCGGTGAAAACAGCATTTTTTTTCTTCTGCTCCTGTTTCAGCTCTTTTTAATAAACAAATACTTAGATATCCGTGATCAGAAAAATGGCACAAGAACATGTAAAAACCCCAATTTTCATTGTCGGGGGTCTTTAAGATATGACAGTACAACCTCAGATAAACGGCAAAATGCCTTTTTTGCTATATTCAGCCAAATACAGTATTCCCTCATTAATTGTGGGGTACACATTCCATAAATACCCCATGATAGGTAAAATCCGTGAAGTAGGAAAACAAATGTTTTAAGGCTGTAAAACCCCTCATTACACACTTTTCTCAGACAAACATGAACATGTTTACACTTTTCTCTCTTGCTTAAACTCTGAAAGTTTAAACCTTCACAGAAAAATAAGTCCAGAATTATGGAATGAAAACAAAGGTAAGGAGCGCTATTGGAGATTTATGAAACTCTGGCAAGCTGCATGCATAGCATCTCTGTACAGGAGACATGGCACAGAAGAGTTTGATTGTGAAGATCAACAGCCAATCAGACTGCAGAACACGGTGCGTTTTTCAACCTAAAATGAAAAAAAAAAAAAACTGTATGCAAAGTTGCACTAAAAAAAAAAATCAGGGAAACTCACCCTGAGATGCTGGAATGCATGGATACTATAAGGTAGTTCAAACAGTTTTGCACAGTCTGGCTTTTCCAGATCCGGAGGCAGCGCCGACTGAGAATCCAGATAATCCTCTGGGCTTTAAGGAGAAAAGCAGAATTTCAGTGAAGTCATTACCCAGACAAGATTCTCTGCGTCTGTATTTCTACACAAAGCGTACTTACTTGATGTCTTTGCTTTCCAAGGAAATAAATGTACCATCATACAGATCCAGGTCACCCAGGGGCACCTTAGCCATGACACAGTCTGGATCTTCTTTATAGTGCCGCTGCTCCAGACCTGTGTCTCTGTCCTCATTCTCCTCAATGTGAATCTTCTGTGCTACGAGCTGCTTCTACTCAACCATTACAAAATAAAAGCATCAGTGTGAAGAAGCAAGAGTAAGAAACTGATGATAATTGCTGATTGGGATGAAGAACAGCAAATAGTGCAATTACAGTATGGTGTCATTAAATAGTACTGCTAATCTATTGAATATGTGTGTTTAAAGAGCTGCAGAGGAATGATACCTTAAAGTTTAAACCAGTGTGCTGTGGGACATTATTTAATTTCACGTAATTGGCCTAAAAAACATTTACCATTGCCAGGATATCAGCCCTGTGTTCATCCAAACAGCAGCTGGTTTCACATAGAGTAATATAAAAGATACATTTTTATTTGCGTATTTTTATTCCTATTTAACACACTTTGATAAGAATGACTGTACTGCAATGTCGCAGCAACTTTGGCCAGTCACTCTTATTTTGGAAAAGTTTGACCCCTTAATCTGTCTCCACCAATCATTCTTGGAGGCCTAATCGTCAACGTTATCAATCTAACCAATCAGACGTGGTTAACGTCCTCCCTTCATTAGGCTAAGATGGCTCCGAAAGTCTCTCAGTTACAACAAAATAACAACTAAAGATGGTGTTTTGTAGTGTAGCGTCTGGATCTGGTCTTCTTGTGTAAAAAGTGTATAAAATAATGAAGCTCAAAGACTCGAGTCTGTCCGGGATCAGCACCAGCACTTATACACTACATCTCCCATGATGCATTGGGTTAATGTGACAGCATGTCTCACTGCACTATTAACTGTCATGAAGCACAACAAATGCAAACATGGAACAGTCGGTTCTAACAGTTTGCAAAACTTTTTGATAACATCAGAGGTAAACAGTTTAGTTCTCCTTCAAGGTTTCAGGTGGAATTCTTAACAGCAGAGATCCCAGTGTCTGGTCCAAGACATCTTTATAACTTAAACAAATCGTTTCTAATAATGTCTGGATTGAAGGACAATTTAATTTTAGACTCCAAGCGCTTTTGAAATAACTGATGTTACATTTAAATATGAGTATTAACAAAATAAAAGAAATACCATTAAGGTTCAGTTGCAAACAATTTAGTGCTGTCAACTGATTAAAAAAAATAATCACACTTTTTGGTTGTGATTGATCCCAATTAATCACAATGTTTTACGAGTTAAATTTTATATGACAATATGCAGCAACAGGGCAGAGAGAAAATGTTTCTCTTTCATTGTCTGAAATGTTAAATTTAGAAAGTGTTAACTCAGAAGTTTAATTTGTGTACACAAAACAATAACATAAGCAGAACTGTAAAGACTTTAATGTCTGCAGTTTGACTTAAAGAAACCAAAGATGCTGATGTACAGCCATAAGAAACAGACATTGTGTTTCTGCACTTTAAATGGTCCAAGTGAATACTCTATTCTGATTGGCTTCTGGATGCTCTGATCAGAATGTTCTATATGAGCAGGCTTCTTCAAAATAAACTTTTCCTTCATGATCTGGACAAAAACAAGCATTAAGAGCTTAACTTTTTCTCTGAACTGATGCTTTATTGAAGCCATTGTGACGATCTGCAAATATATATATATATATATATATAGTTTTCCTTTGCCACTGCAGTCGCAGTCTGCCAGCTCAGCGATTCATTGCGTTACCATGACAACGGGCTGCATTACATATCAAATAGTCCACCTTTTGTGAAAAAGCTATCTAAACCTACAAAATGACAAGAATAAAGTACAAAAAATCAACTGAATTTTTATTTTTTTTTGTAAGTGACCATGTTATAAGCGGGATTGTGACTGATGAATTCTGCATTTTCAGAAATTGACGCACGCCTGACAAAGCCTGAACCGGCGGAAGACTGTTGCTTCGCTAAGTGTAATTAATCAGCGTTAATTTATTTTAACACGTTAATTTTTTTCAAAATTATTCGTGTGCGTTACCACGCTAACATTGATAGCCCTATAACAAATACATTAAACTAAAACTACATTGAATAAATAGTTTCTCCTAAAACTAAATACAACATATTTGTTAGAATTACAGTTTTGTTTAGACATAAAAAAACTTATAAACATGTCATAAAAAATGCATGCCAGATCCTTGAGGGACTGGAACATCATTTTAATAGTTTCCCCCATGTTACATTTCTGGTTGCTATTGTGCCTTGCAACTCTTGTAGGTGTGTAATGATTAATCGACTTCATTTATATTCCTTTGATCCAAACAGATCAACCTGTCTGAGACAAGTTAATTGAATCAACCTATACCATTATAAAATAATTTCACAATAAAGTGAATTATTTATGATGGAAAATTCAATTTGGATTGAGACATGGCAGGTACATTTTACTATAACCTAAAACAATAAAGTTCCATAACAACAGACAACACAGCAAAAAATCAACCATCATAACAGTCCAATGTGTGTCACTTGAGACGTGACCATACAATGTGGTGTAATGTTCTAATAATGTTCTGTTTGTATTTTTTTGATGTGGAAAAACAATAATGAGGTGAACTTTACTAAACTAAAATGTGAATGGATTTGACATTCATTTTTGTTTCTTGTTTGTTTGCACACATATTAAATCTACATTTGCTTATCTTGCAAGAAATACAAGGAATCTGGAAAACTACACTGCACTGTTCAGGACCAGGCATTTATCTCTGAGTTACACTGGTTGAAGTTTTGGATAAAGATGTTCTGGATCCGTTTTAAGTCAGTGAATGGGATCAAAATGAACCAAAATCAATTGTGAATTTGATCAACAACCACAAGTTATGATATGAATTGAATCGTTCGTTGAATGAATCGTTATACCCAAAGATTTTTTTTTCAAGGAAATAAGTAGTGTACCTTGGTTCAAAATAAATAAACACTGGTTTACGGAAGAAATCTACACACCTCCAGCTTCTTGAGGTAGTTTACACGAGTTTCTTGCCTCATGAAGATGACAACATCATGAGGATGCTTTAGATTCAGAGGAGAGTCCACCTAAAAACAAAATCCAGATACATGTAACTGAAGAGTCTCAAACCAAGGTCATGTCAGGTGCGCCAACCCGTATATGTCAAACCTCAGACTCACAGCGTTAGCAAAGCACGGGGAGCTAATAAAAGTGTTGTTAATAATTAGCTGGTGTCACACGAGGCTGCGGATGGGCAGTGGTTTCATTTAGTCACAATATACTGCCAAATTTGTGTTACATTATTTTATTTTCAAATAAATAAAGCAAGCTAGTCTACAAACACAAGCATTTTGTAGTATGCTAAAGCTCCACCCCCTCGTATTTAGCCAGTTAGTTTAGTTACTTTTAGACTAGCTTACTGAAAACTACACAAAATAAACAATCGTCTTTAAGCAAAGGTTTACGTTAGCTCTATGCGCTAGCCGCCGGAGGTAAGCGTTAGCATGTCGATGAGCTGTCATACTTGTTGTTGAATTTTCCCATCCTCCGTGACCACCCAATGGGTCGTAGCTCCTCCGGAGTCTACTATAAGAATACAAAAGAAGAGGAAAAGCTTCCCTTGAGGCGACGCTTTTCGCGTGTTGTTAACACGGCAGGGCAGAAACACAGGACAGCTTTTGCTGAAGTCCGCCATTTTCCGCCCTGTCGTTACACTTACTGCTCTGTTGTTAAACAGCTCTCCATCCACCAGGAGGCGCACGCGTTCCTGGCGAGCAAAAATCCCCACCGGACATTTTGGGTGACGTTTGTAAACGAAGAAGAAAGAAAAAGGAAAGACAGAAACAGAAAAGGAAACTTTAAGCGAAAAATTTTGAGCGATATTAAGCCAAAGGTGGGTAAATCTAGCCTATATAAAATGTTGCGCAGAGATTTTTGGTACGCTGCTTTTAACTTCTCGTAAAGCTGAACGCGTGCTGTTTGCTGTTATGGTCAGTATGTATTTTTGGTAACTTTTTGCTAGGACACTTGCGTTTCAAACTGCAGTTCCGCATCTGCAGTGCTGTCAAGTGACAACATTGCTAGCTAGCTTTGTTTTAACAGCTTTACTAGTACTACACATGCGTTTTTAGACTTTTTGTTGCTTGCATAAAAAACATTGTTACTGGTATTGTTTTTAAAGTTAAATAAACTTTTGAGCAAAACACAAATATATTTCACTTAAGTGTTAGTACAATGTTAGCTACATGGGTAGGTTGACATTTTTGGCAGTCTTTTGGTTACGCTGATTGTTAATATATAATAATCCTATAACATCACTCTAATGTTAATAATATAACATTAGTCTTTTTGGCTAAGCTGATTGTAAAATGATCGTGGTCATCACCGCAGGAGGTACAAGTATTTACACACTGGCGTATTTTGACGACTCTGATGTGTAGTTTATTAATTTCACTAGTCACGTGTCATCAACCCATCACATTCAAAATAAACGACAATTTAATCTTATTATTGTATCTTACCTCCAAAAAGGAAAGAATTAACGCTCTTTGGTTAGGAGACCTGCTCTGTAGGTGCTTTGGTCAAAATATCTGCCACAATTCCCTTAGCAGAGACTAGTACACTTGAAGTTACATTTATTAATTGAGTATAGCAACTATAAACCATGTGATGTTGTGTTAGAAGTATTCTAACTGAATAGAAGTTTACAATATATAGACAGTATAAAGTAAACTTCAAGCACACCACGTCACTTTAAGTAGAGACTTATGCTTGTAGTACACCTAAATAAACTACTTTTTGCTAAGGTGAAATTTATGTTAAAATAATCAACCCACTTTCACCAGCTGATCATTCAAAATGATAGCTGTTGACAGTGTGCTTACATGTCTGTCTTGGAACAGTATTTTTGCTAAAGCTATTGTGCCTTAATTGTCTTCATATACTTTTGGTTTAGTATAACCACACTCATTACCTTAGATGCTGTCTGCACTGCATAAGTCCTTGGATCTTAATTAGCGTGCACCTTTCCTAAATCAAATTAAATGTGCCAATTATGCGCTCTAGTTGCATTTTGATGTGAGGAATTTAGAGCAGATTTTTTGTGTTTAAAGTTCTTTTTGATCTATCCTTCCCAGTGGTCTTTAAATTACGATTATGCTGTTTTTAGCCAAAATTTTTTTTTGAAATGGTCATTTTCTAGGTCTCTTCAGAGCAGCACGAGTTCATAAGAAATTCACTTAAGAATTCTGGGCGGAACTGTTAACGCAGAATAAGCCCATCCCTACTTCCTGTCACCAAATCTGTTTACACGCTCTACTGCTAGCTTACAGCCCCTCACACCCCCTGTTTAGCATTACTGGTGCAACAAAAATGACGAGCATCATTGAAGTACAGTTTTGAGCCAGATGCCAGCTCAGATGAGAAAAACAAAGACATACATGGATCTATTTGTCTACAAGTAAATGCTTCTGGATGGAGCGGAGCAGGGAACTTGTGCCCTGCCCATGGTATTTAGAACATCACAGATACAATGGTTTTCCATTTGCTCCAGATTCCCAACCATTTGAATGAAGAAATACTCTGAAATGCATTTTTTATGCTTAATTTCATATATTCTCATATTTCCATCATCACAAAAATGCCACATGAACATGTTAAAAACATTTAAAAAAATAATTTTCTTTGGAGTGGGCCTTTAACAGCATTTCTGCTAAGCAGCGGCTGACATTCTTAATCTAAAAACTCACGTCTTTTATCAGATCTGATGCATTTACCTTGCTTATATGGAACCATGTCTTAGTATCTTTATCTCCATAATTCCAATGGTTTGGAAAATACACAAAAACTGCACTGGTATAATTATCAGTGACATAAACTACATATGAGTTTCCATCTATATGCTTTTTGGAAGTATTGGAAGCTTAGTCTGTATGATTCGTTGAGAATCCATCACTCTGACATTGGTTTCTTTATTTTTGCTTTTCACATACTTTGGACATAAACTACATTGTTACTTATCTTTGTCAAATTTGCCATGTATTTTCCTTCCATCAATAATATTTAGCAATTTCTTAATGTGTTCACAATCTCCAAGAATATGTTGTCACAACTTTATGTCATAGCATAAACATAATAATGTCGGCATTATTTCAGTAAGTACAGACTTTTAAACGTTAAAATTAAATTGTGTACAGTCTTTGCCCTTGAGAATATCCTCACCTTTTGCAAAGGTAAAAGCCTTGACTGTAAACGAGAACTGGACCGTGTTAATGTGATGTCACCCACTGAAATAGATGACTTCTGGCTCTAACAAAATTTTGTCAATTCAGTCGACTTTTTTTTTTTTTTTGCAATACGGACATCTTCATGCTGGAGCCAGATGTTGTCAGTAAGCAGTGATTTGTTCGAGTCGGTCTAAATCAATATTTTTATGGCAACCACTCTCGCCAGTCGCCATGGAGTTAGCTTGTTAGAAAATCACAGCCCTACCATTTGAAAGCGGACTGCACAGATTTGGTTAATCAAACATTTCAAACGTTCAATGCGAGACCACATACTGTACCTTTATTGAGGCATATGATTCCCCAGTTTATACCCTGAATAACCTGCACCACGGATAAACATGATGAAACAAAAACAGGATTAGCTTGAACATGTTAGAATGGTTCATACAAATAATATGACTGAGTAACTGTTATAATGCCATTATTATAATAACTGTTTGTTTATCCATAGAAGCCTATGGGATTTTTGCTTTTTGGAACCAGAAGGTACTTCCTGTTTTGAACGTGATGCGAGAGGGTTCACTCAGTCTAGTTCTCATATACAGTCAACTGTTAAAAGTAGCACATGTGGTGGTGGCTGCTTAAACAGATGTCTTCTGCATAGGGTGTGGTGTCATGTCATTTTTTTCATTAAACATAAAACTGCACTAACAGCTAATGCAACTGCTTGTCACTCTCTCCAGATGGCTTGGTTTGACAGTAACAAGGGGAGTTTGGAGTATGATGGCGTCGAAGGAGCTAGTGGTGGAGTGCTGTCAGAATGTGCCTCAGCAATGCTGGAGAAAGAACGTGAGTCCCTTCCCAGCCCATCAGAGAACCCAAATGCCTCCATGAACAGCTCTAGTCTTCAGGCTTCAGCCCCCCTTCAAGGCTACGATGTGGAGTTTGACCCTCCGCTAGAAAGCAAGTACGAGTGCCCGATCTGCCTCATGGCTTTGAGGAATGCCATTCAGACCCGCTGTGGTCATCGTTTCTGCAAAAGCTGCATTGAAAAGTCCATCCGGTAGGTGCTTGTGCTCCTCTATAGTTAGCACTGAAACACTGAGTTTTTTAGTGTCTTTGTTTATAGTAGGTTCATGGTGTGTTATTGGAAAAAAAACTCAAACTAGCTAATATGGAAATGACAAATATACAGATTGTTCTGTTTATACATGATAAGGGCTGTGGATTGTTACTTAGGTGGCGGTCCAATTTGATTCACTAATCAAGATCAACAAGATCGAGCCATCACTCTTACTATTCACATAAATATGTCTGAATGGTTGCTGTATTTTTAACTTTTTTTTTTCATCTTTAGGGGAAATACCAAAAAACTCCCACACCTTAGATGAACATTTTGGAGTCGCGGTCCTGTATGGCTTCTCCACTATGATTGCAGATGTCAAATATGATGTCACATTATTTATCATGAGATTTTCGTAATATTCATAAAATCATTTTTATTAAATTTGTTTTTCAAATTGTCACCTATATCTAAAGTAAACTCTTTTATTTTCATTTTTTCCAAAATGAATGTCAGTAAACTAAACTAAACTTCGGTCTCATTTATTTTTCATCTACAAAAATCCCTTAATGCTACATTCACACTTGGCATATGACACGCGTCCTTGAACATGCGTTTAGTGCCCCCTACAGTTAGAAGAGGCTTGGTGCAATATGTCAAAGCGGTACAAATCTGTTGAATCTTGCTCCAGGCTTTTCTTTCAGTTTTATTGTGAAATATGACAGACTTGGTGCCGTATAAATCCTCCATGATCAGTTCTCAAGCAGTTGGTACTTCTTTGAATTAAAAGGGATGCCATCCATACATCACTATCAAATCCAAGTCCTTGATTGATTAAAGTTCAATCTGGTCTAACTTTCAGTGCATAGTCAACAAACAGGTGGAACTCGTCGTGTAACTTCGTTATCGGTGTAACTAGCGCTAGCAATGGCATGCGCCCTAATACATAGCAACGTGTGTATGCAGGAGTTTTGAACACGTTTAACAAGTTTGCATAAAGTTTTAATTGGAAGTGGTCGCTTGAATGTATGTTGCCAAGGGTGATGTGAACATAGCGTTGTAGCTTTAACTTAAAAATGAGAACCGTCATCAACACTAGCGACAGTAGCGCATTCAGGTTTTTTGTTTATGTACTTTAATATAACATTATTCTACATTTTAGAGCGATAATTATGTTGTCTAAATTGCACATTTACTACATTCTCCTATCATTCAATAGATCCTAAATCAGCAATCTCAGACGCCACAAACTTACATACTCTAATTTTTGGGAACAAATCACAGATATCAAAGTATTCAAATACTCATTACAGCCCTAAACAGGATTTCCAGCTCAGCTTTATGTATTCCCGTAAAACTGATGATCTCACAGCTCAGACTAAAAAAATGTTCTCCTTTCTTTTTTGTGAACCAGTGATACAGGACAGCGATGCCCTGTGGACAACGAAATGCTGTCAGAAGACCAACTGTTCCCTGATAATTTTGCCAAAAGGGAGATTCTTTCACTCACTGTTCGCTGTCCAAATTCTGACTGTGGTGAGAAAATGGAGCTCAGACATTTAGAGGTGAGGATCGCAGTCGACACACAGACATCCTTCAAAAGCACAGAACCTGCAGGGACAACAGGCCGCTTTGTTCTCAAACAGCAGCAATCTGCACTCTTAAGAGAAGATGTAAATGATATTCAGATCCATGTGTTAATTAAATGTTTTTGACATGCTACAGTCCACAGTCAACATGCATGTTTCCCTCTGATTGTTTAAGTGTTTTGTGACGCTGTTGATGCATAATCAGGCACACAAAGGCCGTGATTGAAGTGCTAGGTTTTGCTTGCAGCATAAACTGAAACAGCAAAGGTTTCTGATTTTAGCTGAACTTCCCCATTCACAAGCATGAAGTCTGTTCCTCGCTCATTGTTTTCTTAGTTCTCTTGCAAACTTACTTCTCCAAATAGTCCCGATGTTGCTCTTCCGTGTATTTATTTATTTATTCATTGTATTTTTTTCTTCTGAGTGAAAGGTCATCTTAGGTAACAACCAGGTCAGTCTGACCACTTACAAATTAAGAGGTCAGGCTGCAGAACTATGTGTTGGGTTATATAAACAATTCAAACCAGAACAACAATTAATTTGTTTAGGCTTATAAGTTAACTTTGAGTTTTGTCCATCATTTAACTGCTGTTAAGAGCCTAATAGGTGTTTGTGGCCTAAAATAATGC
>BSAI01000104.1:2522681-2539562 GCA_036245035.1 Adrianichthys oophorus
ACTAGCTGGACGACACAGTTTTAAAAAAAAATATTTTGGCAAAAAATGGCATAATCATAATTAAAAGACCACTGGGAACACTTTTACAACAGATCAAAAGATGATTGGAGTGGCTCTTTAAAAATATTACAATTATTAAGTAGTCATTTTTCAACAGAAAAATATCCATTAACAACAATCTGTGTTCCACTGAAAACTGGGACCTGTCAGATGTTGTGCTGAATCCTCCCGCCTCCTTAGAGCTGCAGATTTAATTTCAATAATGATATATAATGACAATAACCCAAAACATGAGACTGTTTTCAAACATTTTTTGTTAGGATTTAATATAAAATGTGATCATGTGGAGGCAGAATTAGGAAATCTCTACTAAATCTGTCCTTGTTTTCTCAGCATGTTTGAGTTTGAGTTTACAGTTAGATGACAGTAAAGACGAGTTCATTCCACTTATAAATTACTTTTATGCAATTTCATTTTCCTAAAAGGAATCTAAAAATGTTCAAAAAAGTATAATCCCTAAGGTATTTCTGTGTAAAATAGTGTTAGAATTTGGCCAATAAAATATATTGTGCAGAAGACATGTTCCTTCTAAAACCTGAAATACCATCAATCTTTTTTATCACCTGAAGCAGTACCACCAAGCATGCTCAATCTCAGACTGAAATGATAACTCTCCAGTAAAAACAACCAAGTTAAGACTTTCACAGCAGCAACAGTCTAAACTACGAGAAGAAATTCACAGAATTTGCTTTTAGTTCCTAGCTTATTCACAGGATGTTGACAAAAATGTTTGTCAATTTGATGTTTGTTCTGTACAACTTGAAAACATTAGAATTTATTTATTGCTTTGCTTTGAAATGGAACTGATCAAGCAGTGTAGTGTTCTGCTTTATCTATGTTCTCTTTTGAAACGTGAACAATTTTGCTTTAATTTAATCAGTTTCATTTGTAATATTTATGTCTTTTTTTGTTTTCTGGGGAAAAACAGTTGCATCATGTTCCTTCAGCACATCTGTTATGTTTAAAGTATGATAGGAAATAAATCTTTAAATATAAACAACCTGCTGATGATTACACATTTCTCTAATGAACCACAGAGTGCTCAAATTTGACAGATATAGCTATTTCATTTATATTGTGATATATATTGTTATTGCCTGATGTGAAAAAAACAATATTGTGATGTAAAAAATTTCTATATCACCCAGCCCTATGCATGAGCATTTACGCCTCATGTGCTCTTCAAGTGGTCTATGTTTATTTCCTACAAGCCTCTTGCCCATTTTTTGACCAAAAGGCAGCTATGGCTAAGTCCTAAGTTTACTTCCTTAAAAGGTCTTTTCTTTTATTAGATCAACGTGTAACTTTTTCTACAATAAAATAATTTAAGTGACTGGTGTTTGTTGGCTTTGTCTCTTGCAGATGGGATCTCACTGTGATACTGATTGCCCAAAAGCACCGATTGCTTGTACCTTTAGCATATTTGGATGTAAGGAAAGGGTAGGTTGGAATTTGCACAAGAGTATTATATTTGGAACTTGGTTGTAAATCTATAGATTTTCTAAAAACTCCAAATGCTACTCCCTCGCAGATGCAGCGCCACAACCTGGCTCAGCACATGCAGGAGTTCACGCAGATGCACATGCACTACATGGCCGAGTTTCTGCGTGGCCTCGCCCTCAATGGAGCTGCGCCCAAACCCCTGCACTTTCAAGGAGCTTCTATGTCCTGTAGGGATCAGGGAGCTGGAGCGTCGGTGTCAAACTGCAGCGTGGCCTCTGGAGCTTTAGCCTGCAGTAACAGCTCTGCTTTGTCTCAGCCAAGCGAGGAGATGCAGAGAATCAGAGAAATGGACGCGCGACTGGTGAAGCAGGATCATCAGCTGCGTGAGCTCATCATTCTAAAAGACACACAAGTAAGTGTTTCAAGAAAAGGTCATTTCTACCATGTCTCCTTATGCAAACTCTTAATTAACAAGTCATTTTTCTGCATAATGGGATCATTTGAGATGTGTAGTTATTTCAGTGCCAGCCACTCATTCCAGGCAGGCTGTGCTGCCAGCACATGTCCTGCAGTATTTGCAATATTTCTCTCTATAGTTCATAATTAATGCTGTTTTCCTACTTTAGGAGTCTTTCCTGGCTTAAAATTTGCTTCCAGGTTGGCAAATTAGCTTGCCCCTACAATATTGGGCCCCATAGGAGACCAAACATGCTAGTCTTTCCCCTTTTTTTTTTTTCTCTAAAAAAAATGTCAGCCCCACCAACTCTCTAAGCTCTTCTCCTTTGTTTTAAAAGCAAGATCACTGGCTGCTTACTCATCCTGTCCTCAGCAGAAATGTGCCTGTGGAGGCCAGAGAGCTACTGAATGATCTTGTCTTCTGAAATCCGAGCTGATGGGAGTCAGATTTTTAATTGCACTACGCTCGGCGCAGTATTGTGCTTGCCTTGCATTGTCATGATGAAGCTGAGTGAGCGCCATTCTGTGCTTACCAGTGTTTCATGATAGAGGAAGTGAAACTGAAAAAGCAGAGTCAGGCTTGTGCACAGTTAGAACATACAATTATTGTCTAACATATAATCCATTTATGGACTGTGTTTGTGATCATTTTTTCAGTTATTGTAAAAGTGTTTCCAGTGGTCTTTTATTCAGGATTATGGCCAAAATCAAAAGAAACCTGTCATTTTCTAGGACATAATGTCTGCAGAGCGGCAGTAGTTTATTAGAAATCCATTTCCGAGTTATGGGTGGGACCATTTGCACAAAGCAGCGATGGCCCATTTCTTGTTGCTGGGAGGTGTCTGTTGACATGCTCTTCATCTAACTTACAGCCCCTCACACCCCCAAACTAACATTACCGGTGGGAAAAAAAAATGGCTAGCAGTATTGGTGCTATCCAGCCATAGAGTTCTGAACCAGCGTCCAGCTGGGACGAGGAAAATGAAGACGTACACAGATCTGTTTGTTACTCGTAGATGGATCTGAATGGAGTGGAGCAGCGATCTTCTCTCCCTCCCATTATATTTTCTACCTCACAAATAAGCTCTTTTTCAAACAGGATTTTTTTCATCTGCTGCTATTTTCAGTCCATCGACTAGTCGAGTTCACAGCAAAATACCAGAGAATCAAGAACCAGGTCCAAGTTTCAAAATGATAACTCCCATAGTATTTTCAGCATAAAAATGTGTTTAAAACTATATTTTATATTTAAGGTGTCGTGCGATGACATACGTCAACACCGTGGAAAACATTAATGTCCATTTTTGCAATTGACAAGAGTAGACGACCACAGTCAAAGAGAGTTGGACAAACTACTCAATGTGTGTGTGGGGGCAGGACAAGCCACTCCTCGGGAAGCCAGGGGGGTGGCGGACCAACCAGAAATGCGAAGTAAGCCATACAAACTACCTGGAAGTGTGAGACGGACTCCCCACACAGCGCAAAGGAGACGCACCGCACACCGACCAGTGTAAATCAGGCACAAGCGACAGTGTTGGAGAAAAGTCCATCAGTCAGTCCGACATTAATACCTTTGTTCACAGAAGCTATAGAACTTTAGCCACATTGTAAGCGTTAGCCGCATTAGCGCATTCACAATATCTGTAGCTCCTAACCTTCTTTGTAACACGAAAAAACAGACTGATGTTACTAAACGTTACAGTGAATATCCTAACTATAATCATTGTTAGTAAGTGCACTCTTGTTGTTTGAGACAAAAATGAACCCATTAGAACGCACGGTGACATCATTGTAACTGCAAAATATCACAAATGTGTTCTGTGGTTCACTTGGTTTCTGGTATATTCCACATCATTTTATTTTGAAGGATCTGGATCTTTCTGAGTTAAGCCTTTTAAGTGTGCTTAATAGTGCAAAAAATAGAATAATTTTCTGTATATATGTCCTCAATCATGAGAAAAATGCCACAAGAACATGTTAAAATCACCTAAACATGATTGTTATCGGAGTGGGTCTTTAAGCATAAAAAGGCTCACTTTGAATTAATCGCTGCCATATTTCCAGAAAACAATGCAAGACTTCTTGTTTTATTGCAACTATTCTTTGTTCTTTTTTTACAGGCAGGTCAGCTGGCAGAGCTCAGGCAGAAGATGCTGGCATTAGAAGAAAAAGTGAAGGAGCTGGAGGACCAGCAGTACCACGGGATCTTCATCTGGCGACTCAAAGCCTTCTCTACTCACCTGCGAAACCAAGAAGCCGGCATTCCTGTCGTGGAGCACAGCCCTGGCTTTTACACGGGCCGGCCGGGCTACAAGCTGTGTCTCCGTTTACATCTGCAGACCCCCACCGCCCCCCGCTGCTCCAACTTCATCTCGCTTTTCGTCCACACCATGCAAGGCGTTTTTGACAGCCACCTGACCTGGCCGTTCCAAGGGACCATCCGGCTTGCTATACTAGACCAAGGACCCGAGGGTCAGCACCACATGGAGGTCATGGAGACCAAGCCAGACCTTCAGGCCTTTCAAAAGCCCATCAACCAACGTAATCCCAAAGGATTTGGCTACGTCACCTTTATGCACCGCTCCCTTCTGAGCCAGAGAGCGTATGTCAAGGATGACACGCTTCTTATTCGTTGTGAGGTGACGCCACGTTTTGACAGTGGGTTTAACCGTGAGGGACCTTCTGTCCAGCCCAGAGGGCCCGAAGCATCACTGTCAAGGGACTGAGGTCACAGTCATTTCTGCCCTGTTATAGTGCAGTTACAAGTGTTGCACTATTCTTTTTTAATGCTTCAGCATCATATGGGAGAAGATTTGAATCCATTTATTTTCAGACACTGCATTTCCATTATTTATTTTTTTTTCTATTTCAAACTAAAATATTACCTTTTTTTTTCTTTGAATTATTGTCAGAGCTATGCAAGAATTTTAGCTTCTTTTTTTTAGTGTTGCTGAACCAAAGTTTCAATTTTCCAGGTCGTCAAACCTCTTGAATGAAGTTTGATGATTTTGAGGCAAACTACAAGATAAAAGAGATGCCTTAGACTTTTTTTTTTGTACATCTTTGTTTACCAGAGCTCAACTTAGCAGAGAGAGAAGGAGCTTGTTCTTTGGCCCAAAATTTAAAAACTAACCAATATTTGCCAGTGCTTTTAAAACCCTAATCACAAAAGAAAATCACACGAGAAAAACTAACATTTCTAAAGTGTTACAAAGCAACCTTCATATTAAGATATCGAGGAAACAATAGAAAATGCTGGTGTCCTCAGACACCCCGATACAAAAACACTGGCAGTTTCCTTCATCAAAGCTGTTCTTCGGTTTTAAAGAACAGTCTAATGCTATGTTCATACCAAATATACTTCACATCTCAAATTCACGTCCGCCATCTTTGTTTGGATGTGCGTCACATTCACTTTGTTTTTCCAAAAATGTGTTCTCCCGCTGCGTGTGGGAAAAACTAGAAATGTTTTTGACCTCATCGCAACATTGACCGTATATCCCATTTTCAATGCAGACAACACGGATGATGTTGAGAGATCAGGTTTATTCATTTTGAAGTGCTCCATAAAAGCATCGGTAATCACGTCTCCAAGTTTGTGTTCATGACATCATTCAGAGACTCTCCCGGTACAGGGAGCGTCACCATTTACTGCAGCTAAATGATGAATCATGGAAGGTTGGCGCCAGTGTTCAGTGACAGTGACTGTAAAGCGTTTTGGGCCTTCAATCAAGGTAGGAAAGCGCCAAATAAGTATACGCCATGACAGTTGCTTTTAAGTGGTACCTCTGTCTCTCTGCGACCCAGTTTGAAGACTTGCTGTCCTACATTAATCCAAAGAGGAAAAAAAATGAGAGGGCCTTCATATTATAGTATCTTTGTAAATGAAAAAAAAAATTATACATTTCAGAACGAGAACAATCAGCTTGTCCTCCATGTTAGTTTTGGACTCCACCCATTGATCACATCATCAACACGCCACAGGCCAAATGTTAATTCCTGATTGGTTGACACAAAGCAGATTCGACGACAAAGTTCCAATATTTGAGCAATGTGACGCCTTAAACGCGCTGCTGCAAGACCGCCACGCCCAATGCTCAAATCAATTATCCCATGTAAATATTTTTGAAGCATGTTGTAAACAGAACATAAACCTTTTCGATTAGGATAAAGGGTTTAAGAAATTCAATTTTTGTATTCTTTTATAAAGTAAACATGCAATCAACACAGGTTGTATGTCAGAGTTTATTGCTTAGAAGCAACACATAAAACCGCATTGTGTATGTGAGTCTGTCATCATGGATGACATTTTTAAAATTTTGCTTTAAAAGTCCCTTCAAAAGATGGTAGGTTTTTTCCCCACATTGGGAGGTGTTTTACCAAATTTCCTGGCTACTGTGACCTTTACAAATGGTGTTTTTCCAAGACTTTTCTGGTTTTTGCTTGGTGGGATTGTTTAACTGTTTCGGTTTTGGTTTCTATTTGCATCTTTTGAAATGATTCACAGCTATGTGAGTTGCCAAACGATCCTTACTTTGATTACAATATCGTGGCTTCTTTTTTAAGTGTCTTAAAGATTGGAAACATTCAGAAACGTTTGGACTTTGTGATTTCTGTCACATTTATGTCATAGTTCCACATTTAGAATCCAGTCATCAGCCACTGTTGTTTGTGTGTCTGTGCTGCTTAATCCAATACCCTACTATTATGCATCCTGCTGTGATTATGCTATCCAGAGTGATCTCAGTAATAATTCAATTCAGTGAAAATATGACCTATATTCTGATGGAATGGAAATCATTTTCTGGATATTCTGAAATTTTCTGGATTTGATTGCAGTCTGTACAGGCATGCTGACTGGTGGTGTACAGATAATCTCATTTCCTCCGTTGAGCAGAGCGTAGTTCCTGTTATGTGCTAGTGCAAAAAAAAAAAAAAAAAAGCCCTAATGACATGGCTGGATCAAAACTAAGGCACATGGAGGAAGGGGTTTGGACACCATGTTTTTAGTTGTATGTTTCACTCTGGCTTTTATTCATCGATGTAAGGAAATTTCTTGTTGGCACCGTATCCCAAATGAACTGGTTTTGATTCTCCTTCCTTTCTGGCCTCCTTCTCTTCCTTTTTGGCTTCTTTCGTTGGATGAGCTTGAGGAGCATCTGCATCACTTTCCACTTTGCCACTTGTCAGAGACACTGAAATGTTAATGCAGTATTACTGCTACAATATCAATAAATGCATTGGAAGCATGGAGTTTAAGACTGAGTTAATGTTTCATTAGTCTGACATACTTGGAGCTTTTGGGGCTTCTTTGCCGCATTTGAGTGTGCTCTGAGCAAAGCACTCAGCCATCCAGGACAGGACCTCACCACAGTATCTGACCTGGAAGTAACCAAGAGTTACTTCTGGAAGTTTTCCAAATTTTGAGCAAAAGTTGGAAAAAATGTTGCTTACTTGAGCTTCCATGGATCCCAGTCGCTTCTCTTGGTCCTTATATCCACCAACAATCTTCAGCAAACTCTGGACCCTTGATTACAGTTATAGCTTGGTTAACTTTATCTTTAAATCTTTGGGCTCTAACAAATGAGTTACAAACTATTATACGACACATTTAAGGCTACGTATATACCATCCTTGGCAACGCATGTTCAAGCCTCTACTTTCAATGAAAAGTATGCAAATGCACGTTTTGGCTTCCACGTTCAAAACTCTAATACTTAGCTACACACATTTTTAAGATGAACAAAACACACAGCCATTGAATGTGCTTTAAAAGACTAATCAGGGACTTGGTTTGATTACAAACAATGAATGATGTCCCCATTAATTCATAGAAGTGCGAATAATTGCTGTTTGTTGCCAGAATTGTATGACACCAAGTCACTTACATTTTAGAATAGAGCTAAGATTTGCAAGATTTTGCACCAAGCGTCTTTCAAATGTAAGTGGCAGTAATGCGCTAGTGAACAGTTGTAAAAAGAAGAGAAGCCCCTTCCTGCTCGTCCAGTGTGAACACCATATACTGAAAATGTCACATGCACGGTGTGAACGTAGCATTACACATTACAAGACTGGTTCAACAAAAAACCCTAACCTCTGAAAAAAACTCGATTTTAGGAAAACCCAACAGGAGAGTTCTTTTTTGTATTTGTGAAACTCCAAAAAGGTTTACTTTGATGAGGTACTCTTGAGCCTCTCCTCGCTGCTCTCCCAGTGCTGGCGCTCCAGTTTAGCGAGGTAGTTCTCTTTTTGCACTGTCTCCCATGTTATTAGCCTCTGGTCTAGTCCTGCTGGCATCTCTCTCTCTGCAGAGACGTCAAGAAAATGACGGAAACAACCACAAACCAAAAATCATTGTAAATAAACCAACCTAGTTTAAAAACTCTACCAAGATGTTCTTGCTTGGGCTCAGGCCGTTTAAGAAGGCTGAGGAAGAGCTGGGACAGGTGACTGATGATGATGAAGGGGGGCGCCAGAGCTGGACGGCTGTAGTACTCTACAATCAAGTTGTATCTCTGAAACTTCCAGAAGATGTCGGTGTTGCCCTGAACCACCTGAAATGTGTAGCTGCAAAAGCAAATACTGATCACATGTGGTTCACAATCATGCAACTAATTTCAATTAATTCGACATTAGTCTGGCTTCCAAGATCCTCAACCCTGACTGACCTGAACATGGCGATAAGGAGGTTGAGAAGTAGGACATTGGTGACCAGTAGGAAGATAACCAGCAGTAGAATAACCAGCCAGTTTGCATAGATATTAGGGCACGGCGGCAGGAGTCCCTCGACAATTTCACTCGAGTCATCGGTGCAGTTAATTTTAGGCATTCGAGCAGCTGCAGCCCAATTCCCAAGAGAATAAATAAGTGGAGAAGACGTAAATACATTCAGGCTAAAAGAAGGCCATGTTAGTTGTGATTGAAAAATGACAAATAAGTGAAGGAAATTCCTCAAGCTGTAAATTACCATCTATTTCCTCCAAGGGTATTTGACCAAATATGTGCAGATAGGGACGGTACAAAGCTCTGCGAAACACCCAGTCAATCCTGGGATCATTAGGGTGGAGAAGCGCCTGGGTGGCCACTCCGTAAGCGATGAGCCACACGCTCAGGAAGAAGAGAAAGAAGAAAACGTCCTTCATCTGTACAAAAGAGATACATTTTAATGAATGGACCTTGACTTGCGGAATAGAATGACAAATGCACAAATGTAGGACAAAAATGTCTGTTTTATTCACCATTCTTTCCACAATGATGATCTTGGGTCCCAGCTGTTTATGAATGGCAAAGATGTGAATCAGACGTAGGGTAAATACCATGAAATCTATGGCTAGAACGGTCCTCCCTGCCTCGTAGGTGCCAGCTGCCATTCTGGAAGATTCAAGAGAACAAATGTAATCTTTTTTATGGCTTAGTTGTCTCCACCATTCTTCTTTCAGCGACAACCCAATTCCGTATGCTTGAGTCACAACTGGCCTTACGGGTGGTTAAAAAATGGGCAAACCTGTATAGTGTACACAGGTGGCCTGCACAAAATCTTTTGGGCGTAGACCCCTCTGTTAGCCCCTAGAGCGAAAATGCACATTTTTCTATGGGCATGCACCTTACCAACAACTATAGAGTGTGGTGAAAGGGCACTACACAAAAGCATCACCCGTGTGACATAGGTGCGTACAACTTAAGTTACCCTTACAAATATTTGACAATACATTTACCACACACCCGACAATTGGACGTTCCATTTACAAGGCGTCTCTTGAGTTGGCTGCAGAAGGAAACTGACACCGTTGCCTTAGGATATTTCAACACATTTTCACTCCCTAGTCGTCACATTTTGACGCACGGTTAAGGACCCCTCCGCGTCACATTTTGATGTTTCGGATGTCTCCAACTCGTGTTTTTTTTTTTGTACATGCAGGCTGTTCTAATTAAATCAGGGGTCAGGTCGTTTTGTCTGACTTGGTACCAGACGTGGACCAAACCTCAAGTCACAGCCGGTACCCTAACCCTAGCCCGGTCTGCATCTGGTACTGCATCCAGACATGGTACTGTGTCCAATACTGGGTTACGGTTAGGGTACCTGAGCGGTCTGGTACTAGACCGGTACTGGTTTGCGGTCTGGAGGATGGGGAGCCTTGATTCGAGTCAAAAAACAATGAGTTGGGGACACCTAAAAAGTGCTGCGGAGGGATCCTTTACCATGCATCAAAATGTGACATATGTCCTCCTCTCTACAACCCTCCACAGGCCCAGACGACCTAATAACCCCCAGCACCTGTATGGGTGCATGTAACTAAGGCATTAGAGTTTCCCATCATGGAAGCAACTTTTTCACAGTCACTGTAAGTCATGTTTTTGATCATCAGATATTACCTGCAAGAAACTCCAATGACAAAGAGTAAGATGGCCACCATGTCACACTTGTTCCAGTTGTCCTCTACGTAGAGCTTAAACTTCTTTATGATGTTCATTTCCTCATCGGTGAAGAAGCTCTGTTTCAAGAAAAAAGGTTAATCAAACTCTTTGAATATTTATTTGAAGAATCTAACAAAGAACATTATGGGCTGTCATGTCACTTTCAAACATACCTACAGAGAAAATCAGACCATTTCCAAAAATGTTAAATATCATGGAAAAGGATATTTATTTCCATCATTCCATTACCAAAATAAACATTCAAACATTATAGATTTAGAGCCAACTGTTTAATTGATTTCAAGTTTTGATTTATTTGTTTACAACAATTAGAGTTCCAGCTCATTAATTCAAAGAAACCGGGGTCACTGGAATGCTTGAATCAACCCAGCTACAATTGGGCGAAGGTCACCAGTCTGTAGCTGCAGGGCTGTACAATCAGGGGAAATGGAGAAAAAAACAAGTTCAGGCTTGGGCACCACTATGCAGCCCAGCATAATATGGCTTCAACAAAAGAAAAAAAGAAAACAAAAGAATAAGTAACATTACAGTGCTGCTAAGATTAGTTTTTTTTTTTTTATTATTATTAATTGTTACTTTTTGTGACCAACTTGATAAAATTGCAGTTTTGCGTTCTGAGAAAGCGTTAGCAATCAGCCTTGGGAAGTCAAAACAAACCCAAGATTTTTTTTGCTTAGATGGCACAAACCTTAATAGTAAGTAGTAGGAATTATCTTTAAAAAAACAGCTAGATCGGAAATGTGGCGATAATTTTGCAATAATATTCATTGGAAGTCTAAAGCTACGTTCATACCGCCCTAAGCAATGCACATTCAAGCGATCACTGTCAATAAAAAACAGATGTAAATGTGCGTTTCGGGCTTCCACGTTCAAAAGTCTTGCGTTCACACGTCGCTCTACAAGTTTTAAACCGTTTTCTGGCTCCTTGTAGAAAGCGTGTGTCCAGTGAGCATGCACTGAAAGGTAAACCAAGTCAATATTTGACTAATCAGGAACCCAGATTTGTTAGTGACGTATGGCTGCCGTCCTTTTAATTCACGAAAGAGCCAACCATGTGAAAATTGATCATGGAGAAGAAACTCCAATTTGTGCACAACTAAAATTCTATGACACCAAGTTTTTTATGTATCAGAAAAGAGCTTTCAGTGAACATTTCCCAAGCACAGCAATGGGGGTTTATGGTTTGGGCCTGTGTGGCCACTATATAGCCTATTGGTCAAATATGAGACCATCTGCATGTATGTGAAACTGGATCTTCTGGTTGTGAATTGGAACAAAAATTTGAACAGAAGCAAATCTACAAGTGGATAGATGGATGGAGAAGGTTAAATAGCTGTAATCCACCTGCAGTGGTTTGCTTCTTTTTTATTAAACTGTTTAGCACAGACTATTTTAGAAACTGAGCTGCACACGGAAACAGCCAAAAGAGGAAGCTCCACTGAAGGCCTGTCTGTCACATATGCATAGGTTGCTGCGCCCAGGGGACAAGGGATCACCACAATAGAGGGTCGCGCTTGTCTGACCCGGCTCGCTGAGAAGCACAAATCCTGAGAGGCTAACGAATCCTTAAAACTTTAGAGAAAATGATCTCACTCCTGCAAATCGCTTTATTGCATGCTCAGATATGCTTGAGTTCTCAGGAGTAAACACACGTTCATTATAGCTGCTGCTCCATTACAATGGGTGCAATGCTGCCAGGGCGGATAAAATATGTGTCCTCAACAGCCACATTTAAAAAGACTAAAGGAGTCAGACGGGATTTTAGTTCTTTGGGTCCTCACCTGCCGAATTTCTTCCAGCACCAAGGTGAAGACCCAGAAGTAAAGCATTATCTCCGGAACTCCTGGACCACGGGGGGGTGCTTTGAAGTCCAACAGAAGCACGTAGGTGAAAAGGAAGAGGAAAGCGAAATACATGATGACATTGCCAAGAAACACGGTGACCGGAGCGCTCCAGAAACGGCGCCAGCGGCGGAGAAAGAAGCGCCACCATACAGAGGCGCAGCTCTGGGACGCCTGACCTCCAGGAGAAGAGTCTCTGCAAAACAAATGCCCTCATGACTCACATCATTTCACCTAAAACATGTAGAACTAAATAATAAAGGTTTATCATCATCTCTGCTGGGGTCAAAGCCTGTACTCCAAAATCTTTTTGTAATTTTTTGGATATAATCATAATTTTAGCCATTTATTGCCCTAATAATCTATGTTTCCAACTTCCGCTCAGCCTGCACATTTGTTTAGTATGTCATACGTTAATAAAGCAAAACCTCCTTTGGATGCTGCAAATATTGTTGTATATTGTTGTATATTGTTTTCCTGCTGCGCTGTTTATACTTAGATGCGTTTCCAATGTGAACAGAACCATTTTGGACCATGTGAGACCTGAGAACACAGCAGAATAAGCCCATCCCCACTTCCCGTCACCAATCTGTTTAAATGCTCTCCCGCTAGTTTACAGCCTCTCACAACCCCAACTTAACATTAGTGGTGCAACAAAAAAAGCAAGTAGGATCAGAGCAATCCAGCCGTACAGTTCTGAGCCAAAGACCGGTTCAGACGAGAAAAACCAAGACGTTCACGGATCTATTTGTCTTTAAAACCATCAGAATGGAGCGGAGCGGGGAGCGTGTGGCCTGCTGTTTGTAGTTTCTGTCACAAACACAATCTTTTTCAAATGACATTTTTTTCCATCTGCTTCTGTGTCACAAGAATTTAAAAAAAGAAATATTCAGAAATGCAATTTGAAGCTGAAATGTCTTCATATTTGTCCTCCATCATGAGAAAAATGCTACATAAACACAAAAAAACATGATTTTCATTGGATGGGCCTTTAATATAATTTGTGTCTACATAATTTCCAGGTTTGTTTTATGTATTTCGGTTACTTTTAGTCATCTGTTCAAAGTACAGCAGTTTACAGCAAATATAAACTCAAACTCTGTCTTTCCTACATGTAATAAGCTTGATTTTTACGTAGTTTTGCACGTTATTGATGACTCAATCAACTAGTGTTTTTTTTATATGTAATAGCACAAATGCAAACATTGAGATTAATTTCCTTTGCAGGCACATTGAATGGAATAATAAATGGTTTATGGCTGAGAGTTAAATCTGCCACACACCACCAATTCATCATTGTTTGGCCTCGGTTTAAATTCAATATTTGTGTCCTGTTCAATTCTCTGTCATTTATTTCTCTGCGTCGACTATTTTACAGCTTTATAGAATTTTTCATCCTAATGCATCTTTAATCTTTGTGTGAGAGGGTGTAGTTGAGACTGAGAGGGTGCTGATGGCGAACTCACAGGGGGTCGTCATCATCAGTGAGCATTAATGCCTTTTCTGTATCCAAACTGTCCAGCTCCACAAACTGCTTGTTGCTGTTACGGTTATCCAGTTCCTCGTCACTAGAAGACACGTTACAAGTTGTCAGCAAACCAACAACATTCTGCCCACAGCTCAGTTTAAATAGTGTAGGTTTTTCACCTGAACTTTATGAGGTTGGTCCAGATGAGCGGAGGACAGAAGAAGGACACCACAAGTTTGGAGATGGCTGTGTCGGTCGTCATGGCGCCCCACCAGATCTTTGTGAGGAGAGCCTGGCGGGGAGTTTCAGTTGTTTCACTGACAAGTGAAGGGAGCGTTCCACAAGGGGGCACCATAGATGTGTGAATATTTCAGTCTTGGCACCACAGAACATTCTTAGAAGGCACTCATACGGAGAGTTATTACAACAAAGAACAGCATGTTCCCCTTTCAGCAAACCACTTCCTGTGACACGTGAATTATTTGATGACCTGCAGCTGCACGCTGGATGATGCCCCCTTACATAAATCTACACCTGATGCTTTGTTCTGTTTACTCTCCATGACAATTCAACCAAACAGCATTGTCTTGGGATAATACAATGTAATTCACTCTTTATTGCTGGCAGAAAATGCAGAGTTATCTTTTAGTGATGACTTTCTAATAATAAGGACATCTCCTGGAGGGACATCCAGGGGAAACTGTGCACTGAAGGACGTCTCTCATGGAATTAATCAGCAGGGAACGTGTTTATTCTGGCAGGCTCTTTCTGCACAGAAGGCATCAAAACTAATCTGCATCTTTTGGTGATCTTACTCGCTGTAAACAATGACTAAAGAGAGTACGATAGATGAACGCCAGAATAGAAAATTTGTCTACTTGTTACCTGAACTCCATCGTGGGCAAAGAAGGATTTGGCATCTGCCTCAGTTGCCAAGTTGAGTACCGTAGATTTGCTCCAGCAGTGAGTTCTCCTCACGAGCAAAGCATAAGCCCTGTCTTCACTGTTGGAGTAACACTCTCCAAAGACATCTGGCACAGTAAAAACAGTCAACACATATGCATGCATCCACACAGTTCTGCTTCTTATTTTCAGATGAATATTTCACTTTTAACCAAGAGGTTTGACCATATGTATCTGAGGACATGTTGGTTGGAGGTCTGTGGAGGTGTGCTTGACCTGTTTTTACTCTGAGCCTATCTCCACCTTTTGTCATCTAACAGTTAAAACACTCACCAAGGGCAAACTGCTCATACTTGGCTTCCTTCATGCTGCGCGCAGACTCTGCCTCAGATTCCAGGCGTGCCATCTCTTTCAGAATCTTACAACCTGCCAGCGCTGCCGCTACCGCCTCGGGGCCCTGAAGGATTAAAATAAAGCTGTATCCAAGAAATAGGGTCTGGAAGAGAAAGCTAGTGCTGAAATTTGGAGAGCTCTATCGTTTGCAGACCCAGTGATTGCTCGAGTCCATGAGATATATCAAAATGTGGGTTGTAACAATTCGTAACAGTTCATTTTAATGATTTCTATTTTCATTGGTGGTTTTGGTCCACTTTTGGTTCATTTTGAACGATCCAATTCACTGACCTAAAATTGATCCGGGACATCTTTATCCAAAACTTTTACCAGTGTGAAATAAAAATAAATACCTGATACTGAATAGTGTAGGTGCATTAAATATGTGCAGAAACAAACAAGTAAACAAGAACAAATGTCAAATCCATTCACATTTTAGTTTCATAAAATTGAGCCCACTGTTGGGAACATTATTAGAACATTCTGCCACATTGTATGGTCACATGTCTGCTAAATTCAGTGTTTCCACACATTAGACTGTCATCATTGTTGATCCCTTTTTAGTTGCCATCACCTGTTGTCCGCCGTGATGGTACTAAGGTCGTTTTTATGCTATAGTACAATAAACCTACCATTTCTCGATCCAAATGATATTTTCCATTATGGATTATAATTGATTTATTTCATTGTGAAATGATTTTATAATGGTATATGTCGATTTCATTAACAACTTGCCCCAGACAGATCGATCTGGTTGGATCGTAGGCATACACACCGAACATAAACTATAAATACAACACCTTTGTTTTTTGCTCCCATTTGTCAAAGGTCTGAAACATTTCCTACACACACAAATAACTATTTCTCTAAAATATTGTTCGCATATCTGTTTAAATCTGTGATAGTGAGAACTTTTCCTTTACTGAGATCCAGTCCCATTAGACAACATGGTTATTGCACAGGTGTGTCTATCTGGTGTGACCACCATTTGCCTCATCCAGTGGAACACGTCTCCTTCACGGTGGGGTTACGGTATGGACAGGTGTATGTTATGGATGAAGAACACGGGGATATTTTATTGATGTAATTGTGAACGTAGCAGGGGGCTGTGCATGCATGCTGCAACTTGAGGTAATGCTGTTTTGAAGTACAATCATATCAGCTGGATTTTAAAGCTTCTCTTGAAGCATTTCGCCACTCATCCATGTGGCTTCATCAGTCTGAGTGGTCATCTCAGTGTAAGATGAGAAACCAGAATTTTGGCCAAGCTTTAAAAGGGCAGCATGGTAGCCTAAATAGGAGACAAACTGGGACTAAAGGTGCATTCACAGCGAAAGGGATTCGCGCAGTCAATTCGGGTGGTCCGCCCTTTCTCACTGCGCGGAGAATTCGCTGCTCGCCCCGTGGCCAAAAATGTGTTCCCTAAGCTCGCTGCCTCATTGACGTTTGGGGGGAGCTAACAGCTTCACTTAGTGAAGCTAGCAGCTAATGTTTGTAGCCTGGTTGCTACATGGAGCTAGCATCTGATGTTTGTAGCCTTATTGCTACTTGGAGCTAGCAGCTAATGTTTGTAGCTTGAATGCAACACGGAGCTAGCAGTTAATGAGTGTAGCCTGATTGCTACATGACGCTAGCAGCTAATGTTTGTGGCCTGATTGCTACATGAAGCTAGCAGCTAATGTTTGTGGCCTGATTGCTAAATGGAACTAACATCTAATGTTTGTAGCCTGATTGCTATATGGAGCTAGCATCTAACGTTTGTGGCCTGATTGCTACATGAAGCTAGCAGCTAATGTTTGTAGCCTGATTGCTACATGAAGCTAGCAGCCAATGTTTGTGGCCTGATTGCTACATGAAGCTAGCAGCTAATGTTTGTAGCCT
>BSAI01000104.1:2539572-2579520 GCA_036245035.1 Adrianichthys oophorus
TTGTGGCCTGATTGCTACATGAAGCTAGCAGCTAATGTTTGTAGCCTTATTGCTACATGAAGCTAGCAGCTAATGTTTGTGGCCTGATTGCTCCCTGGACCTATGTCTGTCTCATTTACAATGCATGAGAAACACAGATGATGTTTAGAGATCAGGTTGATTTTCTTCGAAAAGCTCTTCAAAAACATCAGCGATCACGTCTTCATGGTTGAATTCATAAAAACATTTAGTCTCCCTTTAGCTCCAGTGAGCTTCTCTCTTGCTGCTGTGTCTGAATGATTGTTGCTTCTGTTGTGTTTCCGTCTGTCTCTGACTGAGTTCAAATGCTTACTGTCACGCATTAACGTGAGAGGGCAAAAATAAAAACAAGAATGAAATGAGCGGACCTTTTTTTATTGTTGTCTCAATGAAAATAAGAAAAACATAAAGTTCAGGAGGCCTGAGCAGATTTTCCCATCCAGTGGCCTTCTGTCTGGCCGCAAGCTCCTCTGCCGGGAGCTGGCATAGTGAGTGTGTCCACTACAGCTCCATAGGTCCTGCCACAGACTCTCTAGAGTGTTTCCGCCTTCACCCAACAGTAATCGGGACGGGATCAGGAAACCCCGTTGCCCAGAAAGGGATACAGCAGGTTAAGAAAATGAATGGAAGTTCAGGAGAACTATGGATCGATTCACCATATTGGATCTTTTCTCCCTGCTGTCACTGAAAACGTCACGTGCCCAAAGTTGTGTCCCTGATTGGTTGAGGAGATGCAACCACCTCCCCAGAGTTCAGATTTTTTTTAACTCTGGCCAGCCACAGCGGCCGCTCAATTCATTCAATCCGCGCCGCGTCATTCAATTCACACTTTTTCCAGACTTTCGCTCTACTTCAGCCGCTCAATTTTCTCAATTGGCGTCTAAACCATTGACTTTATATTGAAACTGACTGCCTCTGCCACGCGAATCGCGTTCGGTGTGAGTGCACCTTTAGGCCTCCCTCTCTGTTGAGGGAAAGGTTGTTAACATGTACATGAATTGCTACTCTTCACTTCTTTCAACACATCTGTCTTCTCTGTCAAGGATTTGTACATTTTCATCTTTGAACGAGTGTCTTTTGTCGCTTCAAAAAGAATAAACAGCAGAAACAAGTTCACCTGGATCAGGGATGGGGAACTCCAGGCCTCGAGGGCCGCATACCTGCAATATTTTCCAACATACCATGCTCTGGCATGTTCTAATTGGCTGGATACACCTGAACCAGGTAATCAGTCACGAGTTCTGGAAATCAGTTCAGAAACATGAGTTCACCAACATGTGGTGATGTTCTTGGATGTACAGCACAACAATAGGTCTCAGGATCTCGTCACGATATCTCTGTGCATTCACAAGGCCACCTTATTAATCATTGCCCCCAAATTCAAACAACAATCAGAGAGTTGACCTTCAGAGAAACAATGGTTTTACTTGTTTGGCGACTAACAATTTTAGCTTAGGGGGACATGTGTTTACTTATTTTCTTGTTATTGAGACTTAGAAGAAAAAGTACTTTATGAAGGAAACAGAATGACTCAAGATGTTGAAATCCACAGGCGCACATGTAAACCCATGTGCAAAAGCCGTTTTCCTCCACACTTATCCGTGGTGTGTTTTTGGTCAGCCTCAATGGAGTGATTAGTACATGTCGCGTGTTTTTCTGAGAGAAGTGCCCCACTGGGATGTATTTAAGGGTTTTTTTTGCCCTCTGTGTATGGTGTGATCCCTTATGACTTGCCATTAAAGTCACAAAAATGACCCTGTAATTTCTGAACTCAAAAGGAAAAATCAAATCATTATTAGACCCTGCCATTACTTTGTGTAATATTACCGTCACACATTTTTCTAACATATTTTGAGCATTTCAAGTGGAAGGAAACCATGACAATTTCCTTTTTCTTAACTTTTGCCATAAAGTACAAATAAACACTCTTCAGGAACAGAATCAAATTCTTTGTACAAAGTAGAAAGAAATATATGATTTCAACAGGTTTTAAAGCATTTTGTTCAAAGTTGTGCTTTCCCATGATCGCCTTTTTGAAGATAGAAAGAATGGAGCTCGTGGGAACATTCCAGCTAAGGGAGGCTCTTTCACATTCAAAGAAAATCTTTACCCTTACTGAGAGGTGTAATCCTCACATGGCCTTGAAGAAAATCGTCTTCAGTATATTTAAATTTTTATGTTCTGTTGTAATTGGATGGATTCCAGTTACAGACTCCCTAAAAGTAATGCATTACAAACATCAGGACAAATGTGTAGATGTGAAGGAGTCTGTAAATGAAAAGCACGACTACTGAAGCTGAAGACTCCATTTGAAGTAATGCTCTCTGAGGACAAACGCCTGCTTTTCTCTCTCTGAATAGTGCTTTGTATCCATCAGGCTCTGTAATGGCATTTCCCTGGTTCACATGGAGACAAATGTTAGAATGGAAAGTCCAATTTTTAATTTGGCGTTTTTATAAATCAAGACACTGAAAATAAGCAAAATGTTTTCATCTGCTTATCAATGGAGGTAAAAAAATGCCTCACATTTGGATCTTATGTGCAAAATTATATTTTTTTGTGGCAGAAAAAACTGCTTCCTGTCACAACCCTGTTTTTTTTTTATTTGGGCTGGGGACCGGCACAGGGACACCTACACTTGGTCACTTTTTGTGGCTACATAGTTAGGCAGTAGGGTGAAGGGTCTTGCCTAAGGATCCACACTGGATGAAGCTCATCACGCCCCCTGGGAAACAAACCCCGGTTTCCCATGCACCAGTCCTACACACAGTCAACTGAGCCATCCAGCTGCTTAATACTGTAAATGAACTACTGGTTATTATAGGTTATTAAGTCTTTCACATTGTTCAAAATATTGACAAACATGGAAGCAAGCTTTGGCGCAATTTTGATAAGGAAGATCGGCCTCATTTCCGGGTAAGCTGCTTTTGTGTCACTCTACACGACACTCGTCAACTAAGCCTTCGCTCTAAAGCCGAGGTGTCAGAATCAAGGCCTCAAGGGTCGGTGTCCCACATGTTTTCCAACCAACCTGCCATTGAAGCTCCTAATTGACTAGACACACCTGATCCAGGTAATCAGCAGCAGATAAGGCAGGATTTCTGGAAAACCAGCAGGAGGCCCAGAGTTTCCAGGCCTGGAGATTACCACCTATGCCCTAAACCAATAACTCAATTCCCTGCCGTTTCTTCTCAGCCAATCACAATCATTTTTACTGGTTCTAAACTTAGCAGTTCTAGACGTTTTTAACATATTTAAAAAACAAAACCAAAAGAACTACTAAAAATGGAACAGCGGTAAGAGAAGGCTAAAGTCCGCTGAACTGCAGACATTTTTAATGATCTTAAATTACTTTTTAGTCTTTCAATAGGAAGAGTGTTTCATGAATTTGAAACTTTTCTATTTAACCTCACGAGCCTGAGATGAATAATTTCATGCCAAAATGAATGAATTTATTGAAAGCTTGGTGAAAATGCCCCAAAAATTCTATGAAAGAATCAGATGAGTATTTAGGATTTTTATAAAAATGCTAATTTAATCACTAGTGGCAACAAAACAAGCCTGAATTCTCAGCTGGAGTGAGGTTTGCTGTTGATACTGCTTCTGTTTCGAGACTGGATTGTCTGGATGGCTTTTTGGTCTGTTTAGCTGCAGCTTCCAAGTCTAAAACGTGATGCCATATCCCTTACTGAGGGTCAACAAGCCACATTGTACTTTCACTCCAAATCCAAGTGTTTGCCTTGAAACCAGAGAATTTAGGGATAAAATCGACTACAGGCTAACAATTTTCCCCTTTGCCTCCCTGCTTGAAATTCTGTATCAAGAGGAAATCAAGCGGGATTAAATATTGAATGCAGTTATGACTACAGCTCACCATTTTCTGCGTTTAGCTTCATGTAAAGTGCTGACACTGAAGACCAGTGAACCATGACTTTGCTCTAACAGAGTCAATCTTTATTTCATCTAACAAGGACCACCTCCTATTGAATTTATTGGATAAATATTGTCTTTTGCACAATATAAGGCGCACTTAAAAGCCTTAATTTTTTTCAAACAACGACAATGTGCCTCATGATCCAAAGCGCCTTATAAATGAATTTTCATTCCGGTTGTGCTTAACTGATGTCAAAGCAACTTTGTGGTTATTGTTCATACCCTAATGTGACCAACGCGTAGTGGTGTTGGACTGTTTTTTTACTAACAAGGCTGGGGGTTACAGGTAATGTACGTATGCTAACATTGATGCCAAATTGCCTCGTTTTATTTCAGCTTTTTCGCTTTTTTTTAGTTTGTTATGCCTTGGGAGAAGCGGCAGTGCACAAGCGTGAGCTGGATACCTTCTGAATACATGAGATTATCCTGGGACAAGCCTTTCTTTTAGGAATAATTGTAAGAAGACTTTCAACATGAAAGATACTTCAAACAATCTTATTATGGATGCATTTATTCAGGCCTCAGTCTGAGTGGTAAAACCGTTTTCAGTGTTAGGTGTACACTTTTATCCAATTACCATAATTTACAATAATATCAGAAGATAGAGGAAGGGAGCACATGAGGGTGACCGGCTTGTGGTGTTAGTGTCATTAGTTGATGTAAGTCTGAAAATGTGTCAAAGAAAAAGATGCTAAAAACAAAGAGCAGCCATTATCGATTGTTGTCATTTGAACTAGTCACAGGTCATCAATCTGGTGGGAGTGTGTAATTATTTCCTAAGAACTTCTGCTAGAGCAGAAAAATGCATCCCCTAACTTACTGCTGGATGACTGTTTCAGCCAGTGCCATGACCTTCATTTCTGTAATGTTCCTGGTGATAAGATAGCTTTTTAGCTTAGCTCACTTCTTAATAAATAAGCAGTTTGCAGGACTCTTTTATCTGGGGTGACATTTTCAGACGACAGGCTGACCTACACCAGGGCCGTGCTGGCTGACATCACTCTTGTCTCATTAAATCCAAAGCACAAAGTATTTTCAAAGATGTCGGTCCTCCTTTATTTGGCTTTGAGAAGATTTACTTCAGCATAAACATTCAGTCTAGGTAAAAGGTGGTGCACTGATACAGAACAAGCTTTAGTTTATCAGAACAAAGACCAAACTAACCATTGCCCAGAAGTAGTTGGCCATCTGCTGTCGGTTCTGAAGGACAGCCCAGAGGAAGAGATCCCGCCAAGGATGTTCGCACAGCTCCTCCAATTCTGGCAGGTTCTTCTGGCTTTGGAAGAGCCGACCTTTCGCTGGTTTCTCCTAAAGCACACATTCACAGGGACGTAAAGTTGACTTATTTAGGTAGCATGAGTTATCTTGGTAGCATGAGTTAAATCATATCTGCTAGATGTTTCCAATTTTTCTCTGGGGATTAATACAATATTTGTATTTTATTCATGTATAAGACTCAGATGAAAATCCTGTTTTTGTTGTTTTGCCTTGTTCTTCTGGCATTTTTCTCATGATTGAGGACATGAATAAATAAAACTAAGCTTAAAACTGCATTAATGAGTATTTTTTTATTCAACTTGTAAAAAACATGAACAGATGAAAAAAGCTGTTGGAAGTGAAGCTTTGGCTCTACTTCAAGGAGGAAGATCGACCTCACTTCAAGGTACGCTGCGTTCACTCACGTTACACACCACTCATATATGAAGCCTTCACTCTAAACCAATAGCTAAATTCCCTGCCTCTTTTTCTCATCCAATCAAAATCATATTTCTGTTTTTAAACTCCTGGACATTTATCTTTCTATGGACAGTTTTGCCTCCACCCCATTCTCCCCCTGGACCAATGCTTTGTCATGGACTGGCCCTCAACCACCATCTGTGGTCCGAGCTTATCCCACCAGCATGACAGACGTCACTGGCCCAGAGCCTAACTGCCAAAAGACTATGGACTATTTCATGCACAGCTTTGTTTCACAAATAAATCTTTATTATTCACATTATTAAAAAAATGTCTGTGTTGAAATAGCCTTTACTAGATAGTTCCAATTTTCCACTGGAGGTTAATAAAGTATTAGAATTTGATTTATTTGTTACTTTTGTTGTTGAGCGTATTTTTATTAGACTGAAAGAAGGTACTGCATTTGCAAAAGGGTTTGAACACTAACTGATCCACGCAGGGGGTCGTTCTAAGGGACACAGTCAGCCATTGAGAGAGTAAAGAGAAAAAATGTCATCAGTCTGGCTCCCTCTGTGTCTGCTCCTTAAGACAGACACTGGTTTGGTCCAGCACGCTGACGGTATAAGCCCTGTATAATCTATTTTTTGGTCGGTTTGTTTGATCCTTCATTAAATAATCTTTTAACTTGTTTTTTCTTCATTTTGTTAAACTCCGTCTTCTCCCTAATAGAAAAACTCGGGCACAACACTTTAAAACCATTCATCTTCCTGTTTAAGGATAAAGTTGCCCCCTATTGAAACTTACAGTGGGAACTTTTTGGTAAAAGCCTTTGCAGGAGTCATGTAGGAAGTCTTTAAGCACTTTGGCGACCTCAAAGAGTGTGAAGCGAGGTTTCCCTTGCTCGGAAGGATAGTGTCCAGGAGGGCCTGGCGTTCTGGCGGCTCCCAGCAGGAGTTGTTTCTCATCGTACTTCTTGAGAAGCAGGTTGTGAAGGAGGCTCTTCTCTGACACCGACCAGTAGAGCTCCTGCAGACGGCCATAGGTCAGGAACTCGCCCAGGTTCACGCCATTGTCCACAAAGAGGCGCACAAAGTCTGGTTTGTCGTTGATCAAAGCATCCATCATCACCTCTTCAAGGTCACAGGCCTGCAAAGGTCACAACCACAAGCACTTTAAGGAAACAGTTTGGGTTTTTCACATTTCTCTGTTCTCTAAAGCAACACACTGAAGGCTGACCTCTTTAATCGTTATTTTGTGAGTTGTAAATGGTCTGCAAGTTACTTTTGTGTCTAATGAATACAAATGCCGATCCGTGGAAACTCTCCAGAGAAATGCATTTGCAGCCTCATAAATCTACAGCTCTGTGGATGGATGCATTTCTTCTCGTGCAGACATGCGTGATCCTCTGAGGATGCTGGTACTGAAACTCCCACAGCGCAGAGGTTGACATGAACTGATTCTAATTTGTGTTAATAAGTAAATGTTAGAAGTTCAGTGTGTGAAGTTAACAGCCCAAGATTGTAAACATCAAAGACGACTGCTGAAGTAAATGGATATTTGAATGAGTAATCTTTGAGTGTTGTTGTCATTTCTGTTACTAGATTAACTTCTGACTTTTTAAACAGTTCCGACCTCTCTGAATGTTACACCTGCATCTAGAACAACTAGTCTGACAATGTGTTTCCCCACCTTCCACTCCACATCGCCATTAAAGATGTCACTTTTGGCAATGTCCACTCTGTTCCACGCCACAGCCAGCTTCAGTTCATCCAGGAAGTCTTGAGCTTCCTGACTTTGGCTTTTACACGCTGAGACGTAAAATGTCAACAAGTTCAGAACCTGTAAAGCGCTCAAATATCACATTTTTGTCATGTCAGACAACCCAGAATGGTGCAGATCCATCAACTTGAAGAGTAAAACAAGTAGCACAATTTTCGGACAAGAAGTTGCTCCAAAGCAACCAATGGAAAAAAAAGCACAAAAAAGAAGAAAACAAATCATATATAAGTCGTACTGAAGTATAAATTGCAGTTTTGGAGGAGAAAGTGGAATGCTTTTGATGAACTTCACCAATCCCAGCGTAATTCTGCATTCACAATCATGATTCGTCAAGTTCGTGTCCGTCTCCTCTCTTTCCACATGCGTCAAATTTGCTGGTCGATGCTAGTCCAAAATTGTGTTCATAAACTTGATGTTCCTGATGCGCATGGGAGGAGCTTCTGTCTAAAGTTTTTAAGCCTCATCGCTACGTGGAAGCATTGACTGTTTATCTCATTCACAGTTCATGCATGACAGGGTTGATGTAAAGAGATTTTTTTTTGCAGAGCTCCATAAAAATATTGTCATCAAATACAAGTTTGATGACTTGCTGACCAGGAATAGGAGGGAAAAAATAAAATAAGAATAAATCTAGGGGGCAGATTAGTTTTATAATTGTCTCAATGCAAATAAGAAAAATATCCTAAAGTTTATGATACATATCAAATAGAAGCAAGAAGATACATTTATGGATAGATAAACTGATGTGACAATAGAATGGTTTTCTTTGCACATTAGGGGACATGAAACCCAAAACTCTTGGCAGAGCCAGACTCCACACCACCCCTACCTGCACCCCAGAGTCAGGTAAAACCGGACCTGTGTTGGACTCCACCCGCTCATCAGACTGAGCCCGGGCTCACACCGCATGCGGTCCGGCTCCCGCACACTGGAGTCTTTACATGACATGAAAAGTGCAAGAGGCACTCACACTACATCTGGTCCACTCCGGCCTCTGCAGTCCGGCCTCTGCGGCGCTCCATATTCGTTGTGTTCAAATTTTCCGGATCTGTAGCACTTTATTGTGAAGTTGGGGCAAATAATGTCATGAACCGGAAACCATGAGAGAGAATGTGAAGTGTATCCAGTACATTTTTCACAATAAAACCTATTTTCGCTATGACGTCATATTTAACTTGAACTGACATGAGTCCACGAGGTTTGCAACAGAGGCTGTCTGCAGGACCGCTAGCAAACCGTAGTCAGTGTGGGTCACCGACCGTGGCTAGACCGTTCTGGTATCCGCACTGGGGCTGGACCGCATGCGGTGTGAGACAAGGTGAGCGGCGTTTCTTCTACTGCGTTGCTGTTAGTACAATATACTGACACACACACAATGCCCTCTAGCAGTTGTTACTGGGACAGTAACAAGCATATGAACCTTTTTTCTTTAAATCACATATAAGTCGCACCTGAGTATAAGTCACACTCCCAGCCTAAAAAACCAGCAACATATACTCATTGAAATAAAGAATGTTACCTTTGACGAGAGCCTTGAGAATGACAGTATCCAGCTCGGACGTGTCCTGTTCAGGGTCATGGACTGTAAGGAAATGCCCGTGATCGAGTATCTTCTGAATCTGATGGGTAAATATTACAAATAAGTTATTGTGTGCATCGGACAGTAACTATCTTTCTTTTTCCACTTTATTCTAACCACGCAAAGCCTTTTTTAAAAAATGAAATGTCCACATTAGCTTGCTTCAGGCTTTCCCCAGTGTGTCCCATTTTCTGCCAGTGCTCAAGCCTTGTGATCTCTCCATCTTCATGTGGTTTTGCCTTCAAGTTGTGCACATGGCTCTTACCAGCTTGACCCAGTTACTGATGTCTGCACCGTGGTGAGCATTAGGAAAGGTGTCCAGCAGGAGCTCATGAACGCTGTCTGTGTCCCAGCAGCCTCTATTCATCAGTGTGACAAGGATGTCAGCCACGCCTCCAGAGCCTGCGAGGATCAGCCATGGCGTTGAATTGGCGATGCCTTTGTGCAATCTCTGCAGGAGGAAATTGCATTGTTTGGATCAGCTTTACACTCAAGGGTTGTCAGAGGTCCAATCCCTTGAAAAGATGACTTGTTAAAAAGAATTTATTTTTAAGTTTTATTTATGCAAAGAACATCAGCTGGCTTGGAAAAAGCTTAGTTTAGTCAGAGTTTTGATACACTATAGACTGCAACAAAGAGTGAAATCAAATTCTGATCACTGTCAGGTTATCATGCATCATAAAACCTAACCAATCTATTCTCAAAATTGGCAATAGCCCATTTTTCTAAAGATCTCCTCTATGTTGCTGTTTTTGTACTGAACAAGCCAGTGTAATAAACAAAAAAACCCTCACCTTTAAAATTTTGGGTTCTCCATGAACCAGAAGACAAAGAACAGGAATTTCAAAACTTCCTGCACCTGAAAACACCAAAAAGCCAGTTTTAAAATGCTGAGCAAACCAGTTACTGTAGACAATTCTGGAAATATTTTACGCCTAGGGACAATTTAGAGTGACCAATTAACCTATGAAGCATGTTTTTGGACGCTGGGAGGAATCCGGAGTCCACGGAGAAAACCCACGCATGCACAGGGAGAACAAACTCCACACAGAAAATATCCCCCTTTTGAAATAAAACCTCTTCCATTCATAAACAATGAATTCTTTTATTTCACATTAAACATGCTTTTTAATTTTTTATATAATTTTATATTTTAATTTTTTTTATATATTTTTTTATATCAATTGTATGTTAATTTTATCATTAGGCCTATGGGACCTGTCAACATTTTTGATGGATTGATTTCTTTTATTAGACCCTTTTAAATAATTTAACAGAATTTCTAGGTCTTTTTTTCAGTCTACTTGAAAAATGTTTACACAAAGGTAGTATTTCCTTCCTTTAAAGACCCACTCAGATAAAAATGGTGTTTTTAACATGTTCTTGTGGCATTTTTCTGATGATGGAGAACATACCTAAAGAAAATGAAACTCAAAATTGCATTTATGAGGTTTTCTTTTTATTATAATCTTTGTGAAAGTTACTAACTCCATGCCAACAGTTCTGCCCACAACTCAGAGGCAAATTTTCTAATGAACTCCTGCTGCTCTACAGGAAGTACGTCCTAGAAAACGACACAGGTTTTTTTATCTTTCTAAAAACGACTTAATTATATTTAAACTGGGAACACTTTTAAAATAGATCAAAGGATGATCAGAGTGGATCCACTCTGTAAAACTATGTGTCGAATCTAACACCCTAATGTAGGGTATGTGTGTTTGAGTGTCAAAGACACACAGAATTAATGTGTTTTGAGGACAGAGATATTCAAACTGTGTTTTCTTCTATGTGTTTAAGAACAAAATGTTCTTGCTCTTAATACTTTTCCTGAAACTTTAATCAAAAGTAGCCTTGATTTGCCAGCTTTCTGCTAAATCTTCTAATGTTACAGCCATCCAAATCAAAGCTATTAAAAATCGAGCTCAGCTTTCCTTCAGTATATGCATACAGACACAATAAAGTACATAAAGTAATGCAATGTGCATTTATAATTTACTTCAATGAAGGTTTTAATTTTTCACAGGGAATATTTCTATTTTTTATACCTACTATAAAACTATTTTAACTTTTAAGTAAGTGGTAAGTTGGATTTCAATTTATAAAGTGTTGTCACAGCTCACAAAAATAGGAGAAAATAGTGTGTTATTTATTTTCCAGCAGGGACCCAACAGATCTTACCTCCATATCCTGTCCTCTGAAGTGAGATGTGTTTTAGCAGCTTCACCCTCATTTCACTCGTTGCTCCTGGTCTGGTGGAGTCCTCCTCCACAAGCACAAAGTGAGAGTGGTTGCTGTCCAGGGAATACACAGAGCCATGTGGCAAGTCTTGTGGTGTGTAAACTGCGGGTTCATCCACCTTGTACAGATAAAAAAAAGAGATGTATTGAGATCATCAACCACTGAGCGTATGTCCTGAGGTGATTGTTGCATTTGTCTCTGTGGGGAGCAGGAACCTTGACGCCGAGCAGCGCCTCTCGATTGTGGATCATGTTCCAAGGTGCAATACCGATCGCCACTACGCGAACGGTAGAGGAGGTGCTGGCCAAGGAGTGATCACGCACAGCCTGGCCCAAATGTTTGGTGATGCCAAAACGAAGCCCATTAGTCAGAATCCATGCCCCTGGAGGAAAGATTAATTGATCATTTCATAAAAATGTCGTAAAAGAAAAGTTAATGAAAGTTTAAATACAACATGACCATGAAGAACTGGGGAACAATTCTTCAATTTAAGAAAATTGGAAAAAAGATACGTGTTTTTAAAATAATTTCTAACAGTATAAGAGCACAAATTATGCATTCAACTCCCAAATATCATTAGCGTTAATATTTATTCATTTAAATTTGTTCATTTTTACTTAAAAGGATTTATTTCATATGTTTGAACCACTGACTGTATGTGAGAACTGGACCGAGCAAGTGTGACATCACCCATAGAAAACGGCTAACTTCTAGCTCCAAGAAAATTAGGTCAATTCAATCACAAGTTTTTGATACAGACGCCATATTGAAGAAATAAGCAGTGATTGGTCCGAGGCACCGTTTCTATGGCAACCAATAGAATTGTTGGAGGCCACACCCCTACCACTAAAAAATTGAGTCAAGTGAATCTGTCGATCAAACATTTTGAACGTTTGACGTGAGACCACATTACTTTATTGAAGCATCTGATTGGTCGGTTGGACTACAGAAAAAAAAAAACATGAAACTAAATTAGAATGATTAAGAACTTGTTAAAAAAAAGAGGCATCAGAGGAAGAATAGCTATTTTGACAAATAGAATGACTGAATAATAGCTGTTTATTTCTCAATAGAAGTCTATGGGATTTTGGCTTTTTGAAACCAGTGGATACTTCCTGTTTGGAACACGATGGGGGAAGGGTCATTCAGTCCAGTTCTCATATACAGTCAATGGCTCAAATTTGCATACAACCTGTGCTCTGTGCAGCCTTCACAAGTCCTTTTCTGAGAGTGTCCCGGAGCCAAGGCTTCATCTGAGCCAGCTCATCTCCCCCCACCACTGCTACAACCAGGTGTGGGGGGGACAGGCCCCACTTTTGTGTCAGCATCTGGTAGATCTGCACCGGCTCTGTGTTACTGCGCACCTTCACAAACTATAATGAAGAGAAGTGTTTGTTGGTTAAGAAGCTGCCTTAGATTAACATGTCATCGGGTCCGTTTACCTTTCCTCGAGTCTTGGTGGAGCCACAAAAGTCAATGTCACCAACTCTTCCAGCTGCCCAGTGACTCTTCTTCTTCATTTTACTGGCCAGGCCTCTAGCTACACTTTCAATGGTCTCATCTACTGAAGAACAGCATGAGCACCCAAGAAGGACACTACAAAAAAAGAGACCAATAGATGCAATAATGAAACATTTTCGGTAAAACAATAAACTGACTTTTAATCTTTTTATCAGACCCACTCTGAAAAAAATTGTGTTTTGGTGTTTTTTACATGTTTTTGTGACATTTTTCTAATGATGGAGGAAATATATTAAGAAAATTAAGCTCAAAATTGTAATTCTGAGTATTTCTTTATTCAAATCATTGTGAATCAGAAGCAGACAAAAAAAAGCCAACTGAAGAAACGTGTAGTTTAGTTGCAGAAACTACAATCGGCATGAGCTTTCTGCTTCACTCCATTCTGATGCATCCACTTATAGACGACTGGATCCATGTATGTCTTTGTTTTACTCGCCTAAGCTGGCATCTGACTCAAAAGTGTACAGCTGCATAACTCCAATATTTCTCGCCATTTTTGTTGCACTGGAATTGTTAGGTTGGGGGATCCGAGGAGCTGTGAGGTACCGGGAGAGAGCGTAAACGATAGATGATGGGAAGTGAGGTGGTGTTGTTCCACATAAATAGCCCCACCCAGAAATCAGAGGTGAATATCTAATGAACTGCTGCCCTGCAGAAACTACAGTACGTCCTAGAAAACGACACAGGTTTTTTGATTTTGGTTAAAAATGTCATAAACATAATTCAAAGACCAAAGTGTGGTTTTTTTTGGGGTGATGAAGGTCAAGTTCCCCATGTTTTTTTTGTTTTGTCTTCTTTTATCAAAGATATACACTATGAATGTCTACAACAATAAAAGGCAGAGTCCAATAATCAGAAGCCCTTCTATTCCATTAAATACATGATGTTATAATGAATATGAAATATTGCTTGAGTAGTTTTTGATTAAACCGTATACTGTGTTTGTACACATCCTCTACTGCTCTGCTCAGCTTCAGCTTGGTTTCTGACTGCAAATTGTGCTTCAAATGAGTAATTTCTTCAGAAGATCATAGATTCATTATAGAAAAACGCATGTTGTTGTGTTTAAATCATAAATATAAGCACTTTTAGAATATTAATTCAGGCAAAAAAGTGATAAACAGGTTATTAAAGTTGAGTAAATAAGCCAAACAAGAGCAGATAATGGTAGCTCTGAGCCAATGGAAGACATCTGTGAATAATACCTCAATGAACTTTTAGGAAAATTAAATCCTAGAGCATTTTCAGACCTTGAAATACCTTTCTGTCCTTGACTACAGAACCATTCTGTGGTTATGCAAATCCAGCACTGTGCTGCATGCATTGTACATTTGGGCCTCTTAGATCCTAGATCTTATTGATGCAAAAGACAGATGTAAATTGCTAATAAGTTGCAAATGTTTACCTAGAAATGGACAACAACATGTTTTAATATGGGAAAACATCTATTTGTTTTCCTCACAGCCAAAAAAATATCAAAAGTTCAAATGTTTCTGAACTTACTGAAGCTGCGGTAGCTTGTTAGAGAATCACAGGATTCTTTTCTTCAAGGCAGCTGGGCTTTAAAGGTTAATCTTGAAGATGTTTTGCTGCTCATCCAAGCTGCTTCCCAAGTTCTAACTGCTGATGGGGAATTCCTGTTTTTTATGTGCTTACTACTTCAGCTGACTATCTTTGAAGTTGTCAGCACATAAATAACCAGAATTTCCCATCAGCAGTTAAAACTGAAGAAGCGAAGACTCAGATGAGCAGCGAAACGTCTTGTAGATTAACCTTCAAAGTCAAGTAACCCTGAAGAAAAGAACTGTGTGATGACAGGACCTGGATGAATGAGAATCTCCTCCACTAAGACATTTATTGTCAAGTTTTGTGACTCCGGCTTTTGTGTTGATGGGGTAACAGTCTGTTGAAGGTGTACCCTTTAATACGAGAATCTAAGATCTTCTTTACAGCATCAAGATGGCCTTTGAATCCAACAACTTCTTTTCAAACTTAGACTGTCGTGACAGCTTCATAATTGAAAGACCCATTCTGAACAAAATTGTGTTTTTGGTGTTTTTAACATGTTCTTGTTCATTTTTCTGATGGCGGAGGACATATTCAAAGAAAATTGAGCTCAAAAATGGATTTCTAAGTATTACTTTATTTAAATTGCTGTGAATCAGAAGAAGGAAAGAAAAGCTGATTGAAAAAGTTTGCAGTTGTGACATGGAAGCTACAGTCAGCAGGCCACAAGTTCCCTGTTCCATTTGAAGATGGCTGGATCCATGTTCGTCTTTCTTTTCCTTGTCTGAGCTGGCATCTGGCTCCAAACTTTACGTCTGGATAGCTCCAATATTGCTTGACATTTTTGTTGGCCTGGTTATGTTAAGTTGGTGGTGTGAGAGCCTGCAAGCTAGCAGGAGAGCATGTAAACAGATGGGTGACGGGAAGTGAGGGCAGGCTTTCTAATTTCTAATGAACTGTTGCCTCTTTGCAGAATTTTTGTCCAGGAAAAATGACAGTTTTTTTGTTTGGCTTAAAACAGCATAATGATATTTAAAAGACCACTAGGAACGCTTTGAAAATACGGTATTTTCCGCACTAAAGGGCACACCAGGTTATAAAATGCACTGCTAATGAATGGTCTATTTTTAAACCTTTGTCATGTGGGAGGCGCACCAAACTATAAGACACATTAAGCGAGACAACCATCAGAGATAAACAACTCTGAAACTCGTCTGTAACAGGCTACACATTGGAGCCGTTAGCCAGGTTAGCATATTCTCAAAAACTTACCACGCCCAACCTTGCTTGTAACATGTAAAAATAACGACTGATATTGTTAAAACTGACGTTACTGTGACTACATTAACTCTCAACCTTGTTAGTGACATAAAAAAAACCACACACACAGTATGACTGCAAGATGTTAGCCTTGTTAACATCTTTACAAACACTCAACCTTGTTTACAACTAAAATAAAACTGACATCTTAGCAGAGTGCCATGTACCTCACAAAATCATTTTGACATCATTAGGCTATAGCACAACCAGAATTTATCTATATATAATGCGATAATATATTTTCCTAATATGCATTGTTATGTTAGAAAAAAAATCAGACTTTTAAGTGCGCCTTATAGTGTGGAAAACACTCAAAAGATGATTGGAGTGGGGCTTGAAAATGATTGGTTTATACGAATCATTATGAGCTAATCAATGCGAAAACAACTAAGCTAATAGCAACATTTGGCTTAAAGAACCGAAATTTGTTTGCAAAAACTAAAACTTGAACTTTTCATTGAGTTTTTGTCGTAAAAGTATTAAACTGAAACACTCAAGAATATGTTCTGCCCTGGTACATTGTGTTTCATGCCAGTCACAGGGATCTCTAAGCTGTCATTATTAATTACAAGTTAAATGCTGAATTTAAGAAGCGACACACATACTCCTTTAGTAAAAGTCATAAAAATGTGGGTTGTGAAGTGTATTCCTTAATAGCTTGGAATAATATTTTATTAACCTCACTAAAAAGTAGAATGCTGCTTTTGCTTTATAAAGTCATTTTTTTACGACGCAGAAAAATCAATGAATAATTTAAATTGAATATCTACTTGGAGCTGGTTAAGACTTGTTAGTCATGCACAAGTGTTTGCTTCCTGCAGCAGACAGTCTCGCACAGGAAAATGGGATTTTGCTGTTATGGTGTCCACTTCATGAGAACAATGACAACGCACCTGTGCTCGTCTGACCACTCCAGTTTCTCCCCACACTGCAGGCATCGCGTCTGTGGCTGCAGAGGCTCCTGTAAACAAATGTTTTCACAGATATGAGCTCATTTTTCCACTAACTCCATATCACTCGACGCCAGTCTTTCACTAATGAATGTGTTGTAATAAGTAGCCTACTTATGGGCGATGCAAAGCTGGCAGAATTTTCATTCTCGTCTCACATGCAAAGTGGCTGGTCCTCCCTGGTGCTTGAATAGGATCAGCGCAAACCACAGTCAAGAGAACTGGGCCAAATGTGCTGCGAGCTCATAAAGGTTTTTTCTCGGATGCACTCCAATGTGTAAATGCTGTGGAGTGCTATCAACTGCAAAATGATTGTATTTTAAAAGTGTGTCGTTTAAAAGAATGTGAAAAGTTAGATTAAGCAGGCCTGGACTGCAAGGACCAGATTGTTTTTGCAATTCTTCTTTCTGCCTTCTGGCAACAATTTAGATAATAATAATGATAATAATAATAATAATAATAATAATAATAATAATAATGTATTTCAATTATTTAAGCCCCTCTAAAATATGACATCCCAGCAGGCAAAACTGTCAAAAAAATGAATGGAGCCAAATCTCTTATAGGACTGAAAAGAAAAAAAGTATTTCCACTTACAAAATCCAAACACACATGTTGGGGATATCCAAAGAAAGTTATAAAGTTATAATGTGATGGCCACAGCACCTACAGCTTGGCGGCCATTTTGGCGATTTTCACATTTTTGCAAAATCTGGAATAAAAGACTTTTGTTTAAGCAATGTACACAAAATGTCATACACATGCCACTAGGTTAAGTCTACAACTACCACCACAGTTTTCTTGACCTTTGACCTCATCTATAGGCCACTATCTTGGATTATCAAAAAAACTAATCACCTTTAGTAACATCGATGAAATGAAACTCCCCGAGCATCATTTGGAAGCTACTTACAAAGAAAATGTTGTGTTTAGAAGTTGCAGATTTTGATGGTTACAGATGGTGAGCTTGCAAAAGTGGCGTTCCCTTGATCCTCGCATTTTTTTATGGGAATATTATAAAAATGTAATACAATGAATCCCTGGCTGAAGCTGAACAAAACAATGTGACACAGAATGCCAACATTTTAGGAATGTGGGCGTGGCTAACAAAAACCCTCTGTTGCCAAGGAAATCTAAAAATGTACTTTTGCAGATTCTTTTAAAAATGTCAGGTTTGTTTGTGACCCCCATGGAACCAAAAAAATAAAATGGTTATAAGGGAGATAAACCATGAGAAAGCTGCAACTTTGATAAAAGTTTTATTTTTCATGAATTTGTCTCATACAGCACTGACCCATGGTGGGAGTGGCAAGAGGGGAGAGTGAAGGGCATGCAACCGCCGCTCGGATAGTGAGGGCGGGCCAAAGGGGGGGGTGGCAGGGAGGGTAGCACCAGCGGCAATACAACGCCTCTTCTAGCTTTCATTGAAATCATTTTTCCTGATATTTTTCCCTGTAACTTATGTTAAATTAAACAGTTTTACAAGCCTCTGTAGCTTATTTATGGACCTGAAATTATTAGTTCTTTTGTTTTCGATGTGCTTTTGACATTTCAAGAACAACTGTTGTTTTACATAGAAAACAGCAACCTTTTAATCTCCAAACGATTCCTTTCTAGGAAAGAAAAGGCACTAAGTTAAAAAATAAAACGCCCTCATTCATTATTGAAAGGATTATCCATTTGCCTCAGCAAACTCAGACTTTTATCAGGCAGCCTAATTTGCATTGGCACTTGAGAAGCTTGTAAAAGATGATTAAAACCAATAGAAAAACAACAAAAAAAGGAAAAAAAAATGCAACTGGAGAGCAAATCCTCACAAACAATGCAATAACTGCTCTGCACACTTAGAATGAGGGAAAGCCTTTCAGCAGAATGTAATGGTAACTCACAGAGTCAATTTCTGTGTAGCCATCCGTTTAATGTAAGTAGGCTTGTGGTGGAAGCTTTCATTTGACTGCAGGTTCAGGTCTAAGAGGGAAAAGGCTACTGGGCATGCAAACAGGACGATTTGCATGCAAAGTTGGATGAAAGGATGCTGACTTATGCCATGCATTTGTGTTTATGTGCAAAGTTGAGTGTATAGCTTAAGAAGAAATATCCCTTTACATGTAAACAATATTTCAATTTCGCTTACAGTGTACCATTATAAACTTTGTTTTTGTTTTGTTTTTGCAAAAGAAAAATCTAGGTCAGCAGCTTTCATTTAAATCTCCAGGAAAATGTCCTCTCACTTTAGGTTTCTTCTGAGATAATTTTTTTGTCTAAACAGATTATTACACTTGTCAAATTTAAGACAAACTTAGAATTTCAAGTTTGAAAATTTTGACAGACATTTAAACCCTAATAAAACTACTCTTCCCCTTTGCTTTTGAAAGTTCTAATATCTCAACTTTAACTTCTGTAAATATTATTATTGTGGGTATTCATATTTGTAAAAAATAGCGAAAGAAAAATAATCATACAATAACAATATTTGGGTTTAAATTTCTAAAACAGATTTCCCTTTTTGATTAATTTTTTTTCATTACTAATATATATAATTTCCACTGTATTTAAAATGTTCTAATATTTAAACAGTAGTTTCTCAAAGCCTTAAGTTGCCAAACAGGTCAAAGAGACGCAGTTGTAGTGCTCATTCTCACCATTGGCGTGCCTTCTTTCTCAGGCATTGCAGAGGTCTTGCTCCTTCTTCCTTTGCTGGACAAAGGCTGAGCAAGGGACAGCAAGTTTTGCCTGCAGGTGAACCACTCAGGTTATCAGGAAGTGGTTCAAAGGTGGGGTCATCCTCTCAGCCAATCCGTGATGCCTCAGAGCAACATCGCTTTGCATGTTGGACAACCACTGCACACTGCAACCTCCGTCTCCAGCTGCAGAATGTGGTGCTTTGAGCAACATCCATGGAGGACTCTTAAACCTGGGTACAATAATCTAATCTGCTGAAACACACATCAACATGCATTCATTAGAACAGAATAGAATAGAATAGAATAGAATAGAATAGAATAGAATAGAATAGAATAGAATAGAAATAAGCAGAGAAAGTGCCAGACAAAAGCAAAAACAAAACAAAACGAATAAATGATAAGTCCTGTTGAGGAGGAGTCACTTAAAAAAAAGAAAAGTTTTGATTAAAAATTAAGACTGGAAGTAAACCTGTAGGGCGTACTAGATTATAAGGCTCATTAGTCCATTAGTGAGTCAGACTTTATTAACTTACTGTTCACAGTAACTCTCGAACTTGTCTTGAACACATTAGCCATGTTAGCCATGTTAGCCATGCATGAAGTGTTAGCCACATTAGAAGCGTTAGCTACTGTAGCGTATTCACAATCCCTGTAACTCCTAACCTTTGTTTGTCATATGTAAAAAACAGACTGGTACCACTAAAACAAACGTTACTGTGACTATGCTGACGCCCAACCTTGTTAATAACACATAAATAGAAACAGTCCGACACTGCTACATGTTAGCCACGTTAGCGTCTTCACAATACAATAACACTCAAACAAACATTTTGACAGAGCGTCTTTTTCCCTTTTAAAATCACTTCAATGTCTGTAAATGTCAGTTTTATGTACACCTTACAGAGAGGAAAATACATTTGATTTTAAAAAATGTTTTACTTTTGCTAGAAGTTCGTTTATCTCAATATCTCTACACAATTTAAACAGTGCTTAGTGGCAATAAGAGTCAGCTATTGGGAGGCAGAAGGATCAGGTGACCTTGAAAAAGATGGCTTCAGAAGATATAGAGAATGAATGCAGGAATGCTCCTTTTCTTGTAGCATTTGATCCCACTTTGCCTTATTATGGAGCACAGTTGTGTCTGCTGTGTAATAATATCAGTCCCAGTTGGATTCTTTATGCCAAGCACATAAGACAGACAATAGGACTGGGCTGCTAGATTCAGACACAAAGTTACTCTAAGCAGCATTGAAGAAGTAATTTCGAGCTGAAGGTAAATTAGCAGCAGACTGACGTATCCGGTAGTGACCATAAGCTGTGCTGTGGTTTTGAGGCTGTCCTGAGCACTAACACACTTTAGATCCCCAACAGTCATCAGGTATTTGATGCTCATGCAACTTAATGCCTTGAGGCCATCTTAAGGGACGTCATAAAAATGAAACATTCGATTGTCATGTGTGTTGCAAATGTATTGCTAAGAATTTGTTAGGCTAATGTAAAATACTTACACTTATGACATATGGATGATACTGTTGTATGGCACCCTAACGCCACACTCTAGTGCAGGGGTGCCCTAATCCAGGCCAGAAACCCTGCTTCTCTGCTGTTCTTTACCTCGATCAGGAGTTTAGCCAATAAGGAACTCCGAATCAGATTGTTCAGAGCAATCACAGACAAAGTGGACTATCCAAGAAAACAAATGTTGGTCTGGAACAAACACACAAGTGTGGATTTAGCTTTAACTGTAGTAATCTTGTATCAACGTTTGCATGAGAAAACAGAAAGACAGAGAGAAAGATGGGACAAGATCATGGCAGCTTAAATAAATAAAGTAAGACACCTCCTCCCTCATTCACATTACGACCGACACCTCCACCAAATTAAAGAAGGTGCTGGCATTAAACCCTCCCAGCAACTTAATAGTTTGCCAATTTTGACGGTGCATAATCAGGGCTAAGAAATGCAGTGGCAACAGTCCATGCATTTCAGCACATGGCAACAGAGCATAATAAAAAGCAAGTATAGCTCTGCCCCTTTGTAAGAAAAGTGACCGTGATGAGAAGTTAAAAACAAGCATCATTTCAGAGGGAAAGCTCACCTATTCATGCTTGTTTTTGTCCAGATGATGAAACAGAAGTTTATTTTAAAAAAAGGCCAAAGTCTAAACAGCTCAATTCCTCGGCGGTGTTTCATTTCTTCCTTCTTAGATTCTCTTCTCTGTTTCTTTTCTTTTCTTTCCTTTCCCAGTCTTTAAAATGATTACATCTCCCCAAATAGGTCAAAGGAAACTACAAAATCACTCTCGTGTCTTTTCTACTGTCTTGCTGTCGTGCTAAACTGAGATATATTAACATTTGAGTCATAGTATTATAAGAAGTTTGTGTTCAATATTGTTTTGTTTGCTCAGAAAAGTGTTCCTACTGTTTTTGATATGGGCGTCAGTACTTGGAGGCTAACATGAAAGAAATGATGATGCCCAACATCCTGACAACTCCAGAATAAAACAGCACAGACAGATAATCCCAGAGAACAGCAACATCAAGAAGCTGGAAATGTGAAAAATGACAAATACCAAGGGTTGAAAGGAAGTTAAAAAAATGTCAGGGGTGAAGGCAACAGTCAGTGGTAATCATATCAGTCTGTCCAGAAGAACAGCTTAGATGATGCGTGGAACCCCTCAGGCTCTCTCATGCCTCTGGAAAAGGACACGACCACCCACACAAGAGGGGGATAAATTGGCTTGAATCAGTTCCGACTCCAGCAGCTGCAAGAAGCCGCTAACATCCTTACATGCTTCTGCATCTCTGCACTGCTGGGTTTCATGTGGTAATACACCCGCAATCACATTGATATTCTTCTTTTTTGGGGGGCTGAACTTTTTTTTTCTTTTTATGCTGGTATGAAATGTCTGAGCATCCAGCCTCTGCATCAACAGCTGTCGGTCATTGTGATTATCTTTTTTTGAACTGAGGTCAGACTTTAGCGCACAGAGGATGAGGCTATGGAGCTCTCAGATTCATCTCACAATAGACGCCCACCCATTGAAGAGCTGCAGCCAATCAGATGACTCCTACCATTGTGCACATGTTGTGCTCTGCAGCCTTTAAATGGCCCCACAGCATCGGCTTAACAAGGAGACAGCAGGATGGAGCACGTAAAGTCTGCGTGCAGGAGTCTCTTTGACCCCGTGGATCACGAGCAGCTGCGCCAGGATTTTCAGCAGGAGCTCCGGGAGATGGCGGAGCGGGACAGCCGGCGCTGGAACTTTGACTTCCAGGCGGGGACGCCTCTGCCTGGCGGTCTGCAGTGGGAGGAGATACCTGCCGAGCGCACTCCTGCGCTCTACAGAGATTCCCTCACTTTCATGAGCGGCGGAGGGAAGAGCGCAGACACCAACCAGGAAAACTGCTCCAACATCTCCAACAAATGCGCACAGAAGAACACGCCCGTCCAGAGGAAGAGGAGGCCTCTGTCCAAATCTGGAGCCAAGCGCAGGGCCAACGCGCACATCACAGGTAAACACACACTGTGGCGCTTTCAGGCAGGATTTATGTGGAGAAAATATGACTTCAAATCCTTTTTTCCCCTTTTTTTGGCAGATTCTTTCCCAAAGAGGAGGAAAACAGAAGCAAAGAGCATCCTGACTCCATTTCAACCTTCTTCAAGGAAAACCCTTCAATGCAAGACAATGAGATAAACATGAAGATGGACTCTTCTTATGAAAAGAAAGAACCATTATTGCACAAATTTTTACCATTACTATTTAATTTTCATTTCATTTTCTGATTTCTTATTTAAAATCTAAAGTGAGTCTTCTGGGTACGTGTATTTATTCTATTTATACAAACAAACTCAATTTCACTTTTTATTTAATTTTACATGTTTTTTTTACAGGTAAAACAACAAAAAGGCAATAGTTTGAATAGAAGACTTTTGCTGGATTTTAACATGTTTTGTTTTTTAAGCTAAAGGCACTTTGTACTTATATTTGTGTGTTTTTTAATATTTTGAAATAAACTTTTGATGTATAACAAACCAAGTATTTAGAATATTTCTATTAAATACAAGTAAAATACATATAACTGCAAAGTGGAGATGAAAAGATGTTTGCTGTAACTGCATTAAACAGCTGACAAGACATGTTGTGCTTGGTTTAGTTAACATTTTTTTTTATCTATTATTCAATAATTTTCATGCTTGAAATAAACCAATAAATCAAATCAATCAAGCTGAATTTTCATAAAATAACTGGTCACACTTCACATATAAAGTTAAAAAAGTGCATGTTTAAGTGCATCAGTCAAAAATGGAAGGTCTGTAGTTCTAAAAATGAAGCTACTAACCTGAGAAGCTTCATTCCACCAAACCTAGATTTCAAAAGCATGAAACATCATCGCAGCATCCCAAATTAACAAACTCTTCTAAGAGCAGATTTCAACTTCTACTTGGATTTATCCGTAAAAGTCGGTTTTATTGCTTATTCGTCTGATCAAACTTATATGACCCAACCATGAAGTCATAGCCACAGATAATTTGTTTTTAGTGAACATGGTTTACGACACATTATGAAGGAGATTAGTGAGGAGAGTCTCTCATTAAATTCCACAATCTCTATGCTGTTGGATTTCCCTGCAGGGATCAATAAAGTTCACCTCAGTGGTTTTATTGTGAGCCAGGCAATGGTAAAGCACAGATGAAGTTTATGACATGAATGCTGCACTGACTGTTTATGTGACGGGCTTAATATGAATCACAGTGAAAACAGAAAACACAGGAACATGGGAAATGTTTCCTTTTTTTAAATTGTAGTGACCCAACTTGTAAATTGAAGTGAAAAACATATTTTCACAGTTCAAAGTTTTATGGCATCAGAATAAGGCTACTTTCACACTGCCTTCGGCAACACACGTCCTAGAAGCCACTTTCAAAGAAAAATTGACATCGAGAAATGTTTTGGGTTTTCGTGTTCAAAACACTTGCGTAGCTACACAAGTTTTAATGCCTGTTTACGGGATTGACGTGTAAAATGTGAAGCCACTGAACGCGCATTGAAAGTTAAACCAAGTTGAGCTTTGGCCAATCAGGAACTTAGATTTGGCAGTGACGTATGGATGAAGTCCCTTTTCCTTCACGAAAATGCCGACCGTTTGAAAATTGATCACGGAAGAGAAATGAATAATTGCGGTTTGTGCCCGGCCAGAATTATATGCCACCAAGTCACCAGATTTACACCACTTCAACATTTCGCATCAAATGTCCTCCAACTGTAAGTGACAGACATCCACTCCTAAATAGCAAAAAAAGAAGAAGCCCCTACTTGGTTATCTAGTGTAAACACCATGGGCTGGTATGGTTTAGCCCGTACTTGAATGTGTGTTAAATACCCAGCATGTACATAGCTTTATAGTAAAACACGACAGTTTTCAATAGAGGGTATGCAAAAGTATTATTACTATGGTTCAGCCACTGATGGGTGGGTTAACACCTTAGCACTGGAGATATTGCTGACGGAATCTGAATAACGCACCTTATCTCTACATACTGTAACTCTTTGACCGTTTACGCGGTCACGGGGAATTGACTGATTCTGACACAGAGAAAAGCGTCCTTGTGCTGCATGTAAAGTGTTGCATGTTTTCGTGTCAGAATCAGCCGATGTACGTGGATTACGGAAGAATTTTACTGTTGTGCAGTGTTGCATATTACAGCAAGGCTGCTTTTTTCAGGATCTGCTGGAGTTATGTTAATTATTGTAAACTGTTGAATATTTACAGTAGTGGAGAGAATGTAAACACTGGAGTTAGAGCTCTGCTATTAAAGGGTTAAAAAGTGTCTCTTTGAAGTAAAAGCAAACTCAATTGGAGTTGAAAGTCTAGCAACCAAAGGAAGAAATTTGATAGAGAATAATTACATTTTCTGGGGCACATTATGAGATATTTTATAATCACTGTCATAAAAAATGTGCTGTCAAGCCTAAAATTATATCCATTAACATGAATTGTAATTTCCAAATTAGCCCATTAGGGAAGCTAAAGCTCACACAAGTGCATTCACTCCCACTGTGTTGCAGCCCCACTTCTGAAGAATTTAAAGGGGCCATCTGGCCAGAGAGCAGGACAATGGTCACAAAGCAGAGTGTGCCATCTAATTCACCTACAAATCAATAGCCCCCAACCAAACACCCCCTTTCACCCCCACTCCTTTAAGACTTTTCTGTTTTCTTTCTTCTTTGTTCCTTTTCATTGTCAAGCACTAATGCCCAACCCAATCCTGCTAATGTTTCTACTTATTCTGGCCTGTATTACCTAATACCGCTCTACTCTCACACACACGTTTACGCACATGCACACCTGTGAGGGAACTGGCTCCTACTAACATGCAAGAGGAGAAGAAAGAAAAAAGCAATCAATACTGCACTGCTTCAAAGGCAGGGTTAGTGTGATGTTTCAGTCAATGATCAAACTTTCCTCTGGGTCCAGAAGGTTCCATACTTTCCAATTAACGCGCACAATATGAGAGCAGCACACTGCAGACTTGTTCAAAGACGAGGCAACATCCTACTCAACATCCTACTGCTACATCAGTGAACCAATGGAGCCAATATGACTGTTTTTACAGAGAATAGAAGTGTGGTGATACGATACGATATGAAACAACATTGGTTAGAAACAAATGCAAATTCAATCATTTTGAAACATTTTCTACTATTCTGAAGAATAAAAATGTTTCATGAAACATCTTATATTTTTTCAAAAAACAAACATCGAAGTAATGAATAAACAAATGGCCGTCAGTTCTGGCATTAGGATCTAAGAATGCTATGAAGTCAGCTTTCTGATTTCCAGCTTTCCCGTCCATTCTCTTCTTTATTGTGGATCCTGTGCATCCGTTATCCCAGTAAAAGAAGTATAGCATGGATTTGGTCAGAGCTTGATATGGTGTAGATGATAACTGCCAACATCCACTCATTTTTCTTCTTTTAGATTCACAAACTTTCCCCAGGGACAAGTGGTCTTCTGCCACCATTCATCATGGCTGGACTGACTCAGTTCTTCTGCCTTGGTTTGATGCATTGGCTGATGCCTTGGGTTTATATTTTGTCATGTTTTCTGTCTTAAAAATGCCATGATTGGGAGATTTTTTTGCCCTCTAGAGAGCAAATGGTATGTTCTGTTGCACTATTTCATCCTTGTCGTTTCCAAAACTGTATATTATTATATTTGGGATTATTTCACCTTTTTCTGCTTGTACTAACATCTTGTTGTTTTTTTTATTTTTTTCGCAGGTATAATGTGTATTACCATATCTCATTATTTTTGTTTATTGTGGGTTTGTGTAAAAAAAAAATATATATATATATATATTTATATGTACCAACCCACAAAGATAGAAATCCGGTCAACTGTTTTAATCCTAGTCGTTTGAAAAATTCCACGTCATTGTTGCTCAGATACTTTGAAATGAAATTTGAAGTTGATGATCTTATTTGGAAATAATAATAGGCCTACATCAGTGAGAAGTGGGAGTACTAAGGATTAGTAGTGAGAATTATAAGTAGTCTGAACTACTTTAAAGTCATTTTTTCCTGTTCTTTCCGTGTTGAACAAGCACAGAACAACAGTGGAGAGCAAAACTCTAAATCAAGGCTGTTTAGACGTTTTGAAAAGAGGGCCAGATTTGGAGAGGTGAAAAAGTTTGAGGGACAGCCATTCAGCCAGCATTCTTTGAACTATTTTGATAACATTTAATCCAAACTAGCCTTTATTTTATTCAAATTACTGTCAATTTGTCCCGTTTTTCGCATTGTTTTTTCCCAGTTAGCTTGTCTTCTCTGGTAGTCCCTCTTGATATTGAACTCAGTGAAAACAGCCACAGTCTCCTGGCATGTTAGACAGACACAGTTGTTTCATATTTCACCAAAAAATGTGCCCTGTATTCACTTGTTCTGGAAGCAGTTTCCCTCACTGTCAACTTTTCTTTTATTTACTGTTGACACTTTAGAAATGAGCTATTAATTGTCACAGAAGGGTCGCACAGCAGTGTTGTCACAGGTTTACAACAGCATCACTTAGCTGACCACATCCGAGAAATCGTACACACAGCTTGTAGAAAATGCTGATTTATGAAAGAAGCCTGTGGGCTGGTGGAAATTTGACGACGGGCCGGACTTCGGACATGCTTGCTCCAAATGGAGAAATATGGAAGAACCTGGAGCACAAGTTTTTTTTTTTTTCTTTTTGTTTAGTTTTAGAAATGGCAGAAATGTCATTTTATTTAAGGCAGAGTGGATCAAATCCAGTCTATTCACTATTTAAATAATTTCCTTTAACTAAGTGCACGGCTGATTTCTGGAAGCCTTCTGGTCTACAGGTATGTTTTAAAAAAATATGAGTCACAGTAAAACTTGAAAACTTCAGTCTCTTACAAGCTGTGCAAGTCTCCCCTCACCCATTTCCTGGTCTTCACAAAGGCCAAACACCCTCAGCACACTTTGCTGTCCATTGTTGTGGTTACCAAAGGCAGATGGTCACTTGGGCCTCCTTGGACACTCCTGTTAAGGAATGTATGGACACCCCACTGGTGGTCAGCAGTAGAAAGGTCACCATCTGCCGTGTAGAGGTCATTGATGTTAAAAACACAGCTTCAGCTCTTTTCATATATGCCACTGAGGACATAAAATAATCCACCCTCCTTTATGATATACTAAAGTGAAATTTATTCTGCAGCTAATGCCAAAGATGCCAGGATCTTCAAACTGATTCTTCATGGATTCTTCAAATGCAAATCCATTTGTGTATTTTAAATAAAAGTTAGCAATGAATTCTTGATATTAAGGCGGAACTTTGATCTTTCTTTGACAAAACCAACAGCAAAAGGAACAAAAACAAGATTAAAAAGGGATTTATTTAACTTTCAAGTTAGAAGCTCCCTTAGAGGCACATACAAAAATGAACACAATTCTTTAATTCAATAAAGATATTCTTCTGAACAAAAAAAAAACAAAAAACTGAAGGTTTTTTTACAAAAACATTTGTAGTTTTCAAAATAGATGAATAAAAGGCACTTCTTGGTACACATACATTAATGTCAAATTGAAACTGGATGTTAAACAAAAACATTTGTTGGTGGATACATGAAAATTAAAATAAATATACATAAACACAAAAAAATTGAATTTGGGACACTTGGGACCTACACATAAAAAAACTGGAAAGTGTTCCCATGTAGATGCAGGAATTTACAGCAACTCATATAATGAATTAAATTATGCTTTACTTTTGGACTGATTGATTAACTTATATTTTTGACAATAAAAACTTTGATATCGTGCATTTGAAATGTTTTTTAATTAATTTTTTTGCATCTCCATACCAATGTTTCTTTGCTATATTCCGGTTCACCCTTCGCTGTCCCATTTCACAGGTTTTTTTTCAGTGCGACTGTGCATCCTTAATCTGTTTATTTTTTTATTATAGCACATCGGGTTCTGTGTCCTGACTGGCGGTCGACCTTGTCAATCAATCTCCTCTGTGACGTGTCTCCTGAACAGCTTGCCAGAGTTACATAAATCTTTGATTGCGAGCAGATCTTAAGTTTCATTCTTAAACACTGGACTTATTCTTCAATTTCGAGAGTTTTTAGAGTAAAAGTGGAAAAATGTTATTCTGTCTGAGAGAAGTGAAAAATGTGTTTAGCGAGAAGTTTTTACAGCTATTCATCTATATTCCGATGTCGTTTATTTCACCTATCGGGGGCTATTTGTGGATCACTGTATCGTTCTTCATGTTTGTTCCGTAATGAACCTAAAGTAACTTTTATCAAGTTCTATTAAAAAAAACAACTTTAATATGAACTACAGCTTGTTAGGAACCATTAATGATTTAAATGTCAAAGTTTAAACTCTTCAAACTGTTGCCGAGCACCATGGGAGTCAGAGAGTGTAAGAAGACAGAAAAGTGCTTTCATGTAGGTGTTTAGTTTGTATTTAAATGATCACAGTTAAGCTATGAGAGGATGCTTAACTCTGCAAAACCCACAAGATCAAAGAATTAACAGAAAATATATATATTTTTAAATTAAGATTAAAAAAAAAAAAATTACAATATCTTGCTTTTAAATAAGATACAGATAGTCCCAGTTATACGTTTGGTTATTTGGTACGTTTTTTTTTCTCCTGATAATGTTAGTTAAAGAGGCAGCAATATTGACATGAGAGTTCAGGATCATATACATTTGATCCACATATTTTTAACATGGTGTAGTTGTATTATTAAGAATTAATTAACAGTAAATTTTTCATTCTTCCAATACAAGTAGTCATTTTAAAAAAAATGAATAACATTCTCTCTATCAAGATTAAGATGAAGTCTTTTTGAGATTTCATGAAGGCAGCCATTTTGAAAAGAGCAGGACAAGCCGTTCTACTGCCCCTAGTGGAATGAAGAAGAATTACAGGGCAGAAAATGTGGACTAAATTTCTTTCCAATGGGTTTTTAAGTAAAGTTTAGATCATGTCAAGGGAATAGGGATCTTAGAAATGTGTGGATCAAATATATTGGGTTAACAGTGTAAGACTGACAAGAAGGTTTAGTGGTGGTAAACGGCACAAAAATGACAAACATAGAAGTTCATTAAATTAACAATTTTTAATATTTATTATGTTGGGAATTTTTGAGAAAAAGCAAAAACAGGAAAAAGAAAGCTTTCATAAGCTGTAATGAAGAAATGCCTTTTTTGTTGTGAAAATAATTGGTGGAGCAGCTGATAGAGGTCTGAGATGAAGGTTATCATTGAAAGCTCAATGAAACATCTTTAAAAAAAAAACGTCTGGCACGTCCTTCAGGAAAGGTGCAAAAATGATTGGAAATTGGTTTAACAAAAAGCAAAAGCCCATCAGAGAAAAAGTTCACTGAAAACCTCACATAGAAATCTGACGAATTTTTGTGAAGCTAATTCTCAAAGGTTGGAATTCTTATCAAAAGAGGTTGTTAGTAATCATTGATTGTGCGATTATTTTTGCTTTGGATGTTTTTGCTGTCATGTTAGTTTGAATCCATGACAGAAAATAAAGTAAGCTAGTTTAAGAAGCAAAAAAAAACAAAAAAAAAAACATGACATGTTTGACATTGTGCCCATGGGAAATATGTGAACGTCAATAACTCAAGTATTCATAGCAGAGTTTTGCACTGGAGTTGTCAGAACTTTTTGCATAGACAAAAAGCAACACAGCACAACGTGTTTGGCATTTTCGTGAAACGTTCTTGAGCATAAAACTCAATATCTAAGAAAAATCCACAATGAAAACCAATTCCACTGCATGTTTTGCTGCAAATAACTTTCCCGACCCAAATGCTCTGACGAGCATACTCTACATTCAGCAAATCTTTGGCAGCTTGATATTAAAGATGGTGGATAAATAGTCATAATTTATGATATCAAGCAGGTACAAGAAAAGGTGTTTGTATTCAAGTCTCAGCAGCTTTCTTCCTGACTGGCAGTCGAGCAGTGAGGAGGATTCATTGGAGGGCTGTTTGTGTTTGAAAGCGGCGAAGGGGAGGAAGACAGCTGCTCGTAGGTTGGTAGGCTTTCCTGGCTGGGTAGGACATTCCCAGTCCGTTTAAGCCGGGGTCTCGACCTGCCTCTACTTTCCCCGCCACCAGATTCCCTCTGATCTAGCAGGAAGGTGAGAGACTCCATAATAAGGGTCAAAGTCTGGTCCATGTGAGAGATCTGCAAGAGGAAAATCAAAAATTGGAGACGAGGCTTTCAAGCCTCATGTTCACATCACTCATGGCAACATGCGTACAAGCGACCACATCTAATGAAAAGTCAACGTAAACGCTCATTTCAGAATTCCGCAATCAAATCTTTCGCAATCACAGGTACCTACGCAAGTTTCTATGACCGTTTTTGTCTCCAGAAAAGGTCAAACTTTGATCAGACAGTCACTCAAATTTGGTAGCGACGTATGGATGGCGTCCCTTTTAATTCACAGCAGTATCAAAGATTTGAAAATTAACCACGGAGGAGAATAAAATAATAAATAAAAATAATAAAATAATTGTGGTTTGTGTCCGGCCAGAATTATATGACACCAAGTCTATCGGAATAGAGCTGTGAAAAAAAAAGCCTGGAGCAATTCTGATTGGCTGGAGGGTGTCCATTAAAAAGTGATAGTAATAATGGACACCTATAAAAAAAAGTTACTGGTCACATAACCTAAATGCTGTATGTTTTTGAGCTGGCTGGAGCAACAGAAACTTGGAACATAGATGGATGTCGTTATTCCACAGTTTATCACAAAAGCAGGACAGTAGAAAACTCTCTGTCCTCTAACTGGCCCTATGATGGACAAACCAGTGTCCCTATAACATTTTACCATCAATGGCAATGTTGCCTTTAATTTTAAATTGTTCATTGCCTGTCTTTCTGTCTTGCTTATATTATTGCGTGATACAAAGCAAATTCTTTTTTATAAATAATTATATCATTATTATTAAAATAAATTGTTTGTTGATACACATTTACCAATTAGAATGAATGGTGGACATTTCTGGCAATAAAGACAATCTAGGAATGACTTTGTTTCTTTGAAACGAGCTTCATCATCTGGACAAAAACAAGCGGTAAGAGGCGAACTTTCCCTCTGAAAGTATGCTTTGTATAACTTAACATGACATTTAGTGTTTATATCACTTCCCTCCACTGCAGCAGAGCAAGATCAGTGCCTGCACGGTAGCCGTTAGCATGACAGCATCTCACCACGCATCACATAGTTCGCTTCTTGTGAAAAACCATTGAAATAATAATAATAATAATATAGAGTGAATAATATTCAAGTATTTTGTAAGTGAATATAGCATAAGTGGGATAATGCCCTTCCAGGTGTCCATTATCAGAAATTAAAGGAGTTTGCAGAATCAACCGTCCTTTGCTTTGCATCAGATGGTCAGCTATTGATTTCTGAACATGGACACTTCGTTGGGTGTTACTTAGGTTACTTAAGCAGTCATAATCTTATAAACGTCCTATTTTGAATTTGCTATAATATAGAGATCAAATACAAATGTTGCAGACGTATCTTTTTGGGAGCCAAACTTAATCTCTGGTATACAGTATAAATATATTTTGTCATAAGGAGGTTGTGTGTTTGCAAATGCTGCCTTTTTGTAATGTTTAATTTTTTAAAAATTCTCTCAAATTTCTTTAAAGACCCACCTCAATGAAAGTTGGGTTTTGAACATGTTCTTGTGGCATTTTTCTCATGATGGAGGACATTTGTTAAGACAATTCAGCTAAAAATTGAATTTATGAATCTTTCTTTATTCAAACCAGAGTGAATCAGGAGAAAACAAAAAAGGCTTATTTGTTATGTAGGCGGGCCACAAGCTTCCTCCTCCGTCCCCGAGAGGGAAAAGAGGGGCGGGGTTGCTAAGCGATAAAACTCCAAAGAGCTCCTGCCACTCTGCAGAAACTACGTCCCAGAAAACAACACAGACTTTTAGATTTGAGCTAAAAACGAATTAAAAGAACACAAGGAATGCTTTCAAAATTGATCACAAGATGATCTAAGTGGGACTTCAATAAAAACCTTCACCTTCAGAACAAAAAGAAAATCTCTACATAACATGAGAAACAAACATCTGAGACTGAAGGAGGGTGAGTGTCACTTTCAAATGTCACCTTGTCCTCCATCCTGTTGAGTCTGGATCCAATAGAGTTGTTGCCTTTGTCTCTGGCTTTGTCTTCATGAAAAACATTAGTGAAGAAAGGACAAGAATTAGGTCTACAGTTTGTGTCACAGTGACGAGCGTGAAGCGAATGATTCATTACCTGATCCTGTCTGAAACAGAGTCATCTTCCCTAAAGACTGGTCCAGTCTGAGGAAAACAATGATGAAGTCAGAAAAGATGCTCAGAGAATCCCCCTTTAATTACATCGAATGCTTTCAGAGCAAGCCAAGTCCTCAGGAACCTTTGATACCAGCTAGAGTTTTTCAAATAAATTACCATTAATTAATCTAATATCCTTCAAGTGTGGTGAAAACATGTAATAATACTTCTATGATTAACTTGTGATGAGGAAAATGAATGCATGATGAATCCTACATGGATTCATCACAAAATATGCAATAACTGAAGACTTTTTGAAGTGTTTAAATTAAGACCTGATTTTGTCTGAGATATTTATGGCTAGCAGCAGCTTGTCAGGGTTGACGTGTGAACACAGATGCAGACGACACTCGTAAATACAAAGTTTCTCGTTTAATTGAGAAAGGTTCACAAGAAACTGAACACAAACTCACGAAGGTACAAAAACCATCCGACAACCAGTGCAGGGGAGACGAAGACTTATAACCAAGAGGAGGGGATGAGGTAATTGGAAACAGGTGTGCCAATAAGGGAGGGAGAGAACACAGGAAGTACAACCAACAACAAAATAAAACAGGAAGTGGACACCAAACACAAAACCAACAAATGTCCTGGGTCCATAACCCCACACAGCTCCTGCACGACAAAGACTGTTTTGCAAATCTATTTTCTTATTACATTTAGAAGTGAAAAATGTGCCCTCTCACATGCTCAACGTTCACAGAAATTTGCACATACCTGCCACTCAGTGAAAATGAATGTTTACATAGTGAACGAGCCTCCCCAAAAACTGATGACATCACTAAGTATCAAAAGATAACTGGGATAAATCTATATGAAGCTCAAAAGATATATTTCAAAATCCACTAAACCAAAACACAAATTTCAAGGATTTCCAAAGAAGCTTTTGAAGTTATGATGGGATGGTCACAGGACCTATGGCTTGGCGGTGTGAAACTTTTCGATTTTCACCTTTTTGCACAATTTAAAAAAAAAAATGTGTTCGACAGATTTTACATACATTCCACTCCACCAGGTTAAGTCTACAACCACCACCACGTTTCATTGACCTTTGACCATGGGAAGAGGCTACGATCTTGAAGTTTGCAAAAAACAAAAAACAAATATATAAATAATCTACTTTACTCTCTTGAACAAATTTAGACTCGATTAGATTTTGATTCATTGACTCCTAACCCCTAAAGCATCGTTGGGAAGCTCCTTGGAGATGTAATTTACTGGAATTAAAAGCTGTAGATTTTGCATGATCATGAAAAAAACTGATTTGCTTGCATCTTTAATTAAATATTTCAAACATTTCACACATGAATTGTTGTCCGTAGCTGAACAAAACAATATGATATATAATATGAACATATTGGGAATGTGGGAGTGTTAACAAAAAAGCTCTGTTGCCAAGGAAATACTAAAATTTACTTTTGCCAATTCCTCTATAAAAAACATAGACCTGCTTGTCAACCCCAGGCAACAAAAAACTCAAAGGGTTGCTATGGTCAAAAAACCAACACAAAAGCTTTTATTTTATTTTTTTTTAAATGAATTTGTCACTGAAAGTTCTGAGCAAGAGGGGAAAAAATAAAGGGCCTAAAGCAGCCGTCCAGCCAGTGAAGGCAGCGTTTTTTTCGTCTGTTGCTGATTCACAATGATTTGAATAAAGAAATACTCAAAAATTGAATATTAAGCCTAATTGTCTTTATACATGTCCTCCATCATCAGAAAAAAAGACCACAAGAGCATGTTAAAAACACCGAAAACACAGTTTTCAAAGGAATCTGCCTTTAAGTTCTAATACTTTTTTGTTTTGTTGAGCCAGCCTCCGTAAAACAAAAGTTTCAGTTTTAGCGCCATCCTATACTTGGGGGATGTAATTTAAAGGAATAAGAAAAAGAAAAGTACCTTCTCTGAAGCTCCTTGATCCTCACCATGAGGTTGACGTGACCTTGAGAGTATTGTTCAATCACATCTCGCACATCATATGGCTTACGGGCTTGCTGCAGGAGAAAGAAAATCACAAGGTCAAATTAATATTGCATCCCATTAAAGTGCTCTTGTTAAACACAATACCTCCCCTCCCATTTCTCTTGGCAGTCTTTATTTTTGTTCAGGAAAACGATGCTCTAAAAAGACACTGCAGAGGTACTGTTTCCCTTTTCCATCTGCGTGCTTGTTGTGGTGAGGTTTGCAGCCAAACACAACCTCGTTCCCTTCAATTTTTAACATTTCCGTCACGTAGCACAACAGTTACACATCTGATACAACAACCACGTTGAACATGTTTCTTTCTGCTGCTCCTATAATACCTTTGCAGCGCTGATCCTACAAATGTTCGGCTTGCTTTCAGTCTGACAGTTTGGACACTTAGGTAACAATCCAGTATCACCCATGTTGCTGTAACACATCAATGTTTTAAGCTGCAGATTGTCTCTGCAGGGCTCTCAGTCTCAACTTCCTCTTGCTCTTTCAGTGGCTTATGTTATACAATTTCAAAGTCTGCCATAAATTCGGCCTGGGATTTGTCATAAATGGCTGCCATAAGGTTTTTATGTCAAACATGCTTAAGCCTTTGTCAGTTTAAATATAGGAATTTAATGTTGATCCAAGCCTAGGAGTGTTTTAACTGTAAGATACTTTGACTCTAGGGACCAGGGATACTAAAAGCACTGCAGCTTATTAAATTCCATGATTCAGTTTTATCAGTCTAAGCAGCACCTGCTGTGTGAGCACCCACTTTGTCTCTGCAGCCATTTTCCTTAATTGTTTATTCCCACTATTTGATGTATTAAAAAAAGAAAAATTTCTGTTGTTTAAGGTTTGTAATTTCTAGTCTTAAATTATAACAAAATAAACTATTTCACTTTTTCTGACAGAAACGGGCATGTAAGCGACTACTTTCAGTGAAAAGTCTATGTAAATGGAAAACTCTTGCGTTCACGCGCTGCTATGTATGCTTCTACGTATGCTTCTATGACCTTTTTTGTGCCCTACACACAAAACGCATGGCAATAGAGCCTGTGCCAATAGTTAAACCAGTTGAAATGTAAGATCAGAGACTATCAGACTCATATGTATTATCAGAGACCTGGATTTGGTAGTGACTTTTGTGTAGCCTTATTTTCAAAACACAAAAGCCCAGACGACCCAAAAACCTGCAGGATAACCCCGTACAGTTGTATGGGACAAAGGCATTACTGCCCCCCCAACAAAAATATGACTTTATGTATTTTCTTGTTTGAAAAAACAAACAGTTACCTGGAATTTTCTCTTGGCCACAAAATAACGCATTCTCTGAACCACACGAATGGCTTTTCGGTGTGACTCCGTCAAACTGTGGAGAGAGTGCAGTGAAAGTGTTTTTACAATAGTTTTCTAAAAGACAGTGCAATTTATTCATTTAAAAAAAGAGAGAGAGAGATGTAGCACACAAAAAGGAGATGACACTGTAAAAATATTTAGAGAAAAAGCAATCATCTGAGACTCTTATATTTCTTTGGAAAATTGCAAGTCTATCAAAAGATGGTTGACATGGCCTCTGTGCCCAAACTCTCATCACTTTAGAGGAAAACACTTAGCATGCCTGGGCTTCACAATTACTGCTCAGTCTACATCAAAGCTTCTGCCTTCTGACTTGTCTTTCTGTGCATGTTGCCACAGTGATGGATGGTAAAAAAAACATTTTTTCTTTTTTTATAAGGGAATCTTTTGAAAACTCACAGAGCACTGAGTGATTTTGAGGCATTTAGCCTAAATTATTAGGTTCAGGAAATTGTTGAATAGCAGTTACTTATCATGGTCATTTACTCTGAAAAAGCAGCAAATGAGTGAGTTAGGGGAGCCCTGGGCTCCTCGTCAAGACAACTGACTGAGGAAACAGATCTGCCTTCTTGTGTAACTTCAAACAGCAGAGAAAGATGTTTTTCAGATTACGTTGTGTCAAATTCACACAATGCCAAGCAGCTACATGATCCTATTTGAATTATGAAAGGAATATTATACTCAAATAACAAAAACAAAACAAAAAGGGAAATACAGTATTTTTTCTGAAATACAGGGCACACTGGATCATAAGACGCACTGTCAATGAACGGTCCATTTCCAAACAAGTGTTAGCTTGTGCACACCTCCCTATAATTCCTAACCTTTTCTGCGACACGTAAAAAAAGACTGATACCACAAAAACATCACTGCGACTACACTTACTCCCAAAATGTAAAAAACAAATCACTGTTCAAAAATGCTACAAGTTAGCTGCATTAGCGTATTTACAATAACTGTAACTCCATGTAAAAAAACAGATGGAAATACTGCTAAAACAAATGTCACTGTGACTATGCTAACATCCAAGCTTGATAATAACACATAAAAAATACACTTCAAAACTGCTACATTTAGCTGCGTTCACGTTTTCACAAAAAAACCCTGACTGATACAGCTAAAAAACAAACATTAATGTGACTTCACTAACTCTCAACCTTCTTAGTAGCATGTAAAAAAAACACAGTCTGACACTGCTACATGTTAGCCGTGTTAGCGTACTCTCGATTTTAATTTTTCATTTTAAATAATTGTATGCGTTTGTGCATGATTTTTTAGGCGTATTTTGCACATTTAAACATTTACTAATGTTTAATGCTTTACATAGATTTAAAAAAAATAAAAGGTATTTTTTAATCTATATTTGTGTTTGACGGTTCTCATTCACCCAGGTGTCTTGAAGTTGAATCATAGCAACTGGACATCAAATTTTCCTTTTTGAACCGTTTCGCCACTCATTCAAGCGGCTTCATCGGTCTGAGTGGTGCTGTTGTTCATTTCCAGATGTTAATTCAATACATGAATTTGTTCGGCACTGCTCTACAATCATTTTTTAAACATGTCGAACCCTAAAAAGAAGTTACATTTCAAAACGAACTTCTTCACTGATGAAGTCCACTCTGCCGTGGATAGAATTCTAATTCCATTCCTACACAAGGAAATGATTCATGCAAGTGCAGGGTGGGCTGGATATGACAGCTTTTGATCAGGGGATCACCAGTGATGTTTCAGACAACATGATAAAGATTTTCTTTCATCCGCTCTTTCAACACAGAACTGAGACCAGCTACAGTGAGCTTCTTCAGATGAAAATGGAACTAACATTTTTCAGATTTTAACCTTAAAAAGATCAGAAACACATTATTTACAGATCCTCTATGGTAAAAATTGTATTTTTTAGTGTTTCTAACATATTTTTGTAACCTTTTATTTGTTGATGGAGGACATATAAAAAGAAATTTAAGCTAATAATTCAATTTCTGAATATCTCCTTATTCAAATCTTGAATCAGAAGTAGATGAAAAAATGCTGTAATGTTAGGCTGGGGGTGTGAGGGGCTGTAAGGTAGCGGGGGGGGGGGCACATTTAACTGAGAACTCTCAGTAAGAGAGAGGAGAAGGAGGGCAGGGCTGCTCTGCGCCAACGGTCCTGCCCACAACTCAGTGGTGAATTTTTAATGAACTACTGCCGCTCTATGTCCTACAAAAAACGATACGTTTTTAGATTTTGGTGAAAAATGACATAATAGTAATTAAAAGACCACTGGGAATGCTCTGACAATAGATCAAACTATGATTAAAATGTTAAGCATGAATAAATGCATTTGAAGTCTGTGTGCCGTAATGAAGCATAACGTTATGTGCAGCGCTCTGTTCTTAAGCCCCAAAAAGACACTCCCAAACACCCAGTCTGTGGATATCTGACAGTGTTTAGCATTCTTTGGGCTTCGTGAGTTCAGGAGTTATTTTGTCATGTGGAAGCTGTGATGGGTCTGAAACAAGCACAGGGTAGCTAGAAACTGTCAAAATAGAGTTCAGGCTGCAGCAGGATGAGCAGTGTCACTCAACATGACTTTTCTGTGCTGTAGTGGCTGGCCATGTTATATAAGCACTCGTATGTGGGTACTCCACTTAATCCAATAGCTCAATACTAAACCTACACGTGGTAGGGAAAGATGCCTTTGACGCAACGAAAGAAAATTGGTTTATATTTGTGTATGCAACGTATTGAAAACATTTGTCCACACATTACTAGAGAATCTGGTTTTAAATGCACACTTTTAGAGTTTACACAATCAATCAACAGTGGGATGAATAACAGAAGAAAAAGTTTCAAAACATATAATTTTCTCTTTGGGAGTAAATGTGACCGAAGCCACTCCATCAGTCATTCCTCACTGGATACCGTTACAGACCCACTCCAATGAAAATGGTGTTTGTAACATGTTATTGTGTAATTTTTCTGATGATTGGGGACATTCAAAGATAAATGAGTTTAAAACTGTATTTCTGAGTATACCCTTTTTCAAATTGTGGTGAATCAGGAGCAAAAATGCCATTTGAAAAAAGATTGTAGAAACTACAATCGGTTGACCACAAGTTCCCTGCTCTGCTCCATTCTGTTGCATCCACTTGTAGACAGATAGTTCTATGTATGTCTTTATTTTTCTCATCTGAGCTGGAATCTGGATCAAAGCTGTATGGCTGGATAGCTTCAATGTGGGGCTGTAAGCCAGCAGGAGAAAGTGTTAAAACCGGAATGATGGGAAATCAGAGCAGGCTTTCTCCACGCCAACAGTCCACTGAAGAAAATATGCCCCTGAAAAAGACATCGTTTTTTTTTTATTTTGGCATAATCCTAATTAAAATGCTACTGGGAACTCTTTTACACCTTTTGTTCTTCCTCTTTGTCACGGTCTCTATCTGGTCTTTCTGTTGTCATACAACAGATGCTCCATCGTTTTTGTGTGTTTGTCTATCTCTTTCCTGTCCTCTGAAAACTGGCTGGTCTCCACACAGGATGACCTCTTTCTGATTTTG
>BSAI01000104.1:2579620-2605084 GCA_036245035.1 Adrianichthys oophorus
ATATATATATTCACAAATAGAAAAATGAATTGAATAGAAGACTCACTTTGTCAAAACTCACTTTCCAGAAAGAAAAGAACTCAACCTTGAGTGAGTTCTTCTAATACTTAAACCAGTGTTGGAAGCTTGTAGACTGGATTAAAAAGTAGAAAAACAAATACAAAGCTGTAGTATCACAAGGTATTAACTAGATACGGAAACGGCTGAGTTCATTTTGAGGTCAAACACAGACTTGCTGACTCGCTTTGAACTCATCCAGCATTTTCTTCTGGTAGGTTCATAAATCTATAATTAGTGCACAGACTCAGAAAGGTTTTTTTAAATCACTTCCAAGCGTTGTTGAACAAACAGTTTTCTTGTCATATAAATGTTTCCCAGCAACAAGGAGATAACCTTGATTTCTTCAGTAATTATGTAATAGTTGCAGTCAACTGACCTTCTGATATGTTTGATTGTGTTTACTACATTCTCTCTCACACACACACAGCACATTTTGCTCGTCCTCCTCATAAATAATTTCAATAGTTTATTGTTTTTTTTTTTAATGATGTGACAATGGTCTAAATCAGGGATGCCCAACACGTCAAAGGAAGTGTGGGTAGATCATGGGCCATCAAAAACAAAATAAGCAAACAAAATCTATTTGAAAAATTGCCATCCTTGACATGCAGAAAGTCCGATTGAACATCCTCTGACATACATACAGCACGTGTGTGCTCGACAACATTGAGCGCAACCCTCTACTAGCAGAATTTGAGTTTTTTTTTTTCATCCTAAACTTGGTTACCCCTCCCAAAAATGAGTACACCTGAAATGTATTTAACAAGTATACTTGAGTATAACTATTGCAAGTGTACTGCAGATCATGTATGTGTAGTGTACGTGAGTAACCGAATGCTTCTTCAGACTAAATTCAAACATTTTAAGTTTACAATATATAGATTTTACATAAAAAGTAAACTTCACTGCCTCACTTTTAGTATAGACTAAGTATACTTGTAGTACAGTATACTTGCTGGTGGGAAAATAACAAACATTTGAATGTAGTTCTTTTTTTTTATCACATATTAGTCACACCTGAGTATAAGTAACATTCCCAGCCAAACTACAACAAACAACAACAACAACAAAAAAGCAATTTATGCTCTGGAAAATCTGACCGTTTGTATCTTACATACTGAAAAAGTGCAGGCACTCCTGGTCTAAATGATCAATACATTGACAGGTGAGGCTGAATGTTGTACACATTTAAATGGTTCTTTCTGTGTTGATTTTCCTCCAAAGTCAAAGTTTGGATGCTTCAGATTCTTGCTTCGCCGTGGAAATGCACCATCATGCTGAGACAACACAAAAGTGTGCTGGGGGATTTTTGACATTTACCAATCCACTCCTGTAAAATTGTATGACAATTCTCAGAATTTCCCTTAAAAAGAAGCGTACCAATGAATCCGTCAGAGATCACTGACACGGTTTGAATGTCATGGTGAAGAGAATTCATGATGCTTGCACATCCAGCGTGGGATTTGATGTGGCTTTGCTCGGTGAGAACAGCTGGTTACGTCGTCTGAAGTCAGCGGAGCAGAGTTGTCTTTGCCAAAGCGCCGCTGCTTGCCGCTCTCACTCTGCATCATTACACCGTCGTTCCCAGTCCCACGGGGTCAGAACTGTCGCTCCATTTGTTTCACTTACTGTGCACTTACATTACACTGCAGTTACTTAACACTCATTTCCTCATATCAGCCTCAGACTCTGGCCGTACAAAAGCCTCAGAAAGCACAAGCCATTCTCCTTATTAGAGAGTCATGAGCCCTCTGGGTTTAGCACAAAAGAAAGGTTAATTACAAATAGCAGAAGATACATGCAGACCTTCTCGTGCCTTCTCATTAAAATTTACTTGCAGCATTTGTGTCCTTAAATAGAGTGTTTAACGTTCTGTTTATGTATAATGCAACTTCTTTGCGATTCATCAGCAGTAAACTCACTGTGATATTGAGCTGGCAGGAGACAGTTCAGTCTCTCGTTCAGACTCCAGCTCCAGGTCATCGGCAAAGCTGCAGTTTCTCCGTATGGGGGTCATGGAGTGGACGTCCGAAATCCCGGGGTTTCTCTTTACTGCTCGTACACAGAGAAAACAGCCGCAAAAGAAGATAGAGGATTTCCATGATAAAACACCACAACGTCATCTTGATTCGTTGCTTTGAAATAAACTGACCTGCAATTTTACTGTTTCAAAATCAACTTCAGGAAACATCTTTCTTTTCTGTCCTGAAAGTCCCACTCCGATCATCTTTTGATCAATATTTAAACAGTGGTCTCTTAATTATGATCATGCAGTTTTTTTGCCAAAATAACAAAACAGAGTGACAGGAGTTCATCAGAAACTCACCTCTGAGTTATGGGCAGAACTGCTGGCGCAGCAACCCCGCCCCCTTTCCTCTCAGTTCCCTGTTTGCACTCTCTCCCACTGACATACAGCCCCTCACAACCCCAACCTAACATTACCGGTGCAGCAAGAATGGTGAGCAATATTGGAACTATCCAGCTGTACAGTTCTGAGCCAGATGCCAGTTCAGATGAGGAAAACAAAGGAGCAGGGAGCTTGGGGCCCGCCCAGTGTAGCATTTTGTTTTTTTTTTTGTTTTCTCCTGATTCACAATTTGAAGAAAAAAATACTCAGAAACCCAATTTAAGCCCAATTCTCTTTATACATGTCCTCCATCATCAGAAAATGCCACAAGAATGTGTTAAAAACACAAAAGCCAGGATTTGAATTGGAGTGGGTCATTAACTTAACCATAAATTCCTAAAGTCTTTAGGAGATTATTTGGCACTTGATTACAACATTTTAGTGCAGGCAGCATTTGTGTGTGACCATCATCCCTCAGTATTTGGATGTTAATAAAAACATCCATGCATGAATCCAGTGGGTTTTTCCTGATATTCTCATACAATGTTAACTACTAAACAACTCTTCATGTAATTTACGAAGAAACATTCCTAACTTGGACTTGGTTTCTGCCTCCACATAACCTAGAGGTGTATAGTTTTTGCGGATGTACCTCATCTGTAAAATTCTTTGCTAAACTAAGTGTAGAGTAGGAATGTGTATTGCAAGTTGAACTCCTCTTTGTCCATTGAAATTTCTCTTTATATGATGTAGTTCTCCTTTTATAGTCTTGCTGTTTTGCAGATTTTCTTCAGCACAGTTTTGCTCACAGTTCACTGTGTTCTGCGTCCTGATTGGCTGTTGACCTTGTCAATCATTGTCCTCCTCCCGTGGCTTCCCTACAAATACGTGTTGCTCTCCAAATCTACATAAGTCTTCAATCATGATCAGATCTTTGCTTTCATTCTATGTTACTGGACTTATTTTTAAGAGTAAAAATGTTCATGTCTGTCTGAGAAAAGTGCACAAAGTGTGTAGTGAGGGGTTTTTCCGCCTTAAAACATTTATAATCCTACTTTGCGGATTTCACCTATCGCAGGTTATTTTTAGAAGGCAACTCCTGAGATAAGCAAGAGAGCATTGTTTGTTTTTCACAAAAGCAATAAAAAAATCATTTTAACAGAGTTTTTCTAGGATGACGGTTCAACTTGCCCAAAAAGGCTTTCATGAACTGGATTTTTCACATTGTGCAGCAATGCTGCGCTGCACATTTCCAAATATTTTTCTCAGAGACCTTCCCAGAAGGTTGAGCATCACAACAAAGCTGGTCTTCAGAGATACTGATGGAGTCTAATCCTCACGCTAAGACTACATCCAGGGATTCTGGAGGAAAAACAGCCCCATGCGTTTAATGTTTGCTCCTCTTTGCCCTCATCTCATTTTGCTGAAACTCCTAAAATGTTAAAGAGGCTCAACTATCGTAATTTTAACACTATATGTTTCTCCAGATGAAAAAAAAAAACTGAAGAAGAAAAAAAATCACATACAATATCCATATGTGTGTTTAGCATTTGGTGTTCACACTGATCTGTCACAATACCCGATACAAGCGCATGTACTGTATCAACAGTTAGAAGAGGCTTGGTCTGAAATGTTAATGAGTGCAAATCTCATGAATCTTGTTCCAGGCTTTTTCTTTCACAGCTCTATTCCTATATGAAACACCTGGTGTCATAATTCCGGTCAGACACAAATCGCACTTATTAAGTTCTCCTCCATAAACAATTTTCAAACGGTTGGCGCTTCTATTAGTTAAAAGGGACGCCATCCATACGTCACTACCAATTCCTAGTCCCTGATTGGTCAAAGCTCAACTGCTTTCAATGCGCATTCAATGGATGCTTGTTTTGTACGTAGTTCCCGCAAACAGTCTGAAAAACACAAGACTTTTGAACGCGGAAGCTTGAAACACTCATTTACGGGCATTTCCAAAGACTTTTCATTGGTCGCTTGAATAAGGGTTGCCGAGGGAAGTGTGAACCCAACTTAAGGTTGAGCGTTACTTCTTCTTCTGCATTGCTGTCAGTAGTAAATACTGATACACACCTACAGTGCCATCTAGTGGTTGTTGCTATCTACCTGAGTATACTGTTAAATTGCACCCCCGGCCAACCCATGCAAAAAAAAAAAGCCTTTTACTCTGAAAAATATTGAGAATATTTGGCTCTACTGATGTACAACTGGGGAATCTTTCTACTTTTTATACTCTCATCCTACAGTACGGATCGAAAATGGGACCGAGCATCTGCAGCTCAGGGTGAACCTTATGTATATCATCTGTCTGAACTTCTTTATTATTTCCCTAAAAATTGATTTAGTTGTTCTCTTTTGTGCCTCCTCTGATGGATGCAGCTCAACACCATCTCATTGAACACTGTCACCCTGTTCTTTACCACGGAGCTGAAGCAAACACACTCTGTCCTGTATTTATACAGAGGAAGGAGGCTGCCATCACTCAACACCTAGGAATAATCCACTAAAGTACATGTCATACATCATCAAAAATATTAAGGAAGTAAACAATTGCAGCAACAGTCCTTTCTTATCTGTCACTTCAAGCATTTTGTGATTCAAATAGCTATAATCTTTTTTAACTGCTGGCGCAGTGGTTAGCGCTCCTGCCTCACAGCAAGAAGGTTCCCGGTTCAAGTCTTGGCTGGGGGACCTTTCTGTGTGGAGTTTGCATGTTCTCCCCGTGCATGCGTGGGTTTTCTCCGGGTACTCCGGCTTCCTCCCACCGTCCAAAATTGATGTGAGTGTGTATGGGTGTTTGATTGTGGCCCCTGCGACAGGCTGGCGACCAGTCCAGGGGTGTACCCTGCCTTCGCCCATGAGTAGCCAGGTTAGGCTCAGGCAACCCCGTGACCCCGAAAGGGATAAAGCGGATTGGAAAATGAATGAATTATTGTTGTGAGACATTATCCATCTTTGTTGTGTGTCTATGGTTCTTTGTCTTGCAGAACCATAACCCCAGTGCTTTTTACACAATTTGCACAACATTAACAACTTCAGCAGTCTGGTAAAGTGACAGCATTTTCTGATTAATGAATAATAATGAATTTTTTGTTATTTATTCTGGTTTTTCCAGCAGAAGTCACTTAAGCAAAGCAAAAGTAAATGAAAGAAGGTAAAATGAATGAATTTCAAAATGTAATTTAATCATATCTATATAAAAAATAATATTGTACTGGATTAATTGCTTTTTACTGCTTTTTTATAGCACAAAAAATTCAGCTTGTATTCTGAATAATATACTTCCATGTAGACATGTTTTTCTGATTACTAAATAAAACAGGTCAATCTTGCAGAAAAATACAATGTTATTTTGAAACTTTTAGACGTGCAAAAACTCATTTTGCAATAACCCTTGCATTTGGATCACCAGAGGCGGTCCCGGATAGTTTGGCGCCCTGGGCAAAACACTGGACCCCACAAGCCTCACCCAATTCTATCTGTCTATCCGTCCTTCCATACATTTGTCCGTCTATCCATCCATTAATAATGCGCACATAGAACCTTTCATTCCTATCATTGGTTCATATTTCATTAACTTCAAATTGAAGTTGGCGGATTTCGTCTAGAGAAACAGCAATTAACAAAACTATCGATTTTTTTTTCTTTGGTTCTGTTTTGAAAAAAATATATATAAAGATTATGCCCCGGTCAATCACCCACATTGGCCATAAATAAAACCCTCTCTGTTGCAGTCAGCAACAATGTGTTTTTCATTTGTTTTCTTGATTTTCTAAATGAAATCTTTCAAGGTCAAATGGCTCCACTTTTTTAACTAAAATCATGTTTGCAACAAAAACTACAAAAATATGATGCAAGACAGTACAGTATTGATAACTGAAAGTTCAATCGATATAGTCCAAAATTAAAATAAAGAAGGCTAAATAAAAAAGGTCTCATAGTAACAAAAAAATGTTAAACATTTAATATCACTATCTAAAACTGTGAGGATTGTGCAGTTTCTTTTGGTTTTTAGATGATGTTTTTAGTAATGCTTTTAGTTGTCCCCCTGTAGTAATAATAATCCACAGCTGTTTTTATTTCTATTAATTCTATATTCTGTTGTTGCACCATTGGTTTTGTCATGTTTTAGTTTATTTATGAAATGTTGACGTTTCCGTCACCAAGCCCAGTCTCAAAGAATTAGTATTTTTGAAATGTAACTTTTTTTTTGGATGGCTCTGTTGGCCATGTGTCGGCCTGGTGCATGGGAAATCAGGGTTCAATCCCCAGGGGACATAATCAGGTTTTTTTTGTTTTTTTTTTTCCACAAACGCTTTTTTAATTATGACTTCACAAGTTTGACAAACACCAAAATATATTTAATGAAATGTGTTTATTTTAAAGGTAAAAAACCTTTTAATTGGAATGGACTGCACTGACCTTTAAACTTCAGTTGAACCTTGATAGAAAGCTGTAGAGCTGATGAATATCAACCAAAATGCCATTGAAGTCATCTGTATCTGAAACCTTCCACTACACTGAGGCTTCGTGGGCCTTTTTGCGGTGCAATGGAAGATTTTTTTTCAAAAATGTTGGAAAATTGTGGAAGTAGACAGACCGGTCTGTAGTTGGTAAATTCATGTCTGTTTCCATTTTTACACATTGGGAACTTCAGCCTTTTTCAGTTTGATTGAGCATGTCCCGATTGTAGTGATAAATTGCATATGTATGTTAGCGGTTTGGAAATTTAATTTATGACCCTTCTAAGTATTGTCACACCCAATTTCTTTTTTAATTGCAATCAACTATTTTTCGTTGACTGGAGATAGCAAGATTGTGCTTGGATTCTGTGTAGTTCATGTAATTTCATTTGTCTTTTCCCTGCATAGTGGAATTTTAGACGGCAATTCTGATCCCATTTTGACAAAGAAATGATGACATTTGCTGAATCAGTCAAGATGTACTTTTGACTTTACTTCTTCATCCACAAAGTAATTTAGAAAAATATTTTCTTTTTGCAGACCTTCTGTTAACCAGGGACACTTGGCAAACTTCTCTCTAAATAACTGACATGGACAAAAGCAGCTGTAAGCAGTATTCATGACTTTGCTTCGATACACAGAATCCCAGTCTTCGTTAGACAGATTCTTAATAAGTAAGGCCATAGTTCCTTCGTTTTGCATTCTTTTGTAGCTGGTTTTTCCGGTTAATTCTTTTTCTTCAAATATTATAAAATAGCCTTGTCACTTGTCAATAGCCTTTCCCTTGTGCCAGTCCCACACACAGCCATCCAGCCATCATAAACGGAAAGCCATGAACACCAAAAAGTTTTAGGATTCTGCAGCTGATCAAAAAACTTCAGCTCAAACGACTGTGACAGGCTACAGCTTCAGGCTGAGGTTACAACTCTGCCTGCTGCACATAGACACGCAGTAACCAAGTTGCTCCGGTGCACGTTAACACTGTGGCACTTGTAGGATCTAATTAGCGGCTTGTGCTCTTGTACCACTGATTATTTTTTTTTAATTTGCTAAAGAATTCACTCTTTCAGTTGGGGGAAATTGACTCCAAATGCCCAAAAGTCTAGTTTTCTATTAGAAACGATATCAGTTTGCATTTATAGTGTTTATGGAAATGAAGAATAAAAGGCTCTACAAGTGTGTTCGACATTCTTGACACATTTAGTACTCTGCTCATATTTATTAATGGTGTCAGTGTGTTCAGACAATGCTGTACTTATACGAAGCCCCGCTGCGGGTATGCGCTCAACTCGTTCTTTGTGATCTAAAGAAGCCCTAATACAAAGTCCATCTGAGTTTCAGTTTACTTGTGGGCGGACGTTTATGTAAAATACAAACTCAAACGTTCTGTTAACCATGACAAAGGTGCTTTCTGCAGAGCTAGCAGAGATGTTGCAGATTCTCCAAACCTGAAGTGTTTGGAAATGACACCAGTTAGAGAAGTGTGATAAAACAGGTTCAGGAATCTGATGTGTTAAAAAAGAAAGGTGTGAAGTGACTTCTAGCAGAATGGTCCTAATGACTGCTGTTGTAAAATGGCATCTTCTGACAAACAGATCATTTTTCTAGAACAGAGCACAGAAGACTTTCTGTGGGAGACTACCAAAGACACATCTCTGCCATTGAAATAAAACAGCTGACGGGGGAGTCAAACATGAAATTATAATGTCTGATCAGCTGCTGGTCTGTGTTCAAAGCAGGACTTTAAAAGTTCAGATGGAAATAGCGTTTTTGGTGTGTTTAACATCTCCTTGTGGCCTTTTTCTCATGATGGAGGACATATACACAGAATATTAAACATAAAACTGCCTTTTCTTTATTCCAATCATCGTGAATCAGGAGCAGAAGAAAAAAATGAGCCTTGTAGACGACTGGATCCATGTTCGTCTTTGTTTTCCTCATCCGAGCTGGCATCTCTTCAAAACTGCACAGCTGAACATTGTTTCACCATCTATGTTGCACCGGTAATGTTAGGTTGAATGTGTGAGGGGCTGTAATGATGTTGCTTTTTGATTCTGTGCAGGTTTGCTGTTACCTCTCCTGGATACTCTGCCACCTGGGTTCCCCAGGAGATGGTCACAGCTCCCTACAATTATGTCATTTTGGGTCAGTTTTTTAGGGCTTTGACTGCCCTGCTCTCCTCATGGGAGCGACTTCTGTTCTTCGAGTTCTGTTTTGGTTTTGTTTATTAAGTAAGTAGAAACGGTTCAGTCCGAGTCCCTCCTGCTCCTGGGTCTCCATCTACCGACCTCTGTGACGTATCAGTTATGGGTGATGGGAAGGGGCACCTGGGTTGATCCATGTCAACCGTTCTGCCCACAGCTCAACAAAACAACAACTCATTGAAATGTGGTCGGATTAATGCCGGCTCATTAAAACTCCTTTTAACATGATCCACGTTGCGTCCCAAGGTTTTCTGACAATCTCTATGTCGTAAACACATATCAGCGGACCTCCTTAGCTGTTGTCTCCTCATTCTTTCACTCATCGGCCATGAATTATGAGGGCGGGGCAAAGCAATGGACAGAAATGACCGTTTGACAGCAGTCTGAATACAAACACAAGGTTCAGGACTGGATCTGGACCAGACTCAGTCCGGACCGATGGAATTTTCCAATCTGAACACCCCCTAAAAGACCACTAAGGTTTTTAAAAAAACAAAAAACAAACAAAACAAAAGATGATGGGAGTGGGCTTGTAAGTCGTGTGACAGAACAGCAGAAAACACCAAAAATAGCTCAGTTACCTGCAGGTGATGAGCTTAACTGAAACGAAGACAGAGATGTCCACGACTGCTGGAAATCTGAAACATGGAGAACACAAACACAACCATCAGCACAAACGTTTGCAATGTTAGAACAGGTTTTCTTTTTTCTTTTTTTTTTTTTCTATTCTGGGCTCACGTTCTAAAAAAATAGAGCAAAATTATAAAGCAGACAGCACTGCAAAATGTCCAAAATAACAGAAGTTCAAGGCAAGATCCAAGAGGCTGACTGACTGAGAGAACAGCAAGACTCCAGCAGAGAAACAGGCTGAATGAATCACCTGAGATAACCAGAAGTAGCTTTTAAAAAAGAACCATTTCAAAAATATCAATTCAACCGTTCAAAAAATGTCAAATAGAAGTTTTCTGGAATTTTTGTTGACGTCTTCAATTCCTAAAAAGGGAGTCTTTAAGCTGAAAGGACAACAATTCAAAGGCATGTCCTATACAAATCTAAAGGGTCAATGTTACCTGACAACCATAAGCAGCTGAGGACATCGCTGCAGTTAGTCAATACAAGCCCACGCCACATGTGTCAGCTCAGCTTAATATATGAGGGGCAAAAAAAAAAGCAGAATGCTTTATGCAGATGACAGATGTGAAGCTCAACCTGCAGCCTCAGTTTAGCTTCAAACCCAACACTGAATCACAGCAAAGATGAAGAGAGTACGACACAAGTACGCCATTTTAAACACAGCTGTTCTGCAAAGTACAGACCGCAGAACCAAACTGAATGTTGGTGGCAATGCTGCAGTCAGCTATCTCTGCAGCTTTTAATGTTAGCATGTGGTGCAAAAGAAAAATAAGAGGTTATATAACTTACCACTACAAAGAGATCCATCCAATTAGATGTGTTCTGGACATGCTAAAAGTATTTTTCTTTTGAAACACACTGTCCTTTCAGAATCCCTTTTATCTACACCTGTGAACTGAAAACCCATTAATGTCCTGAATGCACAGACAATAATAAAAGGCAAAGATTTGTTGTTCAAAGAAATCTTTTTCTGTTTTTTTTTTTTTTAGAAAACAGGAGAACAAAACCCCCTGCGACAGACTGGCGACCAGTCCAGGGGTGTCCCCTGCCTTCGCCCATGAGTAGCCGGGTTAGGCTCCGGCAACCCCGTGACCCCGAAAGGGATAAAGCGGATTGGAAAATGAATGAATGAATGAGGAGAACAAAACTATGGATCTGAGAACATCAGATCCCTTGTGTTAAACGTGAGCTCATTTTATTAGGAAAAATATTAGAATTTTAGGCGATGAGACTATTTTTTGGCTGCTGCTAAATGCTGCTTCCCAAGCTGAACAAGCTTGGGAAGCAGAAATTACCATTAAAAGCATTGAACTTGGATTCTCCAGGGTTAAACATGAGGTGCGGGTCAAAGGTGCAGCAAGAAAAAAGAACTGTGAAAACGATCTGGTCCTTGCAGTCCAGAACTGCTGCAGGACATCATCATTGAAAACATTTTCAAAACTGCAGCAACTATATTCTTTTGTCTGAGTTTCCACCACCAAAACAAAAGTGATGCAACACTGTGGTAAATAGCTTCTGTTTCATAGCTTCCTTAAAGAAAAAAAGAAACAGTTGAGGCACTAAATTCTAAATTAAAGGAATCCTCTGTTGCAACATTGCAGGTGTTGTTTCTTGTAGTTCTCAGAACCCAGTCTCAGAAGGAATCATAAAAAAGGCACATTTTGCACAAAGAGCAGAATGCAGGGGAGTTGATGGGAAACGAGCCATAAACAATAACACTTGCAATTCCTCATCAAGAGCGCACACTGGCTAATTTATTAGGTATACCTGTTTTAACTGCTTGGAGGTACAAATATACTAAACAAAAAAAGCACACGTCAGCATTGCTCCATTTAGACATGCATGGATGGCGCAACCCGTTTTTGGTGTTTTTAACATGTTCTTGTGGCATTTTTCTGATGATGGAGGACATTTTATAAAGAAAATGAAGCTTAAACATGAACATTTTATAAATGAATGGCTTTAATGGCCACAAAAATATAAATAAAGGGCATTTTTCTTAATTATAAAGTAGGAATTTTGAATCTCCAGGCCAGTAAGAAACTGACCCAAATCGCTCTTTTACTGGTAAAGGTAAAGGTAAGGTAAACAGAGAGCTCTCAGCAATGGGTGATGGGAAGGGAAGTGCAGTTGCTGTGCCCAAACTGCTCTGATGAATCTATGCCCTGAAAAATTACACCCTTGTTTTTGGTCGAAAAACTGCATAATCATAATAAAAAAAATAACACTGGGAACACTTACAACAGATCACAAGATGATCGGGGTTGAGAAACTACTTGAGAAATTAAAAATGCATTTTTATCATCATCAACACCTCGACACAAAAACGTAGAAATCATTCAGCATCTTCATCCTTTTGAATGTTTCTTCTTCTTCCTTTTATTTTTTTTACAAAATTAAATATTGAACAGCTGCACAACATGAAAGCAGGTAAATCCGTAGTCCTGACAGCATATTCCAGACATGTGGTCAGGATCTGGCAGTGTGTTTGTGAGTCTGTGTGCAGAACATGTAGTTTTTTGCTCCTGCTTTATGTCTTGCAGTCTATCTTGGGTCCACATACATTGGGGAGCTTTGTTGCTGCTGGTCGTTACCCAGAATGATGAAAATACTTGTGACACTGGCAGACATGTGGGGCAGCTCATTACTTGGGCGAGAAGAACATTCTATTCCACTTTATTTTGACATCCTAATTTCTTGACTTGCTGGCTGTTGATAGGCCGGTCCTGGGACTTACTGCTAACATTCTTTTTTTTGGCAATGGGTATCAGAGCTTTTTTTTATTTTTCAAACTCTGCCAAATTCAGAGTTTATAGAAATCCTTTAGAAAATGGATAGAAATGAAATACGTTTTACTAGGAGAGATAAATATACTGAGCTGACCTCAATCCACAGACATATAGTCTTTTTTTTAAACTTGTATATACTCCCTGATTTCCTTTTTTTTACCTGTTTTTATAAGCTCCTCACAGTGGTTCTTTGCTTGTAGTCTCAAATTATATTTTTTGGAAGTCAGAAATTAATGGTGGTGCATTGTGGGGGGAATGATGAGCAAAAGTCGAACAAGCCCCCAGGAATAGTTTAGCTTTTGGCTCCTGGGTCCCTTTGAAATGCCCCTCGTCCCATCCCAAATTTGCAGCTAGGACAAAGTGTGAGAAAATGAATTGCTTAGGTTACAAAGGATGACATGTATAAGGGTTTGTGGGAATAGTATAAAAAACTGAGCTCACACAATTATATTACTTGGGTCCAGTGGACCTGAACACCTCGACTGTAGCATTCGGGTGTCTGAGAGTTGGCAGTTGTTAAAAATGTGCTCCTTTGTTTGAAGTGTAAAATCTGCATGCACTCAGCAGAACTGGATTTCAACCATTACCTGGTCTGATATGTCTTGATGTTTTTGAAAATGTTTAGGGTTCTCAAAAATTGGTGTAGCAAAAAAAACCTGCTGAGTCAGCTATGGCTGTTAACCGCGCCTGCCTTTTGCGGGACTGCAAAAAATACATCTCACAAAGCTGAAAACCATCTAGAAATGTGTTTTTTAAGAAAGGTAGTAAAAAGAAACATGACTTGAACAGGTTTCTAGTGTCCTCTCTTACCTTATTTGGGGCTAAACTAGGAGTTTGCTCTTTTGTCAATCAGCAAGACATTTAAATTGAATGTGGAAAATATGTTTGAATTAATACATATCAATAAAGGTTTGAGAAATTTGGTGTCACCCATAGGAAATGACTTAATTCAGAGTCCAACAAAATAAACTCAATTCAGTCGCCATATTGTTCAAACAAGAAATTGTTAGTTAGCAGCGATTGGTTCAAGTTGGTCTGAATTATCGTTTCTATGGCAACCATTCTTGCCAGTCAGGAGCAAGTTTGTTGGAAGTCCACACCCCTTCAGCTTGAAAACTGGCTCGGCAGAATCTGTCAGTCAAACGCTAAAAATGTCCTACGTGAGACTACATACTTTTACCGAGGCATCTTAATGACTAGTTTCTAACTTGAATAATGTGCAGTAAAGAGAAAAGATTATTAAAGAATTAGGATTAATAAGAAATTTTAAAAAAGACAAGAGTAGCTGGAATGAATATTCCGAAAAGGGTATTGACTGAGTATTGTATTTTTTGTATTGGAGTAAAAGTTGCAGCAACCAACAAAAATACATACAAAAAAAAGTCGCACCCCCAGCCAAACTATGCTAAACACCACGACTTACAATGAGGCAAATAAGTATTTGAACCCCGTGAGGGGCCTGAAATGTTCATCTTAGGTGCATGCCCACTGTGAAAGGCTTAATCTAAAAAAAAAAAGCTTGAAATCACATTGTTTGATTTTTAAATTCTTTATTTGTATGCTACCGTTGCAAATAAGTACTTGAACACCTGAGAAAATCAATGTTAATATTTGGTACTGTGCTTCAGGTCATTGTCATGTTGGAAGGCCCGGCCATGGCACACTTTCAATGCTCTAACTGAGGGAAGGAGGCTGTTCCCCAAAATCTCACAACACATGGCCCTGGTCATCCTCTCGTCCTGTCCCAAGTGCAGGAAACCCCCAATCAAACTTTATTTATAAAAAGCGCTTCTCATAGTTTTACAGCTCAAAGCGCTTAACATTTAAAAGGCAAAAGGCAAAGTTATCTAAAAGCAAAACAATGTAATAAAGAGGGAGAAGACAAATAAACCATGAACACGAAAAGCTTTTATTTTAGAACAAAGGAAAACACAATGTTAATTTGAAGTCCTTTGCAACAGTGAAATAAAATGATTCAAAAAAATTAGGTGTCTTTAATGTACCTTTTAAGGTAGAAACCTAAATAAGCAGTGCTGTTAAGAACCATATTGCAGAGAACAGCAAATAGCCTCCTCACTTTAAAGAACAAAACAGTGGAATAAAAATTTACAATGTTGTATTTTAATTAATTTACATTTTATGTTGGGTAATTTATTATTATTGAGGTGTAATATGAACATTCAGCTTGTTAATGTTATATGATCACTGTTTTAATCAGTGCTGATAGACGTATTCATTTTCTCCTCCTTTTTATTCAAATTTCATGCACTTATCTTTGATAAACTACACTTTAGTCACGTGCTCCAAGTGTGTACTGCTAACATACCTGTTTAAACAATATCGGCACTACACGTCTCACTCAGGCAGTCAAATGCTGCGCACCTCCCCGCTAGAATCTGGTGTATTTTAGAGCGCCATCTGGACAGGTTACTGGTGTTACCGCCACGTTCAGGAGCCACGTTTTTGTTACATCTGAGACAGCGTGTGCTGTCTGCATCTACTTCAGAAAACACAAACATGTGTCACTTGTCAGTGCAGGAAAATGTGTGTGAGAGCACGTGTTGTGTGAGCAGCCCCCCACCCCCCCACCAAAAGGGAGCGAGGCGGAGTGGTAGATGCAAAGTAGTTCATGCTGTGTCTGTGCTGATGCCACTTATGATAAGCAATTCGGTTAAGGATGAAATTTATCGGTCTGGTAAAAATTGATGACGTGGAACCAGTACCAAACGGTGCTGGTTTCGGTACAGCATTCCTACCCATGACTCCTCTGGGTCATCCAAATGGTCATTGGCAAACTTAAGACGGGCCTGGAAATGTGTTACTCTTAGTGTTTTACCAACAGTAACCTTGTAAACGCTGGTCCCAGCTCTTTTCAGGTCATTGGCCAGCTCTGGCCATTTAATTGGTTGTGCTTGTTTTTTAATCTGTTTTATTTGAATGTAAAGCACTTTGTGTTATGCTTTATAGGAAAAGTGCTATAGAAATAAAGTTTGATTTGATTTGATAATTTTCTGAGTATAAGCCATATTTGGGCTGCACGGTGGCGCAGTGGTTAGCGCTCCTGCCTCACAGCAAGAAGGTTCCCGGTTCAAGTCCTGGCTGGGGGACCTTTCTGTGTGGAGTTTGCATGTTCTCCCCGTGCATGCGTGGGTTTTCTCCGGGGACTCCGGCTTCCTCCCACCGTCCAAAAACATGCTTCATAGGTTAATTGGTCACTGTAAATTGTCCCTAGGTGTGCATGTGAGTGTGCATGGGTGTGTGTTTGTGGCCCCTGCGACAGACTGGCGACCAGTCCAGGGGTGTCCCCTGCCTTCGCCCATGAGTAGCCGGGTTAGGCTCCGGCAACCCCGTGACCCCGAAAGGGATAAAGCGGATTGGAAAATGAATGAATAAGCCATATTTTTTGCATTGTTTGGGGTGAGACTATTACTTGGGTGCGACTTATATGTGATTAAAACAATTATATATATATATATATATATATATATATATATATATTTTTTTTTAAATGTGGTACTTATACTCTGGAGCGACTTGTTGTCTGAAAAAGATGGTACTCATGAAAACATCCAGGCAGAAAGATTCAATCTACAACTTTTTTTTTGTATCTGATGCTTCAGGTGTCTGTGGGGTTTTGTTTCTGATTGAATACCTGTGCCAACACTGCTGTAAACATCTGAACTCAGCTCCCTTCCGCTGTCAAACACAGGGTCATGGGTGACGCCAGGCATTGTGGGAGAGCCTGGTCCATTGTCCTTGTCAATGCTCTTCAACTTCTTGTTTGTCTTCACCTGCACCAGAAATGAAAACAGAGAAGCTCTGTAAGACTTGCTTTTCTGACATTCAAGTGACACAACAGGAAAAAAAAAACATAGTTAACCCTGTCAGAAATAAGGCCTTTCAGTCATCTTAGTCCTTCAGAAAGGAAATGTTTGCCCTTTCAAACAATTGAAAAAAACCCCCAGCTTTTTTTAATATAATGAAACATGCTGCACATTTATTTGTAACAATGTGAAAGATGATATATTTAAAAGACTTTTACTTTTTACTGTATAAAATTTGACATTGTTGTATGTATATCTTTCTATAGCTTCAGCAAAATTTCCAGAAAAACCTTTTTTAAGCGTGCACTCTGTAAGCCACGGTCTGACAGTCAAACAGCAAAAAATCTGAAATATTTCATGTGCTGCTGCCTGTTGTCTCACTGTCACTTTTGAGTTTTCCATGGGTCAAGAATTTTCTGAATTGTTTAAATCCCATTCAAGACTTTTATCACACAAACACGTTTAAGTGTAGCTTCCCCATTTAAAGTTTATTTTTAAAGTAGTATTGTTATTAGTAAAATTTAGACTGCTGCGTTTCTGGACTATTAAGTCGCACTGGAGTTGTTGCTTATTTTTAATAAATAATTTAATAAGTTGCACCCCTGGCCAAAGTACAGAAAAACTGAGACTCACGTATCAAAAAATTCTGTAATTTAAAAAGAAATTCTAGTCTGAATAAGAAAAACAAAAGAAAAACCATTATTTACTTATTCACGTATTCATTGGAGAATAGGTTGTGTTTTTTTTTTTGCGTAGTTTGGCCAGGGGTGTGACTTTTTTCTTTAGAACCAACTTGTACCTTGTATCTATTTTTAAAACATACAAATAAGCTCATACTGTATCTTCAATATTTTCCCACTACTAACCGGTTGCTCTTTACTGGTTGTTTCCCGATAAGAGCTGTGAGAGGGCACTGTTGGTGTGTGTATCCGGATTTGCTACTGACAGTAACACAGAAGAAGCACCGTCCAAAAAACAAATATAGAGGAAATGTTCTTCTCCTGAAATTTATGATGTTTTTTCTCCACTTCTCGGACTAATGTGGACAGCATGTTATCAAACTGGGTTACAGAGACATGGAAATACTGCCATACCGTTTATGAATACATTTTTGGTCAAAAATGGAGCATCGAATTTAACGCACATTAAAAAGAGGCAGCAGATGCTAATTTGATGCACGTCGAAAAGGAGGCTGCGGACACAAATTTAATGCGTAAATCGCGTTCGGTGTGAATGCCACATTATTCCCGGCTTGGTGGATTTGTTCAAAAGCCTTGCAAAGTGCGACTTAATACCCTGGAGCAACTTTTAAAGCATTTTCTTCTCTATGTCGCATTTTTTTGCTCCTGCGACCTATACTGTGGTTAGACTAATTCTATTGAAAATATGGCAGTCTTCACACTTGAACTATCATGAATGAAATGAAAACATTTACATAGGAGGATCTATAAACCAGTTGAACCTCGTAATTTTCAAAACTTGAGTATACAAATCAAGTAAAATCTTTAAAATGTTCACAAACCGATTTTTTGGACTTGGGGCTGGATGGAGTGGAGGCTGGGACATGGGCTCTCTTTCGTAAAAACATCTTGAAGGAAGCAGAATCAAAGTTCTCCACTGCAAAGCACCTCCAAGCTGTCTGAAGAGGGGTGTTAAGATGAGAAATCAAGATCTGGACAGGTCATGCTGAATGTCACACAGGAGAAAGAACAAGACGATTGCACGCACTCATTTCTACGAGTAAGACTCTGAAGGCACTTCAACTCCCCCCAGCTTTAGTCAGGTTCTCTCAGAAGAGTTTTCAAATACCTGAATGAGGCAGGCAGCTGCAGGGATTTGTCTGTTGAAATGTTTCTGTCTTTGCTTCTGCTGCACCTTCAGGGCAAACCCTGAACCTAAGATTCCCTGTCAACAACAGCACAACAAAATAGCTTTTTTTTAGCTCAGATGAATGCAGGAGTGTGGACCACAAACTGACTGATTACTGCAGAGCTATTAAAGCTCAGATTTATGAGTGAAGGGCTTTTTGCTTTGTGAAAGTTAAACTAAAACAGTTCAGTATGTTCCACACTGTGACACACTTAAAAACAGTTTTTTTTTGTTTTCACAAAATGATAGACCATCTTCTAATCTGGAGCACCGTATATATGGATTAATTCAAGTTGTGTTTTTGAGAGATACTCAGCGCTAAGTCAAAATGGTTGGTTGTGTGTTATTGTATATATGCTAACATGGCTAACATGTAGCGGTTTCAGACAGTGTTTTTTTAATGTGTTACTCCCAAGGTTGGTAACACCTTGTTAGTAACGTTAGCGTAGTCACAGTAACTTTCATTTAGTGACATCAGTCTGTTTTTAAACCTGTTGCAAATACGGTTGGGAATTACAGGTACTTTGAATACGCTAATGTGGCTAAAGTTTCTAACTTGGCTAAGGTTTCTAACATGGCTATTGTTTTTAATGTGGCTAAGGCTTTTGATGTGGCTACTACTTCCATCATCGCTATCACTTCTTATGTGGCTTTAAGTTTCTAACCCAGTTAACGGTACTAATCTAGTGTGCAAACAGGGTTGGGAGCAATGAGATATATTTCACTAGAGATGACATGCTAGCTTGTTGCCTCAGAAAGTTGGACGCAATATTGGAATAGCATAGATGGCAGTTCACTGCTTTGCTACAGCTGTACAAACTGAGCTGGAAAAACACAGATGTGACTTTTAACAAGTAAATTATTACTGTCAGCTAATAAATGAGAACTTCTAGAATACATTCTACAAAGATCTGAGTGGCTTTACTCAGAACAGTGGACGTTTACGCTGATCTCGTAGCCTATTCAAAGTCAATGGTAGCTTTAGACTTTGCACTGTTTCCATGTTTTGTTTTATGGAGGACAACCACGGTATTTGTATGTGTGATCTACCAGTGGGCAGACAGGGATATTTGGAAACTGCCTGCCTGGTGTTGCGTGGGTGCATGAGTCCTTCTGATAAGAGGCTGGGTGGGATCCACTTGAAGAACGGGACTCCCCAGCCCAGCGGTGCCACGTCCCCTTGGCGCATTTGCTCCTGAGTAATGCCGCTGCGTGCTTTAAAGTGAATGGTGCCCTCTCGAGGCCATGGATGAAGTGCTCACTGTGCCCTCTCTCACGTCCCCGGGGCCCCCTGGACCGACGAGGTGAAAGCGTACTGAGAGCTGTTCCCCCCGGGTCGACACTCGAGCAGCTACAGATGGAGATTGGCCTATAGCCTATGCAACGGGCGTAAGAGGTCTGCAGCGATGTCGGCTACCCACCGCCCCCCGAGGAGTTAAACAATTTGTGTAAATCTTAGTCTGTGTGTAGATTTGAAAAAAATCACAACAGGTATGCATTGCGTTTCCTATATAATGACGTATTTATTTATAGAAAAGTTTGAAATGTCTTTCATCTGTTACATTGTGTACAAAAATATTCATACCATGACCTGGGTTTTATTTTTGTGATGATCAATTTTTTTTTCTTTTTAAAATCGGACCAAAATTAAGCATTTTTTGGTCTTTTTCCTGTATCTGCTAAGCCGTGTCTCATTATTTATACACCATTCCAATATGTTGTTGCTCTTTACGTATTTTGGACAATGGAAACAGGCTTGCGTGCTGTTTCTAGTGATACATTGGTTGGGTGTTAAACAAGTTCTTGAGTTGATATGAATGCAGTTAATAAAGTCTGACTGACTGATGGACTTATCTCTGACTCTTGGCGAACCTTTTAGCTTATATATGAGTATATAGATATATACGTTTTAAGAAGGACCATTTATTGACAGTGCGCTTTTTTATCCGGTGTTCGCTTAGTGCAGAAAATATGGTTTATAACTTGTAACATTTCCAGTTTTATTATCTAATGGTGTCAATAACTGAGTCATTTTCTTTATTCTGTACTGCTAAGTAAAAACTGAAATGTTAGGAACAAAAATGACTTGATTGGCATGTCTGAAGTGAGGTGACTAATGAGCTGTGGGGAGAAACAACACCTGTGAACATGCGTCGCATTTAAATTAGTTTGACTTGTTCGGTTAACTTGTCTACACCTGACAGTGTTACTGTCAAAGTGTTTTTGACTGAGAGTTTTGTGTTTTTAGCTTGTTCTGTTTTTTTTTTTTTTTTTGTCATAGTTATTATGTCTTGTTTGCTTTGATTAACTGTCTTTGGTTCAAAGGCATTCTAAACATTAATATTTTCATATTTTTTTATTCTTATGAATGTGTCACTTTTAAAATTAAAATGTGGATTGTGCAATGCAGAGCAGCTCTCACATTTGTATTTACTTAATTCAACCTGTTAACTACAGTTCTTTCTTTTGTGTAAACATTAGGAGTCATGTGGCAGAAACACAGACAACACTTTATAATTAAACCTTTCTCAGTTCTTTCACCAGTTGACAGTCATTAAACATATTTTTTTTTACTTACTGCGGGGAGGGCAAAGAAAGAGATAGCAAACACTGAGAAACAGGACGCAATGGTTTTTCCAATCCAGGTTTGTGGCACTTTGTCTCCGTAGCCAATTGTGGTCACTGTCACCTTTGGAAGACAAAACAATTTGTGTCAGTCAAACAAAAAAATCGTAAGATAGAACGTAAAATTGTCGAGCATGTGGTAAATGCACTGTGAAGTATTTTGTAAGTAAAATGGAAGTTACACAGACCAATGAGTGATGCTTTCGTACAGTGCCCTAACGTTGCACTCCAGCGGTTGGTAAGGTGCGCGTACTGGTTCCTTAGTGACCACACGCAAATGCTTTATGCACAGGGTGGGCAGGTGATACCCAAGTGCCCATAGGATGCCCACACAAACTGCAATCTAATCGTCTAATTTCCTCATTTCCTCAAATTATTGCACAGCTGATCAAAAAAGTACTGGATTAATCTGTGCTACTTGGATAGCAGACTTAGATGTAACAGGTTTATCAGAAGGAGGTTCTTCTGCATAAATAAATGAACATGAAGCATTAAAGGGCCCATATCCTGCTCTTCTTAAGCCTTACAGAGTAAACTATATCCATATATGTATATACGATGATATATTAGCTTTGGCACACAAAAGAACAAGTTTTTGATTAAATTTGAGTTATTTTTGCAAGCTCCATTTCTTATCCGGTAGTAAAGCGACTTGATCTCTGAGGTACCGCCATTCACTCCTTGTAGGTGTCATCCATTTCATGACATCAACCTACAGCTGGCCTCGGCAGCGTGTCTGCGTTTTGCCCACGAAAACAAACAACGTCCAAAATTTTGCAAAGATGGATGTGCATATTGTGCATATAAAATGAAAGTGTTTTATCAATCATTAATAGCCCTGTGAAGAAAGTGGGTGTGTGTTAGCCTGGGGGCCGCGTTGACTCTTCCTGGAAGGGGCTGCTCCCCACTTAGTGACATCACAATGTGAGGGCCCATTCGTTTTTGTGGATTGGAAGGGGCTGGTGTGCAGGTTTTTAGAGGAATACTCAGAGACGTGTGTACAGATCAAAATACAGCTTTGGCGTTGTTTGTCCTGAAAAAAGTTGAGTTTGTATGAAATAATTCCCTTAAGAAGGACACAGTCACTGACCACCGATGTCTCAAAGACATGAAATGTGGTGTTTAAGTCACATTTGGAAGATTTTGTATTTTTTACTTTAGAAATCCACCAGCTTCTTTATAACTCCAAACTCAACATCATTCTGCTTTCAGTAAACTGAAAATAGGTGCTGCAAAGAGACATTTCAGAAGATCACATATTTCAAAAAGCAGTGTCATTTGGATGAAACTACATCAACCACGGTTGATGATAGTCCTCCTTTTGACAAAAACACATTAGGGACAAAGTGGTAAGTAATGTATTTTGCCAGATACTTTGAAATCATTTGTAATTTTCGTCTTTTAAGGCATCTCTTCCTCTGGAGTGAATTCTCAGTCTCTCCAGCTACAACAAAGATCTCTCCTCCAATTTGGTATTCAGAAAGATCTTCATGCACAGGGAGTTACCAAAAAAACTGTCTATGTGTGAGAGAACATCCACAACAAATAAAAACATGTTACATTTATATAATGTGTAAATATTTGAAAAAAAGTGAGTCTCCTGTAGAGGACAAAAGGTGTTGATACTGCTGGGCAAGTGTGTCTTTAATAACAAAGTCCCTAAAGAAGTCCAAGTTTATCACATAGTCTCATTTCTACTTGTTTTGCCAACTGTATTAGCGGCCCACTGAATCTGCCCAGGGGTTTTCACACAGTAACAGCAGTGGAGCAGATAAAACAGTCTATTTTTGACCTCTCACTTTCTAACACGCAGTTTAAAAAAATAATTGTGTTTTCTTGATTTTGCAAAGGAATTTGGATGAAAATCTGTTTTTTTTTAATAGTAATGATTAAATTGTAGCAAAGGGCTTAATAATTGATGAAAACACCTTAGAGTGGCAATATATTTTTAAATCACTTAGTATTGTGGAAAACACAGAGAAAAAGGAAAAGTTTGTTAAGGTCCAACTCCGATCATTTTTGGATCTATTGTTAAAGTGTTCCCAGTGGTCTTAGGATAATGCCGTTTTAGCCAAAATCAGAATACTTGTGTGGTTTTCTAGGCCATAGTTTCTGCAAAGCAGCAGTAGTTCATTAGAAATGTGCCTCAAAGTTGTGGATGGAACTGTTGGCACAAAGCAACCCAACCACCCTTTCTGTTGCTCATAACTGAGAGTTCTCTGTTTACACACTCTCCCGCTAACTTACAGCCCCTCACAACTCCAATCTAACTTTACTGGTTCAACAAAAATGGCGATCAAAATTGGAGCTATCCAGTCGTACAGTTTGGAGCCAGATGCCAGCTCAGGCGAGGAGGCCTTTAGAAGGCGTACATGGATTTACAAGTGGATGCATCAGAATGCAGCAGAGCAGGGAGCTTGTGGCCCAGCAGCGTATTTTCTACACCACAAACGTTCTTTTTCAAACGGCATTTTTTTTGTCTGCTCCTGATTTAAAACAATTTTCTTAAAGAAATACTCAGCGCTTAATATTCTTTAATATATGTCCTCCATCATCAGAAAAAATGTCACAAGAACATTTTAAAAACATAAAACTCATCATTTTTAACAAAGTGGGTCCTAGAGTGAGTCCAGAACATCTGGAAATCTGACAAAGCTCAGAAGACTGTAATAAATGGCAGAGTTTGTAAGTTTTACTATTTCATACTTCTTCAGCTTTTATCATTTTTACCTGATTAAACTACAAAACTGTTACCAAAAATATTTTTCAACAGCACTTTGTCACCTCACACCCAGTGGGTTCTGACACAGAAACTCACAAAGGTTTTTTTTTTATTATTGCCTTTGTTTTTGCTCTGTGTGCTTGTGGGGGTTTTCTTAGGCCCAGCCAATTTCCTCCCACAGTCTGGAAATATGCACGTTTTTATTTTTTAGGGTGTGAAAGTGCATGGCTTTCTGTGCTGCGTATCTCTGTGTGTTTCTGGCCTGGTGATCCGCTTACGCTGTACAACTGTTAGCTGGCCAGCGGCAGCCTAAATGAGGCCTCTGTCATTAATACGGTCAAGCAAGTAAAAAAGACTGAAAGCTTCACAGCAGTGGAAAAAATATATTGTGTGGAGGCAGAAGAAATACTTCTTAAATATCAAGGAACAAAAACCCATCTGTTGTTTTTGATAAAGTAAAAAAAGGATTCCAGAGTTAAAAAGTAAATTAAACATTCATCATTATACTGTATTTGCTGCACTATTGGGAACACCAGATTATATAGAGCACCATCAATTAATCTATTTTTGAAATGATGACATCTATAAGGCGCACCGTACTATAAGGCCTGTTAATCGAGACAAAAGAGTTTGAGGTAAGTCAGTTAGATAGACTTTACTATGTTCACAGAAACTCTAGAACTTGTTTGTAACGTGCTACACATGAGCTACATTGGGAGCACTAGCCATGTTACAGTACGTTTACAATACCTGTTAACTCCCAACCGTGTTTACAACAAGTAAAAAAAAAACAGACTAATACCCAACATTACTGTGACTGCGCTAACTCCTAACCTTGTTAATAACACCTAAACAGAATAAATGGTCCGACATGCTACACGTTAGCCATGTTGGAAGCGTTAGCCACGTTAGCGTATAAACAATTCCTGTAGCTCCCAACCTGGAACACACACACACACAAAGAATGAGAGGCCACTGCTAAAACAAACGCTACTGTGACTAAGTTAAATTCCAACCTTTTTAGTAACACATAAAAAATACACAGTCCGACATGTTAGTTAGGTGTTCACAATAACAGCCAACCAAACATTTCGACAGAGCACGAAATCAGTCTGAAAATCACTTTGAAATCAGTTAACACAACCACCATTGATCCATACTGTCTATAAGGAGCTGTTTTGTTTTGTTTCTAAAACATGCATTTAGGTGCCCCTTATAGTGTGAAAAAAAAAGTTTTTTGGTTAATAAAGAAAGAGGAGATTTCAGCTTTGGTAAACATCTCCTGCCAAACTTGCAGTATCCATGTTCAGAGGCCTTGTTTTAGTTTTCTTCTGTGGTTTTCACACTACAATAGTTCTATTTTCTGAGCATCCCTCTGAAATAAATATAACTACATAAAGAACATCTAGAGAGAGAAAGAAACATTTCTTTTATTCAGAGAAAAACGTGGATGGCATAACAGGGCAAATATTTGGAAAAACAACATTTGCTGTGAAATCCAGACGTAGTCACATGCTCATCCTTCTATTGATTTTACAAATTCTGTTAAAGTTTACAAGACAACTGCAGCCAATACAAGCAAGAAATACTTGTATGGATAATAAAAATAAAACACCTACATGCTATGACAGAAACAGAGAAAGGACAGATTTAGAGCTACTGTGTCAAAATGTCAGTATATGCTAGTCTAACTGCTTTTGATAGCAGTCATTTTTATATTGCTCTTGTTATCATACTTTGTCAGTTCTTCTGCTCTTTTACATTAAAAACATGCTTTAGATAATGTGAATAAGTGCTTTCAGCTAATGGAGTAAACTGCAAGAGATACAATAATAAAAAAAAAGTGACACAATGCAGCCCAGCAGTGGAAGGTGATAATTTCCTATGAATAGCACCTGCAGTCCAGTTTAAAACTG
>BSAI01000104.1:2605094-2671501 GCA_036245035.1 Adrianichthys oophorus
AGGTGATAATTTCCTATGAATAGCACCTGCAGTCCAGTTTAAAACTGATGGAGACTGTTGTTCGAGGCATGAAGAACTTCTACAAAAGAGCTGAACTGGATACAGTCAGAATCACACATACATATGAGTAATCTGATTACTTCTATTTGTACAACAAAGACAACAGAGTACTGGAAACACACAAAGAGGCCTCCTCTTAGGGGATAATTCTCTGCGTTTTACAAGCCCACCTATTACTTGGTGGTGTTTAAAGACCTTCTCCAATGAAAACCATTTTTTTTGTGTTTTTAACATGTTCTTGTGACATTTTTCTTATGATGGAGAGCTGAAATGAAGAAACTTAAGCTTAAAAATGAATTTCTGAGTATTTATCTATTCAAACTGTTGTGAATCTGGCAAAAAACAACGCTGGTTGTAAAAGAGCGTATTTGTGATTTGCAAAAAATGCTGGGTGGGCCACAATATCCCTGCTCTGCTCCGTGACTGGAAGGGAAAGGGGGGCGGGGCTGCTTTGCACCTACTGTCCCGCCCACAACTCAGAGGCGAATTTCTAATGAACTTCTGTCGCTCTGCAGAAAAGGTGTTTTAGAAAACAGCACAGATTGTTTGATTTTTGACTAAAAACTGGTTTATTGTGAATAAGAGACCACAGAGAACGAATCTCAAAAACGCAAAAAGATGATCTTTAAAGAAGAATGTCGAGATAATGTAAGAAAAACCATCAATAGCATCCATGAATACATCAATGCAGGCTTACCACTCCCCACCACAGGGCATCAGCGTAGCTCCCAAACTCAGTTGAGCCACTGCTGTCCACCGCATCTTTCTCTGCCAGGTAGACGAAGTATGAGGAGAAGATCAGGCTCAGAAATCCAATGTACAGGGTGGTGATCAGCTCCTAAAAGGAAGAGGCACATTTAAAACTCAAGTTACTGTTCTAAACACCATGCTAGGACTTTATATGTGTACGTACAATGTGTGCATTTAAAACAGAACTTTAGCCATTTTTTGGAATCAGCTCATTTAAAGACCCACTCTGAAAAATATTGCGTTTTGGGGGATTTTAACATGTTCTTGTAGCATTTTTCTGATGATGGAGAACACATATAATGAAAATAAAGCTTAAAATTGTAGTTCTGAGTATTTCTTTGTTCAAATCATTGGGAATCAGTACCACACATAAAAAAAAATCTGTTGGAAAAATGTAAAATTTACAATTAGCAGGCCACAAGCTCAATGCTCTGCTCCATTCTGTTGCATCCACTTGTAGACTAATAGATCCAAGTACGTCCTTATTTCCTTGTCTGAGCTGGTATCTAGCTCAAAACTGTACGGCTGGAATGCTTAAAAACTTTTCACCATTTTTGTTGTAACATTAGGTTTTGGGTGTGAGCTAGCAAGAGAGCATGTAAAGAGATGGATGAGTGGAAGTGGAGACAGGCTTCCTACATGTCTCTTCCCCGACTCAGAGATCAATTTCTGTTAAACTCCTGCTGCTCTGCAGAAACTATGCACTAGAAATCGGCACAGATTTTTTAAAATTTTGGCTAAAAACAGCATCATTATGATTAAAAGACCAATGGGAACTATTTTACAATAGATCAACAGATGATCAGAGGGGGGCTTTAACCAAAAAGCTAGTAGTTGGGCACGTGTATGTTTTTATATCAGCTGAAAGCATAAAAAAGATCAAGAAAAGAAAAGTGGATTGAGACAAGTATTTTCAGTGTTCTGAGACCTCTTGTTGATTTGTTTTCCTTCACTGCCCTCTCTGAGCACAGTGCCCAAAACAGCAGGTCCGGGTGAGTTACCAACCACACAGTGAAATTGGCTCCACCGTGTTTTCATATAAATCCACTGGTTGGCACTTGTGCCAGTTTCAGAGTCCCCCTGTTCGACTGTGATGCGGGATGCACAGTGAACATTACCTTTTCCCTGTTGGTGTCATGTTTTCATCCCTGCCAGTTGGAGATTGAGCATTACCACTCTGCTCAGCACTACTGTCTACTGCAGGCTGCTCGGGTCAAGTCAGAAATAATAAATCATGTTTCGGAGATATTCATGCATATCAGAACCATTTTTGGTTCACCGCAGCCTGTAAGATAGTCAACTACCTTCCTGTTTTAGCAGTTGGCAGAGTTCTCTCGTTGTGCAATGTGTTACCACTCAAGGGAGCTGAATTTATTCCAGAAGTTTTTTGCTATTCTGTACTCGTATGGTCAGAAAAGCAGGCTATTAGATACATACATTTTTCATAGAGACTAGAGAATGACTTATTTCTTACAGCATCCTAAAGTGTGCAATTATTCATGTTATGTACATGTAGTAATCAAGGAGTGATTAATGATTCATTCAGAATATAGCTCCTCTTATGTCCGTTTGTTCTCCTTCCAGTATTATGCAATATTTACAATTCTGCTTTATACATTCAAGACACTAGATAACGTCTGTAGGGAGATTGTTTTATGAAAGTTGGACCCAAAAAAATGACCAAAGGCTAAAAGTAAAGTCAGAGTATTCTCAAACATTTGAAGATCTTTTTTGAACAAGTTCACACGATACACAGAAAAGATATACATTTGTTTGTTGAATGTTTAGCTAATTAGCATGAACCCTTTAACTCCGGAGCTTTAGCTATAGTGCTTACAATCTTTTAAATACTACAAATCTTCAACCGTTACGCAATAAACTTACTTCTAGCGATTCTGCAGCGGAGAAAAGCAGCTTTGACCTGATTTGCAACACTTTACGGTAATGGTGTTAACACAATCGACATACATCAGCTGATTCTGACGCAGAGAAAGGCAGATTTGAGCCAAAATGCAACACTTCACGTTAGTAATTTGCTGCAAATTGGCACAACCCGTTACTGACATCATCACTTTATTTTAGTCATGTGTTGCATATCGGTGTAAGGTTTAAGTGAGGAGCCGCTTTTGTCTGCAACAGAACGAGCTGATTGACAGTGATTGTGTGAACAGCTGAAGATTTACAATACGTCAAAGAGTGTGTGTTATTGAGGTGTCATCGACAACATATCCAGTGGTATATCCACTCTAAGTATATTTTTTTTCTGTTGTAAATTGTTTGGTATTCCTAGTGGTCTTTTAATTCTGATTATGCAGTTTTTAGAAAAAATAAAAAGCCTTTGTCGTAATTCTAAGAACTATTTTCCGCAGCACGGCAGGAGCTCATTAGAAATCCCCTTTTTTAGCAGTGGGCGGGACTGTTGGCGCCAAAGTTAGCTCTGCTAATTTACCATCAGCACCTTTGTCGTGAGTTCCCTGAGGAAGAGCTTGTCAAGCAACACAATAATTGCAGAGGAGCCAAAGGCGGAGTTTTGTTCTTTAGTAAAAAAAAAAAAAGAGCACATCCACTGCTCACAAAGGCAACATCATCCCAAGACTCACCTCAATTCCTGTTTCCCTTTCCTTTGATACAATAAGCCCCTCCTACTGGGCATTGCTCTCAATTATCTCTGGGTAAAACAAACGCAGCTTTACAATGACCTCCACAAATTAAATCATAAACATTTCCATAGTCCACACAAAGAACATAATCGATGTTATCTACAGATATTACAAAGATCCACCCTAAAAATAAAAGACAACTCAATGTCGGGTGAGTCACGTGACCGGCGGGGTTGGTCACTAACTTCTCCTGACACCTTGCTTTTGCACTGACAACTGATCCACACAATCCCCGTAGCTGACAGAACAAAAAGGAGAAATTTGTCACACTGGAGGCCACTCCATGTCTGTTCTTTAAGAAAGACATTGGTTTGGTCCAGCGAGCTTAAAGGTAAGCTAATTCTCTGTAGGCCTATAACCTTAATTGTTGAATGTGAAACTTTATTAAGCATTGTTGATCTTACAATTTGTTATTTCTTCATTTTATTGAGCACCATCTTCTCCCGAATAAAAGACCGGGGTCCAACAAGCCCAACCTAAAATTAGAGTAGCAAAAAAAAAAAAAAAAGAAAAATACTGACACTTTGATAAGCATGACTGTACCACAATTTTGCAGCAACTTTGACCAATTGCTGTCACTTTGGTAAAAGTTTGACCCCTGAAACGGTCTCTGCCAATTATTCTAGCAATCTAAATGTTATCCATGATCAGTCTAACCAATCATATGGTTAGCGTTCTCACTTCCTTGGGCCAACAAAAATAACAGCGTTTAGCGGTGTAGTGTCCTGCGGGATCCGGTGTCAAGCTGTGTAAAAAGTGTGTAAACAATCCTTCTTCAGTGGGTTAATGGGACAGCAGCTCTGTGCTGCTGTTAACCATCATAAAGAATAACAAACACAAATATGAAACAGTCGAACAGTTTTGATGAAATCAGAGGTAAACAGCTTAGTTCTCCTTTAAGGTTTGTGTTGGAGCACAAAGGGATTCTTAACAACCAGAGATCCCAGTGTTTGATCCAAGTCAATCTTTATAACACAAAGAAGTGCTTTCTAATGATGTCTGTTTGAAGGACAAATTTGAATTTCAGGAAAGCAAAGTTATGTTTAAATAGTAGCAATAACAACATAAAATAAAAAACTAGAGTGACACCACTGTTTTTACATAAAATACCTTTTTTGTGAAAATTACATTTTTGACCTAGTCAAAAACAAAAACTATTTGTGCCACATTCATGTTCTAGCTGTGCCAAAACGCTGATTAATGTGCATTGGTCTAATACGTTAAATAATAAAGCCATGTTACCTTTTCTTCTTCAGTTTAAGTGTAACTTATGAAAAGAAATATAATGTTGGTCCTTTTGTGTAAAAAATCTATTGAAAAAAATCTATCGAGCATGATGTAGTTATGTGAGTGTTCTAAATTTATAGGTACTCTTGCACAAACATCAGACAAATAATACAAAAAAGTCATTGGTTTAAAAGAAGTGATCTTAGGGTTTTTAGTTGTATTTTTTGTGAAGATAAAATAGTATTTTAATAAACTGTAGGGAAAAACAACAGCTTTAATATTTATACATTTCCTCTACAGCCTCTAGCTGAAGACTATTTTTGAAAACTAGCACAACTTAAAAAAATAGCCAAACTTTCAAGCTTTTGGTGTCACAACAGTTGCATGTGAGATCCTGGAGACTGCAGAGTTTCTCTTTTTGCTGGTGTGTCTTGCGGTTTTTGTCAAGACAAAAGGGTACCTTGGCTCTGTTAAAAAGATGAAAAACATCCATGATGTTTTGTTTAAAAAAAAAGTATTGTCTATATTTTGTCATTTCTTTTGAACTTGTTTAGTTTTCCTGATTTAGTTAAGTTTGTACTCACTTTGGAACTAATTCCTAATTTAACTCCCCCTACTCTGTTTTTTAGTCACTTAAGTCATCTGCATTAAACACATTTTCAGTATTCAAAGGCCAATTTCAAAATGAAAAGTACAATAAACTTTTTCAAAGAATTCAAACCAATGATGGGCAAAGTCTGCTTTGCAAAAGTCCTCTGCAGCTCACCTGAAAGAATTTAAACTGGGTTAAGGAATGGAGTTTCTGGTGGCCTGTCTATATGAAAATGATGTCTCCTATTCCCTGAATATCTCTATCACTATTTCAGTCTAATACATTCTGGCATTGTCATCTAGGAATGTGTCTGTTTTATAAGGGAAAAAATATAAAAGCATATCTACAGATGAAAGACACTTGCTGAATATATTCAGACAGGTGGCTAACCTCATTTATAGGACACATAACATTTTGGAACCTCGCCGCGCTCTGAGAAACAACCTGAATCGTAATGGTGTTCCCACCCACTGCAATGACTTTTGCAAGCAGGAAAGGCAAATTTGATGCAACTGACTTGAAGATAGCAACCAAAAAAAAAAAAAAAAAAAGAATAAAATGATAGAAAAGGCTTAAAAGAGACGGAATGCTATCATTTGTCAAACATACACTACCATTCAAAAGTCTGAGGTCCTATTTTTGGAAGAAAATAACTTTTTATAATAAAATAACTAAACTAATCAGAAATACACTCTATCCATTATTAATGTGGTTAATTGCATAAAAAAGACTTTTCTAGCTGCAGATGTATGACTTTTGGTGCATTATCTGCATTTCCAGCAACTATCACTCCAGTGTTCATTGCTTATTGTGTCAGAAGGATAACAGGCGATAAGAAAACTCTTGTGCAACCATGTTAGCACAGCTAAAAACAATTCAGCTGGTTAGAGAAGCTATAAAACTGACCTTTCTTTGAGTTAGTAGAGTGGCTGAAGCATCACATTTGTAGGGGCGAGGTAATGCTCAAGCTGGCCAGAAAAATATAATTTTCATGTGAAACTCAACAGTCTTTTTTTGTTCTTCGAAATGATGGCGATTCCATCCAAAAATTGCCAAGAAACTGAAGATTTCCTTCAATAGTGTGTACTACTATCCAGAGAGAACAGCACAAACAGGCTCTAATCTAGTAGAAAAAGAAGTGAAAGGCCTCGCTGCACAGCTGAGCAAGAAGTACGTTTGAGTCTCCAGTTTGAGAAATAGACGCCTCACGTGTCCTTAACTGGCAGCTTCCTTCAATAGTACCTGCAAAGTGTCAGTGTCAACATCGAGGTCTTTAGTTTCGTGGCAATTTTTTTCATGGAAAAGCCTTCATTTCTAAAAACAATAGACTGTCAAGTTTCTCATGAAATTTCTCTTTTTCTGGAATGTCATTGTTTTAATTCATTTACAGCATTATTAAGAAGCATGCACTTCTGATTAGCTTAAAGTTAACTTCATGGAAAAAAGCAGCAACATTTCTAAGTGACCCCAAATTTTTGAACATTGGTGTACATATACCAACATATTTGCTTTTTTATCCCATTTAATTCCTGTTTCAACAAGCAGTTGCCTAGGATCAACCTAGAGGGTATAATTTCCCCCTATTCTTCTTGTGTCTGACTATAATTGCACCCCTTCTTTATGGCATGAATAAGCCTTTTGCTTTGGTCTTGACTGAAACTATTTTGCCACTGTTTGAGAGCAGGCCGAGTCAAACATTTTTTATACTGTAAACAATCTTTACCTGCAACACACTGCAGTTGCGTGAAAACTTTTAATTGATTCTTGGGCACAAATGTGACACGCTCAGAGAGGCTTTCAAAGGCTAAGGGGGCATACGTCTCTAATGTTTCAAACTGGGAAACTCATTCGAGCAACGTGTGCATCCAATCTGCTTGTGAACAAGCTAGAAATTGATGTCCAAGTTGTACTTACTTAGAAGCCACACTCCCTAGAAATCTACCTAGCGTGAATCTAAATGCTGTTTACAGCACTCAATGCTGACTGAAGTGAATGAAACTCCAATTGCTTTAAAACTCCTGCAGTTCAGGTTAAACTGCAGCTTTGTTAGATGAACACAATGCTGTTTTTCGCACTATAAGACGCACTTCAAAGCCTCAATTTCTTTTTTTCAAAAAAGACATTATAATTCAGAGCGGCTGACATATAGAAACAAAAAAAAAGTTTACAGTGGGCGAAACCATAAAAAAGGTCCAAAATCTCTTATGAGGCTCAATAAAAAATTAAAATTCACAGGGATATCCTAAGGTGGTTTTGAAATGATTATGGGATGTCTACAGGACCTACAGCCATTTTGTGGCAAATTGCGAACATTGTGCATTTTCATATTTTCCCACAAGATGGGAAAAATGAAAATCCAATCTCTTGTTGGACCACAAGGTTAGGTCTACAACCACCACTGCTGCTAAAAACGACATAGATCTGTTCATCATCCCCAGGCGATCAAACCATAAAATGGTGGTCATTTTGAAAGGTACACGGCGCTCAGTCAAAGTGTTCAGTTGGGTGTCATTGTAGTGAATATGTTAACATAAAGCGGTGTTGCACAGTTTTTTTTTTTTTTTTTACCTGTTACTAACAAGGCTAGGAGTTAGCATGGTTACAGTAATGTTTAAGTGCTCTCAGTCTGGTTTTATTACATGCTGCAAACAAGTTTTGGACTTACAGGTATTGTGAATACGCTACACAGGGTGGCAAACCTGGTACTTTACTGTTCTATGACAGTCAGATAAGTTTATAAATACATTAATTAAAAAAACACAAGCTTTTTGTGCTTCATCACAGGATAATAAAGTTAATTTGCACTTAAAGCAGGTGTAATGCTAAACTGAAGATAATATAAGAATACAAAGTTGTCATGGTGACTGCACTTCTTTGAAACAGACATTATTTTCTGTGCCTTTAATCAGACTTGAATTTAACAAGACCTTTTCCTGACTCAGTCAGGCACTCATGCTCTCTCTTTAGACTCCATTTGTGTCTGTGTGAAGGGAACATTACATGAGGCACCGTGCCAGCCGAGCTGGAGAGTGTGAGCGGAATTGGGTGCTGAAACCATCAAGCAGTCTGCATCAATACTGACCGGTCATTCTCCAGTATCCTGAGTGCATAGCAAAAAGGTATTTGATAGCGGAGAAAACATGATGTGAATTAAAATCTCATCCTGTTTTGTTCATCATTCTGTAGTCAGTTGAAATGTTTTTTCCATTACTTCCCCACAAAAATAACGCCTTACTTGTTTTATAAGCTGTGGTAACTCAATCACATATTGGGTGTTTTTAGAACTAAATCTTACTGGGTATATAATTCAAATCAAATACTGTTCATATACAGGAAGATATGATTCTTCCTGCAAATGCAGTATTGTCCAGGTCGATGGCTACTGGAAAGGAACCTAACCACAACTCATTTCCACACAGCAGACAACATTATGTTTACTTAAACAAGCCACTGGTTTCTTAAAAAGCAGGAGGGCTTGCAGGCAGTACATGCAGTTCTGCCTCTAACTGCTCTCACCTCCAACCCCCACAGAGTCTCTTCTTTCTGGCTGCACTCCTTTTTTTCTCATTTTCCGAAGTTTTCTGTTGAACACAACTTCATGTACTTATATATCTTTTTATACATAGCTTTTAAGCTATACATTTTTGTAAATGTGAAAAAAGAGAACATTTAATTTGTTCAAATCAAAAACAAGGTAAAATAAACAAGCCTCATTGTATGGTCTGCGGGCGCTACCTAACACCCCTCTTCTCACCAGATTTTGAGATATTTCTTTAAGAGTTTTGGCTCTGTTCTTCTGTTTGACATTTTTGCCTGCTGTGACGTCATCATCAGTTCATTTTTGCCACGGTTATTAGGTGCATGCAAATTTTTGTAGCGGGAGCAAACATTTTTCCTCAAAGGCACAGTGAGAAAGAAGAGTGGTGAAAATAATATGGTCGTAGCAGTCCAGGACCGCTGCAGCCCATACAAGTACTTCACTAGTAAAACAACAAAAGCCCCATCGGTTACAATAGTACTATGAAGTCATAAAAAAAATACTTCCTGTTACGTTCAATCAATTTGTGTTTTTTAAATGGTTAGGAACCATTAATTCTAAAGCCATAAAAAAACAAACAAAAAAAAAAAACTCCAAGAAGTTCCTGTTTGTTTTGGACATTATAGCGTTGGCCTAAAGGCAAAAGAGAAAACTTTGCAAACAGAATATTGTTTTGCCTTTTCTGTCACATTCTATCTTCACATTGTGCTCATGTCGATGTCATTGTAAAACATTTTCGGATTCTAACAACTCCACAAAGCTCCTCTATTAGTTGTTCCACTACATCGAAGAACTGACAAAAAAGTCAATTTTTTAAAAATTAAGATGTTTTTTAAACCTTATTGATTAAATCCACAACACATGTTGCAAAACCCTGTTTTTAAAGAGATATAGAAAGTATCAATAATGCTATTGTACATTTTTTCTCACAACATTGTTAGTTAAAGATGCAAAAATATTGAAGAACTTTATTTACTCAATGTCTCAACTTTGATCCACACATTGTTAATATGATGTAACTGTATTGGAAAGACATACATATCAATGCATTTTGTATTTTTAATACAAAAATAGTTATTTAAAAAAACTAATAACAACAGCTGAGTCATTCTCACCATAAAGTCTTCAAAATTAGCTATACTTTCCCCGCCAAAATAGTTTTTTTGCAGTCATTTAGAAATAAGCAGGAAAAGCCCTTTTACTGCCCCTAGTGGAATGATTATGAACTACAGGGCAGAAGACATGGACCATATCCAATGGGTTTTTCCAATGGCTTCTCATGTTAATGAGATTGGGGTCGCAGATGTTTGTGCATCAAATATGTAAGAAATGGTCATCAGGCTACATATGGAGTTTTCTTTTTCTTTTTTAGTTTTTTGGGGAAATTTGATTCAAAAAAAGTTGCAACATATCAGAATCCCCAGCTGGTGTTGTCAACAGGGACACATTATTACTTTCTGGTGCCATCCTGAACTGCAGCTGTTGTTTGATAACCTTCTCCAGAGGTCAGAAATCTCTTTACAGCTGAGATCACTGTCTGCTGATGACCATCTTCAGCTACTAGCAACATTGTTATCAGCCAAGGCCAAGACAAGGAAACACAGCGGGCGGCCTCTGATGGGTACAAGCCTTCACACCCCACTCATCACTTTTCCCTTTTTATGTGGACATTACAGACAACTGCCACAGGAATAATCACAGCCACCTTTGTGTCTCAGCTGAATGACATCTTGGAGGAAGAAATAATCCTCAGCAGAAGTGCATATAACATTAAATACCCAGCCTACTGTTTCCAATGCTTCATCTCAGAATACTCTTTAAGCTGTGCATTGTACTTTGATTTCCAGAGCCTCTTTTTACACTGAGCTGCAGAGAAAACAAAAGATGAGGAGAACCTACGTCTCCCCAGACGGGGAGCCTCTGGCTTACTAATTAGAATGCTCTGAAGGCGGTGATGGCGGTGGACTGGCAGTGTAACGGGCATCTGGGGCCGTCAGTGTATACCTGCCGATGAATGAAGACAACAGAACCCAAGAGACGCCAGGTTCCGCCCTGCCTGTCAACGTGGAGCATACGCAAAATCTGCAGGAAGCGGATCCCTCTAAAACACAAAATATCCCCACGCTCAACATAACTCAAATGCATTTTGCTGTTATGGAGAAGAAGGGCAAGGTGTGTGGATATCTACACTTTGCACACCGAGCCATTAAAGTCAAAGGCACTGGATGAGTTTCAAGACGAGGTTTATCGCGGGACACGGTTGCCACACCAACTCAGCGTATCTCAGTTTGCCAAACAATCAAATGTCATCTTAAAGAAGGGTTCAATTTAAAATCTGGGAAATAAGCCAACTCAATTAAATATTGCCAGTTTAATCCAATTCGTTTCTGACTGAATACAGTCCAACTGGGTATAATAGTATTTTTTAAAAATGCCAATAGTTAAAGGATAAAGAACATTTTCAGACCTTTTTCTTGGATTTAATTCTGTGTCAAAAGCATTAAATAGATTAACTGGGAATAACCTCATTAAATTAAGTCCCATCCAGTAGCTTTGAATATAACATTCTAAACATATGTGTCTTACCTTACAGCAGAGGTTGCAAAGACCTGACCCTTGGATCCCACCGAGAGCACAATTATTGAGGCAACAACTACAATTAAGTCTGCACTGACAGAGAAAGACATTTTATTATGAGTACAACTAGAAACAGCAGCAGTCTCAGTAAAGCCCAATGAAATAGAGGAAAATCAATGAAGGGGAAAGCATATAGATGGAAAAGAGCTCCATCAGAAAATTATCAGCAATTTTGGCTTACACAATTAATTTGTTCATCAATTTGCCAGGTAGTAAATAATAATATCTGCTGCATATTCAAAGAAAATGCACCTGGGAGTTCCAATTTTAAGAATAGAAGAATAACAGAGGGCGGAAAAATATTGCAGTGACAGTTTTAATTTCATGCCGAATTTGTCTTAGGTGTCTCATTCTGGGACAAAGCTCAGGGTATATTACGGTTACTGTTTAAAAATTGAGTGAGTGGGTGGAGGGAGGGAGGGAGTGAGACGTCTACCGAGTGCGTACAGAAACATGTGTGCCTGAAGGTTATATTACCCACCTATAATGGATATAGGCTTCCTGGCAAAGCGCAGTCGGCCCCAGATGCCAACATATTTACTGCGGCAGCCTGCAGACCAGAGGCGGACAAAATACTCCACGCCGAAGAACACCACAAGGACGATTTCCTGATAGATGAAACAGACAGAGTGACACTAAGATAAGGCAATCCGATGTATGAGTTTGTTCCCATTTCCTCTACAAAAGAAGGAAATATGCAGCTGTCCTGGGCACAGTCTCTCAAACAAACCATTGATTAAGGATCATTGAATGTCCTTCAGCAGGCAAAGCATTTTTCTGTTTGGAAAGTGTGCCACATCATTGATGAGCTTTATGATTTAGCAGCTACATGAACTCCAGCCGGGCAACTGCCAGAAATGAGGATCAATTAGCCTGAAAATTTTATTTATAAACTGTTGTGTTCACTGTAAATGAAAGCCCTAAAAACATCCAAAATTGTAAAAAGGATCTCACATCTCTTATCTTGTCTTCTCTCTTACATCATTTATGAGAACTAATTACCTGAGCCTCATAGACTGCCGTTTAGTCACTCACTGAATTTCTAACTAGCCTTTTGAAGTTAGCAAACAGTCAAAATGAAGTTCCTGTCACAGGAATTGCACACAGATAATCAGGCTCTGTGTGTGCAGAAAGGTTAAAAATGTTTTGCAATATTATTTACCTTCATGTTTAACTTTTACGTTTGCTAAAATTAGGGGAGTCAAATGACCATTTTAGTTGCAATTAATTCATTACAGACAAACTGGTACATTCTTTTTTTTTTGCGTTAATCTAATCTTTTTATCTATAACTATTATCTATTATGTTATCAGAAGTTAAATGATGATGCAGTGACCTGATCGCAAAGTCCATTAATTTCTGATCACAGACAACTCAAAGAGTGTTATCCTGCTCATAGCATGGTAATTTATGACAAAAAGTGATACTAAATCAATTATCATTACTTTAGACTTGTTTTTTTTTTTTTGTACAAAAAAACAGGGTATTTGATTTACTGTGCCATGCGTTGTCATGGTAACAAAGCTACAGTGACATTGCGGAGGGAAGTGATGCATTTGTTGATTGTCTTGAGAACATAAACAAAGCGTCATGTCAGATAGAAAGTTAACCTCACGGCGCTTGTTTTTGAAAAAAAAAATCTCCTAATGAGGCTTTTCACAGCAATGATTAAGTTCAATTAAATTCCATTATTTACATTTATTCATTGCAGGTCATAAATAATTTTTATGCTCAAAAATAATCGAGTCGCATGACAACGCTTGCTAAAAAATCTGGTCTGCACAATAAAATGAATAAAAAAACAGATAGCTGCAGACATAACTTCTGCTTTTCTTTTGCATGTCTGTGAAAAGCTTTACTCTGAACAAACATCATTCCCTTAAATGCAGGCCCGGAGCTCTGTCAGCGTAACCTCCAAGCTGCAAGGACTTTTGATCATTTTGTAACATCTCAGCTGGCTAACCAATCAATACTTCAAAAGCAAAACCAAGCAGGCAGCAGCAGCAGCCTTTGTAGAGAATATTGGAGAGCACAGCAAACATTAGTTTGATCATTTTGGCCTTCCACAGGAAAAGTGTTGAACATGAATCCAGCTCCTTGAGTCTCTGGCATCACAAGCAGCCGCACTGATGTTGGAACTAGTGTATACAGTATAACAGATTGGGAGATGTCAGCAACTGTAACAGATTTGACTAACACCAATGAAAATTGTGTTTTTAACATGTTCTTTTTTCTGAGAAGATATATTAAGAAAATTGAACTTACATTTTCATTTCCAAATATCTCTTTATTCAAATTACTGTGAATCAGGAGCAGAGGAAGAAAATGCTCTTTCAAAAAAGAGCTTATTTATGATGTAGAAAACAACAGCAGGTGGAACACAAGCTCCCTGCTCTGAGCGCTCAGCTAAAAGAAGGGGAATGGGGGCGGGGTTGCTTCGCACCACCAGAGCAACAGAACAAACTAGGCAGCTAAAATCTAAATATGCCTGTTTAATTGAATGTTTCAAATTGGATCAAAAACTGCAGATATAAAAGACGAGTTGTTTAAAAAGCATGCCATCAAAATGCTGTTTTACCAATACGGATATTTCTGTCTACAGTAAAAACAACATACGAACTTTTTCAATATTTAGTTGCCTTTGCCCAACAGTGGTGAGGATAGGCTCCAGCAACTCCATGAGCCTTAAAATAGTTTGGAAAATGGATGGATGGAATCAGGACATTCATGAAGAAATCTAAATGACTGTACGTGCCTTTCTTCATCGCTTAGCGGGATTAGTACTGTTTCTCATTGCAAGTCTTTGAATTCAATATAATGATGAAATTAGATTTACTTTGCCTGTATTAGACCATCTTGTTTTGTGAAGGGATGTTTTAAAGTCTTTGAAGCATGTGCAAAGCACTGTGGGAACGCAATGTTACAGGAAAGTGGAGTCCTAAAGAGGAAATCATTTCAACTTCATCCATAAACACATTCATGCAAAGAACGTCCATCAGCTTCAAAGTCAGACGACAAACTATCATTTAAACACTTCAATACAGAAATATTTCTTTAAAAAATTGTGTTTGTAAAGAGGTTTGTAAAGACAGTTGCTGTGTGTGTGCTGGATTCATCTAACTGTGTTTTGAGTTTAATTTAATTTCATGTTTGTAATCCAAGCACACAGAAAGCTTATTAAATGTACATGTATATAAATATATAATTGTATAGATGTATGTGTGAAGACAGATTTGCTTAAGCCTCATTAAAGCTTAATTTCCTCAGCGTAGGGAGCCTTCCTGTGAAACACAGTGACAAATTACATTGCAATCGTTTTTATTACTTCAAGTCTATTCACATATGCAGTTAATTTTTTTTTAAACATGCAGAATTTGTGGTCTCTATGTCGAGTTCAGGGTTGTGGGAAAGAAAAGCTGCATTTGAGCCATGATTGGTCAACCTCCATGGACCCAAACTTCAGGTTAATAATCCATCAGTAGTCCAAGGAAACCGACCAGGACATGTCAACCCCTCATTTAAAAGGTCATGAGCTGAGGGGCGAAGCTGCTCTGAATGTGTGATGATGCTTTCCTTTGGTTTTCATGTTTTTTTTTTTGGTTTATTGTCATGTTCTGTTTTCAGGTTTCGTATTTGCTGGATTTCCACTGGTATGTCTCCATTGCATTGATACTCAAAAAAAAGTCCATTAATCAGTTGGACTGTTCACAGAGCCTCTGTCATGTTTGTGCTTGACATCCGTCCCTTCACAAGCCCGCACAAGCTTTCATAGCAAAAAGCTGGAGAAATGGGAAAAAGATCCCGGTTTCAACACAATATTTTCTGTTGTACTTCCATCCATCCATTCTCTGAACCTGTTTTGTACCTTTCGGGGTCACTTTGCTGCCTAACCCGGCCACTTGTGGGCAAAGACAGGGTGCGCCCTGGACAGGTCGCCAGTCTGTCGCAGGGCCTTCTGTCATGCTTTCAAAATAAAATATATAAAATGTTATTTTACATTTAAGGAGACTAGGGGACTTAATGGGCTCTGTACACAACCTACTTCCTCGTTCTGCCCGTGACCGTTCAATCATTTCCGGTTATGTTGTTTACATGGAGATATTGGAGCATTTTGGAGTTAACAAGATATCTTTTGGAGCTACCCAGAGTCACTGTAAGTTATGTTAAGCGCATTGTTGGTCTTTCCAGCAAAACACACCGAAATAAAAGGCAAAAGGGGTTTACATTTTATGTGTCATCCTGCATAGCAAACTTTGAAGGGAATTTGCTAAGGCTGATGTTATTCCCATGTATTTACGTACGACCAGCTCAAAAACTGATGGATTTTCATGACGTAATTCATGATGGCCGTTCGTATTTTAAGTGCGCCCAAGGCTAAAAGTTGTGACTGGTAGTACTTAAGGAATGTTAAAGTCCTGTTAGCTGTCACTCACCAAGAGCGTGGAGTGCAGTGATCAGCAGACACAGCCGCCTTCTAAACCATTACCATCGTAATCCTCATCTTTCCACAGGGCCCGTACGGCCAAAATAAATAAATAAACAGGTTCAGCACTGGCTGAATGAAAAAAAATAAGTGTGAATAGTCACTTTCATTTGGGCTAATGCTAACTAGCATGAAAGACATATTTAATGACCGCCGTCTTTATCTTTATGTCTTTATCATGTTAGTTGTGTTTTCATTCCTGTACAGCAGTGTCTTTACATTTATGTCAATTGAATTTTCAGTGTCATCTAAAGCAGTCTGACAGGCGAGGTGACGGTTCGAGCACGCCACTGCCGCTCTAGCTGGAAGTAGAACCAGCAGTCTGAAAGTCACTTCAAAGTTTGGTAAAATGTTCTGTTGAACGGGCTTTAAATGTTCTAACATCACTACGTTTCATCTCCAGAAGTTATGTGATCATACAGACCATAGTAGTGTTTTGTGAGTTCTGGGTGTTTCAGGAAGAAAAACGTTGCCTTTTTGGATGTCTGCTGCTCCCCGGTCCGCCAAGGGGTGGATCAAACCAAGGAACACATTTCATGCACCTAGCTGCATGACAGATTTTAGGACTTTAACTTTAAGTATAATTTTTAATACGTGGGACCAACAACAAAATCCAGCCTTGGACGCACATAACAAACGTGCGGCAAAGCAACAATGTGGATCTTTGCTGCACGGCCAACGTGAATTTCCATCACTATTTATGCTGGTCGCACATAAATACGCATAAATAGTATCGGCCATGTAAGAAATAACCAAAATTAGACAATAAAAAGCCACTCCTCCAAAAGCCATGGGGGAGGGAGGCAGACCAGGCAACATAAACTGACGGTCATGAGTCAAACTCTTAACGCAATGCAAGGGAGATGTATCGCAAACAAACCTGTAGAAATCCAGTCACACCAGGGTCACGGTGCTGATTATCCACAGCTATCTTTAATTAGTTATTTAGTTAGTTCTTCCTTGTCAGGTTATCTGTCATGTCACCCTTTAATTTCTGCCTTTGTTTTCTAAAGTTAGGTTTAATTGTTTTTATACAAAGGTCATTTATTAAACCCAGAAATTCCTGCCATTGAGTCTGATCTCCTGCATATTGTGCCGTCGCCAGATTGTGGTCAGAATATAAAACTAGTCTCAAGCTATTCTCCATGGGATCTTCCCATCATTGTGAGTTTGATATTTTCTTTGTTTTCTGTCCCAGTGATAAAAAAATAAAAATATACTTTGAGAATACTAAAACTTTCATACCGCTTACAAGGCCAGATATTGGTTTTTGAAACTTTAATGCCACATGGCTTGTGATGTTTTTTGTATTTTTGCATTTTTGCTTCAATTTTCTTGTTCTCCTTCTGTGCACATTAGCTGCAGCTTCTTCTGGAATACAAACCAAAAACAAAAGGGTGAAGGGTTTGTATTATTCAAGCCTAATCTTTATTATTATTTACAAATGATAGAACCGAAACCAAGTTTCAAATTGATGTCTTTACATGCAGTTACTTATAGTTAAAAATATGTTCAAATAGACAATAAAAATCTCACTCTATATTTGATGATGAGTAAGCAAATTCTATTGTACCTAGATGGATGATCTTGCTGGAAATTGCTTGCTTTCTCCTTTGCTTTTATTTGAGACATTTCTTTGTGGAGCAAAACAGAAGTGACAGTGAAAATAAGATATAAATGAACATGAATTAGTGGAAACATTTGAGATCTGTATTATTTGACAAAACTTGCAAAAATTACTTTTTTATTTCATTTGTTACATTCACTGAAAATTTGTAGTAAAAAGCTGAAAAATGGCCAGCAAAAATAAAAAAAATCTCAACAAATACATTTTATACATGGTATTTCCCAACTAAACAGAAAATTACAGGAATATCTACATTTTTTCTGAATTGCTTTTCATTGGTTTGGCCTGCTAACTAATATAACAGATGTTTAGCGTTTGCAGCATTGATGGGAAATTAAACTATATTTAGCTGAGAAAATGAATGATGTGAGTAAGAGGGCATATAAGAGGGCATATAACTAACTTATAAATTAACAGATTAATAACAATGACTCATAATAGCGTTCCATGCCAAAGTGCAGATTACGCACAGTGTGCCTTTGAGCTTCTGCTCTACAACCACCCTAATTGAACGTCACCGACTGCCAGTCCATCTTAACTAGCTCCTCAATATTGCTCAATCTTCTTCAGTTCTATCTACTCTAAAATCACCCTTATATTTTCTCTACTCCATCTGCTCGTCTAATCTGACCATGGGGTCGATAGCGTTCAGCATATCTGTTCCTCACCTCTGTAACTCTCTACCACAACTTCTGCACCATAAACTCCCAACCAGCATTTTAATCTGACTCAAAACTCACCTTTTTAGGTTGACCTTCAATACATAGCACGAAATCCAACCTTATTACCTTCTTGAGGCATTTTCATTCATTTTCAACTTTGCATTTGTGTCTGATTGAATTAGTGCAAGTTGGATCAATCGACAGTAACAGGTGTTTATGGAAGCATTACTGTTTTGCACCGATAAGATGGGAACAAGACGGAAAACGCAGGAGGTAATGAAAGGAGAATCAACCTGACAACCAAAAGTGCAAATTTCAACAATCATTGTTGCTCTTAAATGTCACTCATACAACATCTATGGGTCAAAGCAACAGCTTGTTCGTTCACGATACTGCTCTGTGAAGAGACCACAGAGCCTGGATGATGTTTTTGGACTGGTCTAATGGTACCTGGTACACATTTAAAACATTTTGGTGTGTAAAAGGAAATGGGTCTCTAACTTTAACAATAAGTGATTAAAACCTGTAATATTTTCATTTTAAATTCAGATTTTCTAGAAAACAATAAAATTCTGTTTGTTGTCAATATTATACATATTCCTCCAATTTATCACCGATGCCAAGGCTGAATACTCATGTCAATCTAGTATCAAAAGAGAAAAATCGATACAGAGTATCTGTAAAAGCTTAAAGACTAACTCTGATCATCTTTTGATCTATTGTAAAAGTGTTCCCAGTGGTTCGATTGTGATTATGCCATTGTTAGACAAAAAAACAAAAAAAACAACTCATTTTCTAGGGCATAGTTTCTGCAGAGCGGCAGGAGTTTACTAGAAATTCACGTCTGAGTTGTGGGCGGTAATGTTGGCAAAGAGCAACCCCGAACCCCCTTCCCATCACCTATAACTGAATGCTTATGGATCCTCACACCCCACAACACCGCATTAGCAGTGCAACAAAAATGACGAGCAATATTGATGCTATCATTGATACTATCCAGCCGTACAACTTTGAGCCAGGTGCCAGCTTAGATGAGGAAAAAAAAAGACGTACATGAATCTAGTTGTCTACAAGTGGATGTAATGGAGCGGAGCAGGAAGCTTATGGCCCGCCCCAATGTATTTTACAGATCACTAATACACTCTTTTTCAAACAGCATTTTTTTCTCTGATCCTGATTTGCAATCTAAATAAAGAAATACTCAGTCAGTTCATATGTCTTCAATCATCAGAAAAATGCCTCACGAACATGTTATAAATACCAAAAACACAATTTTCATTAGAGTCAGTTTTTAAGTCAAAAGTATCAGTCCAAGTACATGTAGCTCTACATATACTGAGGTACAGTATTTTCTTGAGAACATTTAATATTGGAGGTTTTAAATTCCAGATGTGCATGCACAGCTGTAACCAAGTTTCCTCACATCTACTGCTCTATAGGTGGGTGACTTTCTGCAGCTTTGATATTGCTGCAAAATCATGCTTTTAGAAAAAGCTATTGGTAACCTGGTTACAACATTTTCAATCCAGGGAAAAAAAAAAAGGATTTCTCTTAAAGAAAGCTACCTTAAAAAACAGCTGTTCCTAAATTTCTAACTTGGTTACAAGTTAGAAATTGATAATAGTGCCGTCTCCTATTTAAGGGAGACGACACTATTAGGGAAATACAACTTTCGACGATCAATTTTAAAATATTGTATTTTTCGCACTATAAGATACATTTAAAAGAATAGCAGCACAATTTTTTATTATAGCCTACATGCAATTATGATCTGGAGCCCCTTATATGTAGATTAATTCTCGTTGTGCCTACTGATATGAAAGCAATTTTGAAAGGTACACGGCACTCTGTCAAAATGTTTGGTTGGGTGTTTTTGTGAATACGCTAAAGCAGCTAACGTATAGTGGTGTTAACAACAGGGTTAGGAGTTAGCATCGTCACAGTAACATTTGTTTTAGCAGTATTGGCCTGCTGTTTTAAGTGATGTAAACAAGGTTGTGAGTTACAGGTATTGTAACAGTGCTAATGTGGCTAACATGTAGCATTGTTGGACTGTGTTTTTAATTTTTTTTAAATGTGTTAATAACAAAATTGGGAGTTAGCCTAGTCACAGCATCTTTTGCTTTAGCTGTGCCAATGTTTTTGTTTTTTTGTGTTGAAAATAAGGTTGGGAGTCACAGGTGTTGTGAATAAGCTAACGAGACTAACAACGCTAATGTAGCTAACTCATAGCGTCTCTGACTCTTTTGTCTTGCTTAATGCACCTTATAGTTTGGTACAATTTATATCTGACAAAAGTTCAAAAATAAACCATTCATTGACGGTGCGCCTAATATTGTGGTGTGCACTACAGTGCACAAAATAAGGTAGTAATTTTAGTGTTGCCCCTGCGACAGACTGGCGACCAGTCCAGGGGTGTACCCTGCCTTCGCCCATGAGTAGCCGGGTTAGGCTCCGGCAACCCCGTGACCCCGAAAGGGATAAAGCGGATTGGAAAATGAATGAATGAATGAATGAATGATGCTTACAACTTTGTGATGCTTTAAAAACATTGGTAGTACAACTTGAAGAATGAAGAAGAATGAAGGCAGTTGCATAAATAGTTTATTTTCCTAAATTCTTTTCTGATTTATTTTTTTCAAATGTATTTGACTCATTAGCCTAAACTGTATGTCTCATTCTAGAAGCCTTACGGAGACAATAAAACTATTACTCTTTAAAAAGCTACAACACATGGAACTTTTTCTAAATTTCTACTCAGTTTCAAGACAAATTTGATATCCATTCAAGTTTATTTGTCAACGATCCCAATTACCTCTTTCCAAGATTTTCTTAAATCTTTTCATGTTTTTTTAATCCTTCATGAGTAACTCCATTTTCTACATTAGTAAAATGACAGTCAAAGTCTCTGACAAAGCATGAGCTTTGGAAAGTGATCCAGAATGAAATAAATGTTGCTTTACTTTAAACTGTTTTTCATGATGTGTTTCCAGGAAGTGAAAGCAAACACTTTTGTGAATGTGAATGTTGTGGGCAGATTGCCAATCATGTGGTCATACAGACGACTACTAACACCATCAGTCAGAAGTACATCTCTAAGTGAAGAACAGAGTGGTCTCTGTTAACCTTGAGTGTGCAAGAAGGAAGAGACACAACAGAGGAGATGCTGCTGCTGTGTGGAGGTGGAGAGAGCTAAAGGGTGGCAGGGTCAGAGGAATCTCTAAACAGCAAAGCACAAACACAAAACAGTTCCTTTGGGAGGGAGGATGGAAAAGACGAATGTCGGACTTTTAGAGGTTTAGTTGCAATGCATTAATTATTCATTATCAAAGCAGAAGAGAAGAATAAGAAGATTAAACCTCTCCAGAGGCTGAACCCAACTCAGGAAATGCATTTGCTACAAAACAGCCATTGTATGGTGAAGTGATACTGACGAATATCAAACTTTTAAATACAATAATATGTCTGACACATATAAAGTTAGCTTTAATAAAGATAATACATTTGAAGGACTTGACAGGGTATTAGGTATTTATCTGTTGTTTTTAAACCAAAGCATCAAAGACTCACCAATACCTTTAGGTATAGTTTTCTCTGCAATATAAGGTGCACTTAAAGGCAACAGTGGGCCTCATTTATGGATTCTGGTTGTGCCTACTGCTGTCAAAGTGATTTTGAGAAGTACACAGCACTCTGTCAAAATGTCAAAGTTGTAAACAAGGTTGGGTGTTATTGTAAATATGCTAAATAGATATACTACTAACAAGATTGGGAGTTAGCGTAGTCACGCACTTTCATAGCGGTAACAGGTTTTATTTAATGTGTTGCAAACTAGGTTGAGCATTACAGGTATTGTAAATACGCTAACGTGGCTAACACTTTTAATATGATCAACATGTGGTGTGTTACAAACACGTGCTAGTTATAGTCTTCTTTTGTGGAATCTTTCTTTTGTTTAGTTTTTTGTCTTTTTTCTGTGATCTTCTTTCTTTTGTGAGAAAAAAAATTGTTTGGATTAAAAAAGAAAAAGCTGTTATTAAATGGCTCATTTTGTAGGCTAACTCTGTTTTGCCAAAAACATAAATTTATCCCTCGGATCCGCTCCATGATCACCGGTGTATGAAATCATGCTAGGCATGCAGATGATACAAACATCTGTGAAAAAATGGATTGGGTATGACAGCAACTTAGCCGCAAAGTGCTTCAATTGATAAACTTGCTATAGAGTGGGCACAGTGGATGCTGAGGTGAATGTTATATTGAGGTTGTCAGCTTTCTGCGGTGCTCTTCATATTTACTCAAGAACAAAATAGTTTCTGAAGCTGTGTAGGCATATTTTAATGTTAAGACAAATCATGCTCCTCAATCTGAAAATCTGATGATGGATGAGTCTGAGTTATTTAGTCGCTAGGAAGGAAAGTACTTGTCTGAAGGCTTTGTGTAAAGAGGAAGGGCTGGTTGAGGTAGGAATATGGTGTGGAGTTGTTTTTAGGAACTGGATTTCGCCTCTAAGTTTTGGTGAAAGACTGTATGCTTTTAGACAATATTGTAGTTTCAATTGTAAAGAACCAGTTTGGAGATTACCATGTTCCAACATAACTGCAGAACAAGTTCAAAAGTAATTTCATAAAATAAATTGATGAGCCAGTTTGTTGTGGAAGATGAATTCAGGATGAAGTTCAGACAGAATGTCTGGCCTCAATACTGGAGGAATGGTCAAATATGGGCATAAACACAGTGCTGGTAAAACCTGCTTTAGAAGAACTGAAGCTGTCATGGTGGCAGACTGTGCCAACAAATACACTTTGATTTTCTTTTGCTTATCAATTTTGTGAATATAACAAATTTATATTACATTAAAAACAAAATCAGATGAATTTTTATATAATCAATGTAAAAGGAGCCATTACACACTAGTAAAAGTTCATGAATGTGTTTTTTAAATTTTTACATATACATGAAAAAGCTTGCCCAGTATGCTAGACTGTTTCCAAATTTATGACCCAGTGTGGTCTCTTATTGGTCCATTTTGATGTGTGCTATCAACACATTGGAAGTAGATTCCTAAAGTTCTGTAAGGTGCAAAATGGATCAGACATGTTTTTCCAGTACAAAACACACATGCTTCAGTGAGTTTGGATTTAGAGGAAGGATCAACACTCCAACCTCTAAACAGGAATTCTGAAGTTGTTCCTTGAGTTGATTTCTGCTTTATGTCGTGGTGGGTAATACTGCTGAAGAAGGAAAAAAAAAAGGGAAAATCATTTGGGTATACATTGGATGCAAACTGCTGAGATAGGTGTCAAAAAAAGATTACCATGAATGGATGGAACACATGTTTGCACACAGAAAAATGTCCAGCGCGTCACACTGCCTGAGCTGGCTTGATTGGCACTGACTGCTGTAGACCAGGTACATCCATCACAAGTATCGAGCCAGAGCTCCACTGTCTAACCCTAAATTTGATCAGACTTAGACTTCCACTTAGATTTCCACTTGAAACCATAATTAAATAAGTTAAATAAAGGGGAAATTATTGCAGATTTATTGTGAACATGTAATTGTTTGAAATGTTTACTGCCTGTTATGACAACTAATGCAAATATAAGAGGACACAATCCAGTGGGTTTTTTATGTGCTGGTCTCAAGTCTAATTATACATTGAACTGTAAGAAAATGCATATGATTTTAACCCTTCCAGAGCTGGATTCCTAAGGTGACAGGCTAACCTGAGAACCAGGGATGTAAAGACCTCTATCTCCACAGAAACTTTCCCCAATCCAGGAGGCTCAGAGGCCAGATGAAAGATGCTTCTTTAGCGCATCCTTGGTTTTCTTGATTCTGGCGGTACATGCTCAGAATAATTCCACAAGAATGTGTTAAGGGCATATCCAAAACAGAAGTTTGAGCCCCCTAAACTGTCTCTGCTAATGTGGAGGCTTAGCTCTACCCCGAGCTCCGTATTGGTAACCAAGCTGCTCACCTCTCCCAATCACCCAGCAGAGAAAACGTATTTTAGCCGCTTGTATTTGGGATCTTATTCTTCTGGTCATGACTCAACGCTCATAGGGATGAGTAGGAACAGTAAATCAAGAGTTCTGCCTCAGCTGCTTTCATAATAAAATGTACTACAGTCCCTGCACCAATCTGCCTAACAATTTTACTCTTCACCTTTCCTTACTTGTGAGCAAAATACTTGGGCCAAATCCGACTTCTTCCCTCCTCCCTACCACTCCATTTGTTGGGGTATTTGTTGTAGAAGTGGTGTCTAAAATCAAATTTCTTTGAAGGGCCAGCCCTCCAAGCGGAGGAATACAGAGTTCTCCATCACGATAGGGTTCCGTGTCGCACTATGCTGCGTAGGAGTAGTGCTTCTCTTCACCTGGTTGAGCTCTAAAGCTCAGAAGTTCACATTTAAATGTAAGTAATGACTTTTTGTTTTAGCATATTTTTGAAGTTATAAAGCCTCTGTTGTTGTGTATATTTGAGTGCTGGAAGCTCTGGGCTAACTGACCGGCGCCTATTGGTGACATCATTGAGTGGAGGTCAAGTAAGTGGAAGTGGAGACACTATATTTTCATAACTCTCCGTTTGGAGGGCTAAATGTAGAGGAAGGGAGAAGAGGTAGGGAGAAAGGAAGAAATTGGATTCGGCCTTAGACTTCTCTACATGTGACAGGAGCTTCCAGTGTACCCAGAGAGCCCAAATGACCTTTTCCTGGTCAAGAACTAGAGCCTCTGACTGGAAGGTTCTGATCCTTATTCCATCCTCATACCACCGTTCAAGTCAACACAAAATGTCTTGCTTCACTGAAGCCAGCAAAACAACATCTTTATTCAATTGCTTTTTCCATATTCTGAAAGCACTTGTGGAATGATGGGCAAACTCTGATGAACACACAAGCATTCTGCAAATTCTAGAGCTGATTCACTGTTTCATGAGAGGGATGAAAACCCCGGTGTTCCTCCTAAATCAGAGGTCATTTTAAGTGCCAAATCTCTTCTCCAGGGTACCAAAGGGTCATGATCTTCTTATAATTGAAGCACAACCTCTGGTCACTCCCTCTTGAAAAGAAGGATTACCACCCCAGTATGTCAGTCCAGAGCCACACAGTCTCACTAAAGGGTGTCACCCCAGACAGCTTTACAACATTCAGAGTTGTGCAGTACTCAGGGTGGACCTCATCCACCACTGGTGGCTTCCCATTAAAGAGTTTTTTTAATTACCTTGGTGACTTCACTCTTGTGTCCTCAGCGGAATACTGCAAAATACATGCCATCCTTAGCAGAAGGCGCATTGGCAGTATTCAGCAGATGCTCAAGCATTCTTTCACCTATTGACAATGTCCTCGACAGCTCACCATATGTACCGTAGACAGTATTGGCAGAGAACTGCTTCCCCCTCCATTTATTTGAGGCTGAGTGACAATCATTTTTCCATGGCCTCCTCAGAACTCACAACCACTCGCACTGCTTGCTGCTTGGACTGTCAATGGATGGCATTGTTGGCACAATTCCACAATGGAAGTGGAAATACTGTCCATTAACCAATCTTCGGCCTATCTTGGTACCTGGTGAAAGCCTACTCGGATGTAGCAGTTGAAGACCCTTTTGACAGCAGACTCACACAGACTTTCCCAACAGACTCACAATGCATTTGGGCTTGCCAACTCTGTCCAAACTCTTCCTCTGCCAGCAAATACAATTCAACACCAGGCAGTGATTGGTTGAAAGCCTTGCCCTTCTCTTTATTAGAGAATTGAAACGAACAGCCAAAGGTTAGATAACACAACAACAAAGTTGACATTGACTTCCTGCCTGGAGTGTCCTTGTGCCACTGGCACAAATTTACACCCTTGTGCTCCAGTTTTGCTAAATACAAACTGTTACTGGCACAGAAGTCAGGTTTTGAACCAATACCTAACCACAGTAGAAGCCTGTGTAGCCTTCTATTAGAGCCTACCTTCCACAGTAGTCTTCTACCGTGGTAGCCAAAACCACAGTAGAAGACCTGTCCCTCAACTTGGAAGTACATGGATTTTGGGGGCAACCGCAACACAAGGCGGATGAACTAGGAGACCAATGCAAATCCACACCAGCATGGTCTCTCATCATGGGCGATGTCAGAGTGGAAGGGAGTCCAACCCCTCTTGAAGAATTGGGTTTGAGAACCCAAATTGTGGGTAGAGGGGAGCCAGAATATTTTTAGCCAGTTCTGCTTTGTCTTCCATACAAACTTGGTCTCTAGCATACTTAGGTTAGGTGACATTTCATGTCTCGATGGTTTGAGTCTATATCAGTGGATTGACCTGTCGAGCCACAAGCCCTCAACTGCCGCCCCAAAACCCACAACACTTTCTCCTTATGGTAAACCTTCTATTGGAAGGCAAATTCCATTCAGTATTACTGGTCTGAGCCCAGCTGTGATTAATGAAAGGAGTTCCAGCTGGGGCTGCACGGCGGCGCAGTGGTTAGCGCTCCTGCCTCACAGCAAGAAGGTTCCCGGTTCAAGTCCTGGCTGGGGGACCTTTCTGTGTGGAGTTTGCATGTTCTCCCCGTGCATGCGTGGGTTTTCTCCGGGTACTCCGGCTTCCTCCCACCATCCAAAAACATGCTTCATAGGTTAATTGGTTACTCTAAATTGTCCCTAGGTGTGGATGTGAGTGTGCATGGGTGTGTGATTGTGGCCCCTGCGACAGACTGGCGACCAGTCCAGGGGTGTACCCTGCCTTCGCCCATGAGTAGCCGGGTTAGGCTCCGGCAACCCCGTGACCCCGAAAGGGATAAAGCGGTTTGGAAAATGAATGAATGAATGAATGAGTTCCAGCCGTATATGAGCACCAACCCTGAGCCTGAGTTCAGAGTGGTGTCTGGTGATGTCAGTTAGAGTGATGAACTAACCTAAGTGGTATTATGTGGTTACTACTATTACAGCCTACCGCAGCCATGGTGGAGCGGTAGGGTGGTTGCCCTCTGATCGGAAGATTGCAGGTTCGATACCCGCACATTGTTTGAATGTGTCAAAGTGTCCTTTGGCAAATGCCCCTGGGCAACCCTACATTGCCTCTGGTGAGAGGTTGGCGCCATAGTTCGGCGGTGGAGCTACCATCAGTGTGTGAATGGGACTGTGACTGTAAAGCACTTTGGGCCTTCAAGAAAGGCAGAAAAGCATGATCCAAGTATATGCTATTTATGTTTATATAACCACAAAATGGGGTTCAAAGATGTGATCTATATTCAAACCTGGATCTGACATATCTATGTTTACTCTCTTTGTTCATTTCCTTTGCTCTGTCACAACTCCTCTTGAATCAACTAAAAAACAAGCATCTTTGCTTTTGCTGCCATGCTGTTGCTGTATTGTTGTTCTTTCGTCATATTGTTGTTACAACCTTAAGTGCATGACAGGTGGCCAGCACTGAAAGGAATTTATATAAAATTTAAAAAGAATTCTTTGCTTGAGCTTCTCCAGAAGTATAAAATATCATCACCAGGAAGATCTTTACCCTGTGCCTGTACTTCTGTGCATGATTGCAAATGTCTAACCTCAGTTAGCCAAGATGAACAAATGTGCATGTATGCATTCCTAAACTTAAAAATATACTATTATAATTGTATTATAATAGTATTTTATTATTATATAATTATAATTATAATTATATTTTTTATATTATAATTGTTTATAATTATAATTGTTTGTCTGGTCAATACAGATGGATATGTATCCTAATGTGAACATTCATATTGGATATAAATGGAAAGATGTAACTATATAAAGCTACAATCTCGTATTGCGTAAAAAATATATATTTTTGTGAAGTCAGAAACAGGATTTTATTATGACCCCAGTGAGCATACCTCCAAACCACTGTAAAAGGAAATATACATTTAGGTTATTCTGAATAATAATTTTTCATGTTTATTCAATGGAGTTTTCATGACTTGCACAAACATTCTTTTTCAGTTTAAAATATTGTTACTTTTAAATTTAAATATATTTACACAATGAGTGGCTGCCTGAAAAATGGCTAGTGTTCAAATATAAAAAGCCTTTATTGGCATTCTAAAAGTCTTCATGAACAAATATACCTTATATTTATGAACAACTACAAGAGATCATTGGAGAGTTGAAAACACAATCATAGTGAAAACAGAAAGAACAAACACGGTGCAGAACAAACTCCCACCTCAAATAAAGCTGAAGGATTTGGGGAAAAGAAGATGCTCGAGGGTTGCAGAGATGCATTCTGCGGTTGGGCCATTACACGATTTTGAATGTTAGACAACAAAAGGCAGATGGAAAATGCACCGTCTATTTTGAAAGATATCTCCATACATGCAGAATGAAAGATGTGAAGCACCTGTGAAAGCTTTGACCTTCAAATCTGAAGTGCTGCTTTTCATAAGGACACTACTGAAACCATCTTTGTGCCACTTACCCCTTTGTTGTTGATGCACTAACCTATTTTTACAAGGATTAGTGAATGCATTAATGAAGACCTCATGATTTTTTTTACAGAAAATATCTTGCTAATGTGGTCCAGAAGTTTGTGACATTTCATTACCATCCATCTTTCCATAATTTAGCTGTACCTCCAAATGCAAGAAAGCCTGCTTTCTGCTTAAAAGGAACAGCGCTACATCATTTGGGTTTCACCAAGAGGCGGTAGAAGCATGGTTTTGGCTGTTTCTTGCTACTAAATGTTATCCCAAACAGCAGTGATTGTGATTTATTTTTTCAGTACAGAAACAGACTGTGAAGGTTTTGGTGTTTTAGAGGAACTTCAAAGAGAACTGCTTTTGGAACAAAACTCCATTTGAATAAGGACTTTTCATAAAGTTGCTTCATAAATGAGTAAGTATAGTGTCTGTGTATGCAACGATTATCTATCTTTTTTCTTGACCCACTGTATCCCTTCTAGGGGCTGCCGGGCTACTGTTGGGCGAAGGTGGGGTACATCCTGAATAGGTCCCCCGTCTGTCACAGGGCAACACAATCACACATGCACACCTAGGGAAACTTTAGAGCAAGGATGTCCGAATCCAGGCCTCGAGGGCCAGTGCTCAACATGTTTTCCAACCAACCTGCCACTGAAGCTCATTGGCTAAACCTGATCCTGGTAATCAGCAGCAGATAAGGCAGGATTTCTGAAAAACCAGCAGGAGGTTGGTGCTTGAGGCCTGGATTTGGACACCCCTGCTTTAGAGTAACCAATTAACCAAAAAAGCACATTTTTTTCTGTGGGAGGAAGCCAGAGAGAACCTGGAGAAAATCCACACATGCACGAGGAGAACATGCAAACTCCACACATAAAGGTTACAGCTGGAAGTTAAACCCTGGCTGGGCGAGGGCACTTACCGCTTTGCTACCATGTAACCACTCTGTATTTCCATCAAGCCCCATTTTGCAAGTAATTCAAATTGCATCTCTCTAAATAAAATTGTCCTCTGTAACAGGATTAACTCTAAATTATTTGCCAACACAATGGTCTTGTGGTAAAGTGTCTGTCCTGAAATTGGAATGTTGTGAGTTCAAATCCACTGTCGAGTCATAGCAAACACTAATATGAGGAGCCGATGACCCTGCTTGACGTGCAACATTAAGGGGTTGGATTGGGGGGTTAACCCACCAAATGGTTCCCTGGTTCAGCTGTGTCTGCAACTCACCACTACCCAAGGGGATGGGTCAGACACTGAAAGGAAATTTCACATTTACATGTGTGTGACAGCTAAAGAGCCTTTAACTTTAAAAAAAAAAACGAACTGAAGATAATGCAGATACATTTTTGCTCTGGTTATATTTTGTACTTACCACCCAAAAGAGAGTTGTGTGGGCCAGAGCCTGGAACTGGTCAATGGTAGAGAGGACACTAAGGATCAGACAGGCCAGAACTGTAAGAAACCTGGAAGAATAAAAGCAGAACATTTATTCAGAAGGGAATGTTATGTCTACAATAAGTTATACTGTTATATTTCGTTTAGCTGGCACCAGTGTTTGCTTCCAATTTAGACATTCCACTGTCTTTAATAGGCCAACAAATCATTTTTTAAATCCTCCTCATGATGTAGTTTCTGGACTATAGGGCACACTATAAAAGGAGCACCGCCAATGGGTGGTCTACTTAGAAATTATGTCATATAGCCTATAAGGCACAACAAACTATAAAGGACATTAAGTAAGCAAAAAGAAATCAGAGATAATTAACTCATCCATTCATTTTCCAAACCGCTTTATCCCTTTCGGGGTCACGGGGTTGCCGGAGCCTAACCCGGCTACTCATGGGCGAAGGCAGGGGACACCCCTGGACTGGTCGCCAGTCTGTCGCAGGGGCCAATCAGAGATAAGTCTTTATTAAATGTGCTCACAGTAACTGTACAACTTGTTTGTAGCATGCTTCATGTTAGCCACGTTAGAAGCGTTAGCCGTGTTAGCATAATCACAATACCTGTAACTCCCCGCCGTGTTTTTGCGACACGTACAAAAACAAACGGACACAGCTAAAAAAGAAAAAAAAACTGTAACTGTAGGTGCGCTTACTCCCAACCTGGTTTGTGACCCACAAAAAAACAAAACACCTCATCAGTCTATTTACATATCTTTACAGAGCACCGTTTACACCTCAGAATTGCTTCGACATCATTAACCACAACCAGAAGTAATCCATATAAAGCACTCCAGATAATAAGGTGCACTTTAGTTTTTTGAAAAAAGTTAATGTGTTTGAGTGCACCAGAGAGTGGTAAATACAGTACTTGTTTTAAATTCTTGGGCTGATTTAAAATGCATAAATTAGTATTGTGGTTAAAGTCTGAGCTTCAACAATCCTACAGACACTGAAACAAGGTATGTTTATATTTATTCCAATTTGGGGACAGCGGTCAATTTAGTGCTTAATGTGAAAAACACGCTAACCCTACAGTACAGTGCAGACATTATGAAATACAAAATGTCTTTTTTGTAACTTGTACATTTAAGATTGAGGTCAAAATACTCTACTAAAATAGCAATGATTCCTTTAAAGCAATGCTCCCTTAACGGACATAATGTACAAGCATCTTCAAGCTTTTTTCATTGTATAAATTGCATGATTTCTTTATGAACATGCCTACCATGTGGTTGTGAGAACAGAAATGTTCATCTTTAAAAATCCAGTTTTCATGCAGTAATGACAAAAAAAGGTCAGCGCACAGCATGGTAATCCGTGTCTGCCTCTTTTTTTCACTTCACTTTAATTTGATTTTGGAGGAAGGTGAGGGGAGAGCAGAAGAAACTGTAATCAAAGTCATGAGCCACTCTTAGCTTGTGACCTTATTTAAATGTGGTGCAGTCTGTTTAGTTAAGCTGCCCTTAATATATCAAAAAATTATGTGGTTTTGCTTATGTTGGACAAGAAAAAACAATCAGTCCTCTTGGCAAGAGGCAGCAAAAAACAATACGACAAAGTAAGACGTCTGAAATGATCACATGACTCTGTTACCTTAGGCACACACAGAGGAAAATAAGAGGAATACGTACTGTCATAAATTATTTGCTGATGTGTGTAATTTTACTCAATTCTACAAAACAGTACTAGTAGTATCGAGCTTGTGTTCACATGAGAAATATTTCATTATATACAGCAAATGCATGTCTTCCATATCTGAACTGGGAACGCCTTGGGTCCCCCCAGAAGAGCTGGAGGAACTGACCAAACAGAGCAAAGTTGGACATCTTCCGCGACCCAGTCCCGAATGAGCAGAAGAAAGTGGATGGACAGATGCATGGCAGGTGGATTTAATAGCAGAAACTCATGTTACTTTAGGAACAAACTGACCCCATGGCGAAAAACAAAAATCTCCATTGACATACAAAGAAAGCACTCAGAGAAACTTTGAGAAATGCAAATTAAAGTAATTAACCACTATTGGTAGGCCTTGAAGAAATTCTGGCAAACCATCCAGAACCTCAGGAAGGAGACGCAGGAGCTGTAGACTTCGACTGAGGATGCTGTTGGGCATCGGAAGGAATACTTCAAGGATCTCTTCAAACCTGATGATGTGGAAGCAGAGGCTGGGGACTTTGGGGTGGGGCTGTCCATCACCTTGCCTGAAGTAATCAAGGTAGCTGAAGATCTCCCCGGGTGGATAACGGCTGTCTGCAGCTGAAAAATGGGCAAATCTTTGCGGGGCACATGGCTGGTTTGTACAAGATTTTAAGATCTTACTTAGATCATGAAGCCATTAGGAGAAAATGGTCACCCACGTTTTACCAAGTAAAACCAAGTAGCTGCGTCTCACCAAGTAGGTGAGACGCAGGCATGTCGTAGAGATCTTTCATTTTTTCCAACCACCCAAATCCTGTGCACAACACAGCAAACCCGTTTGTGCTGTACGAGTGATAAGTGCGTGTTTTTTGAATGCAGTTAAGGTGCATTCGCACCGAACGCGATTCACGCGGCCAATTCTCCGCGTGGCCAAAACTGTGTTCCATAAGCTTACTGCCTCAGCCGCATGTGGGAGGAGCTAGCAGCTAATGTTTTTAGCCTGATTGCTACATGAACCTGCATCTGTTTATCTCATTTACAATGCTAGGGAGACACAGATGATGTTTAGAGATCAGGTTTATTCATTTCAAAAAGTTCTACAAAAACATTAGTGATCACGTCTCCATGTTTGCGTTCATGACATCATTTAGTCTCCCTTTAGCTCTAATGAGTTTATTTCCTGCTGCTGTGTCTGGTTGACGGTCGCTTCTGCGGCGTTTCCGTCAGTCTCTGATTGAGTTCAAATTTTTACTGTATTGACATGAGAGGGCAAAAACAAAAACAGGAATGAAATGAGGGGACCTTTTTATTATTGTCCCAATGAAACTAAGAAAAACACCAGAGTTCAGATTTGTTTGTTTTTTAAACTGACCAGTCACTGCGGCTGCTCAATTCGCACTGTTTCCAGACTTTCTCGCAACAGAACCTCAATTCACGTCAATTGATTTTACATTTAAATTGGCCGCCTCTGCAGCACAAATCTCCTTCGGTGTGAATGCACCTTCAGAAGTGAGGAAATTAGAAAATCAGAGTGTAGTTGGTGTGGGCAACCTACGGGCATCTTAAGAGCACTTACAAACTTCCCTGCACACCTCGTGTTTGAAGCATTTGTATGTGGTCAGCAAGGAGCTAGTACAGGCACATAAGTTAAGACTAGAGTGTTGCGTAAAAGACACAGTGAAACAGCATCACCTGTATGTGATAAGTGTGTGTAACTTACAGTATCCTTACAAATATTTCACGATACACTTATCACATGCACAGTGATGGCAAGTGGATGGAAAATTCAATTTTTTGAGTAAAAGCCTCAAGGAAACTGCGAGTCACCCCAGCGCTTCTATTAAGATGCAGTCCTCCCAGAGGGGGGACTAATCATTGTTTTGCAAGTCACAAGTAAGTCTTAAGTCTTTGTCTTTAAGACAGAGTCAAGTCCTAAGTCAAAAGCAGTCAAGTCCCAAGTCGAGTCACAAGTCCTACCAATGAATGTTCAAGTCATTTCAACGACAGAGTAATAATATTCACAGACCATGTGAGCCATTAGGAACTGCACTTATTTATCAACATTTTAAAAGCACATTGGGCAAATGTCCTCCGCATCCCCACTTCAAAAATTCAAAATGATTTCTCTATATAAAAAAAACACTTTAACACGTTTGCATTGATGGAGATAGAAGAGAATCTAGGTAAAGTCTGGATATTAAATCTCCTCACCACAGACCAGTTTGTCAGATTTACAAGAAAATGAACCAAGATATATTTACTGACTACTGATTGTGTCTCATATCTCATATCAGCATCTTTTTATTAGCATTTCACTGAGTTGCAGAAGATGCCCAACTTTGCTCTGTATAGTCAGTTCCTCCAGCTCTTCTGGGGGGACCCCCAAAGCGTTCCCAGTTCAGACATGGAAGACTCATGTATGTTAAATGTATAGCAATTCAGCATGACAATGAATGAATGAATAGAACTTTTAGTTTAATGTTTAATATTTCTGGTTTGAATAGGATTTTTTTTGTCCTGAATAAAAAATGTCCCTTGTTAACTTACTTTAAAAAATGTGTCACAGGATCACAGTGACTGAATTTCACTGTGGACCTTACAGCAACAACAGAAACGTTAATAAAAGTGTTGCTTTGTTGATAGCGCTGTTGTTACAAACTCATGCTATCATGCTTGATGATCTGCTTAATGCACTGTTCCGTGTGTCTCCTATATGTAATCACAGACCGATTTAAAGTCAGAATATACAGTATTTTCATGGTGCGGATTTAAGGCACGGAGGATAAATACAAGAAAATCAATTCATAGAATAAATAAATAAATAAAATTCATAAAAACAGTTTTTAGAAATATAATAACATGCACAAATCCACTTTTAATGGAACTTTATTCATAATCTGTAACATTACAGAGCTGATGTTGAGCTGAAAAAGCCCCCCTCCTCCACAAACGTCTTCATACCATTTATGAATGACTTTAATGGAATTCAGTTTTCTAAAAAAAAACATTGGTACATTTCCAAAGAAAATGTTGAAATAATATGTTTTTTGTAAAATATTTTCTGTCATTTGTAATTTTTGTTAAATAAAGTCAAAACAGGGAGAAAATAGGAGATTGGATTTTTTTTGGCCATGTCGCCCAGCCCTAGAATTGATGAGGATCACACAGGAGAAGAAAGAGATGACTGATATCAGAAATTTTAACAGTTTGGATCATTTCTGAAGCCAACTTGGCAAAGACAGATGTCATGTGAGCAGGTTTTTTTTTTAAAGATATCTGTCATTTCAACAAAATTGTGACTGTGAAGAGAGAAGCACTGGATGAGACCAAAAACAGGGAAAGACACACATGGATGAGAGAAAAGATGAACACTAATGCAGTTTTAATGACCAGTGGAGGAGATCAATAGAGTCAGCATTAAATGCAGTTGTCTGAGGTAAGAACAGAAGTTAAATCTCCAAAGTGGGAGCATTTCTTCCTAGACAGAGTTCTATGTTGACAACTATTTTTCTCCATAAACCTTGTGTTGTTAGGGTCAAAAGAGGGAAAGAGGATGGACTCAGAAAAATCACCCATTCATGACTCGAGTCCTAGTCATGTGACTCGAGTCCACACCTCCAATCTATGACCCTCAGCCCGTGCGGGTGCATGTGACTACTGAGTGCAGTCTGGTCCTTGTACAACCGTAGCAGGAGCGTGGTTTGCTTATCAGGCAGTAAGTCAGACCTGTTACAGGTGCATGCTGGAGTCTGGCATTGGGCTGCCTTCCATTACCGGTGTAGGTACCAGATCTACTCGGCCTGTCAGAACAACTCGGATCCTTCAACTAATAATGATGTCGGCCTACGGTAACACCACTTGGACAAACTATATAGCATAGAGATCTTCTCCGGGTCATAATATTGTTGTTTTTATTTTACGTTTCCTTTTGTAACCTAAAGTAGTTTTTACTCCTAACTGATAATGAAATTTCAATAAAAAAGTGTGAAGTCTAGTCTAGTGTTTATTTCTTTCTTTTTTTAAATCATTTCCTTTTTTTTAATGAAAAACAATTATTTCCAACTATTTTTTGTCTACATAAATAATCTTTTAATCTGATTACAGAACATAAATATAAAGAAATGATCGAATTATACACTAAAACCTACGCTTTTTACATGGTAGGCCAGATTGGTAGCATTGAGGGGGGGGGCAATCAATCAATTTCCCATTCTCTCAAATTTCCCTTCTCCCTCTGCATCCACAGGAAATGTCATCTCTGTGTGCTGTGGAGTTGGGTAAAGTAACCAAAAAACATTGGTGTAGGCATCACTGAACTTTAAACAAAAGCTCAAAGCAGTCTGTTACCTAATATTGAGAGGAAGATTCACTTGCAGTCTGTTGGGAGGACAATGATAAGAACTGGTGACCATGTGATGGCATCACATTTCTAAATTGTCTTTGAAAAAAAACACTTTTTACAACCGTTTCCAGTGATCTTTTAATTATGATTACGTGTTTCCAGCCAAAATAATTATAAAAAAAACTGTGTTGTTTTCTAGGACATAGTTTCTGCAATGCGGCAGGAGTTTATTAGAAACTCAGCTGAGTTGTGGCCGGGGCATTTGGCGAAGAGCAACCCTGCTCTCCCTTCCCATCATCCATAACCGAGAGCTCTCCTGCTAGCTCATAGCCTCTCACAGCCCTACTCAACACTGCCGGTGAAACGAAAGTGTGGAGCAATATTGGAGCACTAATGGCTATCTAGCCGTAAAATAATGAGCCAGATCCCAGCTTGGACAAGAAACACAAAGACAAACCTGGATCTATTTGTCTACAAGTGGATGCATCAGAATGCAGTGGAGCACGGAGCTTACTGGATATGTTCTACATCACAAATATCATCTTTTTCAAACAGCATTGTTTTCATCGCTCCTGATTCACAACAATTTGAATAATAAAAAAAGAAAATCAGAAAATGCAATTTTAAGCTCAATTTTCTTTGTATGATGCATGTCCTCCGTCAACAGAAAAATGCCACCAGAACATGTGCAAGGAGCCTGTGATAAGTGTGCGGCTGTAGTGCGCTCTTTGCGTCCAGCCTGACTGTTAGAATTTAGGAAATCAGACAGTATAGTTTGTGTGGACATCGTTTGGGATCACCTGTGCAGCATTTCAGTGCATTGGGCAGTGAGTGGCGAGAACGTCCATCTTACTTCATGATAAGAATGTGCCGTAAGGACACTGTACGACAAAATCCTCTATACGTCTATTAGCCTTACAAATGCTTCACATTACACTAACCACACGCACAAAAATACTTTCCATTCCTATGACATCCATTTCAGTGGTCACATGAGCCTTAAGGGAACTTAAGGAAAGACACACCTGCGGTCCCGCTGACCTGTACGGGTCAGTGGGTTCACATAACTAAGGCTTAAAGAGGAAACCCTAACTGAAAAGGACTCAAAGCTGAGGACCAGTTGAGATCAATATATATATTTCTTTGCTGATAGAGTAGTGAAACACAACATTTTTTGTTCTCCTTGTTTGAGACACATCCCAGCAAGCTGCACAACATTTTAATTCAAGCAGACAGCGTCTGTTTTCTTTTATCTGTTGTTTAAATCGTTAAATCCAGTGGCTGAAATTCTTTCCTTCAACTCTGAGGAACACTTTGTTCCGTCTAATAGAGCAAATCCTGAAAAACTGCTGGTAATTTGTTGTTTTTTAACTCTCCGAGGTGACACATCTATAAGCAGCATGTGGGACAGATCCATGGAGCTGCTGACCAAAATGCTGCAGTGAACTGTGGCACAGAAAATCCAAGCAAGCAGATAAGAGAGAGCCCACCAAAATAAAAGATTCATATAGAAATACGCAGTCTCACAGTTTTTGTCAGGAGAACATGACGCGGAACATAGCATTGAAGGCAGATTAACGTCAAGTTTGTTTCAAAGGTAAATTCAAGGTTTTCTCATAATCAAACAGAATCCCTCAAGTACACTGTTTCAGCAAAGTGATATACATTTGCAAGTGCGCACAAACACATACAAACAGAAGAGGTTGATAAGGTCACTGTGATGTTAAACTCTGTTTCAGTGATAAGTGATTGTTTTCTGACTCAGTTTCATTCATTCATTCATTCATTTTCCAATCCACTTTATCCCTTTCGGGGTCACGGGGTTGCCAGAGCCTAACCCGGCTTCATGGGCGAAGGCAGGGTACACCCCTGGACTGGTCGCCAGTCTGTCGCAGGGGCCACAATCACACACCCATGCACACTCACATGCACACCTACGGACAATTTACAGTAACCAATTAACCTGTGAAGCATGTTTTTGGACGGTGGGAGGAAGCCGGAGTACCCGGAGAAAACCCACGCATGCACGGGGAGAACATGCAAACTCCACACAGAAAGGTCCCCCAGCCAGGACTTGAACCGGGAACCTTCTTGCTGTGAGGCAGGAGCGCTAACCACTGCGCCACCGTGCAGCCCGACTCAGCTTCATGTTATGAAATAAAACCAAGTAATGTAATTTAGGACAACCCCCACTCTATTCTATTTTACATTTGAGATTTTTTTCATACAGCAATCAAACTGCCTACTTCCCTTGACTGACATCATGCAAAGGGAAGGAAAACATCTTTGTTTAACCTCTGCCTTGTACGCGTGCATCAGTCGGCCATGAGAATCAAAACTGTAGAAGTGAGCTTTATTTAACCAGTGTAGCCTTGTTGCAACATCATGCCCTTTGTTTTGCTTTGCTTTTCAGCTGTTTTCTTGGGTCTTGTAATGTTCTGTTTTCAGGCATGTTTTTAACCCTGTCACAGCCTTGCCTGGTTTCATTTTCTTATCATCCATAGCTGTTTTCATTTTTTAAAAACTGTGTTTTAAACATGTTCTTGTGGCATTTTTCTGATTCATTCATTTATTCATTTTCCAATCCGCTTTATCCCTTTCGGGGTCACGGGGTTGCCGGAGCCTAGCCCGGCTACTCATGGGCGAAGGCAGGGTACACCCCTGGACTCGCTAGTCTGTCGCAGGGGCGCATTTTTCTGATAATGGAGGAAATTAAAATTCAGAAAATAAAAAATGCGTTACTGAATATTCCTTTAATCAAATTGTTGGGAATCAGGCAGATGACAAAATAAAAGCCTGTTTGTTAAGTAGGAAACACGCTGGGCGAGCCCGTTCACTCTATATGAGAACTGCACCAAATGAGTGTGACATCACCCATACAAAATGACTCACTTCCAGTTCCAACGGAATGAAGTCAATTTAGTCGACATTTTTACCCTATAGACGTTGCCATGTTGGAACCAGAATCCATCAGTAAGCAGTGATTGGTCGTTAAAAAAAATGCCGTTAGAAAAAGCTTGCAGTTGTCACGTAGAAGCTACAATCATTGTGCCACAAGCTCCATTCTGATGCATCCACTTGAAGACAATTAAATCCATGCATCTCTTTGTTTTCCTCGTATGAGCTGGTTTGTGGTTTAAAACCGTACGGCTAGATAGCTCCGATATTGCTCAACATTTTTGTTGCTTGTTTTGTTGCTAATGTTAGGTTGGGGATGTTAGGGGCTGGAAGCTAGCAGGAGAGCATGTAAACAGAGAGCTCTCAGTCTTTGTTAAGGGGAAAGGTGGGCGGGGTTGCTCCGTGCCAACAATCCCGCCTACAAATCCGAGGCATCTACCCGCTCTGCAAAAAAAATGCTCTAAAAAAACCACCACACTTTTTTGATTTGTGGCTAAAACCTGCAAAATCCTAATTAAAATACCAGTGGGAACGCTTTACGGTTTTAAGTTTAACCCTTTGGAACCGACGGACGCCTAAGGGCTTCCTGCCTAGCAACTGATCAGCGTGATATAACTCTGTCTAAAATAAACTTCAACTTATTCTAATACTCTGTGATTTTTGGATGAAATAGAGAAAAAGACAATTCTTTGTAGCTTTTGGACAAAATCGATCTTTTATTTTAATAAACGAGGCAGAAGATGAACGCCGATCAGGCGGCTGCACCGCAGAGCACCGGAGCCATCTGTCAGCTATCAGAAAACCAATATAACGAGGAAGCTGATTATTCTATAACAACAAGCTCCAGTGCTGTCTAAAAACTGCGGAAACACTGCCGAGCCCCGCGAAATCCCGCCCTCTGCTGCAGCAGGAGGCGAGCAATTCCTCCTGAATACGGAGGAGGAAGACACGCCGCCACCTGTGAGCAGATTCCAGCCGAGCAGAACTTTTGTGTCTAGTGTGTGAATAAAACATGGAAAAATGACAAAATAAAGTCAGTGCCACATATGTAAGCTTGTGTTGATTAAAATGATGCCAGATAAGCAAGCAAATAGTCTTTCAGACTGAAAAAAAACACGTGAATTCAAAAGGAGACAAAAACTGAGATTTAAAGGATCTAGGTTCCAAGGGGTTAATTATTCTGAAATTAAGTGCCTGTTTTTCAAGGTATTTTTTTGGTCACACTTCTGGCTTCTTTTGTGTCTCTCAGTTTGTTTTGTTAAGGAACAAAATGTTTCTGTTGATTTTTTGTTTGTGCCATTAAGCTCGTTCTCCTGCATTTTGCATCATGACAAAACATGATCCATTCAAAGGCACAATGCTGGGCAGGATCACTTTCTTTCAAGACAAAAAAAAATCACATTTACAAAGAAAATGCTAGTTTGTTTTCATCAAAATCACAACTTGATTGATTATTTTCTGTAACTTCAGGAAAAAAACATTGATTATAGAGTGTACCTAATAATAAAAAAGTAATCATTTTATTTTGAGTTTTAGTTTAAATCACTTGTCATTTAAAGAATGGATTTTTAAAATTCTAAAAATTGGTGAAAAAAAAAACCAAATTGGTGAAGATTTGTAAATTCAATAAAACTGTGAATTAGTTCATGACAGCTGCTTAAATGGCACGCCTTTCCAGCCAATAAGTAAAGCAGAAATGTTTATATTGACTTAAATTTGGCATTCCAGAGTCAAACCAAAAAGGATAGGAAACCAGCAGATATAGATGGTATTCTGAGTAAAGCCAGACACAAACAATCAGGACTGCACAGAAGAGGAGCACAGGGGGAATCTAAAATGCATAGTTTTTTAAGTGTTCACCAGATCAAACAAAAAAGCCAAACTTTCAACTGACCCAATGAAAAATGGTTGTCATATTTTATGCTCTTTTTTTTCAAAGCAAACTGAACTTCGTGAAAAAATGAAATATCTGTGAAAATAAATGTTTTAAGAAGCTGTACTGCTTCCAGAACCACTTTTCCTTGTCTGTTTTGCAGAACTGGAATAATGCCTTTCTTACCCACTAAAAGGAGAGCATATGCACCAAACAGGGAGAACAGAAGAATCAGTGATCTTGTCTATTCTGCACTATAAAGTGCAATTAAAAGCCATTTTTTTGAATTAACAGTGTGCTTTACTATCTGGAGAGCCTTACAAATGGATTCACTCTGGCTGTGTTCACTGATGTTTAAGCGATTTTGAGACACGCTCTGTCACATGTTTAGTTGGGTGTTATTGTTAATACCTCAATGTGTGGTAATGTCTGACTGTTTCTGTTTTTGTATGACTGACAAGGTTAGGAGCTAGCATGGTAACGTTTGTGTAAGCGGTGTCAATCAGTTTTTTAAGTTTCTAATATGTAGCGGTGTCTGACTTTTTTTTATGAGCGTGTGTTACTGCGAGGCTGGGAGTTAGCATAGTCACAGAAGCGTTTTTTTTGTAGCAGTGTCTGTCTGTTCTTGTTGCAAACAAGGTTAAGAGTTACAGGTATTGCAAATTCGCTAACGCGGCTACTGCTTCTAACATGGCTAATGGTAGTGGTGCCGAAATAGGGTTTTGTTTTGTTTTTAACAAGGCTAGGAGTTTTCATAGTCACAGTAACGTTTGTTTTATAGCGGTACCAGTCTGTTTTTTTCACATGTTTAGAACACGGTTACAATTTACAGGTATCCTGAATATGCTGATGCGGCCAATGTGGCTAACATGTAGAGTTTTCTTTAGCATAGTCACAGTGAATGTGAACGCGGTTAATAAAGTCAGACCTGTGAGACTCGTCTCGCCTAATGCGCCTTATAGTTCAGTGCAGCTTATATTTGAGAAAAGTTTGAAAATATTCCATTTGTTATCGGTGCTCATTGTAAACCTCTAGAGCAGAGAAAACGAATAAGAATAAAAGACCAAATTAAGCCAGTCTGATGTTGAGTCAAGTAGCCTATAAAAGGCTATATGATAAAACAGAGATTATTCTGTCGGCTAATCACAACGTAAAGTGCACTCTGCAGGTTATTTATGGCATCTTAATATGCTGGTGTTGCATTAGCTTTGTTCGTGTTCCCTTAGAGATGTGAGAATCAAACCAGCTCTGACAGGCTCTGTCCATCTGAGTCCCCCCTGACACTGCAGGGTCAATGGCTGCTCCCTCCCCTAAACATGTACCCTGCCAAGTTTGCCTGCCTGCTATCAATGACAGCAAGTGGGGACCGACAGCACACTTCTGGGAAGTCCAATCCTACATTCCTAAGCGTGCCTGAACTTTCCAGTATGGATCTCCTAATCTTTAATTTTGTGAAGGGTGAGGGTGAGCGTTTTCTTCTAAAAATCTAATGAAGTGATAATGAGTAGAGATGTCTTTATTTGAAAAAAAAAACAAAGGCAGAGGACAAATACATATAAACTAAAGACACAATAGTTGGGCTTTTTCTCCCAAAACAAATCGTAAAAGATAACTAATTTTGCTTTAGGGCTCTCATTTGGAGTTTTTTTTTTCTTTGAGATTCCCATAAAGCCCAACGGAATTATACATGTTTGTTTATTGTATTTGCTGTTGTTGGACTAAAATAATATTAGGACGGCTCTGTGGGGGACTCCGGATGTGTTTGAGCAGAATCTTTCAAAATTTTCAGGATTAACGGTTTTGCTGGGAGGACTTCCTGGGCTTTATGAGTGCAATTAATTCCATTTTTTAATTAGGATCCTGGAGTTGCAATTATGCCCTTGAATACCCCATGATCAGGATGATTATGAACATTTAAAAAAAACTCACACTGTGAAGTGATACACGAAGCATTTCCAGCCGGACGGCCTCTCCAGAAAGTTGTAGACGCGTCCTTGGATGTATGCGCGGGTGAGGACGGGACGGACCCCGGTGCTGTACACCGACATCCGCACTGACATCCGGGGATGAGATGGGTAGGGGTGGACCTGAGCTGGGGGTGCACAAATAGGGGGGTTTCCGTCCGCTTGCATTTTGTCCTTATCGTGAAAGTCCTCTTTTTCCACAGGTGTCTCTGGGTCGTGCGCGCTAAAAGGAGTTTGCGCCAACTCCAAGTCCGGCGGTGGTCTTCTTCCACGCGCCAAAGCAGAAAATGTCCACGTGTCCTCCTGAGAGGGAGTGGAAAACTTAGACATTTCTCTGCTGTCAACTTTTCCACTTACTTATAGGTCACCGACTCCGGCTGACAAATGTTCGTCCATGTGTGCTCACCGTCTGTTGCGCACCCGAGACGCGTCAAACCTGCGTCTGCTTGTTAATGCGCGTGATGGCTCCTAATGCCTTCTCTAACTCCACATTTCCGCCTGTCTGAGTTGTTGAGGACGCGGTGAGAGTCAGCCTTTAAATGAACACCCTTTACCTCTCTCCCGGAGCACTTATCAGCCGGTGAAGCTGTCGTCGAGGCGGTGCGCTGCAAGCAGCCAGCCAGCTGCTCAGGCTTTAACGGAAAAACCCTCAGAGGATGAAGCTAAGGAACTCCATCCTATTCATACCACGAGCTTTGCACTAATTATTTTCTTCTCAAAATACATTGAGCCCCTTAATATGGATTTGCACTTGTCTTATTTGCAGTTTGGAACAACTGTGCAGACAAGTTCTGTCATGTCTGAGTTCATAAATGCAGGGACATGAGTGGATAAAGTTACTATATTCATTTATGACTCTGTAAATGGGGAGAGAAATAGGAGCTTATTGCCTTAAGAGCCCCACATACATTAAAAACCCTAGACAAATGTTACTGCAGAATGAGTATTGGAATAATGGTGACATAATTATGCAAGTCCAGTTTTAAATCATTCAATTAAGACATTGATTTTATTAATTTGTTATAAATTTAAAGTTATAAATTTATGTCTTAAAATGCAAAAAAGAAAAGAAAAAAATCACTCCAAGCTAAAACATCTTAAAGATCATGAAAGCAATTTAAAAAGTAAAAGGTATAGATAAAAAAGAACATTACATTTTAGAAACCAAAATAGAACTCAAGAAACAAAAAAAAAAAAAGATGAAAAAAGAAAAGTAATCAACCTGAAATGCTAATGAAACACAATAAGAAACCAGAAAAGGTAGGTTTGTTGTGCTTGGTCATACGTAAATACGTGCGAATAACATCGGCAGAAAGGTTTTATGATTAGTACGGCACATATCCAGTATCGCTTCATGCTAAAAAACTTTCATTAAAATGATGACCAAAACGCCTCAAACCAATAAGCGATATCCCACAATACCTACCTTTTCTAGTTTTCTATTGTCTTTCATTTTTCAACATTTCATTTTGATTTTTGGTATTTACTTTTGTTTACCATTAATTTTCATTTTATTTAATTTCTTTTTTTTAAAGTATTTTGGTTTCTGGAATTTTGTTTTGATTTCTAAAATATTATGATGTTTTTCTTAATTTGTTTTGCTTTTTTAATTGTCGTTGTGATCTTTGCCTTGTTGCTGTGACAGGCATATCAGGACCACCAAAGAAATGATGCTATGTACAAATGTGATTTGCATTCAAAAACGCACTAAATGTGGGTTCTCGAATGTGTTTTAGCATACTATGGTCATATTAGAGGGTCAATACTAGATACTAGCATGTGTACTCACAGTTGGAAGAGGCTTGGTGTGAAAGTTTGAGGAAGTCCAAATTTTGCAAATCTTGCTCCAGGCTTTTTCCTTCACAGGTCTATTCTGATTTATAACATACAATGTTGTATAATTCCTTCTGGGCACAAACTGCAATTATTAATTTCTCCTCCATGATCAGTTTGAACAAAGTTGGGATTTCTGTGAATTAAAAAGAGCACTACTCATATGTCACTTCCAAATCTGAGTTCCTGATTGTTTCAAGTTCAACTGGTTCAACTTTCAACCCGTGTTCAATGGTTGCAATTTGTACATAGCGCTCTAAAAAGGAATTAAGAACTTCCTTAGCGGCATGTTAGAGTTTTGAACGCGGAAGGCCGAAAGCTGCAAATAAACACATCTACATAAACTTTTAATTGGAAGTGGTTGCTTGAATGCTTGTTGCAGAGGCTGGTATGAACATAGCTTTCTATCAAGCTCACGAAAGTCTATTTCTACAATTGTTTAGTAGGAGTTTAACATTGTAGAAATAACTCTTCTGTACCCACCTGCCATCGCTGAAACTTAAACTGCTGAGATGGAGAACATTTTAGTGGTGGAGCAGCTGCAGAGCAGTTAGTTTACATGCACTGTTGCAAACCAATCTGTATTTCACCTCCTTTCTGTCTCTTTTGTCCACTATTGACTGTCCAAAACAATAAAATCTGTCCACAGACTCGAACCCGATCCCTGTATTTAGTGTGACATGTTTTTTGTTTTTTTTGACTACTGGCTTCAGTTTACATTCAGGAAGCTCGCATGAGCTTCGTGCAACAAGGTTGCACTGTGAAAGTCCTCCCCATGACCTTGGCTAAGGTAGACAACACGAGAGGAAACAAGTCCCCTGCAGCAGATTTTAATAGGAGTCAAGTGGCCTCCATATGATGACAGGATCTGTTGCCGCTTAGGTATTAAGTGCCACAGTTATGGACTCATGCTGGTGAACACCACTTCCTACAGTTAGAATGTTACCTTCGCTGCAGAGAAAGGACATGTATGATGAAAATTACTGTTAAGCTGTAATTATGTTTAAGGGCCTTTTTTTTAGAAGTCTTGTATGTATGTATATTAGCTTTGTTAGCATATTCAAAATAAAACCCAAGCAAACATTTTGACAGATTGTCGCGTACCCTCAAAATTGCTTTGACATCAATAAGGACAACCAGAATTAACCCATATTTAAGGTGCTCTGGATTGTAAGGTGCACTGTTGGTTATTGAAAATAATGAAAGCTTTTAAGTCAGCCTCGAAGTGCAGAAAATACCGATTTACTAAACTCTTCACCTTTTCTGTATCTTCTTTTGGATACATTTAAGTTGCTTTCCCATCAGAAGTGACCTCTTAACACCTCAGAAGAAATAGTTTGAACCCTTATCAAAACATAAAGCTGGGCACGTCTTTCTATTATTTAATAGCTGTAACTCAATACAAAAAAAAAAAAAATAAAAAAATGACCCTTGTTCATTTTCTGATGTTTTTAACCTGTGATATATGAACGCTGAAGAGCTGCAAAAGAGCCTTTATATGTAGGAAAAAAACGTCTTAGTCTGCAGTCAAGGAAGCTTTTGGAAGCTAAAGTCTTGTCATTTCTGCTCTGACAGCACAGACTTGAAAGGAACAGCTCCTGAATTGGGCCAGTGAATATGAGTGGAACAGCAACAGCTCAGTGACGCACATACTTGAGACTCTTTATCGTATCTAATTGAGTTATATATCACAAAATAAGCAAAGTAAACCCATATTCATGCATTCCACGCAGTGGTAGGATCAGTCGTGTTTTTGTTTTTTTACACAAATAAGCTCCCTCAGTTTGTTTGTTCAATAGAATTATTTCCCTTTGTGTGTTTTTATTCCTCACAAATATGCTGGACAAGGAAGTCAGAGATCCCATACCAGATTTCGGCTGACTGGGAAAACCACCGGGTCAGAGTCTGCTCTGAAAAGCTATCAGCACATGTTCTGTAGAAACAGCTGGATCTTATGCAACCGTCTCCGAGTGCAAAGTTTGTGACAAAGACAAATCAATTTGTGTCATGGTATTTATTTATTTGTGTTGCAGCCTGTTCTTTGTTTTACTTCTGCCTTAATTTGTTTTTCTATGTTTCAGTACTTAAAAATAAAAAGCTAAATTATAGGCTGCTGCGCTGTCTCAACCAGGAAGTGAAAGCCCATTATCTTCTCTGGATCGGCCTAAGTAAATAACAACTGTTGGAACATATGCCCCCTGTGAAAAGAAGAATAGGGTAACGGATTGCAACCTCAACATTAAAATATTTTATTTTCATTATGTGACTTACAAAAGCTACTCCTTTTAATCATTAAATATCTAAAATTGTCAAAAGCGAGAGATAAAGTTTAATCTTTTCTAAAATATGAAATACGATGTTTTCCGCACTATAGAGAACACTGATTTAAAGGCGCACCGTCAATGAATGGTCCATTTTCAAAACGATGTCAAATATGAGGCGCACCAAACTATAAGGCACATTCAATCGGACAAATGAGTCAGAGATAAGTCCGTCAGTCAGACTTTATTTATTACAATCACACCAACACGCTACCTGTTAGCCACTTTAAAATTGTTAGCCGCATTAGCATATTCACAATAGTTTACCTGTAACTTCCAACTTGTTTGTAACACTTAAAAATACAGACAGAGACCTGTGAAACAAATGTTACTAGGACTACGTTAACTCCCAACCTTGTTAGTAAGATACCGCTACACATTAGCCATGTTAGCGTATTCACAATAAAAACCAACTTCATTTGTAAGTTAAAAGAAAACAGCTAAAAAAGTAACTACTCTACTGTGACTATGTTAACTCCTAAACCATGCAAAAAAAAAAAAAAACATCAGACATTGCTACATGTTAACATAATCACAATACCTGGAACTTGATGTAAACCTTGTGATGCATGTGAAACGTGAAAAAAGCTGACTGGAACAGCTAAAGTAAATGCCACCGTGACTACACCAACTCCCAACCTCATTTGAAACTTGTAAAAAACAGACCGACATTTATCAAAGCGCCATATTCCTCTCTGAATTGGTAAGCATAACCTGAATGAATCCATATACTGTATATGACAGTCCGGATTAAAAGGTACACCGTTGTCTTTAAAATAAAATGAGGGCTTTTAAGTGCACCTTATAAATACAGTAAAATGCACAGAATAAAACATGTTAAAATATGAATCAGATAAATACTATTTACAGAACCCCCACCCCATTGCTATAAAATGATTATCATGTTTTTTTGACCAGCCTCTGCAGAGACCAGTGGAGTCGACCTAAGTCACTGTCAAGTTGCATTTTCCTCCAGGAAGTATTCATTTGGAAAATGGTAAACCGTGTCCTGGGGGGATGGTCCCAGTCGTCCGCAATGTTGAGTTATGAGGATTTATTTGGAACCTGTTCCTCCAATCGAAAGGGAAAATAGGCTGTGCTGTTTTCAGTCACGTTTCATTTGCACATTTTTGTTTCATGTGGGTCAGTAAGGTTTGCACTAGTGATCAATGTATCCCAGTTTAGCTCACAGCTCTGTTTACACACAGGACTCAAGCATTTACTCACAATGAATGAAAACTGCAGTGATCAAACCAAATGGAAATGAAAGAGCATGCTCACATTACACTTAGACAGCAAAAAAACCCCACAGTCTTTCTTTTTTTTTTGTTGGTTTCCTTTAAATCAAAGTTGTCCCAGGTGGATTTATGCTCACTCCAAACCCATTTGGAATTAGCATGCAATAAGCGATTGAGACACAGCAGCAAAGAGGAGTACCAGCTGTACAGGGAGACAGGCACTGTTGAAAACACACTGAAGTTGGCTGGCAGACAGGTGGGAAATGTCAGCCACTGAAAAAGAGACATAAACAAAGACGCACAAAGCAAAACAGGGGGATGAGACTGACACAGAAGCAGCTGTGACAAACACAATATTTGTAACTGTATAGGCTGAACAAAGAAGCTTATAAGCACCCTAGGCATTCTGGAAGCTTGTAAACATTTGGCATATCTGGCCGTATTGTTGGTAGTTTTGAACATGTGCAATAAGGTGCTGGGATATTTGATAGAGCATTTTATATTAGATTACAAATAGGCGCAAACATTTCCCCACGATGTATCTCTTTTGCATGCAGCAACAAGGAAAGCTTTCTCCTGAAAAACATTTGATGTGGAGTCAGTTCAGCCACAGCCATAAAATTGAGTTCAATCTCCAGTGAGCTAAGGCGTATTAAAATAAATTTGAACTTCATTTAAGACTAAGTAGTAAATAAGCATTCATAAAACACGTTTTCTGACTCATTAACCACAGAAAGATTTGCCACAGAGGGGCATAAATATGTATAATTTATGCTGCAGAATCAACTTACATCAATAGAAGCCTACATTTTGTTTTATTTTCACAGCCAAAATGTTTTGAGTCCAAAACAAAAAAGCCGTAGCAGCTCTTGTTTCTAGTGTGCAGCCTGACCCATGTGGGGGTAAACCCACAGTTCGTGTTTAGAAGTTGTCTTCTACAGTTAAGGTGCTGGGTCTTCGTAACCCTCTCACTGTACGTGTCAGAGGCTCAGAAACATCTCAATACGAATCATTTTGGCTCAAAACAGTAGCCCAGCTCGGTTGTTGTGCTGGCCCGATGCATTGATAGCCCCCTCAGGCAAGGATTTTAGCACCTAACATAGCTCTGTGCTACAGGTTATTTCTGAGTTGGTCCCATTGTCACTCAGATGCCTGGAGTTAAGTGTAATTGCCGCTGTTGTGTCCTCAGGGTGCCTTTTGCTCACTGTGCTGCATGTGCTGTTCCGGCCCTTTAGAAAGGTAACAAGGGCAGACTTTCATTCACGATACTATCAGGAGAGAGATGGAAACTGTGAAAGCATATTTGTGTCAGGCTGTGTGTTCTGCTAATGTGAAAAGGAAGGGGATTCAAGCACTGGAGGCAAATACAAACTTTGTTTCTAGACTTCTTAAAGAACTAAAGAGCTTTTCTGTCATGATCAATCTAACTCGGTTAGAAAAGCAGTAGGATTCCATGATTGGGGCAAAAGGAGTTTTGTTTTTACATGCTTGCAATTCAATTAGTTTCCTTCAGGTTTAAAAAAAAAATCTTTGGAAGGGAGGACAGTTACATCTATTTAGAGGATTTTTAACAAAAGCTGAGAACAATTTTAATTTAGAAAGAGAGGTTCATTTGCTAAAACATATATATATATATATAATTCAGAGCCTATGCCTTGGTCATACTGTTCTCTGCTTCACAATCAGCTGATTCATGTCGATGGCGTAAACGGTCAGAGTAACGGCATGTCAAGTAGAGATAGTGTTACTGAGATGTCGCTGGTGACATCTCTGGTGTTTAAGGGTCAAGGATGTCACAGAACAAATTAAAGTGCAGACTATAGATAATTAGGCATAATTTAACACCAAACTGCAATAGTGAGATCTTCCCTTAATAAACACTGATGCATTCAAAATAGTACCAAAAAATCTGCTAAAATAAATAAAAGTAGGATACATATTTTTACAACAACAACAAAAAAAAAACAATAGCAAAAGTTAACAACAGATTACAAGGCAAAAAGGACAAAGGAGGTGACAATAAAACTATAGAATGCAGAAACAAAAACACACAAATTAAAAATGACTAAGTGTGCTCCGGAGCTGCTGAGATGTGCAGATTACCCTCACTTTCTTCTGCACTCTCATCCTTTTCACTCCTTCAGAACTGCAAAGTTGGGATTTCTTGAAAAAAGACAGCAGTTTGAAATTCACACAAACGGCAGAATATTGCATCGTTTGTCTAGCTCCGCTAAGCTCACAAAACAGAAAGCGGGAGAATTTCTCCTCTCTTGTCACTCCTCAACCATATATTGTTCATTTAATACTTGTGTGGTATTGATGACAGTTTAATGCACCGTGCGGCTGTCTCCTTTATCAACCAAAAAGCTCATTATGTAGCGTGTTTCTTTGAGTTTTTTCTTCGTTCAAAAAATAAAGCAAACAACAAATCATTTACACTGCAATATATAAGCTTTTTCATAAAAATGCTCTCATTGCCAAAATGCAAAAACACTCCTGATTTCAGAGAAGAACAAAGTTTTTTTAGGTCTTTTCAGAATAAAATACACGCAGGAGACTTGGCAAGCATGGATCTGACCAGATCCTCACAGAACAGGGGCAGCCCCAACCAGACTCCCAACAGGTCTGACACCACTAGATTAGTCACGCGTTCATTTTTTCAAATTAACCGATTGTGTGTTAACACTGTTGACAACCCTACTTCTAAATAAAACTTTTATCATTTATAACAATAAATTTAGATACTTTTTTTCTCCAACGACAAATCGTTCAAACACAATGCATTGTGGTCTATATTGGCCAATCTAGAAAGCATCAATGCACACTAGTTTTTTCAGTCTTCTAGAAAATTCCAAGGCACTGGATATTGGAATTGTAGATTTGGACAGCCAAGTCTACAACTAGGTTAGGTTAGTTCCAGTATAAACAGAGGAAGACCTCCTCCTTCAACCCTTCTCACAGTCCAGTTCACAGGCTAGGCCACAGTTCACAGTTTCAGTCCAGAATCCGGGTTTCCTCCGCAGACAGGCAGAGGTGATTCCAGGCAGATCTGGGTCAAAACAGGAATAGACAAGCAGAGAAGCATTCGGAACAATCGGGTTGGAGAGAAGCAGAGAGACATTAACTTTCTGGCAGAGAGCTAGTAGAAAGCAGAGCAGTAGTAAACAGGTATACTGAGGGGGATTGCTGGGGAAGGCAGATGGGCAGAATCCTTACTATGAATCCTATGAATTCTTCGTTAGGTAGAGTAGTATTAGTACTAGTTAGCGTGTATTTAAAGTTACCCTTTGTAGATGTTAAATTTATAATAAAGCCATTTTTTTAACCCTGGGGAATCCATGGGGTCAAATTTGGCTTCTTGTTTTTAAACAATTTCTTCTTTATTTTATTTTATTTGTTGATTTTTCGGGTTTTTTGTTGAATTTTTTGGGTTATTGTTAATTGTTGATCCCCAAAATGAATAATAAAAAAAGCATTTATGAACAGCACAAGGTAATTCATCCCAAATTCAATCATTATAGATTATGCCAATTTAGTTCAATCATTATTAAAGATTACTACATTATATATAAAACTATCCAAGTATGCGTTACGTTATTGTAAAAGAATAATGTTCATAGTGTTGCTTTATCAAGTCACAGTGCAGCACTACAAATGCTGAAGGTCCAGTAACATAAAGCTTTCACCTCTAATGGACATTTCATTGGTAAGCAGGACAGTTTAAAGACAATGCTGGTCAAAGCATTCAACAAACAGGCTGACTGGCTTGAGAGGTAAGAAATAAAAATGTTTGTGAATCCTTGCACAAATACTGATATACTTGTGTTAGAGCACTGGCGTTTAAACAGTTATTTACGTTAATAAAAATGTTTTTATATGTCAATATTTCTTTATCTGATTTAAATTTGATTTCATTTCAGGTCATAATGAAAACCATGTTTTAGTTTGTACTTTAAATCATTATGTATTGTTATTTTTTTAATCCCTAATATGCCATATAAAGATAGTTTTAATTCTTTACTCTTCTTTAAGACTTGATGTACCACGGAGTGTTAGGGCCACCATCAAAATAAAAATGTATGCATATATATATATAAATGACCATATATATATATATATATATATATATATTAGAAGTGTATATAAAATAAAAATGTATATATATATAAATGTACGAAAATAAAATCATAAAACTATGAGAAAAAGATTGTTACTTTACAAAAAAAGGTTAAATATTCATGAAAAAAGTCAAACATTTACCAGAACAAACTCGTAGAATTATGAGTTAAAGAATCAATATTTTATGACAATACAAAAAATAAAGTAATAGCCTGTTAACCAAGAAAATAAAAACAGCAAAAAAAAGAACCAATATTGTGTTTCAGGATGAAGAGATGTAGAGCGCATTGTCCTTCATTTAGTATTGGTTTTACAAATAAGTAAATTCTTTTAGTGAATCAACCTCATTTTACCAAAAGGAAATTGAAAAGAATTTACAGGAAAATGGACCTCTTCAGAAGAAACTTCTTGACCCACAAGGAGTGGATTTCCGACGGGCTCACACCGTTGGCAGCACAGTTGCAGAGATCCAAATGCATTAGATTAAATATATTCCTACGATTACAAAACATTAATGGCTGCATTGATGATTTTAGTTGGCATGGATTGTGGATGGAGGCCTACACAGCCAACTATATGTCTGAAAAAGCATGGCTTTTTTCTTGTTAAATTAAGACTTTTTTTCTCCTAATGTTACAAGTTTATTCTGGGAAAGTTAAGACTTTTTTCTCATATTTTATGACTTTATCCTCATTAAACTGTGACTTTTTCACATACATTTATGACTTTATTCTCATAAAATTACAACTTTTTTTGCATTTATGACTTTATTCTCTTAAAATTACAATTTCTTGCTCATAATTTCACAAATTTTTTTCTCGCAATTTACTACTTTATCTCCATTTATGTGTTTATTTTAAGGAGGCCCTGATACTCTGTGGTACTGATGTAATTTGATTTAGAATGCAAAAATCTGTACTAGACTTGAGCTGTTTTTTTTATGTGTTGAGGTTTTTCTGTAGTCTTACTGCTTGCCAATTTATTCTTACATTAAGATGCAACACTTTTACATTCAGTGGTACATGTAAAACTGTTTTCAGTACACTCAAGTACATTTCAAAGAAACATTAAATTGTAACAAGTTTAAAAAAACAATGTGGTAAGAAATGATAACACCGGATGCTCCATGTTGACAGTCTTCTGATAACCATAAATAACTCCACAACAATGTACACAATGAGTGTGATTCCAGCGGACTCTGAAGCGGAGAAAAATGGCTTTTCCCTGACATGCAATACTTAACATCAGTAATGTGTTGCAAATCAGTGCAGGACAGGAAAAAAGCCACTTTGTTCCAAGTCAAAATGATGAACAGTCAAGGAACGGTATGTCAAACAGTGTGTGTTATATGGGGGTCATTGGTGGCATCTCCAGTGTCACAGGGTTCTGAAGGAATACTGACAATTCATCCATGGTTTCTTTTAGGTAATAGATAGGAAACCTATATGTCAATATTTCTTTATCTGATTTAAATTTGATTTCATTTCAGGTCATAATGAAAACCATGTTTTAGTTTGTACTTTAAATCATTATGTATTGTTATTTTTTTAATCCCTAATATGCCATATAAAGATAGTTTTAATTCTTTACTCTTCTTTAAGACTTGATGTACCACGGAGTGTTAGGGCCACCATCAAAATAAAAATGTATGCATATATATATATAAATAAACATATATATATATATATATATATATATTAGAAGTGTATATAAAATAAAAATGTATATATATAAATGTACGAAAATAAAATCATAAAACTATGAGAAAAAGATTGTTACTTTACAAAAAAAGGTTAAATATTCATGAAAAAAGTCAAACATTTACCAGAACAAACTCGTAGAATTATGAGTTAAAGAATCAATATTTTATGACAATGCAGGACAGGAAAAAAGCCACTTTGTTCCAAGTCAAAATGATGAACAGTCAAGGAACGGTATGTCAAACAGTGTGTGTTATATGGGGGTCATTGGTGGCATCTCCAGTGTCACAGGGTTCTGAAGGAATACTGACAATTCATCCATGGTTTCTTTTAGGTAATAGATAGGAAACCTGTTGACAAAAATGTCTAAGAAAAATGCAGTGCTTTTATCTAAAGCAGACAAACATGGCCTTGATTGGGGTAAAAGAGGTCAGGAAAGAGACAAAAAAAACACTTGAACAATTGTTATGAGACAAGAGAGACAAAATATTTAGTGCAACAATGACACACATTTATGGAGGAGAAAGAGAGCAATCAAAGCCTATAGTGGCATGTCTGCAGACATAAGTTTTATCAGAAAAGTAGCTTTAAAGATTGAAATGTCTACCACTTTAACTGTGTTGGTTCCACAAAAAAGGAGCGTGACAGCCGAAAGCTCTGCCCCGCAATCTAGTTCTGAAATTCTGGGAACAACCAGTTAACCTCCAGACTGGGATCAGAATGTTCCCTACAAACATGGAGATTTGAGCTCTTTAAGATAAGACACAATATATCCATATATTCTAAAACAAGACATCTACTGTACTAACAGGCAGCAAAGAGAGAAGAGAAGCTAAAATTGATGAAACAGGATTTTATCAAAAGTTCTCATCAGAATTATGGCTACAGCATTTTGGATAACATATTTTTTTTAGTATAGTAAAATTAAATAAAACCTGTTTGATTTATAAATGTCAAATTCAAGGACTGTTTTTTTTGTCAAGATGCTTCTTATTTTAGAAGCATCACGCAAGAAGGCAATATTGCAAACTGGATTTACTTGTGTAATACAAGTCATGTTCTCATTATACATGACTAGAGTAATGCAATCCAGTACATTATTAATGTTACCTAGAAAATCCCCAAAGAGCTCAAGACCAGAAACAGTGACTTTGATTTTCTATTAAAGCAGTTACAGAAATGTGGAAGTCATCCAAGCTTTTGGATTAGTCTAATCTTCTGAGACTCTATTGTTGGAGTCAATTAGAATCATTTTACAATGATAAATTGGTCAATCTTATGATAAAAGATAACCAATTAAAAAATTACAACTTTAATCCAAAAAAATAGCGCAATAGATTGTTTTATAATAAAATAATCCTTTATACTGTACAATGTAAGGATGTTTTCTTGCATTTAAATTTTACCGTATTTTCGGTACTATAAGGCGCACTTAAAAGTCTTCATTTTTTTATACGCATTATGTTGGTTGTGTTCACTGATGTTGAAGTGATTTTGAGAGGTACTCTCTTAAAATGTCAGTCTGTTTGTTTACGAGTTGCAAACAAGGTTGGTAGTTATTATGAACACGCTAACATGGCTGATTGGGCTCGTGTCTGGGTGTGGTTTATTTGTTTTTACGTGTTACGGAGTTGGGAATTAGCATAGTCCCACCAGGGTTATTTTTTAGCGGTATCGGTCTGTTTTTATGTGTTGCAAACAAGGTTGAGATTTACAATTATTGCAAACACTTGGCTAATGCTTCTAACTTGGCTAACGTGTAGCAAATTACAAACAAGTTCTAGAGTTACTGTGAATGCAGTTTAAAAAAAGTCTGACTTATCTCTGAGTCTTCTGAATGAAGAGAATGCAGCTTATGCTAGGTTCACATTGGGAATATGACCAGCGTTCTTGAACGTGCAAAACATCTAAGGTGTTCACATTGGACAAGAAGGGAGGGCTATCTTTTTTTTGTTTTGCCACTGATAACTAGCGCATATCTACCACCAATAGTTTGAAGAAGCACATACAGCAATTACTCATTTATCTTCTGTGATCAATTTTCACACAGTTGGCACTTTTGTAAATGAAAAAAAAAATGCCGTCCACCCATCTCAAATCTGAGTCCCTAATCTGTCAAAGTAAGTTCAACCTGGTTTAACGCTTAACTTTTGTTCAATGGCCCTGCGTTTTGCATGTAGCGCAAATGGTCTTAAAATGTGCGTAGCTACATGTGAAGGCAAGAGTTTTGAACGTGGATACCTGAAATGCACATTTACATGAGTGCGTATAGACTTTTCATTGGAAATGGTCGCTTGAATGCGTGTTGCTGAGTGCAGTGTGAGCATACTATTTTAGCTCGGTGCATCTGACATGCCAAAAGTTCAATAATAGACCATTCATTGACAGTGCGACTTATAATCCGTACTCTCTCAGGTACAAAAAATATGGTAATCATAAGAAGAATCAAACAATAACAGAAGAAAAATGTCAATAACGTTGGTCTGAGTATTGGACAGTGCTTGTAGCTCAAAACTGCAGCATAAAGCAAAAATATTGATCAAAGAATTCTGGGTGAACACTGTTACAAAAATAGCTCGTTTTAGTACTAGACTGTCCAGATGACACACAATAGCAGCTTAGTATTTCCAGATAACTGAGGTCAAATAGGATTCATCGATACACATCGAATTTACAGTTCTAACAGTTTGTAGGCATCATGTACAACCTCAGTGCAGTACAGATTTAATCTCTTTATGCTGCTTGCATGATCGAATATGAGGGAAACAATGCATGAAAGGCTTGGCAGAGCAAACAGCAAGACTGGGCATCAGCCCAGAGCGAGCCCGGCTAACATGCGCAGCACTCCAAGATTTGCATTGTGTGGGTTTCTCTCTTATCTTGTGCTGTGGAGCAGAAGTTCTCCCTCCCTGTCCTAACGTCACAGATATTGGTCCTGTCTGAGGTGAAATATGAGCAACTGCATGAGACTGGGAGAGCCAGAGGGAGGAGGAGGACAAGGAAAACACAGAAACCAGAGAATGATGCATAATGAATCCAGAAGAAAAAACAATAAACATATTTTTATAAGTGAGGTGACAGGAAGCAGGCAAATGTAGCAACATGTTGTGTGAGATAGCTTCAGGGAGAAAATGCTTTAAAGAATAAGTACTGACTCAAGTAACCATGACTCACTGTGGTTCATATGAAGAGCCTTGTGTTCCAATTTGTTACGATAACGCGATCCAATCAAAGCGAATCACAAACCAACCTTCTGATAATGGGGGGATTCTGTTGCAAATGCGAACATCTCAAAGTCTTTGGGATTTGAGATGTTCAGTTTGTTTGCAATTCTTTGCTTGCCTCTGATGTTGCCTTTAGTATTATCACCTCCTGAGGCCTAAAGGCACCACTGAACGGTGTGGAGAACGTCTGAAGACGAAGAGGACTGGTGTTGCTTTAATCTTTTTGTGAATGTTGCTTTAGATGCAGAACATGATCCAAAATAGAGTGTGAACAGAAAAGGTTAAGCAACATTTATGTTTACAATTATTAACCCCCATAAAACAGAGACAATTTCAGGCTGTTGTAAAAGAAAATTGAAGAAAACTACAAAAAAGTGTTTCTTACAGATGAGCTCTGTATGTTCACATCAAGAAAAAAAATCAGTCAGAGGCCCTGGATCTCCCTGCGGTTGTAAAGTTGAAAAAATAAAGGGAACTTTTCTCTAATTTGGACACATTTCTCTGAGATTGAAAGAACTGTAGATGCAGTTGTGCTCAGAAGTGTAGCTTACAAACCGTACATGGTTATTTTGGATGGTAGGAGCAATTAAGAAGAAACAAACCACTGATTATTTCATGTTTCTGACCTCATTACATACACCTATATTAACACATTTACCAGCTTGACATAAAGGATAATATATGTTCCACCTCTGTGACGCGCTTGACTGTAATAATGTCTTTGTATCACTGATTGCCAAGTTTTACACCTTTCATAATAACTCTGCAGAAATATCTCTGAGTAAAAATAATGCAGCTGTGTAATCAGGGCAGGAAAAAAAAGATGTTCAAAGATACAAAATTGCCTGTTACTTTAGTTTGAAGTCTGAGTAACAACATGTAGGTGGCTTAGTCACATGCATCCATACAGGTTGACCCATAAGGGTCGAGTGCTTTTTGGGTTGCCTGGGCCCATGGAGGGTCGTAAACAGGAGTGTTTCCAATGGAAGCTCAGGTGTATCTTGCAGTTCCCTAGAGGCTCTTGCGGCCAAGAATGATTGTCAAATGTGTAGAAGTTGTGTCCTGATGTAAGTTGCAGGCCGTATTGTGACGTATGGGTGAAGCTGTTATATGGTGCCCTTATGCCACACTCTCGTCGTTAGTGAGGTGCAAGTACTGGTTCCTTACTGACCCCACGCGAAAGTTGCATGCACATACACGTATAGGGTGTAAAAGCTGGTGCCTGTAGGAAGCAGTAGAATGCACACAAACTACACTCTATCTAATTTCTTAATTTCTAACAGTCAGGCTGCACACAAAGAGCCCACAAGGAGCACACACACCTTTCACCTAAACAGCACATATGGACTTCTTGCGAAGTCTGGAGGATTTGATGGAGTTGAAAACATTAAAAAAATCGTACAATGCGTCTTACCTGTGTGCTGCATAAGTGTTAAGTGTTCACTACAACCTGTTGTCTATGAGATGCCCGTAGTAAAAAATGAGCATGGACTCTGGGGGTGGGGGGGGCTCTTTGGTGGGTGGGGGTTTGTGCTAGGCACCCTGGCATGGTTGAGTAGCTTTTCTCTGGCTGGGCTGGGGCTTGTGTTCTTCATGCCCCCACCCCCCAACCCCTGCTCTCTGGGGGCTCCTGTGGCATTCCTACTGGCCTTGGTCTGGGTAGCTGATGTGAGTTGCTAGGCGGGATGGTTCCCTTAATCTGCAATCTGCTTTCCTGCACAGGTATCTGGGGGGCAATGGCTACCACTGCTGCCTCGCCTTCAGAGTGCGTTTTGGTGTGGAGGTGACCGGACATTCTCCCTCTCTTTCTACATTCCATCATCCACCACAGCAGAACACAAAAACACTCACCTGAGCATGTGTTTGTTTGTATGCAGAAGTATGTGTGTGTGAGCTGTAGTAATATTGTGCACGTGCTGATGTGTTTGTGTGTGAAGGTTTTTGGAGCCAACAGAACCAGTACATATCATACCTGTGGTTCCAATGTTTGTGCTTCAGGAGAAGTAAAGAGCTGATTTTTAAACTAGTGCTGTCAATCGATTAAAAAAAAAAATCAGACTAAATTGCACTTTTCGGTTTTGGTTAATCACAATGTTTTACCAGGTACATTTTATAGGACGATATGCAGCTTTTGAACAAAAAAAAAAAAAAAAAAACAGAGAGAAAATGTTTCCTTCGTTGTTATTGTCTGAAATGTTTACATTTTCAAAGTGTTAACTCAGAAATCTAACTTGTGTGCACAAAACACATCAACAGCAAGATGAGCAGAACTGTAAAGACTTTAATGTCTGCAGTATTATTTCCAAGAAAGCAAAGATGCTGACATACAGCCATAAGAAACAAACATTGTGTTTCTGCACTTTAAAGGGTCTGGGTGAATACTCTGTTCTGATTGGCTGCTGGGTGTGGATGAACGCCTAAGAAAAGGGTTCCAGTCATCAACTTGTCAGAAAATTTAGACAATCTCAAACTGCCCTGGATTTCGGTTTAGAATGGGTTTAAGTTGCACCAAAACTTTCTTTTTTTCATGTAGAAAATGTATTTTCATATTTCCCATAAAAGAGGATGCATCGCATCACAAGACACACCGATAATGCATGTACTATTGTCAGACTTATGTCATGTATGAGGCATACTGAACCACATGGGACAGTGAGTAAGACAAAAGAATCTGAGAAAAGTCTGTCAGTCAGTCAAACCTTATGAACTGTAATTCTCGAACTTGTTTATGACACACTACACGTTAGCCACTATTGAAGTATTAGCCGTGTTAGCGTATTACAATACCTGTAACTCCCAAACTTGTTTACAAGCAAAGACATCTATTATTATCCCTGTATGACGTCATCCATAGAAAATGCTTTACCTCTGGCTCTCCCGAAATGACGCCAAGTTAATTGAAATTTTTCCAAATTACAGGTGCCGCCATTTGGAGCCAATCAACAGTGATTTGTCCAATGGGTCGGTTTTTAGAGGAGCAACACTCGCCAATCGTGAGTGAGCTTGTTTGAACTCCACATCCCTTCTACTGAGAACGGGCTTGGAAGTATCTGTCAATCAAACGTTCGATTGTGGGGCCAGCAGGCACCACATGTTTTTATTGAGACATCTGATTTGTCAGTTGAATAACTTGCGATAAAGAAAAAATATTGTGAAAAAAAACATGTTCATTTTTCTGAACAAAAAGATGTTCAGAAAAATGTATTAGAGCAAGAATGGTTACTCTGACAAAGACAATGACAAAACCTGTTACACTCAACCTTGTTTGCAACACGTACAAAATTAGACTGATACCATAATAAGAAACATTACTGTGACTAAACTCCTATGTACTATATATATATATATATGTATACTATATACCTATGAATATACTCCCAACCTTGTTAGTAACACGTAAAAAAAAACCAGTCTGACATTGCTACATGCTAGCCGCTTTACATTTTTTCATTAAACAATGAAAAAGCACGCTTACCTGTTATCAACAACAGGCTTTCTTTAAATACTCGATTTGAAAACTGTCAATAGCAAAAATCACCTCTGTGTGCAACTTCAGCTTTATCAGTGCATTATGAAAAAAAAAAAAAAAAAAACAGAAAGAAAGGTCCATTAAATTGTCATTAAGTTGAATTTGTTTGAAGAAAATCAGTGGGCTGGGTCAAAAACAATAAAACAAATCCCCTAATAAACACTTCATTGTAATCTAATTATTCATCAATTAGAAACCCAACCGTGATCAAAAGACATCATTTTAAAAACAAAATGACTATGCCTTTTATTTCACAACTTGTGTCCTTTCATTAATAACTAAGGATGATAATGAGGATGGCAAATTATTTATATTTTAGCAAAAGAATAAATGTTCTAATTTCAGTATTTATCAGCAGAAAAAAAAATATTTAAGTTCCCTTTAAGAAGTAAAATATGAATTATTTTCCTTTCTCTTTATATGGGAAAGCAAATTCTTAAACAGGGACTAAAAAAAACAGATTATGAAGGACTCCATTTCTTTTTCAAGAATCTCTATGGTAGCAAGGTTTTAAAAACAGTCTTTAAAAAACATTTCTATATCTGATGGGAAGCAGGGGTGTATTCACCAAAAAAAAAAGTGTTTTTTGTGTGTTTTTTAAACAGGCTGAGCACTAATGTCATCTGCTCATGAAAACTATAAGATGACCTGAAGTTAAAAGTTGAAAAGCCACAATGTGTATTAACTGCCTTGTGCCAAACATTTGACTCACAAATAAAAATAAACAGTTCTTAGTGGTAAATAAAACTAATATTTACACAGCATTTTGCTCATAATGATTGTAAATAAAGTAAGTAAGAAGAACAAAGCAGACTGGCGGTATTGTGACGAGCATAAACAAAACGAACTCGGATCATGTCCATGACATAGATGTATTGTGGGTATTCAACTTTGTGTTGTACAAAATCACACAAAATTAAAACAAAAAATATCAGGGTTTTTTAGGAAATATTTTATGCCTCCATCGTATCTCACCCTCCAGATGATCTTACAAACAGGCTTTGGTTTTGTGTTTAAACACACACATCACCACTTCCAACAAAATATGTTTCCATTTAGGCTTCTATGATGTCTTCTATGTTTTCTTCTATGTTGCTCTCATTACTCTATAAAGAATGTCCTTTAAGAAAAGTCTTCTTCCCTTACACCCACCGCACAAGAGTTTTTGACTTAGAAGCTTTTCTTTTGTCGGCTCTCTCAGGCAGTTATTAAAAACATTTCTCTTTGAAAGTAGATTGCTTCAGAGTTGAAAGGGTCACTTAGTAGAAATTAAGACTTGTTAGAGTAAAAGCATCTCTTGTGACCTCTTTGAATTAATTGATGAAATGTGTCTCAATGAGCGTTTTTGAGCCGGTCACCTGTGGTTACTTACTCCACTCTTGCGTTGTGCATGTCCTTTTCATGTGCTGCAGCAAAGTAAAAACAAAATAAAACTAGAAAAGTTGCATTACCTGCAATAATGCTAGTGTGAATGCTGTTTGCTCAATGTGGTCTTTGAATATGCTGAAGCTGTTTGCTGAAAATGCTAAACATAGTTGCTAAACGACTTTAAGTTGCAAAAATTGCAGAAAGTGCACAATGAACTCCAAATTAGTCCCCAAATTAGGCCAAAAACCTCAGTATAAGCCAAATTAGCTAAAAAAGTTAGAATGTTGCTTAAATGTCAGCTTAACAGAATTAACTCAAAAAACCTCAATAGATGCCAAATTTGCTTAAAAAGCCTGCACGTTGCTAGAATGTTAGCTTAACTTAGAGATAGACCAAAAAATAGCTGAAGATGCCAAATTAACTGAAATTGCTAAGACGTTGCAAAAATACTACCTTAATTTCATAATAGCTTAAAGAATATATGAAGATGCTAAATCAACCCCAAAAAGATAGCACAGAGCTAAAATACAGCTAAGCTCAACTATAGCCCAAAAAACATCAGTAGGTGCCAAATTAGCCAAAAAAAAGCTAGCATGTTGCTAAAATGTTAGCTTAACATAAAATTAGTACTACAAGCATCAATGTCCTGAACGTGCTGAACGTTTTGATACCAATATTGCATAGATTTTAAAAGTGCAAAAGATTTTTAAAAATTGCCCATTGGCTTAACAATGGCTGAAAAATCATGTAAATTGCGTAATGTCGTAAAAACCATAACATTTACAAATACCAAAAATATAAGCGATAATGTCCTGAAAGAGCTGAACGTTTTGATACCAAGATTGCAGAAATTTCAGAAAGCGCACAAATAATTTCAAGATGTTTTTCTTGAAAAATTGCATAAATTGCCTAATACTTTAAAATGTGTAAAATGTATGAATACAAAAAGTAGAATCATAAATGTCCTGAAAGTTTTGATCCCAAACTTGCATAATTGCTAGAAAATTCCAAATGAATTTGAATAATAAAAAAAAAAAAAATCTCAAAAATTGCGTCGCATCTCAAACAAAAGTATAAGCATAAATGTCCTGAATGTGCTAAATGTTTTGAGACCAATATTGCATAGGTTTCAAAAATGCAAACGAAATGAGAATATGAAAAATTTCTTGAAAAATTGCAAAAATTTCGTAAACATTTTTTTTTTTACCGTAAAACGTATGAATAACAAGTACAGGCAGGAAAGTTGTCAATGTGCTGAATGTTTTGTTACCAAACTGACATAAATTGCAAAAAGTTCACCAAGAATTTGAAGAATTTCCTTAAAAAAAATTACAAAAATGTGTAAAAATTAAAAACCTTAAAAAGATATTTACCAGTTTAGCCTATGAAACCTCAGTAGATGTCGATTGAGCTATCATAACAATTAAACAGCCTAATGCCAAATTATTTGACCATTACTATTAAAGATGAAAACATACCCGATATAGCTTGGATTATACTAATATATAAAGCTCAATAATATACTAATACTAATATACTAAAGCTTAGTCTACAGAACATAAATAAATAATATATAAAAATATATATATATATATATAAAAATATAAAATACTTAAAATCCTGATACAAATTTCATTTTTTTCAAACACGTGTAATGAAGTGGATCTGTTATGCATTTACAGCAAACTGAAAAAAAGCATGCATGTGTCATTAAAAGCGTCAAAGGTCCCCTGTAATTCCTAAAAGCATGTATGAGTGTGTCTGTGTGAAAGATGATGTCATTGCCATGGTAACAGGTTCAAAGTGCAGGTCTGCTGCATGAGAGCTGCATGTCATCAACTTAACCACACAGTCTCAGAGTCTGAAATGGAAAAACTTTGTCCTGTACAAATGCAAGCATTTCCAATGAGACATATTTTATCTCAATATTGCAAAAACTATAAAGTATATGAATACAACAAGTACAAGCAGTAAAGTCCTGAACAAGCTGAACATTTTGGTACCAAGACTGCTGAAATCGTTGAAAGTATGAAGTTTTTATGTGCCAAAAAACATGATTTATTGTGTAATCACATGAAAGAATGCAGCAATTACGTTGGTTAAATATTATGTTAGCAAATCCAGCAAAATACAGGTAGAAATCTGATTGTTGAGGTGCTGATGCGTGCTTTTATTTTTCTAACAAGGACAAGAGGGAGGGAACACATTACACACATTTTAAAATCGGTGCATTGGCTCCCTGTGCGTTTCAGGATCCATTGGTACGTTCTTTTAATGGTTTATAAATGTTTTTAGGGTATTGGGCCTTCCTATTTAGGTGACTTGCTTTTAAAATATGAACCCTCACCGACCCTGAGGTCCTCCAGCACCGGCTTCTTAGTTGTTTCTAAGGTGAGGACCAAAACTCAGAGCTACAAGAATGACTGAACCAAGAATGGGACACCTTCTGAAGGGAAAGCTGGGAATTTACAAAGTCGGTAAATTCCTGGGACAAGGAGCCTTTGGAAAAGTGGCAAAATGTTCCAAGCTAGGAAGCAACGAATGTTTTGCCATGAAAATTGTGGACGATTTAGATGCAGGCATGGATGAAGTCAAAGCCATGGGACTCATCAAATCCCTGGACCCCGATGCCAACAATCTCCTCAAGTTCCACGAGGCTTTTCAACATCAGGATTACATGTGCCTGGTCTACGAAATGCTGGATCAGAGCCTGGAGAGCCTGATGCGGAAAAACTCTTTCCAGCCGACTCATCTGTGTGGAATCAGAGCTATAGCTCAGCAGCTGCTGGTAGCTCTGAACGCACTAAAAACCATTGAAGTTTTTCACGGAGACATCAAATTGGACAATATCATGATGGTCAACCAAGAGTCAACACCTTACAAGTTAAAATTTATTGATTTTGGTATGGCCATGGACTCATGGGACATGGAGCTTGGAACCACTGTCCAAATTGTGCCATTCAGAGCCCCAGAGGTCAGTCTGGGTCTCCCTCTGGGTGTCAGCGCAGATATTTGGGCAGTTGGTATGGTTTTAGCTTCTTTGTATTTCGGAAACCTACCCTTTACCTATGAGGAAGAATACGATACACTTCGTTGTGTGGTTCAGTGGTTAGGTTTACCTGACCATTTTCTTCTCTTTGGAGGACTCTTCTCTACCGATTTTTTTACATATGAGATGGACTGCAGTAATCCTGGATGGAGGCTAAACTCACCAAGCGAGTACACTGAAAAAACAGGGGAAGCAGTCAGAAGACTCAATAACATTCCAGATCTCGATGAAATGACAAAGATCCACAAGAACATCTTTAACCAATTTGATGATGACGACCACCAAGCATTTTTGAATCTGCTGAAGAACATGCTGGCTTTCGACCCTCGACAGAGAATCACACTAAGTCAAGCCCTTGCTCATGATTTTATCACCATGAGGCACCTTTCAGTTAACGCTAAGTCTTCTTATGCAGCTACAGCAGAAGACACAATGAGACGAGCTCAGCTTCCAGGAATGGAAGTAGAGTCTCTAGCAGCTGATGGTGTACCTGTGGACATGAGTGAAGGGCTCGAGGAAGAAGTGCAGCATGTTTTGTCAAGTGGTTCAACATCAGACATCGAGATCTGTGAGGAGCTTCCAACAAGTGTGAAAGATGGCCCAGGAACTAAACCAAGCCAAATCAGTCCACCTGCCAGAATCTGTGAAGAACCCCTTCCTCAAGAATCAGAAGATGTCCTTCCTGGTGAGGAAGAATCCCTTTATGGACCAGAGGCTGCACCTGACCAAACGGAGATTACAAATCAGGCTACTTCAACAATCAGAAAGAAAATATGTAAGAAAACAACATATACAATAATAATCCACCTTCAGAAAGAAAAACACCCAAAAGAAGTTCCAATGAATCTGGAAGAGGGAGAAGTAGCCTCAGCGTGTGAACAATCTTCAATTCCATCAGACAGACTGTCACACATTGACACAACTGTTGGTGATGTACCAGGTGCTATCACAGAGGATGGTCCACCACCAACAGAAGAAGAGTCAATACCCCCTGGTTCCTCAGAAATAACCCTGAACCAAACCCCAGAAGAAACTCAAACTGGCAGCAAGGAAGAAGAAAAAGATGGATCTTTCAAAGAAACAAAACTAGAGAAAAGACCAAAGTGCTTCAAAAGACTTAGGAGGGTCTTCACCAGAATGAGGAGGTTCTTCACATCTCATGTAACCTAAAATATTTGAGGAACCACCTGT
>BSAI01000104.1:2671601-2703136 GCA_036245035.1 Adrianichthys oophorus
TAAAAAAAAAAAAAAACAAGTTTTAAAATGTTAGAAAAAGGGAAAAAAAACAAAGATGAAAAAAAAACAATAATGCAACAAACATGAGTTCACAATCTAGTGTTGTCATGTGCTGGTCCCAAGTCCGGATAAATGCAGAAGGTTGTTTTTGGGATTCAACCAAGGTTATAGCAGCTTCTAGAGATAAAGAGGCAATAAACCTGTCATTTATGAATTCAGATTTTTTTTATTATTCTGGAAGTTTTGGGTCATGAACCACCAAACACGTTTCACACGGCCAATTCATGTGGCCTTCCCCTTTCTCGCCGCACAGAGAATTCGCTGTTTACCGCGTGGCCAAAATGTGTTCCCTAAGCTTGCCGCCTCATTCGTGTGTGGGAGGAGCTAGCAGCTAATGTTTGTAGCCTGATTGCTACATGGAGCTGAATCCGTTTGTCTCATTTACAGTGCATGAGAGACACAGATGATGTTTAGAGATCAGGTTTATTAATTCTGAAAGGTTCTACAAAAACATTAATAATCATGTGACCGTGTTTGGTTTCATAAAAAGATTTAGTCTCCCTATAGCTGCAGTGAGCTTTTCTCCTGCTGCTGTGTCTGATTGACGGTCGCTTCTGCTGTGTTTCCATCTGTCTGACCGAATTGAAATGCTTACTGTCGCACATTAACATAAGTGACAAAAAATAAAAACAAGAATAAACTGAGGGAACTTTTTTTTTAATTGTTGTATCAATTAAAATAAGAAAGAATCATAAAGTTCAGGAGGCCTGAGCAGACTGCTTTCCCATTCAGCAGCAGCCCTCTGTCTGGCTGTGAGCTCATCTCCTGGGAGTCGGCATAGTGAGCGCGTCCACTACAGCTCCATAGGTCCTGCCACAGACTCTCAAGAGCAGGTGTCTCCGACCCTGTTCCTCGAGGGCTACCGCCCTGCTTGCTTTGCAGCTAACCCTGCTTCAGTAATTGCTGCTCACCTGGATCAGGTGTGTTCAGTCAATCAGAAACTGCACTGATTCAATCCAGCAAATCAGCATCTACTGAAGCATGGTTGGCTGCAAAACAAGCAGGCCCTCAAGGAACAGGGTTGGAGACCCCTGCTCTAGAGTGTATCCGCCTTTAACCAACAGTAACCGGGACGGGATCTGGAAACCCCGTTGCCCAAAAAGGGATACAGCGGGTTAAGACAATGAATGGAAGTTCAGGAGAACTTTGGATCGATCCACCATATTGGATCTTTTCTCCCCACTGTCACTGAAAACGTCACATGCCCAAAGTTGTGTCCCTGATTGGTTGAGGAGATGCAACCACCTCCCCAGAGTTCAGATTTTTTTTTTACTCTGGCCAGCCACAGTGGCCGCTATATTCGCTCAACTCATGCCGCATCACTCGATTTACGCTGTTTCCAGACTTTTTTGCTGCGCTCAATTTGTGCCGCAGAACGTCAATTAGCATCTAAACCATTGACTTACATTGAAACTGGCCATCTGTGACGCACGAATCGTGTTCGATGCGAGTGCACCTTTACTGTGGTGAGGGGCTTTGAGAGCTTGAGTGATCCCAGAAACTATGCTCTCTGGGGCTTTTGCCCCTGATTGGGTCTCCTACATGGCAGACAGGTCCTTGGAGACGAGACAAACAAGGGGAATTTCAGACCCCTTTTAAGAGAAACACACTTCAAGATTCTGTTACGTCCCCGGATTGGCTCCACCAGGGGACCACCTTTGGGCCAGCGCAATGTGTTTTGGGTGGCAGTCCATGGCAGGTGCTTCAGCAGCCCAAACCCCAACCATGGAACTTGGCTTTTGGGACATGTAACGTCTCCTCTCTGAAAGGGAAGGTGCCTGAGCATGTGTGGTAGGATAAGATGTGCTGGCTAGATATAATTAGGCTCACCTGCACGCTCAGCCTGAGCTCTGAAACTCAGTCCCTCAAGAGGTGTTGGACTCTCTACCATTCTGGACTTGCACATGGTGAGAGGCGGCGGGCCGGTGTGGGGTTACTCGTGAGCCCCCAGCTCAGCCGCCAAGTGTTGGAGTTCACCCAGTGGACAAGAGAGTCGTGTCCCTGCCGGTGGGGGACAGATTTCTGACTGTGGTTTCGGCTCAGTTTGGAATACCGATCTTCTTGGTGTCTCTCAGAGTGGTAGAAACCATTGTCCTCCTGGAGAACTTCAATGTCTATGTGGACAAAGACAGTGTTACCTGGAGGGGTGTGATTGGAATAAATGACCTCCTTGTTCTGAACTCTGATGGACTTCTGCCTAGTTCTGTTGATTGGCTTTAAATGTTCAAACGTGACTACTTTTCATCTCCAGAAGTCATGTGATCATACAGTACATGGTAGCGTTTTGTGAGTTCTGAGTGTTTGGTGTTTCAAGAAGGCAAACTTTGCTTTTTTGGATGTCTGCAGCTCCCCAGTCCACCAGGGGATGGATCAAATACATAGAACACGTTTCACACACCTAGGTGCACGACAGCTATTGGGACTTTAACTTTAAGCATAATTTCAAATATGTGCAGCCTACAACAAAATCCAGTGTTAATATACGTGCGGGCAAAGCAGTTATTTGCATCTTTGCTGCACGTATTATGTGTGGCCAACGTGAACTTCCATCACTATTTGAAGGGTGTCTCTAGCTGAAAGTATGGAGAAGTTATAGGTTTTAAAGTGAACATTGTAAAGGATTTGAAGAATTTCTCATTGATTTCCTACAAGATATATTTTGTTCAATATTTCAAAACTTTAAAGTATATGAATACCAAAAATACAAGCAGTAATGTTCTGAATATGCCGAACGTTTTGATAGCAAGATTGCTGAAATCCAGAAAATATGAAGGAGTTTTTAGGTGAAAATCACTGAGAGCAGTATGAATACTTAGTGTCATTTTCTTTCTTTCGTTCGTTTGTTCCATGCACTGCAAGCTGGGAGGTTGGTGTGCGTGGCAGGAGCGGGTGAGTGGTCTGGTCTGGGGAGACTTGGAAACTTGTTCCCAGCTGGTTTGAATGTTTTTTAGTGGTTTCTCTCCCTCAGTTTGCTTGTTTTTTTTTCACACTGGTGAGCGTCAGTGGGTTTGTGGCCCGCCTGCCCCGGGGGGATGATGGCATCTTCGCCATCCCCGAGGCATGAGGTTTGCATGCAGCCCGACCCCCAGGTGTCTGTGGAGACGGTTTTGCTGGCCGTGGGAGACTTGGTGGGTCATGAGAACCTGGCCTACGCATCCCAAATGAATAAAGGGGTGATTGTGTTTTTGACTGAGGAGTGTTTTGCCGCGGAGCAGATAGCGAGAGGTGTGACGATGGGCAGGGAGTTCCTGCAGGTGTCCCCAAGAGCCATCCGTGCGGGTCATCATTTTGGGGGTTCCCCCGTTTATCGGAAAAACAGTGTGCACACACTTTTGAACTTTCTCTTATCTGAAGCTAAGCTGGCTGCTTGGATGTCCCGGAAAAACCGGATCTGGGGGACCGGGCCTGACGATGTCTTGTTTCTCTTTAAGAAAAGTTTGGCAGCTCAGTTGGGAATAGAGTTCTGTTTTTACAAACGTACTAATTCAGTTGATGATTTTGTTCAAATTTGGGCCATTGAAAATGTTTTATGTTCTGTTAGCAGAGACTCGTTGGTGCTGAATTTTTGAGTCCAAATTGTTTTTTTTTTTTTGTTCTTGTCCAAGTCGCCCTGAGACTGGAAGGTCATGAGTTCATATTCGAAGTGAGCCACACCAAAGACTCTAAAAATGGGACTCAGTGCCTCCCTGCTTGACACTCAGCATTAAAAGGTTTGATTGGGGGGGTAAATCACCAAATGGTTCCCAAGTGCAGCTGTGACTGCAGCTCACCACTCCCTCAGGGGATGGGTCAAAAGCAGGGAACAAATTTCACATACCTAAGTGCATGACAACTAATGGGACTTAGATTTTCATCTTCATTCTCATAAAAGTGTGCCCCAGTTTGTCATTGTTTCACCATAACAAAGCAGAAAAGTAAGGCATGTTTCTGAACATTTTGAATCTAAATTGTGAAATATTCAAGAAAAAAAGAGATTTAATTCCTGGTGATTTTAAGTGTTTGCATAAATGTTTTTGACTGATTATAATTAATGTGATAGACGGAAATGTAGATTTAATCAAAAGCTCTACATAAATTACAGCATGTTTACACCCAATGTGCAGCAAATTTCTCTAATTTAAAAAAAGTTGTTCACCATGCATGTAAGCTAGCTAATCAGTTGTTAAATTCTTCATTTTAAATGTATGTTGCATTATTTCTTATGTATTATTTCCTTTTATTTAACATTCAAGTAAAAGAAAAAAACGTTTTCTTTAGACATATGGGTGCTTTTCAGTTGTTTACTGGTATTCTGTTCTTAAACCCCTGATCTCTTACACCACCTTAATCTTAAAGACATAAAAGCTAAGGTGCATTATTAGGCAAACTTAAAAGTCTTAAAGGATCTATACTATGCTTTTCTCAAGCCTTTCAGAATAAACTATATCTATAAATGATCAAATATTACATTTAGCACACGAAAGAACAAGTTATTTATGAAATATGAGTTCATTTGGTGAAGTATTTTCCTACCGGGAAGTAAGATGAGTCGATTTCTGAGGCACTGGGATTGGCTTCTTGTGACGCCGCCCATTTTCTGACATCAACCTTGAGCCGGTCTCAGCAGCGTGTCTGTGTTTCTCCCACAAAAACAAACGTCCACATTCTTGCAAAGATGGATGTTTATATTGTGTTTCTACCTTTATTAGCCAAGATGTTCATTCCAAAAATCTGGCAGCTGGCCCGGCGTTTATTAGAGACTGGCATTTATTCATCACAGACAGAATGGTGATCGTTAATAGATTCACGTATTGGTGAAATTTAGTCAAGAAATGCAGACAACAACACCAGATGAACGGATGGGGCAGGTGTTCAGAGAGCAAGTTTTTAGAGGAATACTTAAAAATGCGTGAATGGATCAAAACACAGCTTTGGGGTTGTTTATAGTGAGGAATGAACATTGTAAAACACTTAAAAGTTCAAAAAGTTAATTTAGCTTTTTACAGGCCCTTTAGTTTCTGTCAAAAATCTACAGTGCCCCATATAATCTGAAGCATCTTATATGTTGAACATTTCTGGTGGTGCTAATTGATGTTGAAGCGATTTTGAGAAGAACAAGGCATCTTTTCTTTTTTTTTTTTTTACAAATTGCAAACAAGGTTGGGTGTTACATGCTAACAAAGCTAATGTGTAGTGGTGTCACAATGTGTTATTTTAAATCTTACTACCGAGGTTGGGAGTTAGTGTGGTTATGGTAAAGTTTGTTTTAGTTGTATCAGTCTGCTTTTTTTACGTGTTGCAAACAAAGCTGGGAGCTACAGTTATTTTGTGTCTTAAAGGACCCCGGCCTCTATTAGAGACCAGCCTCTAAAACAACTCTGTTTTACCCGGTGTTTATTGGAGGCCAGCATCTGTTAGAGACCAGCCATAATTGGAAGATATATGAAGAATATATTCATATATGTAAATATATACCTGTCTCAAGACAGTCTAAACCCAGCTCACGTTCCTTATTAGTGGGTGAACAATCCAATGCTTGGTGAATTCCGCTTCACAATAATAGGAAGAGCTGACATTGAAGGATCATATACACATATATATATATATATATATATATATATATGCACACAGTTTTTGGCTAAAAAAAAAAAAAAAAAAAACTGTCATTTTCTAGGACGTAGTTTCTACAAAGTGGCAGGTAGTTCATCAGAAATTCATCTCTGAGTTGTGGATGGGATTCTTGTTATGTACCAACCCAAAGATCCCTCATCCAGCTGTACAGTTCTGAACCAGATTCCAGCTCAATTAAGGAAAACAAAGACATAAATGGATCTATCTGCCTGCAACTGGATGCATCAGAGTGCAGCAGGGAGTTTGTGCTCTGCTCAGCGTATTTTCTACGTCGTCAATATGCTTTTTTTTTTTTTTTTACTGTATCTGCTTCAGAATCACAGGGATTTGAAAGAAGAAATAGCCAGAAATGCAATTTTAAGCTTAATTTTTCTTAAAAAAAAACATGTCCTCCATGATCAGAGAAATGCCACAAGTACATGTAAAAATGTCGAAACACTGTTTTCATCCGAGTTATTAGATCAGATAATATCAGATATTGAAAAATATCTGAAGGCACCTATGACTAAATTTCAAATATTTTTTACATTCCTACAAACATTTCATAACCAAGGTTTTCATATAAAAAGGCTAGAATAAATAAAGCAATTCATGTCTTTGCCAAAGAGCACAATTACGTTTCTCTCATCATAATAATCATGAAGGATTAGTGTTTGTTTGACATCCGACAGACACAAATATCAAGACCCTCAGCTGTGTGGGGTCATGCGATTCCAAACCGGATGCGACAATGTCACACGACGCTACCTTCATGAGAGGATTCCACAGAACACTTGAGAGTTACACTTCTGTCTGCCTCAGTTGACTTCATTTCTCCGAAATGAGAGGTGAAAATGATTTGAGACGAAAACACTGAAAGGGACAGTCACAGGACATGAGCAACCAGACATTAGTGCTGCCTTACAAGCAGGCCGTTGCATAATGCGACTTGAAATGTAGTACGAGGCTACGTTCTTTTCAGAAGGCTGCCAAGAGACCATGTTTTCATCCAAAAGAGGTGGAAATGCTGTAGCTCCAATGGCATGCGTCATACGTGCTGAGAGTTGATAGCAAAATGATGTAAATGAAATTATAACTGAACCATGGAGGAACATTCAGCACAAATTCATTGCTTTCTTTATCAATAGACTTTAGGGTAAACACCTTTTTGGACAGAATAAATCATTGCATACAAGGTTAACCACAATGAAATGTGATATTTTCAAGGAAAACCTTTTCCTAACTCTACCTTTTTAGAAAAATCCGATAGAAAAGCTGAACTGACATAGAATGTAAAGATTCTGAATGAAAAATTGTAGAGTGGCAGTTACCGTATTTTTCCACACCGCAATGCACACTTAAAGGCATTCATTTCTTTAAAAAAAACAATCTTTTAAAAGTGCTTTATATTACAGAGTGCCTCAAATGGATTAACTTTGGCTATGGATGTCAACGTGATTTTAAGGGGTACATGGCACTCTGTCAAAATGTCTGTTTTTTGAATGTGTTGCAAAGAAGTTTGGCATTAGTAAATACGCTAACGTGGTTAACGTGTAGCGGTGTCGGACTGATTTTTTTTTTTTTTTTGTGTGGTACAAATACGGTTGGGAGTAACAGCAACAGTTAAAGTAACATTTGTTTTAGCGGTTTGGTATTTTTACGTGTAGCAAACAAGTTTGAGAGCTATTGAGAGCTATTGAGAATACGCTAACGTGGCTAACTTGTTGTGTGTTCCAAGCAAGTTCTAGAGCAGGGATGCCCAAACTTTTTGACTCATGGGCCAAAGGGTTGCATTTTGGGAAAAATCTAATATTACATTTTAGACATATTTATTCTATAATTACTTTTTTATGTCTGGGGTTTCAACGTTTCTTTGGTAAAAAGGAAAAAAAGTAACAAATTTACAGATTTCCTGTTCAAATACACGAGAAAGTGGCAAAGGAGGCACCCAATGAAAAAAAAAACTGAACAGAGAGAAAGTGAATCAATAAGCAAGATAAACTGAGTCAACAGGAGCATCCAGAACTATGAAATGTCAGCCTGAATAGAAAAGCCTTCTTAGAGACTAGAAAACAAAATATGGAAGGTAAAAAATACATATTTATACATATTTTAAAAAATGTAGACTTGCACCACAGCATTCTGATGTTTTCTGACATCAATTATGTTTTCAATACTTAAATAGAATCAACATAGATTTTGTTTTAATAAAGTGTGCATGAAAAATAAAAGTCCTCTGGACAAAGACATGTAGTGACTTGTTTCTCCAGTCTGATTCTTTGTTATTTTCCTGCCTTATGAAGACTCATTGTGTGGATCTGTCACCACAGAAACTAGCCTGAGGCTTTGTGGGTCCCAGCACTGTAATTTAGAAGAGCTTTCTATTGGCTACTTTTGGGCCCAGTGGATGTGATTTTTTTTTCTTTTTCCATCCCATTGCAAAGGCATAAATTGCATCTTTTCTGGATGCTATTGCATTTCTTTGTTAGTAAAGATGCTGAACCAAAAACTACAGTGAAGGTAACCTCACAACACTGATACCTGCAGTTCAATATTGATGCTACTTGTAGGTACACTTCAGCCAATGTGTTTATTTTATATGGACTGAGACATATATGCAGAATAATTTAAACATTGCAGATTCAAGTGGAAAAAGAAATCTTAGAATCAGGGTTTCAAGCAGGTTCACAATTTCAACCAAAGAGATTTTTAGATTTTTAATTTGGTTTTGATTATTGTTTTATTTAATGTTTACCTTATTTGTTCCACAAAATAAGTCACACTTTTTTTTTTAAATGGCAATGCCCCTGAAGCTATAATCCAGAGCACCTTATACATTCATTTTGGTTGTGTTTACTGATGTTGAAGGAATTCTGGAGGTACACGGCACTCTGTCAAAATGTCAGTCTGTTTTTTTTTTACATGTTGCAAACAAGGTTGGGTGGTATTGTAAATATGCTAATACAGCTAACGTGTAGCGGTGTCGGACTGTGTTTTTTTCCCGTGTTACTAACAAGGGCGGCAGATAGTGTAGTTACAGTAGCGTTTGTTTTACCATTATCAGTCTGATAACTGGATATTGTTAATATGCTAATGTGACTATAATAAGCAGCAGTGCTTTTTTACTGTTACTGTCAAGGTTGGGAGTTAACTCAGTCACAGTAATGTTTGTTTTAGTGGTATCAGTCAGATTTTTTTACGTGTTGCAAACAAGTTCTGTTGCAAGTTACAGGTATTGTGAATGTGATAACGTAGCTAATGCATAGCAGTGCTGGACTGTGTTTTAATTACGTATTACTAACAAGGTTGGGGGTTAGTGAAGTCACAGAAACTTTTTCTTTTTTTTGTAGTATCAGTCTGTTCATATAATGCCAACAAGGTTGGCCATGGTTACAGGTATTGTGAGCATGCTAATGTGCTAATGTGTAGTATGTCAAAAACAAGTTACTGAGAACGATGTTAATAAAGTCTAAAGACCCTCGACTTACATAATGCACCTTATAGTTTGGGGAGTCTTAAATATGACATAGGTTCAAACATAGACCATTTATTGAGGGTGGGCCTCATAAGACAGTGTGACCTGTGGAGCAGAAAATATGGTAATTTAAAAATTATTTTCGTGATCTTTGGACACAACAATTAAAAAAAAAACACATTACAAATTTTTCTGCATTCCTCCTTAGCAAAGCTTCTGACATTTAATTCTTGGAGCTTCAAATTGTAAATCTTTTGAAGGCAAAAGGATAATGTCAAACAGTTTAAACAAGTTTATTCAGTGAATTTCCACAGTGAGGTCTTTGTCTTACATTGCAAATTGTCCATTAGAATCTTATCTGACAATTGCAAGAGCAAGGCTGCGCATTAAAAGCTCCATCTAGCTATGACTCATGGCAAATATGCTGTTAGCACCAACTTGTTTAAATGCTATCCAGTGTTAAATCAGTCTTTTAGAAGGTAAACAACTCTTGCATTAGTGAAGACTGCACCAATTTGGAAAGAGTTCAATATGTTATATATATTGTTAGGGTCTTTTAGACTGTTAGAGCTACTTCCGTGTTCAAGGCTCCATAGGCTTAGATAGCATGACTGTGCAAAGTATACTTCCACTTATGTGCAAATGTTGACACCATTCCAGGGTTAAGAGATGTCAAAGAGAGCTCTTACAGGGTTTGACTTAAATATTGAATGCAAATTGAATCTGGCAGGAAGTCTGTAAACACTAAAGGTCATTAGAATATGTGGGTAAAAACTAAAACATGAACAAAAACAGGCGTATCAAATACATTTCACATTAACACAAATTTGTTAAAGTGGGCTGCTGTGGAGGTCATTGAAAAGGTACCATCTTGATAATAAAATATTCATTTGTTTGCATCCATCTGCCTCATCATATATTTCCTCTGTCTCAGCCATATGTAGCTCATCTGCATGTTGTGCAGTCAAGTGTAAAAACTCTCAGCGTCGCTCTGCTCCCTGCGACAGATTATGATCTAGTCTTGTGATGAAAAGAGCAATGCTTAGATCTCACGTTGATCGCATGCTGGAGGCTCGCACAGGAGCTGTTCAGCATTTTTACTGAAGCAGAAGTTATTTTTTTCTCAAAACTGAAATGGAATGCATTTATTTTACCTATTGCCTGAACGGTAATTTCTGTGAATCCCTGATTCGCAGTGCAGCAAATCAGGGAAGAAAAAAGGTGATGCAAAGTACTGGAAGGAGAAGCCACTGTGAAACAAAAAAAGCTAAAGTTTTTCAGGCATGACATCAAATCTGTGACCACTTATTGATGTCTTTAAAACACGTTACTTGTGGTAATGGCGATTAATTAATTACAGCCAAATTAGCACATTATTTTTCTTCTTTGAATTTGATTTTTATCAGATATAAAACAAAGGTCCAAGTGTTTACTTGCATGAACATTTTATTTGAACTCAGCTGAAAATGCATCTATTAAGTCATCAATGTGCAACTCTGTAGTTCCTGACAGAATTAACTCAAAATAACACCTTAATGCCACAACCATCATCTATTCAGCTCAGTGGCCATGTGGTAGAGTGTCTGCCCAGAGACTGGAAGGTTGTCAGTTCAAATCCGAGTCAACTCCAAGACTCTAAAAAGTAGACCCAGTGCCTCCCTGCTTGATACTCATCATCAAGTGGTTGGATTGGCTGTTTAACTCACCAAATGGTTCTTGTCTGCAGCTACCCGCATCCCCAGGGGATGGGTCAAATGCAGAGAACAAAATGCACATACCTGGCTCTGTAAGCATTTGCATGGACTCTTCACTGGAAGTGGTCACTTGAACACGCTTTGCAGAAGGTGGTGTGAACATATCTCAGGATCTTTCAACTAATTTTCCCATTAAGAAACAGTAACATTATAGCATAAACATTGCAATCAAAGACTCAATCAATCTTCTGCGTCACAACAAAGAAAGCCACACAGTCTAGAATAAAGTGATGCAATTTTTCAAAGATAGCTCTGTTGATTCTACAACAACTGTAGACATTATGCACACAAACTAAAGTTTCAAACAATTAAGATTGTCATTTTGGATGGGTCAACAAGACTGTTGAAGTACATGAATTAGATATTTTGTGCAACACAGAAGTTTTTTTTCTCAGCCACTAGATTCACTCAAGACTGAGCAGAAAGTGATTGGTACTTTTCTCCAGCAAACTATGAAGCAAAGCTTATGCTGTAACGTCTGTGTCAGACAGTCATTGCCAGAGCACTTGATTGTTGATTACATTATAGCTCTGTAGATTTAATAGTCATTTTTCAGAGGACACTTCAAACCATTGAATAATGTCTCCACCTAATGCTGTTTAATGAAGGATTCAGTGAGCATACATTTATCCCACAATTCTTACAGAACTGCTTAACATAAGGATAAAACAGACAACAGCTGGTGACCCATATGTCATAGGCCAGACCATATTTTTCTTTGCTCTTTCTGAAGTCCAATATCCCTGGGATGGAGCAGGCACTAAGATGAGATCCAACAATCCAAAGACAATGAAAAGTCTGTATCTTTCAATGATGTTTTTAATGGGGTTAAATCAGAACTACCTTAAATGAGAAACCAGATTGTAAATTTGAAATAAAAATATAGAAAATTTTAAAACAATCTTAAGCTCAAAAGTACACTTTAAAAAAATTGAAGGACTTATTTGAAATTTTGAAAAATGAAATTGTAAACTTGAAACGTATTTTATAATTTAAAGAAACAAAAAAATGTGGGAAAAAATGGAAATTTGAAACTGAATGAAAAAAAAAACTATATAATAGCTTACAACGTGTTTTTTTGAATTGAAAACTGCTTTTCACATTTTCAAAAAAAAAGTTTTTTTTTACATCTACAATCTGTTTCTTTACTCATTAATCCCGCTTATTCTGATTTTGACCCAATTTTTTTTTTCCGTTAAATGCAGATGAGCACTTACCAACACAGCTGATGATCCTATGTGATTCTAAAATCCTATGACACAAAGGCCTTTTGGTAACAAAGTTCAGCCTCATTTGACTTTTTTTTAACTGACCCAAATTCTATTTCAAACAAAAACTCAACCAAATCTTTGTCACATGTCCAAAAATGTCACAACAATAAACTAAAGCACTCAATCGGATCTAGATGACTTTTGTTTTGGAGATCTGGGACATTTAGAGCTCCAACGACACAATCCATCATTGTTTGTTTGTGGTTTTGTTTGCCAGACATTTGTAACAATTTGCCTTCACATGAAATTATCTCAAGTAACCATACTTTTTTCATCTTGATGTTAAAGGCTCTGTCGGTTTAGTCAAGTCACTTTAATATGCTTCTTGCATCATCGTCCTGATAGCCTAGAATGAGCACAATGAACCCAAAGCTTCACATGATGCTCTGCTGTAATGCTAGCACTAAAAGAAACAATGCTCATTTTAGTGACAAAATTGCCAACATGAGCATCTGACTCTAGAATACATGTCTACAGGGCGTCATGCTGGTCACTTCCATTTCAAAAGATTTGACATATAATATAACATTTTCACTTTTCATTTACAGAGTTTTATTATCATTTTCTTCGTCCTGGTTGTGCCATCTCGGGATTGAAGCCCAGCACGCGCCTCAGCTGCAACAGCCTATCAGAGTTCAAGGAGTCGCTGCTTTCAGAGATGCCCCTCTGCGCACTATTGTTGTTACAAGCTATTATTTGTGCTCTTGTGGTTTTTTGTGTGCTCTGGTTGAAAGAGTCCAGCCTTTCTGTCGGCTTTTCTGCTGTTTACAATCTGCTTTTGATGACAGAGCTGCCCACTGACACAGATTTGTTTATGGGTCTGTTGGAGAAATTACCCTCATTATGGAAAAACACCAGCATTGGATTATCCTGCACCAGCATTGTGGGAAAGCCTTGCCACCCCGCATCTTTTGGTTATTTGAAGTTGTTAAACATTTGAAAAAGGACCGACACGTTGAGGTTTCTCTTAAAACCGCAGTCAATTTTTAATGATTATTTTTTAAATATGCTGTTTGGGATTTTTTATTGCGTCACTAAGCAATAAAATGCATATACTTGGAAATTCTCAGTTTTGATTCCATCCAGCCATTTTATCCCTTATTGGGGTCAAAGGGCTGCTGGAATCTGCCTCAGCCACTATTGGCTGAAGGCAGGGTACATCATGGACAGGACATCAGCCTGTCGCAGGGCGCATTATCGTACGCAAACACACCAAGGGGCAAACATTTGAAGATCTGAATTTGCACGAATTTGTAAATGAATTGTAATGTATTTGTAATCTATAATTTGTACATGGTGGTGAAACCACCAAGGACCCACAATCCAGACAATGCAAAATCAAATTGGGAGGAGCCACAACATTCGGCACCGAACCAGAAACCAAAAGACAGACACCACCAACCCCACGACGCTGTGACATTATGATAAGTTTAGTTTGTTTCATCAGTGGAGTTTAGATCCGCTGATATACCTTTTGCCTGACCGACTCGGTGATAGTAAAAATCAGCCTTAGGCTATGCTCACTCTTCCAAAATGCCACCATGTTGTGACCTAATTTTCCCAAAAATTCTTCAGGTGGCCCCGTAGCGGCATTTGTACTTGGGAGGTGGCGTTTTGCACGCCGCACGGTGGCTGCCAAGGTTTTAATAAAAAGTTAAAATTTCATGGCAACCAGATAATTTTTCTCTAAACTTTTACTCTGTCGGTGGCCACCCTGGCAAATTTGGAGGTTGCTCGGTGGCAGTCAAGTGCTGGGCGGGAATTACGTCATTACGAAATCAGGCAACAGCTGGGCGGCCACGAGTCGGTGGCAGCCATAACTGATGTCACTGGCCGATGTGTAAATGTCTCCTGACAGCGGCCGTCCATATCAACTGTGCTAACCACCCGGTACCCCTGGGTGTATAAAAAGTGGTCCATTCTGCACACCTGATGACCGGCTGACTGCTGCCATCTGCATTCTCCACGCCAACATTAAAAACAAAAAAAATCACGCAGCGGCATGAAATCTTGAACATTATGCTGATGCCGCCCCATTTGCAGTTGTATTCGTGACTATAACATTAACTGTCACCCTTCCATCTAAAGCCTTTGTCACATGCACTCGTATGAGGGTTGATCCACATGGGTGCGGCGGGTTTTTTGGTCGTCTGAGCCCATGGAGGATCGTAGACAGGAGCAGCTACTTCGTCATGAAAATGGAACGTACAATTATCATGCGAGTGGCAAGTGTATCATGAAGTATTTGTGAGGATAATGTAAGTTACACACTTATGTATGTTGTATGGTGCCTTTACGTTACAGTCTAGTCGTTGGTAAGATGCAACTGCACAAATACTGCATGCACGGGGTTTGTATGCAATACATTAGTGCTTGTAAGATGTCCACACAAACTATGCTTTGATTGTGCAATTTTCTAATTTCTAACAGTCAGGCTACATGCCAGGAGTGCACATATATTACTTGAACAGCCCTAATCCGCACTAATAGTGAGCAGGATTTGAGGGAATTAAAAAGCAAATATACAGTTTGTACGACATACCTGCATCTCACCTACTCCACCCTTACTATACTCACCCTTCCGTGTCATATGGCGCCCACATTATGCCTGTAGAAACCGTACAGGTTTGCCCATTTTTCACTCTCAGGTAAGTAAGTAAGTAAATATATATTTCTATAGCACCTTTCTCAGATAAAAATCACAAAGTGCTTCACAAAAATAAAAACAAATAATATTACAACCAATAAAACACAAATTGCATACAAACAGAATGGAGGGAATTAAAAGCAAGATAAAACACATTAAAAAGTAAAATAGATTAAATAAAAGCTTTTCTGAATAAAAATGTCTTGAGCTGACTTTTAAAACCTGCAACAGAGTCATTCTGTCGTATGGACAAAGGGAGGTCATTCCAAAGACGAGGAGCAACAGCTTGAAAGGCGAGTTCTCCTCTGGTTTTATAGCGGGTTTTTGGAATATGTAATAGATTTTGGTTGGAGGACCTCAAAGACCGGACAGAAGAGTAGGGGGTTAAAAGGTCAGCAATGTACTGGGGGGTTTGTCCGTGCAAGTCTCTAAAAAGTAGAAGTAGAATTTTAAATTCAATTCTAAGTTTAACTGGGAGCCAGTGTAAAGAGGAGAGTAGTGGAGTTATGTGTGCTCGTTTCTTGGCTCCTGTTAAAAGCCTTGCCGCAGAGTTTTGGACAAGCTGCAGACGTTTTAAAGAGCTTTTGCTAAAACAGGTAAAAAATGAATTACAATAGTCTAAATGTGAAGAAATAAAAGCATGGATAATCATCTCCAGGTCAGGTCTAGATAAGATGTGTTTGACTTTTGCCACATTCCTCAGGTGATACATGCAATTTTTGACCGTTTGTTTTGCATGTCCTTCCAGAGATAGACATTTGTCAAACACCACCCCAAGATTCCTGACACTCGACTGGACAGAGGAGCTCAGGGAACCGAGGTGATGTTTGATGGCAGGGATTTTGTTGTCCGGGGCGAAAATCACTGTCTCTGTCTTCTGAGCATTCAGGTGTAGATGGTTATTAGATAACCATGACTTAATCTTAGATAGACAGTCCAGTAAGCTGGTCAAGATGTTGACGTCTGTTTCAGGGAAGGAGCAATATAATTGAATATCGTCTGCATACAGATAGTAAGAAATGTGACTGAAATTGCTAATTAGTTTGCCTAGAGGGATCATGTACAGAGAGAATAGAACAGGGCCTAGAACTGAACCCTGGGGAACACCACAGGAAACTTTTTGCATTTCAGAGGTTATTGAACCTACACTGATGTTAAAAGTTCTTCCACTGAGATATGAGACAAACCAATCTAAAACAGACCCAGACAGACCATAATCACCTTGAAGACGTGCAATCATAATGTTGTGATCAGCAGTGTCAAATGCAGATTTGAGGTCCAGAAGTACCAAGACAGAGAACTGGCTAGAATCTGCTGCCATGAGCACATCATTAGAAACCTTTAAAAGAGCTGTTTCTGTGGAATGGTTCTTCTTAAAACCTTACTGAAAGATATCCAGGATTTTTTGTTGTTCCAAATAAAAATTTAGTTGCTCCATAACTACTTTCTCTAAAATTTTTGAGATAAAAGGGAGCTTTGAGATGGGTCTGTAATGTTTTGGATCGGAGTGATCAAGGTCAGGCTTTTTTAATGTGGGAGTGATGAGGGCATGCTTTAAAAAAGAAGGCACAGATCCTGACTCCAGTGAGAGGTTAATGAGTTTGACAGTAGTCACACCAATACTTTGAAAGGCTTCAAAAAGAACAGGAGTGGGAATTACGTCAAGAGGGCAGGAAGAGGGTTTGCTCTTCTTCAGTATAGAATGGACGTCCTCCACAGTTACTGGAGAGAAACTAGACCAAGATGGGGAATACTGTGAGTCAAGCGAGGCTGGAACACTGACTAAAGGAGGGATGTTTGCTCCAACATCCAGGACCTTTGTCAGAAAACTCTGAAGAAATTTGCTTCCATCAGCTTTAGACTGTTTGGGAAATTGAGAGGTAGAGGGAGAAACAAGTGCGTTCAATGTATTGAAAATAATTTTTGGGTTCCGTTTATTTGTTGATCTAAGATTACGGAAGAAAGCTGATCTGGCCTGTTTTATCCTCTCATTTAAAGCAACGATCAGCTCTTTCAAATGGAGTCTATGGATTTTCAGTTTGGTTGATTTCCACAAATGTTCAACTTTACGACAGTCTTCTGGAGCTGCGGATATCCTCGTTTACCCAAGGAAAGGCCTTATTTGGGGAGACTACCCTCTCTCTAATGGGAGCACCTATATTTAAAATAGAGACACAGTGACTGTTAAAAGATTCCATAAAAGAGTCAGCATCATTAAAATGAGTAAAAGAATCAGAATCAAACAGATCCATGAATCTATCTGACACATTAGAACTTAAAACACGTCGCTGAGTCACAAGAGTAGTGGGTTGAGATAAAACAGGAAATGATACATTAAAAGAGATCCAGCAGTGATCACTCACATGACTGTCCTTTACACAAAGATCCTTAATATGAAGACATAAAGAAAAGACAAGGTCGAGAGTGTGTCCTTTGTTATGAGTGGGGCCAGTAACATGCTGAACAAAATTAAAAGATTCCATTAAACATAATAACTCTAAAGTAGAGGGGCATGATGAGTTATCAATGTGTATAATAAAATCACCCACAATCAGAACAGAATCAAGTTTGATAATATTGGATAAAAACTCAGCAAACTCGTCTAAAAACAGCCGGGCAGGGCCAGGAGGTCAAACAATAAAACAGAGGGTTGGATCCAACCTTAGTCATCTGAAGTTCAAAGGAGCTGAAAGAGTCTGAGCTAAGGTAGCCTGTATACATCCATAAGGGCAGTTGAGATTGAGGCTTCACACAAACCAGTTCAAAGTTTATTTAGCAACTGGTTCCTTTGGCCCGTTTGATTTGCATTAAAGAAGCCACAACTCATTGTAGACAATTGTCTTTTTTTCTTAATTACAATCAAATGAATTAAATTCTTAGTTTGTAGGCTGGTGCAGATATCAGCCCAGGTTTCAATTTCTTAAGGCTTCCAGTGAAGTTGTGCCTCCAGATGTTACGATGTATCACACATTTATCCATTTTGGCTTTGTTTTTTCTTTAAAAACAACAATGCTAATTAGAAAGCTTTTCTTTGGCAGACCCTTTTTAACAGTTACTAATAGAAGACAGAGACGAAAGCCCATTAATTAAACTGACATTTGAGTGAAATGTTATGACACATGCCCCCAAATTGCAGAATGAGTTTCCAATGCCACTCTTTGCTAGGCAGCTGCACACTTTATGCCATTTAAGTGAAACCAAAATTCAAGTTAAAATGTTTTATTGGCAATTATTTGAGCATATGACAACTTATCACAAAATTCAATACAAAATATGTACTTAAAAATTGATTAAGAAAACCTGCCGCATATAGTCGTACTTTTACTCTAAATTATTACTATAATTTTTAGTAAAAAGGTCTTATTTGCTCAGCCAAGAATGATGGCAAGTTATATTTTGTGCATTCTGTCTCTGTTTCTGCATTAGCTTGCATGAGATTGTACAAGCAGCATCTATGGGTGAAGCAGAGTCTGAATCATGAAATTGGAGACTCCTGTAAGCTAAATGGGATGAATAATACGGTCTCCGAGAGAAGAAATAACACTGATAAAAAAAGAAACCTAAGGAGTTCTGGTTTTATAAAGCGATCTGACAGATTCCATTAACAAAGTGCAAGTAAATACTTTGACCACGCTGACTCTGAATGAAACGATAAATTCAGTTGCAGAAACAGTCATAATTTGCATTGTATATATGTCTTCTGGGCACTGAAAAGATGGACTTGAATACATTGAGGGTCTGAATTATTAATGGTTTGTGTGCATTGAAATGTTGGCCAACTTAATAGAGTATTGATAATTGAGCTACAGCTATATTATTGTTTTCCTATGAGCAAAATGTATGCGCACAAGATTCAAAATGGGTATTTCTTGTATCGGGTAGCAACAGTCTAGTGTGAACACCGTACACTGAAAGCATGTTCATGACTGCATGTTTAGCATGTTCCTGAACACGTGTCACATGGCCAGTGTGAACCTAGCATTACCCTTACCAACAACACAGCATGACCAGAGTAAGTGATTTTAGGTTTTGTATTTTTAACCTTGCACATTGAAGCTGGTACCTGGTCAGTTTTTTTATAGTATTTACTTTTAGGATCACAAATATTATACTTAAGAAAAATAAACACCAATAAGAAATTACCAGTAAGCAGCATTGGTAATTGGCATTGAATCTTTTATACAAACAGTAATCTGGATCGTATTGGATTTTAAAAGCGTGGTCTTGCCCATCATTGCATGTTTGAAAAGCAGGTATTAAATTCCTGAAGTTAATTGAAAAATGGTGAAAGTTCTTGTTCTCAGAAGAAGTTCCAAACACCACAAAGGACAACAAATGCAAACATATATTTTCTACATAATGATTTAAAGGGAGCCACAAAAAATGTTGAAACATATGTAGTTGGATTTCCAGCTTTCCAATCTTGGAGCTTCTTGATGAGTCAAGGGTTGACATGGAAGCAGTCGTGGTATTTGAAGCTGAAAGTCTTTTTTCCCCCCTACTCACCAATGTCACATTTTTAATTTAGATACCTCTTTTCTTCACAGTTCACTCTGCTTCATCACTCTACTCCCTAAGTCCCAACTGCTGCACTCTGGGGCAGCTGACAAGACCCTAACCCCATGTCTGCACCCTTTCTTTAATCCCATTATGTAAGGGCATTTTTGGCCATTATCAGCGCAGATACAGGCTGACCAGCCGCACTGGCCTGACTGTCCTGCCCTAAAGCCCCAACACAGAAAATAGCAATCTTTCTGTGCTTAATTGATGCCAGACTGTCTTTTATGGGCAGTAGTCTGCATGGTTTGCTGCAGAATCAGCCTGTGCCTTGTGCTCGTTCTCTACTCTCCACAGAGAGGATTGTGTGCAAACCAAAGCACATGCTAAACCCTCATTTCAATACAGCAGTTTGGGACTGTTTGGATCACTCACCAATTTCAAACATATTATGCAATTTATTTCAGTGTGCACAATGATTTTGTCTTTTTGTTTGAATCCTAGTTTGTCATGCTTTCTGCTGATGCCACTGACTGTAAATAAGAACTAATGTGAGTGACCCCTCCCCCCCGTGTCCCAAACAGGAAATACCTGCTGGCTCCAATAAGCCAAAATCTCACAGACTTCTGTTGATAAAGAAACAGCTATTACACATACAGTCATTCTTAAAACCATTCATGCTCTGATACATTTTTAACAAGTTCTTGTTGATCCAGATTTTTTCAGCTTTTCTTTTTCTTTTTCAGTTCAAGGTATTCAAGTTAAAACGCCTCAATAAAAGTAAGAGGTTTCACGTCAAACATTCAAAAGGTTTAACAGATTCTCCTGAGCCCGCTTTCAAGTGGAAGAGGTGTGGCCTTCCAACAAGCTCACTCCTGATTGGTGAGAGTGGCTGCCATGCAGCCAGACCAACTATCACTGCCGACTGTTGTCATCTGGTTCTAACATGGCAATGTCCATATTGTAAAAAAAAGTGCAATTGAATTGGCTTTATTTGGCTGGAGCCAGAAGCTAATCAAGCTAATCAATTTTCATAGGTGACATCACGCTCACTCAGTCCATTTCTGATGTACTGTCAATTGTCGACATGCTCTCCCACTGCCCCTCAGACCCAAACCAACATTACTGGTGCAGCAAAAATGGCGAGCAATATTGGAGCTATCCATCCATACAGCTTTGAGCCAGATTCCAGCTCATTCAAGGAAAACGAAGATGTACAGGGATCTAGTCATCTGCAGGTGGTTACATTAGAATGGAGCCGACCAGGGTAGATTCTACATAAAAAAATCAATCTTCTTCAAACTGTATTTTTCGTCAGCTCTTGATTCACAGTGGCTTCAATAAAGAAATACTCATAAATGCAATTTAAAGCTTAACTTTAATTAAAATTGTGCTCCATGATGAGAAAAATGCTCTGAAAACATGTTAAAAACAGTAAAAACACTTTTTTTAATGGAGTGGGTCTGTTATTATTATTATTATTACTGACAGAGCTGCAATTGTTAAAAAGGCAAACCAGTTATAAAGACGCTGGGGGAGCTGAGAGATTTTGGCTTAAGGTTTTTTAATTGGTCATGTCTAGTGCTTAGAGCAGGGGTCAGCAACGTTTATGACATGAAGTGCCAATTTGAAATTTCCTCCACAACAGCTGTATGATAACCAACTATAATGCAAACTCTGTTGTCATTCACCCTTTGGCCTGTAGCGCCAGAGATCACCACGGTGAATCAGCTTTCACTCATTTGCACAGGTGGTTAGGCAGAGAGTTTTACGCCGGATGTCCTTCCGGACACAACCCTGTATATTTAGGGTACATGGAGACCCAGTTAGGAAGCAGCATGAAGGATCTTGTCTGAGGACCCTCACTGGATTTTAGCTCATTGCACACCCTGGTAACTGAACCCAGGTCCTGCACCCAGCTACTGAGCTATCCAGCCACCTCTACCTAGAATGCAAACTTTAATACAGAAATACAAAAACATTTCCAATATGTCTGAAAATTCACAAACAGCAGGTCAAATAGCTTTTCTGAACATATTTGACATTAACTCAAAAAGTGCTTTAATAACAATGTCGCACAAAGAAAATAGGCAGACCTATGGAAAGTGTGCATTCATGAGAGCGGTGAGCCAAGTTTCTGTTTTTATAGTGGGTGAAATCTGTTTGTTAAGTGCTGCAATCATTTTGCGTTAACTTCATAAGTTAAGCTAGTTTTCGTTGGAAAGTTATACAATGTTAGATTTAGCATGCTTCTACAGGCTCATATTATTTGGATTTGAGTCTTGCATTTGGTTTATTATAATTATATTTTTTATTATTATTATTCTGTTGTAGAACCACACACAGAGTACAAACCGACTCAGAGAGAACGTAAGTTTAAATCTACAATTAAAGCGAAAAAGAAGCTAAAAGTCACCATCTGTACTGTCATTCTTGTGAATCATACATACACACTTGACCAGTGCACACTGTGATAACCAACATAAAGGAACTCGCTTGAAGATACAGAAGTCTTCAATATTGTCGGTGACACCAAAAACATGACAAAAAAAGAAAAAAAACATCCTTGCAGTCATAAACGTGTGCTTTATGCTCTTCCTACTCATGCACGCGCTTACGTTCCATCAAAAAATGCGCTCAAATCACCACACCTGTCATCTCCGTGCCGAGAGTTTTAAGACACAATAATTATCACAACATTTTCATTTCACCGTGACAAACTTAGGTTTTATTTTTTTTCTGTGGTGCACATTAATTTAAATCGCCCGGTCATGAAAGATGATGCGGAAAGTAATGTCCTTAGTGTGGAAACTATAAAGTTTTATTTAAAAAACTTGCACATAAAACATTTAATGGATTACTTGTGAACTATTTTTGCTTTCCCTTACCTTATTTAAGCAACTAAAAACATCCCTTTTTTCATGGATGACAAATTTAAAATAATCAAACTTACCTGAGCAGAGTTGACAATAAAGGAAAAGGAGAGCAAAACAATATTTGCCATGGCTCAGAGTTTAATTATGCAAAAATCCTGCCAATCATTCAAACGTTTGCTGAGAGCAAGGGCATAGCTGAAATGTGCAGTTAATTAGCACAATCTACTTCATATGAATGAGCAGAATAAGCTTAAAAAGGATTGAACCTCAGGGTAACGAGGAAAGTACGATTGGATAAATAAACTGTCAGCATTACAGGAGCAGAGCTGAAAGCACGCACACAGTTGGTTCTTCACAAGTGAGAAATGTTTCAGGAGCTGGAACAAAAATCAGTTGATCAATCTCAGAAAAAGATAAATTTAATTGAATTGTTCTGAGCCACAAAGCAGAAGAAACATTGACCTTCAAATCATTTACTTTTGGCCTATGGCTGCAGTTTCAACTCATTGAATTCAACTTAATGATATTAAAACAAACAGCAACAAAAAAAGCAAAAGTCACATTTGTTGTTTCTGTGTTATTTCCCAAAAAGCCATGAGTCTTTTTGGGAAAGATGCAGCAAGTTTTTCACACCTGGATTTGGGGATCCTCTGCCATTCCTCCTTGCAGATCCTCTCCAGTTCTGTCAGGTTGGATGGTAAACGTTGGTGGACATCCATTTTCAGGTCTCTCTAGAGATGCTCAATTGGGTTTAAGTCAGGGCTCTGGCTGGGCCAATCAAGAACAGTGGCTGTATTAGATCAAAAAGGTGCTGCTACTAAATACTGAGTAAAGGGTCTGAATACTTATGGCTGAGATATAACAAAGTGAAAAATGTAAGGGGTTCTAAATACTTTCCGTACCCACTGTATATATATATATATATATATATATATATAAGGAGAAACAGTTTGTTAGGATTTATTTGCAAACAAGGTTGGCTGTTAATATGCTAACGTAGCTAATGTGTACTGCTGTCGGACTGTGTTTTTTTACATGTTGCTTACAAAGTTAAGAGTTAGTGTAGTCACAGAAATGTATGTTTTAGAGGTAACAGTCGTTTTTTTTTACGCATTGCAAACAATATTGGAAATTACAGTTATTGTAAAGACGCTAACGCAGCTACTGTGTAGCAAGAAAGTTCTAGAATTACTTTGATCACAGTTAATAAAGTCTGATTGACTGAGGGACTTTTTTCTGACCCTTTTCTCTCACTTAATGTGTCCTATAGTTTGGTATGTCTTAAATATGACATAGGTTAAAGAATAGATCATTCGTTGATGGAGTGAAAAATATGGTACTAATCATAATTAAGAGTTTGCAGTGTCACTGACACACTTGTCATTTTGCATCCTGGTGGAATACTTTCATTCACACACATTATAGAAATTTTTAAGTGTTCACATGAGCACCTCCTTATTAGTACAAAATAAGTACTTGGAGTCTGTGCAGCGATCTGTCATAGGTAGTTTCTCCAACGGAACATAATACTCATTGATTGTTCAGATGATTAATGGTGTGTTCTGAAAACGAAATGCCCTCAAACAAACTAAGCAGTCATTCTTGTTTGCTGCCCCAAAGCTTGAATTAATGATAAGGCTGAAAGCAGCAGTTATGATCCGACACCAGCAGGAAAAACAAAATTCTGTCACTTTCATGTTGGGTTTTATCACAAAACACTAAAGTAATCAAAACTGGAGTCCGGGATGAATTACTCATTACTTTAGTGTTTGCAGAAGCAGTCAGCTGATGACATTTGGAATTAATCTTAGTTTGCTAAATCAGGGAGGCATGGATTTTAAAAACAATTCAGATGCTTGTCTTGATTATTTCAAAGAAGAAGGGACTGTGTGTGCCCATTCAAGCAAGTGTGTGTTGGGATATGTCTAAGAAGTCAAATCTGTCTTTTTACACATTTGTTGAAAGCAATAAGGGTCTGAGAGCTTCAGATAATTGGACGCTGTCCTTAGAGGTGAGCCTGACGTGTAGCTGACACTTGCTGGAGGACTGAAGCTGCACATGATCTCATGTCATTGCTACCACCCCCTATTCAGCAAACCACTCAGCCAGCGACCACTTTTAGTTTCTTTTAGGAAACTATTCAAGGAGACCTACTATGGTAGTTTATTTTCTTGTGGTCTTCTCTCAATAATTGGGTTTTAATCCAAAATATGAATCCTACGCCCCAACCACACAAATAGGTTTTAATGTCAATCACTAAGTGAATCTAAGTGAAGCTTTGGGACAATTTCAATGAGGGATAGCTACCTCACTTACAGTTACGCTGGGTTGTTGCATCAATCAACACCTTATGATCAGCTAGGCCTTCTTTTTGAACCAATAGCTAAATAGCCCACCTTTTTCTCAGCCAATCACAATCCATTTTTTGCCTTTACATTCATGAATGATTGTGTTCTAGACAGTTCTCTGGCCCTCCTTCACCCTGTTCTCCACTTTGGGTGATGCTTTGGAATAATCTAGGTTATGGGGCATATACATCTATGGTCTGGGCTCATTTCAAACTTACATGGCGTCATTGGCCAACAGCCTAACCGCCAAAGATTATGGACTTATTTCATGTGCATTTTTTGGTAACACAAATAAATCTCTACTTGCATTCTCAATATCTCTCCTTATTGAAATAACAGTATCTGCAAACACTCGTGACCACTAAGCTATACACACAAATCAATAGAAAACAGATGCAAAAAAAAAAAAAAAAACACATGAAACCTCTCAAAAAATTAGGAAACACATTTTTCACTTGGACTGGCAGATGAGTGTATGTGCCAGTGTATGAGGCAAAAGTGATGCTTCATTAAAGCAAGCATGCTTACTGGATGTATCATGGAGCCATCCAATTAGTGTGCAGTGCCACATCGCCAGTAAATGATGCCTTTTGGTGTATTGCAACAATACCAGCTGGTTTGACAGACCAGCTTTTCAACTTCACTTTCTAACAAGGTGAATGTGCACAGTAATGTAAACATTCATGACAAAAATTGCTTCTTATAGCGTCCTTTTTTATTTTTTTATTTTTTGTTTTCAAATAGGCTATGTCAAATAATAGCGTATGTCATCTCTTGCTATTTGTAAAATGACACAAAATGTATGCTGTCAACAGAGAAACACAAGCTTATTTGCAACTTATATTTAATTATGAATAATTTATGCTTTAGTTATTCTAATCTCTCATTGCTGATTAAGTAAAGAACACCTGCACGTCATGACGTCATGTTAGTGACATCAGGGTTTGGTAATTCCTTTTAGTCTCAAACACATGAACTTGAATGACCAAAAACCAACAGGTGCTGCAGGGTTTTTTTGGTTGTTGAAGCCTGGCAGGGTCATAGAGAGGAGCGGCTGCAATAAGGGGAGCACAGATCTGTGCAAAGTTACAATGCCACCTAAAAGGACATCATGAAAATGGAACATTTTATTGTCATGGCTGTGGTAAGTGTATCGTCAAGTTTCATGTAAGGATAAAAGAAGTTGCATGTACTTGTCATGTACAAGTGATGCTATGGTATAGTGCCCTAATGCAACACACTAGTCGTTAGTAAGATGTGAGTACTGGTCCCTTTCTGAGTGCATGCAAATGCTGCATACCTGTGGCGTGCAGGTGATTCATAGGAGCCCTTCGGACACCAACACAAACTAAGCAGAATTCTAACAGTGAGGCTGCACGCAAGAAATGTGTACTTTTCACTTGAACAGCACTAATGAGCCCTTTGTGCCGTGCGCAAAATTTAGGGAGGTTGAAAAAACACGCCTGTGTCTCACCTACTTCAACCTACTTAACTTTGTGTATTGTGTAAGTTTTCATTACGACCTATCACTTGCAGCATGCTTGTAGGAAGAAATGTGCACAAACATTTTAAGTCCGCTGGCTTACTAAGCGGTCTATGATTTGTTATTTTGTGTACGCCACCTGCATTCCCCTTACTGGGTTCAGTTTTTTTTTTGCCAACTGACTGCCCGTATCCACCCGTAAGGCAAGCTCAATGAAGGTAGTGGTCACAGATCAGTGAATCTGTAGTTGTTCCTCGGCATCTCCAAAGTATGAAAGGTAAGAAGAAAGAAATTAAGTCCCAACATGTTCTACTTGTATTATGATTAAGCAATACACAGAATTTGGGAATTCCAGTTATTGGTGGCTGATGTATGGCTCTAGGACTGAGATTTTTGGTAAAGCAAGTGTCTGTCTAAAGTCTTCTAAAAAAATACAGTGGATTAAATGGCTACATCTGCTATTGTTGTGGTGTAAAAATCTAGTTCCAAGTTGTGTGGAATTGCAGCCAACCATGTTGCATCAGAAATTCAAACATCGAAATGCATCCAAAACAAAAGCTTTAACCAGTCAGCTCGAGCATCTTTGAGTTTTGAGGGCATCCCATACCAATTGCGACTTATATGTGGTTTTAAAAAACAGAGAAACCACTAAAGGGCGCTGTATCTGGATCTGTATTTGCTATTGTCAGCAGGGAAGAAGAAGAAGTGTCGGTCAGTCTTACGCCAGCCTCGGCAGAATTGTTCCACAATACAGACAAAACTCAGAGCATGAAGACTTCAATGGATTTAGTGATTTGAAGTGCTTATGTGTCCTGTGGATGATTGTGGATGAGGTTCAGGTGTGGGGTATCTGGGATCTGTACGCTGGGGAAGCTGGGAGATGTATTGACAGTGATCAGGAGATGGCTCCCACTGTTGAGCCGAGAGAGAGAGAGCTCAGACTACTGACAACGCGGTGGTTGTCCTAATAAATGTTTATTTGTTGTGCTAATCTACTAGAGTCCTCCTATCTTTCATGAAGCTAAACATGCATATATTCAGTCTATTGTTGCTATCACTCTTGTTTTTATGATTTGTCTTTCAAGATAAAATTTCCGTTCTTGCTCCTTTATTTTGTTACATACATTTCTCCAAAAACGTTTTTTTTTTTCTTTTTTTTCTTTCTGCTGTGACTTATACTCCAGAGCAACTGATAATATGGTAAGTGTTAGAACTCATTATTTAAGCAAAATGCATAAATAATTATAAAGAGTATGCAAGTTTGGTAAATTAAATTGCCAAACATTAATCGGTCATGTACTGTAGAAAATTCTAGAAGAAAATATGTGAACACGTTTGTTCACATCAGAAGAAAATCGTACTCCCTCAGCAGATGATATTGCTGCTCGTATGCAACTTCACCCAACACAACAGCAAATTACTTTCGAAAGGGAACAATGTTTCTGTCACTGAACATGTGAGTAGTGACTTGTTGCTGATGTTGACGTACTGACACACTCCTACTGTTATTGGTGAATATAGCAACATGGTTTTTCTCTGCTTGCAATTGTTTTTCTGAAGAAATCCTCATCCCAAGGTGTTTTTGTTGAAGTTTAGATGTTTGTGACTAAGCTAAATAGATTTGCGGGTGTACAGTACAACCTAGGCACCAAAGTGCAGAGTCAGTCATTGATCTGGCTGCTCTCCTTTATTTTTTATTGCTAATATGGAAACGCTGAAGCATGCTTTTATCAGAAGTAGAACTGATCATTGTATTTTGTATTTTGTCTCTGTTTGTACCAACAATCCAGTCTTGTGCATTTAAGTCCTCCACAATCACTTTTTCTAGAAGTCTAACTAAGGATGCAGTTATTCACTTCCCCTAGGATTCGATTACACTTTTGGATCATGGTTTTGTTTCGGTGTCATATATGATTTGTGTATTACAAAAACAACAACAAAAAAGCAGAAATTCAGAAATAGATTTTTTTTATATTTTCTAATAAGCCAGTAACAATGGCAAAGAATAAATGTTTCAGTTGGTTTACTACAACTGGTGTAATGTGATAAAACAATGTTGCGATGCTTCCAAGATCTTCTCTGGCATGCAAGATGTCTCCGGGCCAGAGCCCAACCATCAAAGAGTTAACTGTTTATACTTTTCAGTTACATTCTTTACCATAAATCTTTCAATTTTACTTTCAAGATCCCTCCTATTGAACTATATAGTACATTTAAACACGAGTTTGACACTGTGAGCTTTGCAGTAGGGATACAATGATTCACTTTCACCATGATTTGGTTTAACGGTGTAACACATGGTTCACGTTTTAAACTGGGAATTGTACCACGGACAGCTACAGTCTATGCAAAATTAAATAAATTCTGTTCATGTGTTTTTAGGACTCTTCCATTGATGCTTTTTAACAAAAGTTTAACATGTGTTAATATTAGATCCTTGGAGTGTGAAGGATTCCTAATAATTCTTCATTAGCTTCTATTATTGCAAATGTATTACCATACTCTCAGAACATTAATAATGCCCTACATTACCAAATATTTGATTTTACAATGACATAGACCTTTCAGCTGCGACAGTAACAATGAGCCATAGAAAACCTCTGACCTTCAGAAGGGAGAAGATGATTCACACATTTCATTTTACAATTGCCCGTAGAGCTAGGTGGAGCGGCTATCAAAAGATTTTTTTTCTCCTTTTCTTTCTGTCTTTGTGTAACAGATGATAGATCCACTGAATTAAAGACCATTTCTTAGAAAGGTCCCTCTATTAAGTGTTTTTGTCCAAAAAAGGTGGGTGAATAAAAAAACCATTATGCCACAGGGGAGTTTTTTAATGTAAGAGTCTTTTTTTGGCTTAAAAACAATTCAGTCATAAATGTTCCCATTTGTGGAAAAGCTTATGTTTCTGGTGTCACCATCACGAGTGGTTTGGGTCTGTTGCTATACAGCATCTGTTTGCGTTATCCTGAGTTGGTGTCGTTGAAATGATTTTGTTATTTTTCTGTATTTTGTTCAGACATCCATGTTAGTGCTACATGATCATGACTGCAGAAAACTCCTATAGTGATCAACTTTATCTAAAAGTACAACAAAACTGTTACCTAATAGAATATTTTCCCTTCCCAATACAACCATCTGAAGGAGTTTTAAAACATCTATTTTTAATTTTACAATAATTTAAATAATAATGTATTTTGTGGAATCTTCACAGTAGTTTTTTGTTTCGTTTGTATTTTCAGATTAAAAAAAATGTACTTTTTGACATTTACATCTGCGCCTCATAACAAAATAAGACCTTAGTCCTTTTGGGTGAATAAAAGCGGTCTGCCGATGAAAAAATGGGCAAACCTGTCTGGGGCACAATATTATATTAAGGTCGTAGATACAGTAGTTCTGTGAGCTGGTAGAGTGAAAAAGTTTATGCATATTTTTCACTAAGGTAAGTGAGGGTGAAGTAGATGAGACGCAGGCCTGTTATACAGATTTTTTTGTCTTTTCACCGACAACCCCCCCCCCCGCCACATTGGTGGTGTTCAAGGGAATGGTGCGTGCTCTTTGCACATCCATTGCACATAACCTGGCTATTAGAAATGAGAAAATTAGACAGTCAGAGTATTCGCATGCGGTCAGTGAGGAGTCAGACATCCTAGAGGTTTTGCTCTCAGACTCTGAGAGGCTCTGGAGCAGACTTTCTTCTAATCAGGGCTAAACATGCTGAAGAAGAGCTTATGTTGTATGCACCACAGTCTTGAGCTTCAACTTAGTGTTCCAGTCCAGATTCAAGACGATCCTTACTATATATCTCAATTAAAAGTTGTATAGTTGTCATACAAAATGTATAACAGCAAATGATTTTTGTCTGGACTTTTCTCTATTAATCTATATCCTATAGTGTGTATCTATATCCTTTTTTTAGCTTTTTTTTTCTATGAAGCACCCTAAAATGTCTTGTGTATGAAATATGGGACATAAAAACAATGCCTCGTCTGCCCACAGCCTGAGTCTACAGTGAAGTTAATGCCATGCATTTACCTCTGTGGGACACCATGTTTTACATTTTGTTTTAAGACCAGATTCTTCTGTTTTTTCTGTCACAATTATAGATTTTTCCTCACAATAAGCCCTGAAAATCTTCAACACAAGTTTGCAGCTGTTGCAAAGCTGAACAGACATTTCCCTGAAGAATATCTTAAGATATTACATAAAATGACTGATGATGTTTTTAGAAGCTTGCTGCATGTGCAAATAAATAAAAAAAAAGATTCTGAACAGCATTACTGGAAAATATTCCTTCAGGTTTTGATTATGGGCATAAAGGTTAATGTTTTATTGTTTTCTTTGTTACTCCGTTTTATGTTTGTGGGCAATCAATACATGTCTATATTTCTTTAGGAAAAATATCAGCTTTGTCTAAAAGAATAAAATAAACATAGGTGATTAAAACTTCAACATACAGGGTAATATTCTGTATTTATTGATTACAGCGATCCAATATTTCATGGATGTGAGTGACTTTTGTGTTGTTTTTTGTGGGATTTTTCTTATGGGAGAAACTCAAAGTGTTTGAGTCTGTAGAACACATTTGATTGCTTCAAAGTCGTCCACATACACTGTTGAACCTCGGTTGTTTCCCCACACATTTATGCTTGATTGAGGTCAGGACTTTGATCATTCTATTCTAGTGCATTAACTTATTTCTGCTGTAGGCATTTCTTTGGAACAATGACCCATTTTCTCTTAAAATTCACATCACAGACGAATGTCCTGACATCTTCTGTTAGAGTAAACTGGTTTATATTAAAGAACAATAAATGCTGGCAACAAAACCATGACCCCAAGTTCTTCTCATGTTTAAAAAAAACATAACAAAACGATGTCTTTTGGGCCCCTTATTTCTTTTTTTGTTAGTTTTTTTTTTTTGCCATCAGTGTTACTTTTCTTTGAGGGCAATCAACTGCTACTTTTGTTGTTCCCTGAAAGTCAACAAAGCAAATACATCAGTGGATTTTGGCCATTAAGAAAAGGATTTTGTATGTGTGAAGGCTGCCTACCTATCATAATCTGTAACTAAAGGGTCAACCAGTAAATTGACGATATGCAGCAAAAATGCAAACAATTTTTAGTTTGGGCCTATTGCAGTTCTGAGATGCTTGTAACTTTTAAGTCAAATCAGATCAAACTTTATAATACATTTACAGCAAAAAGTGATTTACAATATAAAAAAAAGCAACTCAAAAACCAAAAGCAATCACAGAAAATTCACAGAGGATGCTACCACAGGACCCCACCCCAGATCAAAGCAAGGAGCCACATCTGATTCTACTGCAATCACTGTGGAGGATCACTGTGGAGGATCACTGTGGAGGATCACTGTGGAGGGTCACTGCGGAGGATCACTTTGGAGGATCACTTTGGAGGATCACTGCGGAGGATCACTGCGGAGGATCACTGTGGAGGATCACTGTGGAGGATCACTTTGGAGGATCACTGCGGAGGATCACTGTGGAGGATCACTGCGGAGGATCACTGTGGAGG
>BSAI01000104.1:2703146-2755872 GCA_036245035.1 Adrianichthys oophorus
GGAGGATCACTTTGGAGGATCACTGTGGAGGATCACTGCAGATGATCACTGCGGAGGATCACTGTGGAGGATCACTTTGGAGGATCACTGTGGAGGATCACTGTGGAGGATCACTGCGGAGGATCACTGTGGAGGATCACTGCAGAGGAAAATATGGAGTTAAAATGTAAACATTTAAATATAGCATATACAAGTAAAGAGAGATTAAAAACCAGATCAATAAAGAAAAAATGTATTGGAAGAGTATAAACTAAAGATTAAAAAATGAAGACAAATAAGTAAAAAAAAAGTTTGTAAAATTATTTTAATTGCATTCATTTCATTTTGCACAGTTTGAAAGATTCAAAGAAAAATAACAGAGAAAGGCTTTTTTTCTTTGTATAAAGACAGCCCTGTTTATCTTATATACTTACCAAAGATATACTTACCTTTATTTTGTATTTTTTTTATTATTATTTTCTAATATAAGCCTGCATTGTTTAGTGAGGTTAAACTAATAGCTGAAATACAATATATTTTTACCAACAGATGAGCAGAAAAAGGCTAGTACTCAATTTCACTTATTTCCATGACAATTATGTTAAGCAAAGCGTCATAATTCTGCAGAAAATGAATCCGTTTGACTCCGAAATCCAAACTCTTTAACTCTTTGAATCCAAACTTTGACTTGATAAGCATTTATAACCTTTTTCCAAGCTGACCAGTGTCATTCTGCCTACTTAGTTTTTTTCTTTTTGTAGGGAGTTAAAGCTATGGCACACTTCCAAAGTCAGTGTAAATACAGACTTTCATGGATGCTGTTCTGTATGTAAAATGTGGCGCCCACTCACACCTCGGAATCATCCAAATGATAGATTACATCTGACAGTACAGTCAGTACAGTTGTCATCAATTTGACACCTAACACTTTTTAGCCTCCTGCAGCTCTTTGGTTTTGAATCATTTGCCTCACTGGCTGCAATAAAAAAAGATATATTTGTGTTGCCTTTTTTCTATTGTGTTTCATGGCTGCTTTTTACTTTACTATAAAACCCTTTCCTGGTTTTAGGGAAGATATGGTATAAACAAGGGGTGGCTGTGGTGTTGAGGTGGAGCGGTCCACTTCTGATAGGAAGATCACGGGTTTGGTTCCCACCCTGCCTGTCCATGTATCAAAGTGTACTTGGGCAAGACACTGAAGCACCGTTGTTTCTGGTGGTTGCATGCTGGTGTTCAGCAGTGGAGCCACCATCAGTGTGTACATTTGTGTGAGTCTATGAGTGAATGGGCAGCCACTTCCAATGAAAAGTCTATTGAAATGCGCTTTTCGGGCTTCCACGTTCAAAACTCACTCATTCACGCACATTTTTGAGGTTCTTCAGGCCCCATGCACATAGCAGATGGCCATTAAATCAGTTGAAAGTTTAACCAGGTCAAGCTTCAACCAATCCGGGACTTGGATTTGATACTGATGTCTCGATGACGTACCTTTTCTCTGACGGAAGTAGCAACTGAAAATTGATCATGGAAGAAAAATGAATCATTGCGGTTTGTGCTCGGCCGGAATCCTATGACACCAAGTCTTTCATATGGAATAGAGCTGGGAAAGAAAGAGCCTGGAGCAAGATTTGCTACGCTTTGGTATTTCACTCCAAGCCTCTTCCAACTGTAGGTGGTGAACATAGTTGTTCAGTGGGCAAAAATGTACATTCAAGAACCCACATTTGGTTTTTGAATGCACATCACATTCCCGATTTGTCCGTAGTTTCATTGCAAAGGACTTTAGACCTTTTAAGGATGTGATTTAAATCTTTCTTGTAATTTAAACTTTTCAAGCTCTAAAAGTCATTTTTTTAATGCATGTGTATGCATGTGGTCTTTTGGCTTTTGTCTGCTGAAGTTTTCTTAAACAACCATCCACCCCTTTGGAATCTGGAGAATGGTGATAGTCCAATAATTCAATGTATCTGGTTCATCAGCCAACTGCATCATGCTAATCCTTAAAGAAAATGCCCAGAGAATTGTACGTTGTAACTTTCTGTGGCAGCTTTGGCCCATTTAAGACTAAGATTTATTTTTTACAACACTGAGATTGGCTGTTGCTGAGGTCGTTTCACTTAGTGAGGAATTTAAGTTGGGCAATTTGACAGATGTTTTTTTTCTTCAAAAAGCTATTTAATGCCATCTGTTCTTGACCTTAGATGCATCTGGAGAAAATCGTTGTGGTTTGATCCCCCTCCATTCTATATTATTAAAAATCTTTGTTCCAAGGCATGCACCTGTCTGCAAACTGACTGTTAAAAACACTGCATTGACCTGCTCCTTCTTGTTTTTGCCTCTTGTAGCTTATTGTGTGTTTCTGTGTTCTGGCAGAGGATGAGACTAAGCCTTTTCCAGAGACTTTAAAACAAAAGCAACCTGACTAAAAGCTGAAAATGTTGATGAGGAAATTGACACATTGACAATTAAATCAGCTTTAACTTGACCAATCAGGGAGTCGTGAGTCTGTTCTCTGTACGTGAGTCGAGACTGTACTATATGGCTGACGTTACACCTGTAATCCGCCTCATTGTTTTTAGTGATGAGATCCACTATGTTTGTGTAAATTCCACACTTATTAATGCAAGTGGTGGAATAAATGCACAATATAAAACAAAACAAACAAACAAACAAGCAAACAGTGGGCTAAGCACACATGCTTGGGATGCCCCCGTTAGTCAGTGTGATGGACAAAGGCATGTTTCTGCCAACCATACACTTTGTGGAATCTTTAATTAAAAGCTCAGCACTAAGTTGCACAGAGGTGGTCTTCTGCCCAAGGTGTCACATTTTGTTTGTTAGCTGTTGGGGGATAATGGTTTCAGCATTTGCAGGTAAAAGTCTTTGGAGCTTTGGAGTGTGACATGGAGTGGACAAAATGAGATTGTCATTGGACTTGTTTGTTCTGTTTGCGAAATGTCATGCAAGGGAGCGAAAGTGGACCTAATGTCTTTCATAACCAACTTCTTGAAAAATGTAATCGTGATGGTTGTCAGTGCTACAGTCATTGTACCTTACTGGGTACTAGTATGTGGTGTAGTGGCTTTGAAACACGGCCTACCGTGTTTACTCTCCCATGCATGGAAAAGAAAAGAAAACAGAAAATATCAACATCAACCATTTAAACTCCGAGGTAAAACTTATAAACGAGGTAGTAACCAATAATGTGCAAAGTACAATCAGAGACTGCAATGTGCAGGACTGTAGACAATCATTCCAAACAACAGGTGCAAACGTTGTGCTAAACAGCATTTAGGGCAAAGAATATGCAGATTTATACAGTAGGTAGTGAGCAGTGAGATATCACTCCTGCAGGTTTGTGGTTAAAGTCCCACTTCAATCTTCTTTTGAGCTATTTTAAAAGTGTCCTAAAAGATCTTTTATTTATGATTAAAAACAAAAATGCGTTTTTCTAGGACATAGTTTCTGCAGAATGGTAGTAGTTTATTTGAAATTTGCTTCTGAGTTGTGGGCACGGCGTAAGTCCACCCCCATTCCCCATCAACCATGTTTACATGTTCCCTCCTTGTCCTACAGCCCGTCACAACCTAAACCTAACAAAACCCGGTGCAACAAGAATTAGGAGCAATATTGGAGCTATCCAGCTGTACTGTTTTGACCCAGATGCCAGCTTGGACGAGGAAAACCAAGACGCACATGGATCTTTTTGCTTACAAGTGGATCCGTCGGAATAGTCCAGAGCGGCAAGCTTGTGGCCTGCCCACTGCTTGGTATATTTGGCAATGGTTTTGATGGGGGTGTATGCTGTTATGGCCTTAGTGTAACCTTCAATGTCTGTGTGGTTGTCTGTTTGAAGACGCCGCACTCTACTAGTGTTGAACAAACCCCCCTTCTTTGAGTTGCTCTCTCACCCTTGGTTTGTATGCAGGTCTTAGCATGATGGTAATGTGGTCAGAGACCCCCGTGTGGGGGAGGCGGTAGGCCTTATATGCTTCTTTGTGGTTGTGTAAACCAGATCCTCTGTATTATTTCCCAAGCAGGAAAGTCTCCACACCAGTGCAGCTGAGGCAGAAAAATCTTTAAATCTGCATGGTTGAAGTCCCCTGCAGTGATGAGGAACCTGTCTGGATGTGCTGTCTGATGCTCACTGATTGCTTGAAAGAGTTCACAGAGTGCCTCATCACTCCTATGGCTGGTGTTTGAGCTGGGTGAGATGTAAACAGCAACCACCGGAATCATTCTGAATTATATATAGTCAGTCAAAATAAGCCAGTTTTGTTTATTGTTGTTTGCTCTTGTTGCTGCCTTTCACAGCCTAAAAATGTGATTTTTGGATCTATTTTGATTACTCTAAATGGGATCAGTGTCAGTTGGTTTCCTTCTGTGTTTCCATGCGGTCTGCTTTGGCTCCTCTCCTTTCTCCTATTGGTTCTGACCTCTGACTCCTGTAGGAGCACCCAGGTATTATTTTTGTGTTGGATATTTTCTCTGTGGGGTCATTTTATCCCCTCAAAGAGACAGGACGACTGATCTGTATCAATGAAAGGATGACTGAGGCCATACATGGTGAGATTTTGGCCAAATGAGAGCACTGAAGATAAAATGTGTCTGGATCTTCCAGCATGTCATTGACCCCCAAACACATTGTCCGGCTAACAAAGGAGTGGCTACATAAAAAGCATTTCAAGGTTCTAGAGCACGGATAGGCCTCCAGGCCTCGAGGGCCGCATTTCTGCATGTTCTCCAACATACCATGCTCTGGCATGTTCTAATTGGCTGGACACCTGAACCAGGAAATCAGTCATGAGTAGGGCTTGGATATCATGGAGACACTGGGGCCCTCATGGCCTGGAGTTGCCTATCTCTCTTCTATAGTGTTCTGTCCAGTCTTTTGACCTCAATCAAATGGAGAATCTGAGGGAGTTAAAAATTCGTATTGTCCAGCAACAGCCTCAAAACATCACAGCTCTGGAGAAGATCTGCATGGAAGAATGGACCTAAATAGGAGCTACAGTTCAAAGCTGGTGAAGACCTACAGGAAACATTTGACCTCTCTGACTATCAATCATTACAAAATATTGAGGCGATCTATTGTTATTGTCTGTCTATATATATATATATATATATATATATATATATATATATATATATATATATATATTATTTATAACACACACAGACAGTGTGTAAAACTCATCAGTTTTCTCAACTTTCATGGTTGCAAACAAGCATATGTTTTGATAATAGTCATTTCTGCGACCATGTGTTAGCACTATGGTGACCAGTTTAATAGGCCTCACAGCAGGCGCACTGGGTGTGGGTCAGATGTCTGCTAGTGGCAAGTGACTAATAGATTCCATCACTGTCATTCAGCCTTAATGATCATGAAGACAGAAGCTGTCTGCCAGCGTTGGTTTCTTGCACGGCAGAGTTAAAAAAAAGGGACTATGGTTGCACAGCAGTTCAACCCCTAGAATGAGACAGGGGGAAAAAAAACAAGTGCAATACACATTACCATATTTTCTTTTCATTTAATCCAACAACAACCTCCTTTCTCCTTTTTATATCTAGCACCATGCCTAATCAGAATCAAATCTACATCTTTTCAAGCATTCTAGTCAACATTGTTTTAAGCTCAGAAGTGCATGAAGTTGTTGGGCATAATGCTTTCTTAAAAAGCTGAGCATTGTCAGAGGGAAGAAGTGCATTTGACTTGGCTTAAATGTGACGCATGCTAGTTTTCAAGCAACACACTCATACCTGAAATGTTGCCCTACTTTTCCCAGGACCACGGAAGATCATAATGTTTTCTGACATTAAAACCTTGTGGGAATAAGAACAGAAGCCTCAGAGCAGGTCAAGCACAATTACTTTCCTTCTTCCCAAGTGGGAACCACCACAGTGATGACAGCATCTCCTGAACCGGTGAAAACCTGTACTCACTACTATGAGCTTCAATCTTATCCTCTGATCATCAAAATCTGTCTCCTTATGTCTCTCAAAGGAAATACTCAAATCTCATATTCTCTCCTGATATAGTTTTTTCTGCACACATACAATTCTTAACAAAAATTATTTTCCAATAGAAAGCACAATTTCAAAATAGTTAAAGTAAATCTACGTACACACCGTTCTTGAGAGCATTTTTAGTCCATAGTGTCATAGTCCCCGACTGGTCAAATTTTGACCTGGTTTAACTTGCAACATATACTTTCAATGGCCAACTGTGTTCTGTGTAGAGCCATAGAATTGTTGTAGAAATTTGCATAACTGCGCATGAATGTTTTGAACACGTACGCCCAAAAGGCACATTTACGCATGTTTACATATACGTTACATTGGAAGTGGCAGCTTGAATGGATGTTGTGGTATGAACTCAGGGTGATGTGAACGTAGCTTAAGAGTCATAGAAGATTGTTTAAGAAACTCAATATTTATACTTTTTTTTTTTTAACCATGTTAGTGATTATTATTTATACAATTATTATTATTTATTATTTATAAAAAAAGGCTAAAACTTTTTTGTTACGATTTGTTGGTGAGGTTGGCAATGAAAAATATGATATTTTATTCATAAAATAAAGTAAAAAGCCATCCTGTGATACATAGTCAAAACTAATGAAAACTGTAAGCAAAATTTCCCGTTTGTTACACATCCAGTTTGCAAAAAATTTTAATAGAGCAAGCTTAATTTCACCGATAATACCTGCAGTAAAAACATGACTGATGTGCAGACATCTGGCAGAACTAATGATTGCAAAAAAATGGTTGAAATATTACAGATTTGAGGCATTTCAAAGTATTTTCTGATAGTACATTAAGCCCTCTTCTAGCCTAACTTCCACTTGTGTTATTGTAGCAATGCAATTGTGTCATGCCTCCTAAACTGTCCACAGGCATTGACCCAGCTGTCTTTTCACAGACCGGCGTTACCTGAGTATTTTAACATCTACAAGGACGTGTCATGCCTCCCTCTGTGAATTCATTAAAAAAATATCAAAAAAATGGGGAAAAACATGCTGACATGAAACATTTTGGAGCATGAAAGATGCAGGAGTGGAACTTTTCACCACATGATTCTACAAGAGCCCCCAGGTAATAAACACAGCAGATGATTGATTCAGCTAAATATTTCAGAGGGATCTCTTTGATTTTGCTATTGGCCTGTGAGTGATGTGGTCACTGAAACATTTGATGTCAGTGACGAGATTTTTTAAATGCTAAACACCATGACAGATTTAGCCACAGGGCCATCATCTCCATTATATGATGAAGAAACCAAATTGTGCTGTAAACACATTTGTCATTGAGATAATACCTGATTAGCTCAGACCCATTAGCAGTGTCTAAATGATTTAAAGCTGGAAAGCTGAAAAAACTAAACTAAACTAAAATATCAGTGCCCTACAGAAATGTCACAGTTAGCAGTGTGCTGCAGCAGAATTCAAATGAGTATGCAAGTGTAGGAGACCAACCAACAAAAGAATAAACATAATAACTTTGTTCAATTCAGTTTGCTTCTATGCTTACAACAGTGACGTGCCATCAGGGCCTACAAAGCCTTCACTGAATGTCTAAAATTATCTGAAAAGAAGTATCTGAATCACAGAGAAATGCTTTTGATATTATATATATATATATACATATATATATTTGTCCAAAATATATTTTAGATAATTCCAACTGTTCTGTCTTCTTCTCTTCTCTCATAGCCCTACTCCCTGGCTGTGCTGCTTTCAGACTCTTTTTTTTTTTTTCCTCATGAAAGTTTCTAACCAATCAGATTTTAGCCCTTACTTGTTGCTAGGTAATAAAAGTCTGCCTTACACTCATACGGTCAGTGTTACCCCCCTCAACTTCCGGTTTTGCAGGTGACTTTCCATAAAAGCACTGCTGAATAAATGCATTGGCGTTGATTCAACCAATCAGAATTTAAGGTGGAGTCTCTGCAGCTTCATGAAGGCAAATTACATAATCGTCTCTGATTGGATGATCAAAGAACGTAATACCAAAAGCTAACTTCTTCTGTACTTTGTTTCAGGCCGTAGGCAGTAGCTGCACTTGATTTTTGTTTAAATTACTTCCTGTTTTTGACTTAACAATAGGAACAGGGGGAGAAGTTGATATATGTGCATTGCATAATTCATTCTTAAGATAGACTTTTCCGGAAAAATTATCAAAAAAGGCCGGCCAATCCCGAAGCTAGTGGCCCTGTTTCAGGGAAAAGGATTTGCCCCTTTCAGACTTCCAGCAGTTTTGTCTGGCAAAGGTAACAGAGTTCTGTGACAATGTTGAGCGACAAAGTGGCCAGTATGAGAACTTCTATGCCGCCACTGAACGCACCACAGCCCCTCTGACCACATTGAGCTGCAGCATCTCATTACTGGCAGCTTCAAGGTAGGATTTTGGACAATATAATTTCGTAGACCAAAAAAAACAGGTTTCAAGACCATGAAAGACTAGTGTTTATCATCCTCCTTGACCCCCAGAGATTTCAGAAGCAACAAAAAACTTCCCGCACACAGCTCTCTCCGTCTTAGCCCAGAACTACAGACGGCTTTGACCTGTCTCGGCTGAGAACAGAACTGACGGTCATATGACTGACGGCAGGCTTTTTGATCTTGCTGGACTTCCTTCATGGAAAGAGTTTATCTTTAAATATGTTGGATTTGCTGTAAATAAAAAAATAATTTAGATAAAGGCTGGTGCAGTGGTTACCGCTCTTGCCTCACAGCAAGAAGGCCCCTGGTTCAAGTTCCGGTAGCGTCACCAATGGGGGAACTTTCTGTGTGGAGTTTGCATGTTCTCTCCGTGCATGTGTGGGTTTTCCCCGGGGACTCCGGCTTCCTCCCACCAAAACATGCTTCATAGGTTAATTGGTTACTCTAAATTGTCCCTAGGTGTGGATGGGTGTGTGATTGTGGCCCCTGCGACAGACTGGCGACCTGTCCAGGGGTGTCCCCTGCCTTCACCCATGAGTGGCCGGGTTAGGCTCCGGCAGCCTCGTGACCCTGAAAGGAACAAAATGGTTAGATGATGAATGAATTTAAATAAAAATGCATATTTTCAAGTTTAATGAGTTGTCAATTGTGTTTTGATGTTTGTTGCAGCTGTTATTGCGCTGGGAGGAGACTCGCATACGCAGAGTTTGTTTTTACAGTAAATATGTGCAATTATAGTGAATTATTTATAAATGACCCATTTATGATGGAATTGCCCCATAAAATAATATCTATCTATAACAGGATGGTGATAGAAGGGTTAATATTTAATATTAACGAGGATGGTTTTGACAGAGGAAAACTTAAGGCTAAGCTCTGAAATGCACGGACCGCCACTGGTTTACAACTATTTCTACTCTTCTTTCTATTTTTTCATTTTTTATAACTGTATTTTCCACACTTCAGGGCACCCCTGAATATAAGGCGCAATGTCAATGAATGGTCTATTTTTGAAGTTATGTCACTTGAGATGCAAAGAAGTATGTGGCGCATTAAGCCAGACAAAAGAGTCAGAGCTACGTCAGTCAGTCAGTCAGTCCTGATTAACTTTGTTCAAAGTAGTCCAACTCTAGAACTTGTTTGTAACATCTTACATGTTAGCTGCGTTAGCATATTCACAATACCTTGTTTGCCACAAGTAACAAAAACAGCCTGTTCCGCTAATGGCAATGTTCCTGTGACTACGCTAACTCACAACCTTGTTAGTGACACATACACACACACGCTCTTGTTTGCAACTCATAAAAAAAGAAAATTTTGATAGGGTGCTGCATGGGTACCTGTTGAAATCTCCTTGACATCAGTGAGCACAACCGGAACTAATGAAATATAAAAGGTACCCCAGATTATACACCACACTGTTGTTTTTAATAAAAAAACTGAAGACTTTTAACAGTGCAATGTACTGCGAAAAATACGTTTTTCCTATTTGTGTCCATGTATGTCCATTTAATTGATGTCAATTATGCCTTTTTTCTCGATGTTGACCAGCTGTTATTCCTAATTTTTTCTAACCATTGGTTAAAAATGCTTTAAGCATTATCCATTGCTGTAGTAAAAATGACATTGGCTCAGATAAAATAAATCTTTTTCTCCATTCTTTCAATGTATGTAACATTATCCACACCGATCATAGTATGTAGATCAAACAAGCAAACACTGAGCTTAAACAAATCTTTATCCTATGCAGCATTATCATCCTTTAGCAGAAAGAGGTGTGAAGGAAAGTAACCAGAGACAGCCATTCCTATGTCATAACAGATTAGTCCACATGCAGGCCAACCTCCTCAAACACCTACACACGCTCTGCTTCTCTCAGATCCAATTTCTATTCCCTGGTTTTTAATATGCACAGGATATGTGCACAGGGAGTTCAGCAAACATAAAAATGTGGTAAAAATCTGCACCTTCAAAAAATATATTTAGAAAAAAAAATTAAAATAATTTTTACCAGTTAAAGCACCTTCAAGCACGTTTCCTTCATTAATAGGAGTTCATTATGTATACAACGTGGCATAAAGATGTAACGTAGTTTTCTACCTTAACTAATGAAGAGCTTGCATCACAAGCTGTGGAAAATCTCAAATTATAATATTTATTCTCTAGATTCAAGCTCAGTTTTATTAACCACATTTCCTCAAGTGGCAGAAAAAACTGAGAAAAAAACCAATGGGTATCTGTCTGTAATGAGTCAGTCATCAGTGCTGAGTACAACTGTCAGTTTCTGTCAAAGTCTAGAAAGTTGGAGTTGAGCACACCAGGTCTCTTATGTTTTTCATTCTGTGGCTCAGAGGCTTTGAACAGCCAGAAAACTTCAGGGTTTTTTCTGTGAATGGAAACAAGGTTGAAAATAAAATTCACCAAAGATCTGGAAGTTCTTTAGCTTCTATGGGAGCACTGGAACTGTTCACTTTCTCCATGTCTGGACATTTAGGAAGAGTTGAGGTTTGACTGTATATATCCTATTACATCAGTCTTTAAACTTAAATCTTAGGAAGGAAATGCCTTTATTTTATATCAATTTATTTTGGCGGATTTTGGCTTTAGGAGGTGCAGCAGTACATTGAGCCTGATTTCCAACATGGGAAAAGAAGATGAGGTTGTGGATGGTTATAAAAACCTTGGTGTTTTCCACCATCGCCTTGGCAACTGGATTGGCCCTGGCTTGCTGTTCTCTCTTCCTGCAAGCGCCGGCTGAACTGCCTCTGGGGTAGTGGTGGCATGGGACTCTCAGGCAGTGGCAGGCCTTTCATCTGGGGGATAAGGCCTTCGGGCATATGCGGCTTTGGAGTGGATCTTGGGCAAAAGGATATGGCTTTTAACAGTATATCAATTATGTTGCTAATAGATTCGTTTTTATTTCATTTTTTGTTCAGTTTTCCAATTCAGAAGCAATTTTTTTCTTTGTTTTTACAAAGTACAGTGGGAAATTATTAGAAGGGTTTAAATACAGTCAAACAGAGCTCATTATTCTACAATTACGTAACAATTTTTAATCTTCTTTTTATATTAACTTTAAATTACCAGCAAATGGCATACCATCTTGAGTCGTAGTCACATGCACCTGTAAAGGGTGTTGACCCATACGGGTTCTGTAGGTTTTTGGGTTGTCCAGGCCTCTGAAGGGTCGTAGACAGGAACAGCCGCTTCTTAAATGGAGTGCAGGTGTGTCTTGCAGTCCCCTTTTTGAAAATCATTGGCGTGGTCATGAATGTAGACAGTAGCAGTCAGACATGGAGAATGTCCTGCTTTTCATATACTTCTGGCCACGGTGGAGTGGCTAATCGGGTGAGTTGGGAGAATTCCCGGTGGGCCGCATCATTCGAGGGGCGGTCGGTCATAGAAAATTAATGAATCTTTGCAGGGGTGTTCGCTCTGAAACATCCCGTCCCTTTAAGAAACGGCACCGGCAGTTTGGGGGCTACCACTTGTCACAAACACCCCTTCGCATTGCTCACAGTTGGTTGAGTCCACCAGAGCGCGTCTTACCAAAAGTCGCGGCGGGACGGAGTGAAAATGGATAGCCAATGGACGAATTGCCAAATTTGTCTCAGATTTTGCTTGCCTTGATCCTAAAAACGATGCAGAGATAAAGCTTAATGGAGTCGCAAGCTCAGCACTTACAGAAATAAGTCACAGTCTGCTTAGGTTTGATGAGAGAGCTACAATAAGCACTTTACAAACGGAACTGTCCAATCTAGCATCCCAGTGGGATAGTCAGAAAGTCCCCTATGGAGGATTTTACTGTCAAGCAGGCGTTGAGATGGTACAGGAAGGCCATGAAGGCCAAGGTGAACCAGACATGGAACTTGAAAACAAGACCCGTTCTTCTTGCAGAAATTGTGTCATACTGTATGTGTTCACCATATCCTGACACAATTCAACCTCTTCACAGATGCCTACCCAGTTATTGGGCTGGCATACACATTTTTGTTGACCCTTTCCTTTTCTCAAGTGAGAGAAGCTTCTCCACATTAAAGGAGCACTTTAATGGCAACAGAAAAAGAAATTCTCATGTCCATTGACTGTGACAAAATAATAAAAAAAGTTACAGAAACTAGCACGCTTCATAGGCTGTTACATATGCTGTAGATTCTGGAATCTGGAGTAATTCTGTATCTATGGTTTTGTAAACTACTCAATGTGAAACCTGGGCCTTTTTTGATCAACACAAAGCTGATATTCTGGTGAATGTAAAGGAAACCAGTGAAAATGATTAACTTCCCACGGCACACCTGACCATTTTATCACGGCACACTGGTCAAAAAACACTGGCTTAAACAAGCAACCCTTTCAGGAGCTGCACCCCCCCACTGTGGCCTGCTTGACTTATAACAGTTGGTCGCATCTTAATATCCTCATATAGTTAAGGTTATTTAGACAATGGAGAGACACAGGGTAAGATTAAATTTGACCTTTGGATCGTATTAGATTGCCATGATTTTATGGCAAGCCAAAAAGCTTAAAACAAGAAAAAAGCAATATCAGAGGATTCCATTCAAAGATCAAGCCTGATGTTTTTAACATGTTCATTTGGCACTTTTCTGATAATAGAGGACTAATACAAATACATTTAAGCTTAAAACAGCTTATCTTATAATTTTACAACAGACCAAAAGATGATGGATGTGGATGTTTAACCAAAATTCAGCCAAGTAGTTTTATTTTCCTCAGTAACTGTGGTGTTTCTGTGAACACAAAAAATTCACATTTTAGAATGTTTTGTCCTCTGAGATCTATGTTTGCATTGGAAAATACAAATGACATTTTAAAAGGGGTATGATGAAAAGATAACATTTCCGGTGTAGGACAGCATAATAAAACTTAAAGAGCATCCTTTGTTACATATAGTTTTAATCTGGAGAGTCAGAGCACATAATAATACCTTATGATAGGATGATGAGATATTATATATGATATGATTGGACAATAACACCTTATATTATGATATAACAAAAATAAGAGGACTATTTTCAAGCCAAACGTTTGCTTGTTAAATCAGACAAATTAGGTGCCAAAGTGTGACGATTACACTGTGACTCTCAAAATGTACATATTGAATTGCTCTTGTTCTCCAGCGCTCTTCTTCTACCGTCTGAAGCTGAAGCATTTACAGCATCACACCTTATTTAACACTAGATAGGGAGTAGGGATGGGCATCTCGATGATGCATTGCACGATACATGGCTCACGTTATCAGTAGTATCAAAAATCAATATATTACAATGGTAAAATGATATTCACACATTTTAAACAAATGTATCTCTTTATTTCAACTTTCTTATGCAGCATTGATAAAATACAGTTTGCTTTTAATCAGTCTTTAACAGGGCTAATAATTCATTAATTTTCCAGCACCTGGTTGCTTTTGGGCTTGAGGGGCAGCTGGAGTCTATCACAGCAACAATTGGGCAGAGGTGGGATACGCCCTGGACAGTCACCACTCCATCTACTCACAGGACAGGCCAATTACTGCAATGTTAACAAACTTTGTTCAAAATCAAAGTAAGCAGAACCTTCCTGCAGAGACACAAACAGTCTTTATTTCCCTAATGCAAAAATTAAGGATATTAAGTATCAAGCTGCTGCACATTCTCATGCAATTCCATAAAAATGAGGGAGAAGCTGCAAACTTTTAATGACAAAACATTTCAGGAACAGACTTTCCAAAAATACAACTTCAAGAACAGCAGCAACAAAAATAAATAAATAAAACAGCAACCTGATTGAACGTCCACGTGGCATTCTTACACGTACATCTTGAGGAAGATCAGCGGATCCACATGATCAGATGTAAGTGAGCTCCTCTGATTGGTGATAATGTCCCCGGCTGTAGAAAAGATTATTTCTGCTGGGACACTTGCTCCTGGAATTCACAAATGTTTTTGGGCTCGTCTTCCAAGGAGCTGGAAACGTGCACCTGAGACTTCCACCACACCAGTGGGTCATCTGTAGGAAGTAAAGAAGGAGCATTTTGGTCATGTTTAACCTCCCTTTCAGCGATTGATGATGCTGCTGCTGCTGCTGCTGTCATGTCATTGTTCTCAAAAGTCTGTCCCAAGAGCTCAACAAGAACAGACTTTCTTTGTGCTGTCATATTGTGGGGCCCATCTGCCTGAAAATCCTCCTGTTTCAAGTAGTCCAAAGGCATCTCTGCATCTGCACCATCCTTCAAAGCTGCAGCCTTTGATACCAGTTTAAAGTATGTGTCTTGCTGTTGTTGAGGTGACAAAAAGAGCAGAGATTTCAATCTTGGGTCTAGAGCTGGTGAAACGCGTAGATCTTTTTTTTTCTCCACTGACAGACTGATATATCTGTGAAAGCTCTTGATGAACAGCTACCTTAATATCCTGAACTACAGCTGGATCTTTGGTAGTGCTGATTGTGTCCCGTAACAGTTGGGTGTGAAGTGGCGCAATGATTGAAATGGTGGTACACTTCTCCTCACACATGATTTTGGTTGCCTCAAGCATCGGTTTAAGGGCTGCAACCATCTCGTCTGTATGTGTAATGTCAGTCTTGGTTAACACACAATCTGTTACATTCTTCCTCACCTTGAAGAAGGAAACAAGCAGAAAAGGGAAAAACAAAATGAACTTTTTCATAAATGTTTTAACAAGATATAAAATTGGTAGTAAACTGGATGCTAAATCTATTAATTTAGATTACAGGTAAAATGTTCCATCAATATATGACTACAGTAGCTCAAATAGTCAAAGTGTCTTGGCCCATCACACAGAACTCCCAATGTTCATGTTTTTTTGTTTGAAATATTATTACTCAAAGCTAACTAAGCCAACTAAAAGATACACTTTTTTTCTACAGCTGTGCTTTAAGATTTAGATTTGTCACTTTTACAGAACAATGCATTTCATAAAAATGTGCCATTTTAATCTTAGTTCTGTGAGAAACAATGCGTTGCCCTTAGAAGCGAAACTCACTGCTGGTGATGACAGTGCAGCACAGATTGCAGGTTGTTGCTCGAGGAACCTGCAGACGATCTTTATTTGCACTATTCCAATGAACTGGCATGTCAACCATGAGTTTGTGAACAGGAGGGCTAAGGAGGCGCTGGCTTTTCTTCAAGAATTCTGTCCCGACTGTGCTTCTTTGAATGAAGGTAGATATTCTTTGTACTTTTGCAAGAGCACTTTGGCAACAGCTGGAACTTTCAGGGCGCGCTGTGACGCAAAATTCACCACGTGAGCGAAACACCGGACATGCTGGTAGCCAGTTAGCTCAGTCACTACGTTTATATTTGAGACGTTGTCGGTGTCAACCGCTGGCTTTTTGTCATCAAGTTTCCATTCATCAGCTACTTTCTGAAGCACTTCTGTTTTGTTCACTCCAGTACCAATTTCAGACATTCCTTTGGTTTGTGGGACTTACGGTTTTATTTCCCACTTGTTTACCGTGTCCGTTAAGTGAGACTGTCGCCCTCGAAGGCCACCCATCATATCAGTCCCACTCTTTCCACGGGCAGCAATTAGTTCTTCGTTTTAGCCCTGGTCTCCTCGTCACTGAAATGTCTGCGGCTGTATTTCATATCTTGGCTCAGTAATGCACACCATATAGCAGAATCCATCGTTCTCAACAGTGTTGTACGAGCGAAGATCCTTAAACATTGATGCAGAGATTGCCTGTGTTATCGCTGAAGCCCGAGCAAAATTAAAAGGGAGCTTAGCCTAGAAAAAAATATATACACAGCGGGTTGTGCAGGCAATTTTCGCTCCACAGCTTTTTCTGTTAACTCTGGTGGTGCTAAAGGATGTGGCTGGGCATGTTTATAGTGCCGTCCATGTAGCGTACTTTTGTGAGGCAGTTCCTGTATACTGTATAGTCTTCATTCAGCTTTGTCCCATCCACACCAAGTCCAAAGTAAGTTCAAACTTTGGATTTAAAACTTGCAGGTGCATCTTACAGCTACTTGACTCCATCATTTTCTCTCGCTGTTGTTTCTTCTTCACCTTGTAGTTTCTCCCCACTCCACTGTCATGCTTGTGAGTAGCGCCTCCTGGTGGACGTCTACAGTATTTAAAAAAAAAAAACGGATTAAGGGAAAGGGGGCCAGGAATCGTTCCTGAGTTGAAATATTGCGATAGTTTGCCATGCCGTTGTTTCGTCCCACCTCTAATGGGGACTACAGGAAACTCAACATGCTGCCAACTGTTTTTAGGTTGTTTTTTTTTCACAGTTTTGAGCAAAGCCTGTTATTTTTTCTAACTACTGCATTGTTAGCACTATCAGTCACTTCTGAGAATAGGTCACAGACACCTAAAATAGCATAATAAAGAATTAATTTTAAATATAAAAAATAAACATACATTTTTATATTTTATATCTATTTTTCCATGTATAAACTTTACATTTTTTAAGTAATTAAAAAAAATACTACATAAGACGCACTGGAGTTTAAAATCAGATTTTTGAGAGAGAAGTGCAACAACAACAAGCCCAGCATAAGACTGAGCGGAGCTTCTTCTTCTGCGTTACTATCAGTAGCAAATACTGATAAAAACACCAACAGTGCCCTTTAATGGTGGGAACATAATACATATATGAGCCTCTTTATTTCAAAAATAAAAATCACTTATAGATATAGAGAAGAAACACGACTTACACTCCAAAAAATTCAGCACTAAAGACATTTTTCTCAGACAAGTAAGACCATCTGTGTTCCTATTTTGCTATAATGATGAATTATCTTGGATGCCTGTGGATTTTACAAATGCCAGCAACTCTGATGCCACATCTGACAGCATGTATGGCAGTAGTGTGTGTACAGTGTTTGACTGCAGATAATCTGTTTTGGAGCTCAAACATACCTTGATACTGCTCTCCTCTGAATGCGAGTTCACTGGCTAATCCCATCTGTCCCGTGCTGCTCACACTGATAATTATCTCGACATACACACTGTGAATCAAACTCTTAGGCTTCTTCAATCCGTGTAGAGTGGAGTAAAATTCAACTCCGCCCTCTATTTTAGTGGGACAAAGTGCTCAAGGTCACTGCCTCATCCCAGAGAGAGGAATTAAAATCCTCTTTCTCCTGGTATATAGTATTGATATTCAGCTCTTTGGGGTGATTCTTCTCTAAATCTCTCCATGAAGGTTTTTGTGTCTGAGAGGAACTTCCAATTACCACTGCCATTTCACTTTGATGTAACCTCATTCTGTCACCAGCATCCTCACAAATCCACTTTTAGTTCGATTTCAAAGTCAAGGAATACATATCTGCCTTTTGTACACATATGTGTGTGCATTTAACAAAAGAAAAAAAACATAGCACACGGTGTATGTCTATTTTGCATTATGTAAATGTTTTTCTACTTTCAAGAACACACCTTTTTTTTAAACACACAGTTGGTAGTACTGTTTTAACCAAACTTTCCCCATAAAAACTGAGTTTGGACATTGTCTCTATTGAGTCATTATTTTTAGCCCAGCATGTAACCTCACAATGAACTGCATGAGTCATATAAAAGTTGTTGAGGTTTTACCATTAGCAGCAGTTTTTTTTTTCTTTAGCAAATGTTATTTTGGCTGAAACATGATGTTTAGGTTCTTTAACACAGCTACAATGTCTATTTGGCAGATCCTGGATTTGCGTGAATCAGTCTGAGTGAGTGTCTGAGACAAACCTACACTTTTTTACCCACTATTGAAAAAGAAATTGTATGAGTCATCAAAGGTTTTAGCATGATTGGTTGCAATCCAGTGTTTTGAATGCGTACACATGAGACAAATCTTTAAATAATATTAATTGATAAATGACCAAAGAAGTCTATTTTAGGTGTTTGGCTCTGGTTCTTACCATTGCTGCACTTTCTGTCCAAATATCTGTTGGAATGAAGAATAAACCATCATCAAAATGTAAAAGCAGATTTAGGCATATGTGTCAGAATCACAAAGCATAATGAGAGAAAGATTTCAGAAAATTTAATCTGTAATACAAGACACAATCAAGTTATGTTTACTTTGTGTGTGTTGAAAACATTTTGTGTGGGGTTTATAACAATGGTTTTCACAAATCACAAAAATTGAGTAAAATAGTGTATAATCACACAGTGTTCCCTCGTTTCTCCACGGGGGTTACGTTCTAAATATAATCCGCGATAAGTGAAATCCGTACAGTGGGATTCCAGATGTTTTAAGGCTGTAAAACTAATCACTAAACTCTTTATACACTTTTCTCTCTTGTTTAAACTCTCAAAGTTCACACCTTCATAGAAAAGGATGTCCACTATAGAATGAAAGCCAAGATCTGATTGCAAAGAAGATTTGTGGAAACGTGGCAACCTGAACGCTTTCAGCACAAACGAGACAGTTTGACAAGCTTCACAGACAATCAGTAAAAAAGTTGAAATGAAATTAAATAACCTGCAAAATCAAATCAAACTTTATTTCTATAGCACTTTCCAATGAAGCATAACACAAAGTGCTTTACATTAAAATAAAACAGATTAAAAACAAGCACAACCATAAAAATGTAGTTTTGTATGTTTTACTTGTTCTACAACAGCTTTCAATCATCATGTATGAGGATCCAAAGGCTTTTCCATTTATGAGATGATAAATACAGTCTAAGAGGATCAAGTATGTTTGTGAAACAAGCTGTGAGAACAAATGCTATACTTCTCTGTAGCTTCACAAGAAGGATTCAGATATGGAGTAGCTGCAGGGAAGACATTAAAAATTGTCAATTCATAAAACAATTCAAAGCAAATATAAAGGGTGATATCATAAATAAATATAAGGAAGTCAACAATATTCATTAATGTGTTTTTTATTAACCATAACATTTACCATGCTCTAAAAATCCTGTTTGTATAAATGTAATTTAGATTAAATGATAAAAGGGTTTTTAAGTCCTTTTTGAACTTTGCATATTGTCATTCATTGTTAAACTTCTATTCTATTCTAAACTTCTATTATACTTCTATTTATGATCTTTAGTTTATTTTTGTATTTTATCAGATTAAAAACAGTAAATAGAAAAGAAAATGAGGCTGGATCTTGGTGTCCTTGCTATTGGGACCCGACCAATCTCCCAGCATATCAGATCTGCCCATGGGCTTCAATGAACACATTCAACGCAAGCTTTAGGCTTCTTCTCAATAATTATAATTTCAGTTTTGACTGTCAAAGAGTAGTGTGTCATAGCTTCATATACCACTTTGTTCTCCCTATAGGTTTTCCCATTGTAGAAATGTGAAAATATTATTTGCCCAAAAGCTATGGATGAACTGACAACTCATCTTGGTATCTAAAATATGTCATGAAGAGCTTTGCTTCAAAGTCTTTGAGCTGTATATTAGAAATGTCCAGTTGAGTGAAGGAGGTCATTACTCTGGCTTTAAGGAACTGGGTGGAAGAAAGACAGTGTTATTCTTTTTTTTTTTTTCATAGAAAACTTGTCCTCAATAAAATGAGGCTCTGATGAAACTGCCTGTAACTGTGCTGCCAATGAGTAGCTTATCATTGACATGAAATAAACTCAATTAATTAAACCATATATTACCCTTGTTTTCTCCGCTTTCGACTCTGAATTAATTAGAGAATCGATTTAAAAGTTTCAGCGATTACTTGCTTCAGCAATTTATGGCTGCTAGCTGCTTCTTTCCTTTTATAGGATAAACTGCAGTTGTAACTCAGTCAAACGTGGTCAGTGGTGTGAAGTCATTAGAAGGGAGGTGAATTTCAATTATTTTCCTTCAACTTGAAATTGTTGCTACAACTCTTCTGTTTATGGTCTTGTCCAGAGAAATTTGAAAAGAAAAGAAAATTAGAATCAATTGCTGTGGTAACACTGTTGGTGCAATAAAAAAAAAAAAGGAGATGAAACGATTAGACAACAGTTTGCAGGGGTTACTGGAAATAATGTATTAGGAGAAAGCATCATGTTAATAAAAAGCTCAAAAATAATCTTCAATGTCACAACTTTTAGGAAGTTCCAGTGAGCTGAGCTCATTCTCATTTGAATGCCACATACACACACACACAAATATATATATATATATATATATATATATATATATAGGCTGCACGGTGGTGCAGTGGTTAGCGCTTGTCACCAATGGGGGACCTTTCTGTGTGGAGTTTGCATGTTCTCCCTGTGCATGCGTGGGTTTTCTCCGGGTACTCCGGCTGCCTCCCACCGTCCAAAAAACATGCTTCATAGGTTAACTGGTCACTCTAAATTGTCCCTAGGTGTGGCTGTGAGTGTGCATGAGTGTGTGATTGTGGCCCCAGCGACAGACTGGGAACCAGTCCAGGGGTGTCCCTTGCCTTCACCCAGGAGTGGCCGGGTTAGGCTCTGGCAACCCCGTGACCCCAAACGGGATAAAACGGTTTGGAAGATGAATGAATTAATATATATATATATATTAAGCATTGACAGTATTTAGAGATTGACAAAGCATCTGTGACGTCACCCATAGAAAATGCCTTACCTCTGGTTCCAAGAAAATGAAGTCAATTCAGTCGCCATGTTTCCGCGGTTCGGACTCCACCATTTTAGAACCGGACGATGTTAGCAAGCGGTGATTGGTCCGAGTCAGTCTGAGTCATTGTTTCTATGGCAACCACTCTTGCCAGTCAGGAGTGAGCTTGTTGGAAAGCCACACTCCTTCAACGGAAAGTGGGCTCGAGAGAATCTGTCGGTCAAATGTTCCGAACGTTTTACTGAAGCATCTGATTGGTCAGTTTCTATCTTAAATAACTTGCAATAAAGAAAAAAATCATTTAAAAAAATATCAGGTTTAGCAAGAGCGTGTTAAAAAGAGGTACCGGAGCAAGAATGGGAATTCTGACAATTGTAATGACTTTATTTCTTCATAGAAGTCTATGGGAGTTTGGCTTTCTGGGACCAGTGGGTACTTCCTGTTTGGAACACCAAGGGGGAGGGGATAATTAGTGCAGTTGTCTCTACATACTGTCTGTGGTTTTAAAGGCATGGTACAAGATCTTCAGAATTTATCAGTTGTTCTCTGGTATAAATTAACTATCCTTGTGGTATAAAATGTCCTTTATTTTGACATAATTTCATTCTCCCTCCCCTTTTTTTAAACATGTTGTAGGGGTTCAAACACATTCAGAGCAGACCTTGACTGTGATATTATCTTATCAATATATATATTTGACTATTGCTCAGCAGAAGACCGAACAAAGATAAGGCAACAAATGAATAATGACACAACTTTTTGGGAGTTCCAGTGAGCTAAGCTCATTCTTATTAAGACACCAAAAAGGTAAACGAATCATCTTGATGACCAAGTTAAAACTTGGGTGTTGTGAAAAGCAGTATCGCTGTCTTCCAGACAAGTTACATCAAAAACATTTTAATGGTTACTTAATCTGCTCTTTGGGTTGCAGTATATTCAAAAACCACAGCCATCAAAACATTACTATTTTGTAATAGCGTAATGTACAAGGAGGAATAAAATACAGAAAAAATATGTATATCGCAACATTTCAATACATTTAATGACACACTTTCTTTGCAAACTTAAAGTAGCAGAAGCTGTAGCTTGTTTTCTCAGTGTGTTAACATGCACGGTTTTAAATGAAGGGTTAGTGGTTAAAAGAAATATTTAGACAGAGAATTACAAAAGTTTAACAAAATTAGATTGCCATGGCAACTGGCAGATAAACACTCAAAGCAAGTTTGGGATTTCAGAGTAAAGCTACGTACACACTGCCTTTGGCCACAAGCGTTCAAGCAGCTTCTTCCAATGAAAAGTCTATGTGACATTTTGGGCTTCTGCGTTCAAAACTCTCAAATTTAAACATAGCTACACAAGTTTCTAAAACTGTTTTCGGGATCTGTATGCAAAACTTCTGGCCATTGAACCAGAAATTTTGTACCAAATGTTTAACCAAATGAAACCAGGTCAAACTTGACCAACCAGGGACTCGAATTTGATAGCAACATTTGGATTTGGTTTATCTGGTGAATCCAGACACTACGATGAGTCTGACAACGTCTTTGTTTGTTTTTCCAATGAAAAAAAACCAAGGCCGCTCTCCTGACATGATGGTAATCCATTGCAAGGACACTTTCAAAGAATCGAACCATTTCCGCTTTATTCCCAAACTCTGAGTTTTGCATCACTTCAACGTTTTGCACCAAGCTTCTTCCAACTGTTGATGGTGGACATGTGCTAGTAAACAGTAGAAGAAGAAGGCCCTGCTTGCTTGTTCATTATGAACACCATCAGGATGCTTGGTGTGTACGTAGCTTTAGAGGGTACTTTTATACAATTCACAGAAAAAAAAAATCCATCAATATTCCTTCCTTGTGTGCTACACCCCTGCAAGCATTTCTAGATTTGTGTTTATTATTGCATGACACCTTTCTTGATGTAATCTTTATTCTGTACGCATGCCCTTCTTTTTAACTCCTAACATGTAATGATGGCAATTTGTGTTTACATCAGCATTTTAGGCAACACAGCATTGGCTCTTATAAAGGTTACTTGTGCTTTGTTCATCCATCTGAGAAAACAGTAATGATAAAAAAAAAAAAAAAAAAACCTTCCTCAAAAATAAATCTGCCACTGACAAATGAATCTCTCAATACTTTTAAATACAAATCTGCTATTGATGCAAACTGTGCTTTATTTATGTTACTCTTTTTCTGGGCTTCCTAAACTGAAGTGTCATGTGCATGTTAACATACTGATTTCTGCCCACACAAATTTACAGAAATATGAATAACGGAAATTCAAGATTTCCTTTAAAAGATTCGATCCCTAAAGTTAAAAAAATGAATATATAGTGTAGTGTCAGGATGTGTCCATTGCTGTGCAAGTTCTATTGTTTAAATTGAGTAGATGTTTTAAGCTGGGATTGCTTGCATCCTGGCTGCAGTTTGTTGCTTACATGTCCCCGTCCAGGAGCTCACATGATTTTCATATTGAATTGTACTTGTGCCTCAGCTGGACTGGTCTCCTCTGTTTCCTCCTTACGTGGCACATACTCAACTTCAATACTTGACTTGGTGTTGTCTTTCCCCCTACTCCAGAGGAATAGGATTACGAGACAGAAAAGTACCACTCCAAGGAAAGAAATAAATCCCATGGTGGTTGCAATGATTAGTGTTTTTACATCAAAGGGAAATTGAACCGTGGCCCGGGTCACGTTAGCACCTTCATCACTTGGCTGGTTGGAAATGAATGCAAATGTCTTGTTTGGTTGGTGAGGCCAGTTCGGGGAGTAGCTATGCACAAAAAGGTGTGCAGCTTTGGTGTCATTGCCTGCTGCATTACTTGCAATGCAAAAGTAGGTGCCATTGTCTTGGATTTGGGCGTAGCGTACCTCCAGTGAACCGTCAATCGACACAGAAAGTCTTGTCCCCATGGTCTTGGTGGTGATATATTCCTTTTTTGGAGTAACCCAAATTATCGCAGGAACTGGATTTCCCTCAGCCTTACAACCAAAAGTAACTGTAGTTCCTTCATCTACATGACTTTCTTGAACCAGGTAATCCACAATCTTTGACGTTTGGCAGACAAAGTAATCGAGAGGGAGTATATCTGGAAAATCTTTGAACTCTTTTCCTTCAACAACTGGAGGTGAAGCACATATTGGCTGTTGTTTGTTAAAGTTGAGCCTCCACCGACGGCGGAAGACCCAGAGCAGGCGGCAGTCGCAGGCCAGAGGGTTGTCGTACAGAGCAAGGGTCTCCAGGTTTCCAACGGAATGAAAAACAGACTCTTCTAGAGTGCTCAAGCTATTGTTTGATACATTAAACACACGGAGATGGTTGAGCCCTTTAAAAGAGTAGGGCTCAATAGCTACCAATTTCCCACCAGCCAAATAAAAAGCCTGGAGTTTCTGTAAATTAAACATTTTGTTCCCTTCCACTGTCTGAATCGGGTTGAAAGACAAATTCAGAAAACGAAGATGCCTCAGGTGATTCATGGCTTGATATGGGATGGCACTAAGATTACAATTTGTAATGGCCAATGATGTGAGATTTAACCCAAACAAGCATTTTGGTGTCATGGTATCCAGGGTTGGCATGTCAGAGATCTCCAGCACTCTTAGTCTATAGAGCCTTTTGAAAGAGTAATCTCTTATGACAGATACATTAAGATAACGTAATCGGAGCGACAACAGATTATGCAGATGGCTAAGGGCATCGGTGGGCACTGAGGACAATTTGTGCCCCTCAATATTTAGGCTTTCAAGGTTGCTCAGGCCATGAAATGAACGAGGTGAGATGAAGACGAGGTCATTGTCACCAACTTCCAAAGCCCTCAGGTTGTATAGCTCTTGGAACATGTAGTCTAACAGAATGACAATTTTATTCTCACTTATATCCAACTGTGTGAGGTTGACCAACCCTGTGAACACCCCCAGTTGAATAAGCTTTAGCTGGTTGTTGCGTAGACCAAGGGTCCGAAGGTTCATGAGGTTGCCAAATGCCCCTGGCTCCACGGATGAAATAGTGTTTTCATTGAGTTGCAGTTCCTCCAACAGAGGATAGTTAATGAACTCCTCAGGCCCCAGGGTCTTTAGACGGTTCTTGCTGAGGTCTAATAGCCTCGTTTCAGTTGGGATACCCTCAGGAAGAGCTGCCAGTCTCCGTCGATGACACACGACTGAACGCTCTTGACCATTGCATTCACATCGGGAAGGGCAGCCAGTGGTGGAGCCAGAAAGGACGGTGCCCAGCATAAGGATCAAGATGGGCTGCCAGCATGCCACCAAGTAGCTGTGCCCAACTGTCTCCCCAAACACCATCCTTCTGCTTGCCTGTGGCGATAAAACACAACAGAGATGTAGTATTATAGATTTGAATGGATATGAGAAAGAAAACAAAGCTTTTCAAATCCAAAGAACTTTATTTGTCCTTGAGGAGCAATTCTTTTCAAGGTGCAGCCAGTAGCTCTTTGGAAAAAAAAATCAACATCCCATAGACAGATTATAAAACAATACTATAATTCCTTGATACGAGGAGAGGCACTATAGTACACAGTAAAAAATAGCTAAAAGAGACAGTAGTGTGTGTATATTCAAGCTTTAACAATGAAAAGTATATTTTTTGAGTTGACAAATACATAAAACCATCCAAAAATTACCCCAAAAAACAAGAGCATCCAAGTGTTTAATGCCAAATGAATGTGTTCAGTAGCATTAAAGTTTTTTCTTTTCTTTAGACAGTCAGGCACTACAAATGTCCCAATAACACATTTACAACAACAGATGTTTAAAAAGTTAAGGTGGTATGAAGCCTCATTCACAAGTAACCACCTTCAATGAAAGGCACCTTCTGAGATTCCACATTGCGTTCTAGCACTGCTACGCAGGTTTTTAAGGCCGATTTTGGGCTCCATGTAGAAAACGTCCATTAAACGTGCGTTGAAAGGAACTTTGACCAATCGATGACTCAGACGATGACTTTGGTAGTGATGTACGAATGATGTCCCTTTTGAATCACAGAAGAGCCAATCATTTCAACATTGGAGGAGAAATTAATAATTGCAGTTTGTGCTCGACTTGAAAGATATAAACACAAAGAAAAAGTTTGGAGCAAGATTTGTGAGATTTTCACCGCTTCAACATTCCGCACCAAGTCTCTTCCTACTGCAGGTACATGTGCTAGTATCAGGTAACAACAGTCTACCATGTGTTAAAGAAAGCGCATTTTTGTGCATTAATATTAAATACACTTGAACCTTTGGTTTTTGTAAGAGCCCCTATGTTGCTTTATATTCTGCACTTCAAATGTTTCTGTAGTCTTACCCTGTTTTTCATACTAACTGGGATCTTAGGGTTTGTGGCTAAATATAACGTAACTCGAGCTAAAATTGGTTAGCTCTTGAAACACTTGATAAAAAAAAAACAGTAAACACCCATCATTTTCATTTCATCTGCACAGCTGAACCCTTTCGCATAGGGTTTCATTATGGAGCCTTTCCTCTCAAGTAATGGAATCAACCAATCAATAACAGGGCTTGGTCACACAATGTAACCACCCCGCTGCGTTTCTGACTTCTGAGTGTGCTGGAAACAATTACTGTCAATACCGCCGACACATTGTGTCTGCCAGCAAAAAGCTATTTTTTTAATTGGCAGCCAAAAAAACGCTTTGATATTTCTTGATGTAGTTTCTTCTAGCATTTGTGAAATTAATATATCCTGTGCCTTTGCTTAGTTGTTGACCTTGTACTGATGTAATACACAGCTAGCTGCCAAAAGGTGATAGATGGCAAGAGACGGAGAGAAAGAGGCGGGGAGAAAGAGGGAGATTGTCAGTGGGTTTTGTTGTCTTTATTTGATTTTGACTCAGGGACTCCGGCTTTGTAAAAGGTTCATTTTTATCTTGTCACATCAATCATGTTTTCCAGGCTAAGCTTTTTCTTTGCAACGAAACCTTATTAGAACTTAAAATCTATTTCTGCTCCAGAAAAATGGTTAGTATGGAAATAAAAAGAAAACTTTTTTTTTATGATTTCAAGGATTTGTTCTCACTTTTCATTTCACTGGATTTGGGTTTCCCTTTATGACGATCAATCATAATTTTAAATGAACTTTTATATTTACATTGCTCGTTAGCACTTGACATTTGTAAAATATATTTTGGAGCATTCTAAGCCCAAATAATTTAAAATATACAATACAGAGAACTTAAAATGATGTAACTTTTTTGCACCAGCAGAAATATTTGGTTTCCTGTGAACCAAAGTCATCTTAATGATTCCTGATCAATTGATACCTGATGACCTTCCAAATTAGACTCTCTATGGATCTGTTTCCCTTTTTTCCTTCTTATTCCTTTGCACAGATGCATCTTACCAGTTTCAGGAGTAACATAATACAAAGGGATGTATTACAGTGATATGTTGTTTTTTTTCTTCTCTAATGAGTTGGCATTTCTAATTATTGTATTAATATTTCTTTCAGCATATGTTCAATTACTTATATTATAGATGATTTACTACCCAAATTTAATTGTTCTAGGGAGTGGGAGACCACACGTGTTTTCACGTGTTAAGGGTGTGGCCTTTCATCAAGCTCACTCCTGATTGACGAGAGTGGTTGCCATAGAAATGTTGACATGACCAACTTAGCCCAATTACTGCTTACTGACGTCATCTGGCTCCAACATGGTGATGTTTATGCCACAAAAAATGGCGTCTGAATTGACTTCATTTCATTGGAGTGGGAAGTAAGTCACTTTCAATGGTTCCAGTTCTCATATACAGACAATGGTTTCATTCATTCATTCATTCATTTTCCAATCCGCTTTATCCCTTTCGGGGTCACGGGGCTGCCGGAGCCTAACCCGGCTACTCATGGGCGAAGGCAGGGTACACCCCTGGACTGGTCGCCAGTCTGTCGCAGGGGCCACAATCACACACCCATCACACACCCATGCACACTCACATTCACACCTACACCTATTTGGGTTAACACAAAAAGAACCAGATAATTTTCCTGATAGAAGATAACCCAAAATACATTGTTCTGTTTTTTTTCCAAACAAGTCTTTTTCATATAACCATACTAAACAAAATGTTCCGGTTATCATTATTTCTGGTACTGTAATATTTTTATTACTTCTTACCTTTTTAACTCTCATGGCCCTTTTCTTAACCTAAAATAAACTGCTACATTTGTCACTTAGGATTATTATGTTTACATCTGAAATATTATGATGACAGTAACTTGAAAGTCCTCCAGGACTCCCGTGACACAGTTCTGAGACAACAATAATATATGGGATTACTTTGAGAACTCGTAACCTGTAATATCTGATGTATTACACCTAAGGCATTATTTGCACAATACTGCCTGTTCCCTCATAGAATCCTGTGTAAAGAGGGTGCAGGATTATGAGTGCCTAACCCTTTAGTGCCAGATAAATCACTGGCAACACCTAAGTACCACATGTTCTTTGGCGTTTTGTAACTCTTAGACTGTTTATGTAATTAACGTGAATAGCTGATTCTGACTCACAGTAAGCAGTTTTGCACCGATACGCAACACATTACTAACATAAAGTGTTGCACAACGACATAATCGACAGAATCGGCTGATTAATGATGATTACGCAAGCAGTTTACTACTGTAAAGTGTTACATATTATTGTAAAGCTGCTTTTCTGCTTCAGAATCCACCAGGGTTACAGTGTTTGCATGAATGGTTGAAGAGTTACATTAGCTGAAAGAATGTCAACACTGGAGCCAAAGTTTTGGTGTTAAAGGGTTAATAATGAGTCATTCTTAAGAGAAGCTATGCCATATTTTCTCATTAATTACCCAATTTTACCAATCTCATCAAGCAATCATGAGTGGTAATAAAAGTGGGTGACTGTTAAATGATTGTTTGTCCCACAGCTGATGGTGTCTTTGTAGTCCTTTGCATGCATTTGCAATCTGAAACTAAGCAGACTCGGTCCAGACCAAATTATTTTTCTAATATAAATACACCCTTAGTCACAGCCTCGACTTAACTATGCAAAAAAGAAAAAAAAAAAGAAAAGAAAAACCACAACTTATACCCTGAAAAATGTTGTAATATTAAAACATGTTCCATCAGTGCAAACTAACCGCAGTTTTTATTACAATAATGACTATAAAAAATGTGCAAGTGAGTGATGGTTTGCATCACTTCTAGTTTCCAACATTAAATTAGGTTTTGAGCTTTTACATAACAGTAATAATGTAATAAATAATACCAACTGTGCAGCTGGGTCAGACATTTAGTAACATTGCACAAGCTGTGTTTATTTCACAGTCCGTCCATGTGAAGTTTCTTGTGCTGTGATCTTTAAAAACTGATTTTTACCTTTTTCTTTTTCTTTATGAAATCAGTGCTTCCCATTCATCCTTCGTTAGCATTGAGAAAGGGAAACCCATAAGCGGACAAACCCTTTTTCCACGTTTTGCATTGTCTCAGTGGACCTCAGCTTTCAGTGAGGAAACAAAAGTCTGTGCTCAACGTTAGTCTTTGACTGGGTGCACAGTCTTGTGAGGTTTGATACAGGTCAAGCAGTGGAAAAGGTGTGCACTTCATGGCTCACTGCATGTCTGCAAGCTGCTTACAGACAAATGAACTTTATGCATCAGTGCATGCATGCCTTTCAGATGTATGAAGTTATTAAATACCTTTTGCTGTAAGTAATGGGATAATAATGACTGTTTTTTTTATTGGGCTTTCCATTAAAAGAGCTCTGTACAGCCTAATCTCTTTTGTTCTTTAAAAGCATAAAACAAGAATAATTCACATAAAATACCTACATTAAGGTTAATGTCCTTTTCCTTGTTTGCTTTTTATTTTCCCTGAGCATTGAGTCCATGGAAATCACCATTTACTACAGAAAAATAGACACTGTGTGTTTTTAGTGCCTTTATGTTGTAGTAATTTTTACAACATTTCAGTCTGGTCTCAGAGAATTCTTAATTTATGTAGTCTTCCTTCTTCATGCCAGTCCAACATTTTTGTGATTATGACAGCAGCATTCCAATTATAGCATTACCATCGTTTTATGAATTTTGGAATGAACAATGGGCTCATTAGCATGCCTCTTATACATGAATGGTTGCTTCAGTGGAAAAGATTTACCAAACAAGCACTGACAACCCCAGGGTTGTTCAAACAACAGGATAGACGTAAGTAAAAAGAAGGATGAAAATTGAAAGAATTGGAAAGCACTTCACTAATGAAGATGTAGTGTGTATTTTTGCAGCTAAAAGTAAGTTAACAGATTGCATGTGTTACACCTACAACTGCAGCTCTCTATTCCAACTGTAGTTTCATTGCTTATATGAAATGATCAACAGAGATCCAGAGACATTTTGTATGAAGCTTTTCAGATCTTCAGATAAAGTTTTCAGCTAATCATTATCCTCCAGCTGGATGAGCAGTCTGATATGAGAAATCCTATGAAAACCAATCGCCCATGAAAGTAAAATTTAACAGCCTCTGGAAAGCTAAAGGAAAAAAAAAAACTGTGGACTGATTATCCACCACTCCAGAATCAAACAGTCAGAAAATGGCAAAATTATTCAGCGCATAGGAATTGCTTGTTGAAATGCAGCAGCAGGGGGTCATCAAACTCTCAACCTCTCCGTTTTGACGGAACGTGTTTGACAGAAGTGTCTGGTACCCTCAAGGGCTGTCAGGTAAGAAAGACACATTTGCTTTAGAAGTTAGTTCACAGAAAAATTCCACACCCAGGATTATTTTAAGAGATCAAGGGTGGCAAGAAAAGCCGCATTAATGCATGGGAATTCTGTAGGGCAAAGACAAGTAGGGAAACTCTCTTCAAAATATAGTTTTGCAGTTATTGAAGTGCTTAAATGGTCCATGTGCATTTTGAAGTACAAAATACCTGAAAGACATTATTAAAAGTTCCAAAGGAAAAACACATTTTTGCAGATCTATTCAAAAACTCTTGGACCAATCCAGCAAAAGCAATGAATCCAAAAATAATGTCAAGTAAAGGTCGGGGTTCGGACTAACTGCTGCCTGTCTGTGAGCATGAAATGATAAACTTGAATGAGTACCGGCACTAATTTTCAGTTATTCCACGCACGAGGCTACAGATTTTTGAAAGACAAAAACCTACGTGCAAAAGAGTTGTTTATAAAATAAATCAGAGGGAAAGTGAAGCCTTTGCATCTATACTGAATAGATTTTTGGATGAATAGATGCATAAGTAAAGCTGAAGATGAAAAGGCCCTTGAGAGTGTATACACATACACTAACCATAAATGCCCGGTCCTTCTACCAAAACAGCACTAGCGACTGTGTTTTAAATTATTTAAACAGAAAAGTTTACCGTTTTTGTTTTTAGTTGCATCACTTACCATTTAAATGAAATGGCTCTTACAAATGAATATTTAATCCACTGTACTAACATCAACGTTTTGGCAGTGACTGGCTAGAAAAATGATCAGCTTTTTGCCAACCTCAATGAAACATTTATGGAAACAATGATAAATTAAAAGAATAAAAGGCCTACAGCGTATTTTCAACAACATCAGAGATTTGAACAAACTCATGTTAGCCAGATAACAGTTCCTTCTAAATTACCATATTTCTTGCACTATAAGGCACACCTAAAAACCATGTCGGAGCGATTTTGAGAGGTACACAACACTCTGTCAAAATGTTTGGTTGGTTGTTATTGTTCATACGCTAACACGGCTAATGTGTAGCAGTGTTGGACTGTGTTTTTTTAAGTTACTAACAAGGTTGAGAGTTAGCGTTGTCACAGTAACATTTGTTTTTTATGTATTGGTCTGATTTTTAAGTGTTGCAAACAAGGTTGGAAGTTTCAGGTATCGTGAATTCACTAATGCGGCTAACGTGTAGCTGTTTTTTTTTATTTGTATGTGTTACTAACAAGGTTTGGATCTATGCTGTAGTCACAGTAATATCTATCTTAGTAGTATCAGTCTACACAGTAACGTTTGTTTTTCAGGTATTAGTCTGATTTTTTAAGTGTTGCAAACAAGGTTGGGAAATACAAATATTGTGAATGCACTAACACTTTTGACACAGCTAACGTGTAGCTTGTCAGACTGTGTTTTTTTAAGTGTTACTTACGAGGTTGGGAGTTAGTGTAGTCACAGTAATGTTTGTTTTAGGGGTATCAGTCTGTTTTTTAAGGTGTTGTAAACAAGGTTGAGAGCTACAGGTATACAGCTAACACTTCTATGTAGTTAGCTTGTAGTGTGTTCCAAACAAGTTCTAGAGTTACTGTGAAGGCAGTTGATAAAGCTTCACTGACTGACAGAGTCTCTGATTCTTGCCTTAAAGCTTAGTGTGGCTTATATATGACAACATTTTGAAAATAGACCATTCACTATGGTCGTGCGGAAATGTATTTAGTGAAAGCAAAAAAATATACAAAATATGTTTTTTTTTCTAAATTTTGCAATATTTACTTTTTATATAATAAAATCGATGTATAATCTCATGATTTGATGCGTTCGTGAAGCTAATCTAAATATGAATACCATTATGGTAAACGTAATCAATAAATGATATTGCCTTTTTAAAATAAACACCACAATACGTTTAAACCTTCATCTGGATTGAAAATGCATTATTCATGCTTCATTGCTGTTGAGGTATGCCTCTCATCTTCTTGTTGCACGTAGTGTTCAAACCTATGCAGGACTAATGCTTCATTCAAAGGAATCCCAAAGGGGCGCAGCAAAAGTGATTCAGAAAAAATGGGATCAATCAATGTAGCACAGAGCATGTAATTGATGCAGAGGGTGTCTCATCTCCTGTTTGGTCAGTGGACGAGTTCTACCTAATCAACTCTGATCCTCCTAAGTGCACCTAAAACTTCATAATGACAGGAAACATCCATAGCTTCATGGACAAAATGAGCAACAGTTTTGCAGTTTATCTATTTTCTTCTCTTTGGAGACTTAAGCCTTCTAAACTAACTGATTTTTACTTTTCAACCTATTTATCTAAATTTAACAGCTTTTGTGAGCAATTAACAATAAATAAGGTACAATGTCAGGAATTTTGTAGAAGCAGACCCAATCCTCATATTCATACAAACATAAACAAGATGTTTTGCTGTCATTTACTCTTGGTTTCCATATCCTAGTTCCTAGTTAAAGGAGAATTATATTGCTTAATTAAAAAAAAAAAACAAGTTAAAAAGGATATGTGCATCATGAAAACATTTAATCTTTGATTCCTTCTATTAGTTTGCAATTTCTTTTATGTTTAGCTTTCACTCTAACATGGATTTTTTTTTCTCTAAAAATTAAAAATGAGTTCTTTAGAATTTCATAGATTGATGGCCTTCTGTCTTGTTTTCTCAAGTGACTCGTGCTTGACTCTTAAATTTAAATCTGACATTCTTCTTTTTTGTTTACTTCAGTTTTCACTGCTTGTTAGTTGACTCTGCTCCAGTTTTTGTGATTTTTTTTTCATTATCCCCCTTTTATTTAGAAATAAAAGAGAGATTTGCATATTTAGCAAATAGCACAAAATAGCTTTTAACACGTGAAAGTATAAAACTATTGATGTGAGACAAATTTCATTTATTGTTATTTAGTATCTCCATTGTGGACACAAATGGTTACACAGCCAATAAAAAAAGAAGAATCATACTAAGCCCATCATGATTAATGGTGTCTAACAACATGCATTCCAAAAAGAGTGTCGCACCACTTTGTAGTTTTGGGACACGCCATGTTGGAGCTAGAAGACGTCAGTGAGCAGTGATTGGTTTGAGTCGGTCTGAATCAACATTTCTGAGGCAACCGTTCTTGCCAATCAGGAGTTAGCTTGTTGGAAGACCACACCCCTCCATTGAAAGTGAGTTCTGAGAATCTGTCAAACATTTTGTACGTCCAACTTTGGACCACTAAGTTTTATCGAGGCATCTGATTGGCCAGTTTATAACTTGAATAACTTTCACCACAGGAAAAAATATCATGTAAAAAATATTAGGATTAGCAAAGACATGTTAGAGCGAAAATGGTCATTCTGACAAACAGAATATGAACACGAGGGGGGAGGGGTCACAGTCCAATTTTCCAGTACAGCCAATGGCCCCAACTAACCACAGAACCTCCTAAATTCTGTCTTAGGCTGAAATTATGTCTAATTTAAACAGGACATTTTCTGTTAGAATATGCTAATGTATGAAAAACAGACAATTTCAGAAACGCTAACGTTATCTTACAAATAAAATTACTGCATAAAAACAGAATAATTCAGATAGAGTTGAAGAAAATTGTTGCCTCATGAAGAATCAAGTCATTTTGTGTTCCTGTACAGGAAAATAATAAAACATGGCTCCAGCCTCATTTATGATTGCTTTTCAATTGAATATGCATGTGGTATGCATTTAATTCCTCATATGTTAGATATTTCTATCAAATTCTTTGGCCTTTAATCCAAGACATCAAATGATTACTAGGTGTTTTCCAGAAATAGTAGGTCTTTTTGCATTGCACTGGTCAGGGAGGTCACAAACAAAGTGTGGGAATTTCTCACTGACCTCCTATGTGAAACTCAAGAGTTTCCGAGCGGCTGCTGCCCACAGCTTTATATAGGGGGTCGGTGAGAGCCGCAGAGACTGAACCAGGCTGGAGAGCCAAAATAATGAAGTGGAGATGCCTGAAAGCTGAACTGAAATAAATGGTCCACATTTGTAGTGTGCCTATTAACTTTCTCTAGCTCTACAAAGTGGATCCCAATGAGTTTTGGCTTCACCAACTCACAAGCATCCCTTTTTATTTTGTGAATTTATCTCTCTAAAAGCTTAGTAGAGACAATGACACTGTTGAGAATACTGGGAACAACTTTGGGGTTCAGGGTTTTACCGAAGGACACCTTCCTGCATGAATCTGGAAACTGAACCACCAATCTTCCAAGTGAAAGTTGACAACTCTACTAACACGACTGCCTCGGGGTGGCTGTGTATCGGATGATAGCAAAGCTGGAGGATAGATGAAGGGTGGTGCAATGATGCAGTGAGCCATTATACTGGTATGAAATAAAGGACTGAAAAATAAGTCTAAGATTTGATTGATTATCCAAACATACTCCATAATGCCATTTTGTATTTTGGCATAATATTCATTCATTCATTTTCCAATCCGCTTTATCCCTTTCGGGGTCGCCGGAGCCTAACCCGGCTACTCATGGGCGAAGGCAGGGTACACCCCTGGACTGGTCGCCAGTCTGTCGCAGGGGCCACAAACACACACCCATACACACTCACATTCACACCTAGGGACAATTTTGGAGTGACCAATTAACCTCTGAAGCATGTTTTTGGACAGTGGGAGGAAGCCGGAGTACCCGGAGAAAACCCACGCATGCACAGGGAGAACATGCAAACTCCACACAGAAAGGTCCCCCAGCCAGGACTTGAACCGGGAACCTTCTTGCTGTGAGGCAGGAGCGCTAACCACTGCGCTACCGTGCAGCCCTTGGCATAATATGTGCTTTTTTTTTTTTTTTTTTAGTAATGCCAGAGATTTGGTAAAACACACAATTCTTGTTGTTTGCAGCAGATCTGTTTTCCTAATTTACCAACTGTTTAACAACAGCACTACAAAAGAGTTTCTTCTTTCATTTACATCAATTCATCCTGAAAGTAGAGTCGGATAAGCTGGAAATTACACAGACCTTATCCCTTACTCACCATCAGGGAATATAGGATGATTTGGGCTGAAGCAAAAAGAAAAAGCTGAGTGCTGCACTAAAGGCAGTTTCACTTCCAAAATGCTTGTTGCAGCCCTTCAAAGAAAGCACTCCAGCTTTTTCAGCATTCTACAGCAAATCTTGACAACCTCAATGATAACATTTCATTTTATAGTTCTTAGTACAGATTTTTTGTACCAATGAGAGGTTCTAGGTGCAAAGCAGGAAACTAATATTTTTTCTTGCCATGAGAAAACAGTGGACCAGAGCCCCAAATAGTGGAACACTCTTGTACAAATGTGGTCAAACAAAATGATAATTCTTATTTATTTACAAAGAAATATGAATTATGAGCTCAGGAGCAACGACAGCAAAGATAAGCTGTTGTCAAGAACAAGGCCAAAAGCCTGGAGCTGTGATGGTTCTTGCAGTGTATTTGGCGAGGCTAATTAAGTCATCTGTCACGCCAACAATAATACATAGAAGGGTGTTTAAAGCAACACACACTGCTTAATGTTGATGTCTTTCCCAGGACATTTTGACACAATGGTGGAAAACCACTTTCTGCACACATCAATAAGGGGTGGCTGCTAGAAGAAGAAAAAAGGATTGGAGGCGCTGGCCTTTAACCACGGCTGGTTCCCAACACCAAATGTGGAAAAATAATGAAAGATGGGACAGAAACCTGCTCAAGCTGTTGCACTGGTAGAGGCGCTTTTAACCGCTTAACACCAGCACTTTAGCTCCAGTGTTTACACTTTTTCGACTATTATAACTCTTCAGCCGTGCATGCAATTAACATAATTCCAGCAGATTTTGAGGCGGAGTACTGTACTTTGGGCTAGTATCTGTATGTGTTGCATATCGGTGCAAAATTGATATGAAAATCCACTTTTCTCCATGTCAGAATCAGCTGATTCATGTTGATCGTGTGAACAGCTGAGGAGTTATGATATGTCAGAGTGATATCAGTGCCAAAATGAGTGTTATTAAAAAAGAATTTGCCCCCAAGAAACACCCTATCATCAAATGTTAAAACTAACATGAATATTCTGCTTTCATTCACACATTTGTCTAAATCTATCACTGAGCCTGTATCTTTTGTCTGAATAATCCATCCCCCACATCCATACTGATTTGGTCTCATGATTATTGCACAGATGTGTTATGAGATGGTTATTATAAAACGCTACACCAAACTGTGCGGTTTTAGTGTTCTGAATGAGGGCTTGGGAGGGATAGTGTTAGTCTCTGATGTGACCACCATTTGTCTCTTACAGTCCGACACGTCTCCTTCTCACCAAGCCCATCCCATTGTTGTGCTAATGTTTGTTGATCGTTTCTCCACTCCTTTTCAATCGAAAAGCTGATCCAGAACATGGATGACTCATGAGCAGAACACCTCTCAAAGTGTTGCTGAATGTGAGGTCAAGAGCCCCATGAGGACATTAAGCCTTCAAAAGAGTTTCACAGACTGTTCTGGATAGTCTGTGTACAAATGTTTTGATTTTTCAAACTGAATGCTGCTGCAGCTGTCCGAGTGGCTTGTTTCTTGGAGGTGAAGATGCTGGATGTGGAGGTCCTGGTCTGAAAATGGTTACAGACTGTTTGCAGTTGTGAGGCTAGTTGGATGAGAAACAAGCATTCAATGCAAAGACAACAGCTCTGGTGGACATTCCTGCAGTCAGGATGGCAAGTGCACACTGCCTCAAACCCCATGACACCTTCATTGTGCTGTGTGATGCAACTGCACAGTTTAGGCCTTAGTCACAACTGCCCTTACGGATGGATACGGACTGTCTGCAGGCAAAAAGAAAATGGACAAACCTGTACTTTGGCACGCAGGTGGCCTGCAGGAAAAATCAAGATCATAGATTGTTCAGTGAATCTGTCGAATGAAAATTATGCCAATTCTTTTGTATGGGCTGCAATCGACACGTCATATGTAGAGAAACACTTATACAACCAGGAAAGGTGAAATTCCTTTGCATAACCCTCAAAACCTGGGCACTGCACAAGGGCCCGTTAGTGCTGCAACTTACATTATCCTTACAAATACTGCACAATACACTTACAACACACACAGCAATCCTCTGTACCATTTTTATGACATCCCTTTAGGTGTCCATTCGAACCTCAAGGGAACTGCAAGACACACCTGGGCTCCCCTGAAGATGCGGATGCTCATGTCTACAACCCTCCACGGGCCCGGACAACCCAAAGAACCCACAGGGTTTGTAAAGGTCAACCCCCACGTTGGGGTGCATATGACTCAGGCTTTAGACATTTCATTGTGGTCATCCGAGGACACACCTGTGCAATAACCATGCTGTCTAATCAGTATCTCTATATGCCACGCCTGTGTGATAGATGGAGTATCTTGATGCATTTTGACAAGTGTGGGAACATTCTTTTGTTTGAAATTGCCCATTTGCATTCACAGAATCCTGTTTTAGTTGAGTTCATGAAGGACAGAAGTTTAAACAACATAAAGTGTTGCCTTTAAGTAATTATTTCTTTTAAGTACAGATAAAACCATCATTACATTTTTTCTGCTCTTATTCAGGTAAAGAAAAGGCTTCTCCTTTCCTGCACTGAAGTCTCATATGCATACCAACCAAACAGAACTATGATAAGAACAGAGGTATTCACTAATCACAGCCGGAATGGCTCTGATCAGCTCTTTTTGTATCGTTGAACGTCATGCTGCGTTGAGTCTGAAGTCACTCAGTCACACCAAGATGAAACCTCTTGAGTTCTCCATCCAACGAGCCAGTGACTGTCTCATATTTTGCATAAATATTATTGCATTTAAATGAGGAAGACTGCAGCAGGATGTTATAGAGTGTAAATGTGAGCATCCTGTGACAGAGCTGCCTCCAACTGTCACCCGTCCATCCTGCATACCTCTGAACATACCGTCTGTAGCAAAAAAAGAAAAAAAAATCCCTTCACCGTTTCCTTTAATTATGTAACAGCTTCTTCAACCAAAATTGATGTTGTCTAAGGGAATGCATCAATTGAAACACCCTGGATGTTTTCTGGCTAGTTTTACTATTGTTCATTCCTGGGCCATCACAAATGTATTGTTTTGTGCAGACGTGCCCTGATTTTTTTTTGCTGCAAATACAATAGGCTATTATTAGAAACAAATAGAAAACATGGTAAAATTAAAACCATTCAGAAGCTTTAAATGAGGCTTACTTTCATCCTGCCTCAATCTATTAACACAGCATGCACAGTGAAGTCAAACAAATCTATCTGTTAATGGTGGTTGTGCCAGTTTGTGGCTTTTGCTTTAATGTGATTCGTCTCTGTATTTCAGCACAAATATGAATGTTTAACTTCTATTGATTCATGATTTGTCCGCTTCTGTGCAATTTTACCTTCATTTAAAATGACCTCAGATTAGACTTGAGAGGAAATTGACTTTTTTAGGTCAACTACTGCCATATAAGATACTAAGATGTGGCAGAAGGATGGTAAGAAACCCAGTAAAGACATGAGAAAAACACTGCTTTTCTTCTGTATGCCTCTTCTTTTATTTCAGTTACACTTTCAGTTTGTTGTGTTTATTAGTGTGCGGACATTAAAGAGGCTTTTAAAAAAAACTCTTACGTCATCATCCTATCAGCGATGTCCCTTAGTACCTCTCTTTTCCGGTTACTTATTTTTATTTAGTTTCTTTTTTTTGGGGGGGTAATTGTGTTTTGGTTTCTAAAATATAATGCTGTCTTATGATTAATTGTTTTGTTTTTTCTATATATATTTTTAATATTTAGTTTTTTTTTGTAATATTTTTTGCACCATGTGATTTGTTGCTGTGATTGGCACTTTATGGCCACCGTAGAAAGGTGAACTTTAAACACCTGACAAAAAAAATTCTGCCTTTTTTCCTCTTTTTTTTATTTCACATAAACCTTCCTCTTCTGGTTTTGTCACTGACCTACCATCAGCATGAAAAAGAGGATGATGAATAGTTATTTCAAACTGCAATCTTATTTTTTTTATGTGTAATCAAAAACAAAAGTCTGCGTGAAAAATCCATGATTGAGTCAAACCCTTGAAGTCACTATTATCCCATTCCGCCTCCCTGTTAATCATTTGAATACATTTTAGTTCAAACCAGCGACTATTTTCTTTTGCTGCAACAGTAGCTAAACCATTTGAAAAATGAAAACTTGATTTTAACCATGTATACCCCACTACATAAAACAATTAACAGACATATTTATTTTTGTGTGTGTGTGTGGGGGGGGGGGGGGGGGGGTTGTTAAAAAGGTTTTTTACATTTTTTTATGAAATTTAAAAAAAAAAAGGCAATATGATTTTAATAGGCTATAAATAGCATCAGTTATGATAAGTTGGGTGATTTGGTAAGTTTTTTGCTGTCTGTCGTTTGATCCACACATTTTTGCATGGATAAACCATATTTTAAAGAGTTATTTATTAATCAATCTTGAATTCTTTCAACACAGCAAGTCATAAAAAAGTAGATTCAAAAAGATTCCAAAGACCAAATATTCTCATAATACAGTTTAGAAAATGAGCAAAGCTTTTTGTCGCCAAATATGTTGGGATTTAATGTAAGCAGCGATTTTGAAATGACCAGGAAGAGTCCTTTTTCTGCCCCTAGTTGAGTGATGATGAACCACAGGGAAGAAAACATGGACCAAGTTTTATACAATGAGTTTTAAGGAAAGTTTGAATCATGTTAATGAGATAGGGGTCTCAGTCTCGGAAGTGTGTATTTTAAATAAAATAAGACTAGTTATTTAGTGTTGTGTCAAAATGTAAGTGTTATTTAGTGTTGAGATTTAAAAAGAAATGCCAGGTATTAGAGCTTCTAAACTCTAATAAAAAAACTGTTTGCAAGAAAAGAAAGAAATGAAAAAAAAAAAAGCTTCTTGCTTTTCAATGGTTTGACCTGATTTTTGTGCTTAAATTTATCATTGAAGCTAATAATTTCTGTGAATTTGTGTTAGTGTCATTCTGTACATGGTTTACACTGCTAATTATGATTTAAAAAAAGCTTGTATTTGATTTGTAATTGTATTCTTGACTGTATTATTGAATGAGCCTTTCTCTCTGTAACATTGAAATAATTAAACTTATATGGTATTAGAAGTAAGAAAGGTAAGGTTAACAGGTTTGGATTTTTCTTGTGAAATTTGTCTCAGTTTTTATGTAGATGAATTGCAAATCTATATTCTGCTATCCTGAGTCCAATCCCCCTGATCAAGACTTCTATGGGGCACACCATATTATAAGGTGCAATAAATAATCTATTTTCGCATTTATGTCATGTATAAGGCACATTAGGCGAGACAACAGAGTCAATCAGACTTTAGAACTTGTTTGTAAAACACTATATGTTAGCCAAGTTAGAAGTTTTAGCCACATTGGCATATTCAGGATAGCCAACTCCTAACCTTGATTCCAACATGTAAAAAAAAAAAGAGAGACTGATAGCACTTAGACATACATTGCTGGGATCACGCTAACTACCAACCTTGTCAGTAGTCGCGTTTTCATTACTTTTGAAATTGCGCAAAATTGGATTTGCAATACTAAATTCGCTTAATGGAAACACCACAATTTCAAAAAAGAAATAAAAAAAAAAAGAGATTATCAATGGTCTAGCTACCCTGCAGGTGCGCCCCAGAAGCTGTGACGTCACCCAAATACTCCCTTCTTGTGAATCACTTAAAACAATACTTGTTCTCATCCATGCCCGTGGTTTTGAATGGCTTATCGCATGAGTTCACTTGTCTTTATTCGCATAATTATGCTTTAATGGAAACAGTGTATTAACAAAATTGTGTTTTTTCAACAGTTCTAGAATGTTGACAAGTTTTGCACATCTGTGAAATGGAAACGCAGCTATTGACATGTAAAAAAAAATTAAAAAAAACAAAGTCTGACCCTGCTACACAGTAGCCGCGTTAGCATATTCCCAATAACTTCCAGCCAAACACCTGTCAAAATCGCTTCAACATCAGTAAACACAAACAGAATTAATCCATATAGAGGGCACTCCAGCTCATAAGGCACACTGTTGTTTTTTTTAGAAATAAAAGGCTTTTCAGTGCATCTTCTAGTGACAAACAGTATTTGTATGCTTTTCTGGGTTTTACAGCATATGGGCTATTTTGTTTCCAATAAAGAAAATCCCAAATATTGTCAATGGTTGAGACTGCTTTTTAGTAAAAAAAAATCAAAACAGATAACTTGGTAAGGAAAAAAAATGTTCAGAAGACGTGCCTGCATGGTCAAAGAATTCATGCCAATTTATATTTTTGTGCCTTTCCACACAATCCAAATACTCTACCCCAGTGGGAACCCTTGAAAAATCACCGGAACACCTGTCTGGACAAAAGAATGCCCTGTGATCCATCTTTTCATTCTTTAAGACAATAAAGGCAGAAATGCTCGGGGCCTCGTTATGTTGTAAATATTTGCTCAATACTGGCTCCTTCTGCTAACCGTCAAGTGAGTCTGACTATGTTTGACAAGGAGAGGTGTCACCTAATTCACAGCTGTTGTTACCATGACTCCAGGGGTCCTTTTTTTACTCCTGCTGCTCACTTTCCAGATGTTAATGTGTAAAATAAAAAAGTATCAAATATGCAGACCTTTACATTTCAGACACATTTTCAGCAGAAAAATGAATGAATGCATGAATACCTTCTGTTCATTGTCTTCACGTCAAACAGCACGTGACAGGTAGAATTTAGGATCTGAGATTTGAGCAAAAATACTGGTGTGACCCCAGTAATTTTAGGTATCATGCAGAAAATTGTAATCATACATGCAGAAAATGGTAGTCTGAATTTCAAATGCGTAATTGGTAGCTGCCCCTGCGACAGACTGGCGACCAGTCCAGGGGTGTACCCTGCCTTCGCCCGTGAGTAGCCGGGTTAGGCTCCGGCAACCCCGTGACCCCGAAAGGGATAAAGCGGATTGGAAAATGAATGAATGAATGAATGAATAATTGGTAGCTTATTCTTTTTGCAGCTCCAGCACAATATGCCATGTGACAACAGAGCCTGAATCTGAAGTATTGTGGTGCAAAAATGTTACCACAAAGGAATGATTCCCAAATTAGTGTTATTTTGGATTGAAATAGGCCGTAATAAATGTCGTGTCTTCCTGCTTGAACCTGAGGAGTATCAGCTTTTGCTGATCCTGCATCTATAAGCAAACAAGTGAATATTTAGACATGCACACCACACAAACACAGCAAACCGATGCTGACAAAAAGTAACACTGCAATAATGATTGCAGCGTAGATCACTGGAAGAACAGTTTGCCTGGTAACAATGGCAATATCTATTTCCCATTCATTCACCTGCTGTGCTCAGAAATACAAGTCATAAACCGATCATTTTCCAGTCACGCAACTTGTTCTGAATGCTTTAAATAACAACCAAAGGATGAGATTCCCTGCAGATGTTAGCACCTGATTAATTAGTCCCAATTAAAAGCTTTGTCTGGTTCATAAAACCTTGATATAAGAAGCAAAAGCTTCCCTCAGAGACTGTTGGGGGTCCGGGGGCTTGCAGTGGTTGCTGCTGCTGTGTTTAAAAAAAAAGACTTTCAGCTTCTTTGGCTCCCCGCTTGCTCCAGCATTGCAGCCATGATTATGATGATGCAAATACAGAAGGCAATATAAATAAAGCTGTGGGATATTGTTCATTTGGCCTGCATAAATAATCAGCCAAAGCACCCCCCCCCCCACCCCCCCCCAATGCCCATCCTCGCCATCAACACCAGAGACATCAATCTCTCTAACCTGTGGCAAATCAGCCACCTGCAAAAGCATCCCTCATTGCCACAGGAAATGGCCAACAGCAAGCCAGTGCTGAAAATGTGTGTCAGTGTGGATGACTTTATTACTATTTGAGGCAACATGCATATTAATGAGGTGATCCAGAAAGGGGAAAATGAACCTGCTAAATAGTCATAAAATAAACACTTTCATGTTCAACTTTGTCAGATTTAACCACAAAGGTGCAAGTATGTATTTAAAACACCCAGTATAAAGCTTAAATGCATTTAAACAAACACCATGGGAAATACTGAACAGTATTCTATACAGATGTCACATGCACATCATTTATATCTACTCCTTTAGTTGTGCAGCAGAATATAGTAAAGTGAAATCAATCTGAATGACAAAGCACAAAAAAAGATGTTTCTCTTCTTCCTCCCCTTCATTTAGCTGGGACACACAATTTTATTCCTGACTTTAATTTGCTCCCTGGCGATCCCCTGGCCCCACCACTGCACCATAATAAATCAGATCCAGTGACTCAGTGCTCAAAGCCCACCATAGAGACAGAGTACTTACCAGGACTGTCATGCAGAGAATTCTAATTCAGGCAGGTCCATGTTGCCAAGGAAATTCAAAATGCCTCCGAAAGCATGGAGTCAGGGATGCAGAATTCAGGACAGAATCAAATGGTTAGGAGGGATGTGAGCAGAGACGAGGATCCCTTGTCTGAGGGGGCATTTGAGAAATACCTCCGTCCTCTCCAGATGCGCTAAATCCAGCAGCACTGATAGGCTGACATGTAAACACACAGGCGGCTGTGCTGCCTCACACACACTCACATACATGCTGCTGCACCTAGCAGAGCAAGAGAGGAAGAGGGAGGGGCCGCTGATGAGAGGTGGAGGGAGGAGCTGCAGTGCTCTGGGAGAACGGGAGGCACAGAGCACAAGCAGAGAGGAGAAAAACTGACAAATACTCTCTGATTGCATTGGCAGCATTATTTTTTGATATTTGTTCACTGAAGTTTTCCTGTTTTTTTGAAGTGATTTAGTTTGGTTTGGCTAACTGGGGTATGGGCTGCAGGACCTGAAGGGAGCAAAGCTGACAGGAAAAGAGATGAGAAGGAAAAAGAAAAACTGTGGGGAGTACAGAGTATGGGTTTGCAGAGAAGACTCGGTAAACTGGATTTTTATTATCCTGCAGTCTACCTTACTTAGATCTTACAAAATCAGAAAAAATGTCAATTTTATCTATATATTTTTTTCAGATGTTTGCACAAGTAATTCATGAGACTTTATCCTCTTTGAAAGGAATTTTCCTGTAGTAGCATCCGTATAGCTGGATTGTGTTTCAGTCTTTCCAGATTTCTTGACAAAGTAGGGGATTATCAATGCCCACAGTGCAAAGTCAGGTAATAATCAAAGAAGCTCACCTTTGCTGTAAGGAGGGAATTTTGGGGGTAAGATGCTGTGGCTTAACAGTGCTAATGGGTGTTTTTTTTGGTTGGCATTCCCATGCTGGCAGGGACCAGGAAGGTTCAGCAGTCAGGAAGTGTTTACGGGAGATTAGAGCGCTGAGGATTTAGAGGGTGGTGGTGGACATGAAAGGACTCCTGGCCTCTGAAAGATATGAGACAAGAGCTCAGCATTATAAAAAGCCATTCATATTTTACACTGCGCAGTCACTTGCATATTCTGTTTTCCATATTACAGTCATTTATTCTCTGTTTTAATAGATTTTCATCACATTCTGACAAGCTATGGTCAGGCACCCTTTACAGGAACATCCATCCTGCATCTACTCCAAAATCTGTGAGACAAACAGCGGTACCCACAGAAAAAAATAAGATAAAAAAAAAAAAAATGAATGGCAGCACATGGCTGGACAATAAAACAAAGAGAGGGGAAGAGTTATTTAGACAGTTGGAAAAGGCAGTGCACTCTGCACCAATGCGACATAAAACATATTTATGACTCATTTTGCCAACTACAAGCTAATCTAAAGGAAATAAATTATGTTCCGTGTAAGAAATAAACCGAGCTGAAAGGTGGCGCTGAAGGAATTCAGATGGCATTGGAGGATTGAAAACCCAGCAGATATGAAGATGGAAAAATTACATGATCGATATTTAAAGTTTAAATGCCACTTAAAACGAGGCTGGTCAGTCTAGTATTCAAGTTTTATTTACATCCAGTGACATTTTCAATTTCCACAGCCAATCAGGACAACATAAGTTCACTAAAACAAATGTTAGTTTTATATTCGTACCTACCATATTTTTCAGAATATAAGTTGAGATTTTTTTGCAAATTTTGGCCGGGGGTGCAACTTACGTGCAGAGGCGGCTTGTATGTGATTGCAAATTAAAAATAGCCTAATTTGTTCATTTATTTCCCACAAACAACCACTAGAGGCCACTGTATGTGTGTCTATCTGTATTGGCTACTGACAGCAATGCAGAAGAAGCGCCGGGCTTGGTGGAGTCGTTTCAAAGCAACACAAACAACGGAGAATTCAACAAATTTAATGCTATAAGAGTTCAGTTGGCTTGTTAACATAGAAGTGGGTAATTCTAGGACTCGAGGGTCAATGTGTCTGGATCACTCATGGCTGATCACCTGGTTCAAGTGTGCAGTCAGAACGTGCTAGAGCAGGGTATGTTGGAGAGCATGCAGTGCCCACTTCTGCGTTAGCATGTGCTTTATGCTATGATTATCTGGATAATAGTTCATACCTTGCACCAATATTCTCGATTCTTCCAATGAGGCTACGTATTGCTACAGTAGTGAACGTGTGTATATTGTTTATTAGTCTTATCTATTTCATTTTATGATTTGTCTTTCAAGATGAAATGTCTGTAATTGTATTTAACAAAGTCCAGGAACATTTTTCTCAGAAGTGCAACTTACACTCCACTTTTGTGTAACTTATACGTGATTTTTTTCGTCTTTATTTTGCATTTTTTTGTCATCTGCAACATATACTCCAGAGCGACTTGTAGTCTGAAAACCACAGTAAATAATTTTGAACTCCACCCATATGGAAAAACCATCAAAAAGAATGGGTGTCATTTGAAAGTGCTTAAAGGCAACCACTGTGACGTGACTTTCAGCCCTGACAAAGGAATTTTACTGTAGACATAACAAGTTGGCAGGCAATTTCTTTCAACAAGTTTGTGATGGCGATGCACAGCTGATGTTTGTGCATGTGTGCAGCTCTGCTTTGGCAGTGGGGTCACTTGCCTTAGGAGAGATGGGAAAGGCAGTAGTGGTCATTTGATCAAGCCCTGTATTGTCTGGTCACTATTGCTATGACCGTTCGGACACAAGTAAACAAAAGCCTGTAGGCAAATTTCAGCAAGTGCCCATTGATTTTGCTGTGAAATATTGATGGCAGATTTTATATGCGGCAGCTGGGCCACTTCTGAAGCCAACTTCATATGTTTATTAAAACAATGTCGCTGTAGCTGACTGTTCCCAGCTGCTCGTTCTGATAAGAAAGCTCTGTGAAATGAGGTTTTCATTTAACTACACACAGTATTGTTCTAAAAAAAAAAAAAACCCAAGCTGAGTCTGTGTATTCAGAGAAAAAAAAAAAAAATCAATACTCATTCTGTTGTCTTTTTAAACATTTACAAAGTACATATTTTCATGTCTTATATTTTGAATTTGGCATTTTAACAGAGAAAATGTAGCTTTGTAAGCCTATAAAAAACAAACTTTATCTCTGGAGGATGAACAGAGACAAGACTTATGTTTTGATGTATCATATTTTCTGCACTATACCACTCCAAAAATGCCTTATATATGCCATAACTTTAGAAGTAAACTATTCATTGGCGGTGCGTCTCATAATGGGGTGCGCCTTTGTGCAGAAAATACAGTAAGTTTAAATATATTTGGCGATAAGGCTCTGGACCTGACATCTTGCATGCTTGGGATGAGCACACTCTATAATATACTCCAGAGCCTAGGCGCTGATGTTGGTTAAAGGCCTAACCATGGCAAAACCTCACACCTGATGGAAAACATGGTGGAAGAGGACTGGCAAAACCAACTAGAATATAGAGAGATAAACATCCAAGAATTTAAAGATGAAATATGATTGTGATTGGTTGAGAAGAAGGCATCTAACTATTGGTTCAGACTGAAGTGGTCTATGGAGTGAAATAACCCAATAGCCCAAAGTTCACATCTTGATGTCTAACCTCGTGGTACAGTTGGACACAACTGATGCCTGCCGATGCCAGAGCTTGTCCACCACCTACAATTGGTAAAGGGTTGGGGCAAAAAGTCAAAGTGTGAATCTTTCTCCAGGCTTTTCTTTCACAGCTCTATTCTGATACAAAAAATAATTGGCGTTCTAGACACAAACCAGTGTTATTCATTTTCCTTTGTTATGTTTACAATGGTTGGCACTTATGTGTTTTGAAAAGGACACTACCCTCATGTCACCACCAAATCTGTGTCGTAGATTGGTCAAAATGTATCTGTTTTGTGACTGAGCGGTCAAAACTTCAACTGGTTGAACTTTCAGCACGCCATCAATGAACGCTCAATTTGTACGTCGGGTCCGAGAACAGACTTAGAAACTTTCGTTGGGACGTGAGAGTTCTGAACGCGAAAGCCCCAAACTCGAGTTTGCGGCATTTACATAGACTTTTCATTGAAAGTGGTCACTAGAACGCAAGTCAACACGACCGGTTTTGTTTCTTCAGACTCACATTTCAAAACTACAAGAAGAACTATTGCTTCATTATTCATTGGCTCTTCCCTTAAACAAATTATGAAAAATTCTCTACCTGCTTCAATCTGTTCAAAGCATCAGGAGACTGCAGTCTGCTGTAAAACATGCAACTTGCATTAACTTATTTACATTTGGAAGAGCATTAAGCAGCTTACATTTTTGTCGTATAAATTTGACATAATATTTGAGGTCACATGACCAAACCTGTCGCATGTGAGGAAGTTACATAACCTCAAACATCTTTATAAATTCCACTCCCAGATACAATGGAGGAAGCCGTTCATCATCCTGTGATGACAGCCGGCAAAGGCAGCTCTGGAGGAGTTCACCACAGATGCTGCTATTACTGCAGTTATATTTTGACCTGAAGATTATTTCCTCTGCGAAAGAGGAGTGGAGAGCAACACTGGAGGCTTTTCCTGATTAAAAAGATGTTTCTGTGCCCTCAACAGGAGTTTTGCCCAATCGCCTGACAGGATTTTTTTAAGAGTACGCTTTTTTTCAGCTGCTCCAGTGCTGAACTCCACAGCTGTTTCTGTGTAATGAAAGATCTGGGATGTGCAGGGTTATACTTAAACTGCGAAAAGAAAAATAAATAAAGAAATACAACTGAAAGGAGAGTGAGATTGTGCCAGATTTTTTTGGTAGATGTCTTTAGGGTTTCTGTGGTTATGCTGTTGGAGATGAGGAGGCTGAGGATGACAAACTCGGGCTTGCTTTCATTCCAGTTTTAGAAAAAAGTCTTTGATGTTATGAGAGTTTTCCTGCAGTCAGTATTACATGCAAACAGAAATCATGCTGTGCATATATCTCAGGTTCTTTAATTTTATATTTTAAAGAAGGCAGCTTACACACAATTTAATGCTTTGACCATTTTCCTATTCAGGAATAAATAGTATTCTCACCCAAAACCTCAGATTTTACAGAAAGTTTGTTCATTTCTTTTGGCCTCTACGGGTAATTTATGCACAGTTTTTCCTTCATCCGTTATCATAGAAACGTCAGAAATGTATCAAAACATCCTTGAAGCTACAATCACACTGTCCTCAGGAATGTGTAAAAGTGACCACTTCCAATGGAAAGCTCAAAACTCCCATGTTGCTTTGCATGTTTTTAGGATCATTTTCGGGCTCTACGTACAAAACGTGTGGCCATAGAATCCACGTTGCAAATTGAACGATGTCAAACTTTGATCAGTCAGGGACTTGGATTTGGTAATGACATAAAGATATTGTCCTTTTTTAATTTATGGAAGTGCCAATCCTTTGAAAACTCATCATGTGGGATAAATTTGTAACTGCAGCTCGTGCCGGAGGAAATTCTATGACACCAAGTCTTTCATATATCGGAATTTAGCTGTGAAAGTAAAAGCCTGGAGCAAGATTCACGAGATTTTCACCGTTTCGACATTTCGCATCAAGCCTCTTATATGGAGTAGTAAACAGTAGAAGAAAAAGAAAAAGCCCCTCCCTGCTTGACCAGTGTGAACATGCATGCAACACGCATTCAACAACCTGCGTTTAGTGCATTATTGACCACGTGCCACATGCCCGGTGTGTACGTAACTTAAGACTAGATGAGCTGATTCCACCAGGCAGATGCCAGGTTTCAGCAAACCATATTTACGATGAAAGATAGAAATCTGACAGCACATTTATCAGGCTTCCTGGAGAGATTTGTCCAAAAACATCTAAAAGATGAAGCACAATGTTTTTTTTGGGCTCTACTGTGAACTCAAGTCATGATTTTCTGAGTCTACAGATGTGGACATCTGGAATAGGTGTGAGAACTTTGATGTTTTTGCAGAAATGTCTTTGAAATGAAAAGGCTTGTCTGTAGCTTTACAGCAAAGCTAGAAACGTGCTTGAATCCTCTGAACTCGTGGTCTTTAATGGTACATACATTTTTCTCTCAGTCATTTTCTTTGGTAATTCTGTGGAGCATACCTCTTTCTGTCAGTGTGTCAAAAGCAACTTGAAAAAAATAAGAGCATAAAGCAGTTGTGCACGGTATCTTTAAGGAGGGCATTTGTTCAGCTCAGAAGAAAGCGGCTGACTTGATATTTGATAAGAGGCGGTGACAGCATTCTAGGCTGTCGCTTTCCAGCCTCTGCTGCCATGAGGCATTTTCTGACCAAATAGTTTAAAGGCTCACTGAGTGTAATGGGGAATGGTGTGCTCTTCTCTGAATTACAGTTCAGTTTCTTTTTAGATGTTCCAAATGTACCCTGCATGACAAAGAAAAGAAAATACTTAACATACACTAAAATGCAGAAACACACAAATTCACACCTGAGAAGTAAACGCAATTTTTAGTACCATATTTTTACTCTATAGCAACACCATATTATGAGGCATACCGTCAATGAGTAGTATATTATATTTGGAAAATATAAATAAGGCACAACAAACTATAAGGTTCCTTAAACTATCCAAAAGAGTCAGATAAGTTTGTCAGTCAGACTTTATTAACTGTTCACAGTAACTCTAGAACTTGTTTGTAACATGTTAGGCGTTAGCCACGTTAGAAGCATTAGTGTTTTTACAATACCTGTAACACACAACCTTGTTTGCAACACACACACACACAAAAAAACAGACTGACACAGTTAAAGCAAACGTTAATGTGACTATGCTAAATCCCAACCTTGTTAATAATATGTAAAAAGTACGTCCAGCACTGCTACACATTAGACTCACAACTGTAGTGTATTTACAATAACTCTAGGACTTGTTTATAACACGCTACACATAAGAAGCATTAGCCACGCTAGCATATTCACAACACCTATAGTATATCCTAACTCCCAACCTTGTTTGCAACATGTAAAAAACGGACTGATGCTAACACCAGTAAAATAAATGTGACTATGATAACTTCCAACTTTGTTAGTAACGCATAAAAAAACAACAGTCCGACACTGCTATATGTTAGCTGCGTTAACTTATTTACAATAGCACCCAAACTATTTTGCAAGTTGTAAAAAAAAAACAAAAAAAACAAAAAAAAAAAAAACAGACCAACATTTTGACAGAGCACTGTGAACCTCTCAAAATTGCTTTGAAATCAGTGAAAACAACAGAATGAATCAATTTAAAAGGCGCTCGGATTATAAACCACACTGATGTTTTTGGAAACAATTAAAACTTCTAAGTGTGCTTTATAGTGTGGAAAACAGTCAGCATGAATAATAAAAAACATGTTTAAAAAATGTTGCGTTTAAGAGACTAATAATTTTATTAACTCTTCAAAGGATACAAATTGCAAATACAAATATATTGTTGAACTAATGAAAGGCTAAGATTTTGCAACAGTAACACATTGAAAAGCGTATTAATAAGTGTATGTTTAAAATAGAGGAACAAAAGTGGTTTGAACTGTTGCGAGATGCTTGAGCAGCAGACAGGAACCTCTAAAAGTGGAGAAAATATGATATGGTGTTTATGAACTGATCTAAATTTAACACTGCCTTGATTTCATCTGCTGTGGCAGATTATTTGAGCAGATAATGGAAAACAAGAACATCCCTCACAGGACTTTGTCAATATTTGCAGGATGCAAATGCTAAACTGCAATTGTTACGACGCTCTATTTCTGACAGCTGTTGTGTAGAACTGCGTGAAAACAAGCAGCGGTGCGGCAGGAGAGATGACGACAGATGATTGGCAATCAGGCTAACTTTTCTTTTTTTTTTTTTCAATTCTTTTCTACCAAATCACTGAAACTGATTTAGAAGTGTCACCAAAAGCAGTCTGGAAGGATGAGAATAAAATGTTGCTGAAACTCTTCACAATGACGCTTTCTCGTGGTGAGACAGAAACCGACTTTCAAATCAGATCGGAATGATGAGTCATTCATTCATTCATTAACTTTGAACAGGAAGCAGAAAAACAAAGGAGCGCAAGTCCAAATGACACCCTTCTCCGTGTTGGAAACACTTTGAAATCAAACTGATGAGAATTTTCATCAGTAAGCAATTTTCCAAATGATTTGTTTTTGGCTAATCTACTCTGACCTGCTGAGCTGAACACCATATCAAGAAAAGTTTGTTTTTGATTAAGTGTTTTTTTTCTTTGAGCTTAAACTAACAAAAAATTGTACTCTTAATTTGAAAGGAATCAAATCAGACGACATAACGTCATTAGGATGAACATTTGGGATGACTCCTAATGGTTTATTTCATCTGTATCAAACAAAACTTGACTAAAATAATGCTATTCCATCTATAAACATATGCTATTTTGAATAATTATGCATTTTGGAAATAAATTGTGATAATAAAAAAACTGTAATAATTATAAAATAACAAGCAAAATAATTTCCAAATACTGCTTGGTGACAGAATGTTGCATACAATTTTATTTTTTTCAAGTTTAGTGAAAGAGCACCATCATGTGGAGATAAGTAGTAAATCATTCATGTTCATCTGAAAATGTATTATTTACCTGCTAAGTTTTTTCTGTAAACAGGCCAAATTAGTGCAGCTGCACTTCCCTAAAGGAGATTGAAAGCTGAAATATCCATGTATGTATATATATATATATATATATATATATATATATATATATATATATAT
>BSAI01000104.1:2755882-2786013 GCA_036245035.1 Adrianichthys oophorus
ATATATATATATATATATATATATATATATATATATATATATATATAGCAATAAGCAATGGATGGGGCTATTGATGGGTCAGTTAACATAACACTGGTGAGCAATTAACATAATCCTGTGGGGGTCCTAGGGCAAGACCCTTAATGCTACTGCCTACCTCATAACCCATGAGAGACAATGAAACACATCAGATGTAACCTGGCCAAACAAGGTCTGCGTCAGGTGCTGAGGAACCAGAGTTCCTTGATGGAAAGTGAGCTACTGGAACAAGACCGAAATGGACTAGATGTGAGAACAAGGTTCTGTTGGAATGCTACTACTCAAGTAATCCTACTGAGAAAGGTTACATGCAGACAATGTGGAGTGAATGGATGCTTCGGAACCCACAATCAAATGCTATAACAGCCTAATAACTAGCTCAATGTTCTACAAACAGCAACTGCTATCGCAACTTGAGATTAACGAAGTACAATACAATTGTAACACCACGGGAGAGCAACAACATCAGGTCAGAGGGGAGGTTATTCCACACTCCCAACCAGAACTTGGGAACACAGTCCCAAATACCACAGTTACACTGAGCGAGGCAGCAACTGACCTGAAAGTCCAATGAGACAGCTATGGCTGTGATATTGGGCTGTATAAATAAAATTGAATTGAAAGACAAGATCATGTCTACGATGAACACCAGGCAACCTCAAAACCAATTACAACGGTTGAGTGAAGTACCACCTGAAAGTCTCCTGGAAACTTTGAATGAAGCATTGAGGGCGATTCCTGCCACAACAATCACACAAAATCAACAAACTGGTTTACACTTCAGCAGCAGTGATCCTTTAAGTGCTTGGATATAAGTGCAACCGTGGGAAAAAACAATACCCACCATGGAAGCAACGGTTGGAGTCTAAGATCAAGACAGCTCGGAGGCAAGTGAGTCAGATAACAGAGGCCCAAAGGAGGTGCAATGAAAAAGCAAGTGCCTAAGAGATACAGTCAGATGTCCACACCTGAAGCACTGGAAACTGACGAACAAAGGCTCCTGACCTCGAGCAGCCGCCTAAAGAGGTACACAAGAGATAGTGAGGCCAGATGGATAAAAGGCTGTACACAACTCAACCTGCGAAAGTGTACGTGGGTCTACAAGAGCAGACCCACCAAGGCTGGAAACTGAAAAGTACTGGAAAAGTATATGGGAGAAAGAGACAGCACATAACAGCAATGCTCAGTGGCTGGTCTCCCTGAGAAAAGAGCACAGCAACCTCCCTGAACAGAATCCAGTGACCATCACAGTGGCAGACATCCAAGAAAGAACTTCAGGTATGAAAAACTGGACAGCACCGGGTCCTGACATGAAACATGCATACTGATTTAAGAAACTCACTGCACACCATGGGCACCTGGAAGCACAAATGAACCAGCTGCTAAGAAATGGAACTCACCATGAATGGCTAACGGAAGGATGAACGATCCTGATCCAGAAGGATCCTTCGAAGACTGCAGTCCGTCCAATAACCTGTCTTTCCACAACATGGAATCTCCTGTCAGGCATAATTAAAACCAAAATACATTGGCACATGTATTAATTCATGAGCAACGCACATAAGGGCATTGGTAGACATTCCAGAGGAGCCAAACACCAACTCCTGGTTGAAAGAACAGTTGCTCAAGACTGCAGGTCACGACACACCAACCTGCACACAGCTTGGATTGATTACAAGAAAGCCTATGACTCAATGCCACACACCTGGATCACTGAATGCTTTGAGCTGTACAACATCAACAGGACTCTGAGACCCTTTAAAAGAAACTCAGTGAAGATGTGGAAAACCACCCTTGAAACCAATGGCAAGCCAATTGCACAAATGTCCATCAAATGTGGGAAATACCAAGGAGACGCTCTGTCCCCACTGCTGTTCTGCGTAGGTCTGAAACCCCTCAGCCAAATAAACAACCGACTCAGGAATTGGGTAACCATCAGACACCTCCTCTACATGGATGACAAACTATACGCTAACCCCAGGCTCACACCGCATGCGGTCCGGTGCAGACATCAGTCTTTACATAACATGAAAAGTGCAAGAAGCACTCACACTACATATATATTGCAGTTTTCTATTTTTCCAGCTATCAACTTAAAACAACTTTTATTTAATTCAATACAATATTAAAACAGCATTGTATGATGTCTCTTTTATTTTCTTATTCCGAGGTGCATTCTGTACTTTCTAGAGAAAAAACCCCCAGCACAGCAAAAATCTGGCCAGTTTCTCTGGCATGCTGCTGACTGTGCTGGGAGTGTGTCAAAGAAGCGCCAATGTCTGCGCTACATAAGTGTGATGTATCTGCTGAATGCTGGCCCCCCCTCCCCCATTTTCTGCTGCATTGAGGCAGCATGAAGAACAAAGAGCACGTCTCTGAAATGACGGCCAGCAAGCATTCATCGTCTTCAGTACGTAGCAGCATTAGCCATCAAGCATGTCTACCTTCCAAGTCTGACAGTCATGCACTGCTTCCTGTGACCTTGCTTTGCTGGAGATCATCTGCACAGTTTGCATGCTTTAATAAAAGTTGATTATTTTGGATTGCTTTGAGTGACAAGTGAAATGGCATGACTGTCAGAAAAAACAAATATAAAAGCCATAAAAAAAAGCGGATTTTATTTGTAAAAACATCTTAAAGACCCACTCTGATGGAAATTGTGTTTTAAACATGCTCTTGTGGCATATTTCTGATGGAGTATACGCAGAAAGGAAATTAACCTCCAAATGGCACTTTTGAATATTTTGTTCAAATTCTCATGAATCAGAAAACAAAAAAGTTTGAAAAAGCTTGTAGTAGTGATGTTGAAGCTACAACCGGAGGGCCACAAGCTGCCGGCTCCGCTCCATTCTGATGCATCCACTTGTAGACAAAAAGATCCATGCACGTCTTTGTGTTCCTTGTCTGAGCTAGTATCTGGCTCCAAACTATATAGCTGGATAGCTCCGATATTGTTCACCATTTTTTTGTTGCACTGGTAACTGGTTGAGGGTGTGAGGGACTGAGAGTTTTGGCTTGGTGGTGGAAACATAACATTTAATAAATTGACCAGAACATGACAAAAACCATAGGAGCACCAAAAAACACACAAAAACCAGACATCTAAGTAGACTGAGAGCCCTTAACTGAAATGACGACAGCTGTGGATCGTGATGAACCTGAAACTGGTGTGTCTGAAAAAGGGTAACTCAGAACATGACCAAAACAACTTACAAACCAAACTGAACCACTGAATCCTCACAACAATATTTTACTTCCTGTTTAAATCCCCAACACGTGTTCTTGACTGATTTTTAACAAGTGAATATGTGTTTTACAGACAGATTAAAGTCACAAATTGTAGTTAGTACCATTAAGGTAGGTGTCCCATGAGTCCAAATATTAACTCAGTGTGATATTGTGTGACACACAGGCTGATTAAAAAAGACTTGCAGTCTAAGAACAAAGAGTCCATAAGCAGATGGTACGGTTCTTTGCCAACACTCAGGTCTCAGCATCATGTCAGACCAGGATTATGTGGGGAAAGGCATCCACATTTGCATTAGATCAATAGTAAAACCTTAAGCCAAAGGTTCGAAGCAGCCAAAAGAACAAGTCTGTCAGATTAACCCTTTATCACTGTCAGAAACATTGCAACGTGGGATATAAAAGAGGATGGTACTGCTAAAAGTTAAACAACAAGCATCAGATAAATATATAGATCTAATTGCATCATGTATTGATTAAACCAGGCAATACAGAAGTCAGTTTATCAACTAGTTTTATTCAGTGATCTCAAAATCAACGATGTTGATTTCAGTATCAAACAATGTAACTTTTATGTTGAATGTGTCAGATGAATGAAGAAATTGCCTTTATTGTCACTGCACTAAGTTAATGAAATTGATCTTTTCTAAATAGGCAGACAAAGAAACTACCGTAGGCTCACTGAACTATAATGCACATTAATTGCTAACAAAAAAGTACGTTTTTGAACAGTTAGAGATAAGTCAGTCAGACAGACTTCATTAACTGTGTTCTGCACTGTAAAAATAGGCACCCCATGCATCAGACAACAATTCCTGAATGGCCTCAAAAAGAGTTTTAATTTTAAGAAAAAAAAATGCTAGTTACTAAGACATGTTTTAAACTAAGATTGTTTTGCTACTGGAAAACTTTCTTGATTTGATTATTTATTACAAGACAAACAAGAAGACATTTTGTCTTGGAAACAAGGGTCTTGTTACTTTCTTAAAATTCAGTTTTGCAGTGTACATGTTAGCCACATTAGCCATGTTAGCATATTTACAATACCTGTAACTCCTAACCTTATTTGGAACAATTAAAAAAACAGACTGAAGGAACACAGTCCAAACCTGCTACACATTAGCATTTTTTTCTTAAGCTAAGATTTTACAAGTTTTGGTAAACAGAGGGTCCTTCCTGTCTGAACTCTGGCAAAAGACAGGCACCAGCTCAGTGGCCTTGTAGTGGAGTGTCCACCCGCCTGGGACTGGATCAGGAGTTCGAGTCCGAGTCATACCACAGACTTTTAAAAAGGAACCCAGTGCCTCCCTGCTTGACTCTCAGCATAAAGGGGTTGGATTGGTGGATTAAACCACCTAATGGTTCCTGAATGCGGCTGTGTCTGCAGCTCACAGCTCTCCCAGGGGATGGGTCAAATGTGGAGAGCAATTTTCATACAGCTAGGTGCATGTACATTGATGGGATTTATAAGCACTAATAGACCAAGTATAGCAAATTATTGTCCCAAATTACATCATGTGACCTCTGCTTTGTGCTTTCTCTGAGTATTTTTCTTCCTACAACATTAAACGGGTCTTTGGCTGTTTATGAGAAGACCTGCCTGCTTATGAGGATTCCTGGAGCGGTACAGAGCAAAATCAACTCCCATGGAGTTACATTTATAACTATTTCTTTTGAAATATATTGCTATTTGTGGGATTTTTTTAGGAAAAACGCACAAGTTGCTGCATGAAATAAGCTTTATTCAACAGAAGCACCCCATACAAAACATTGCTTTGCAAAAATTATAACAAAAGTTGCACAATATGACAGTGTGGTACAATGTACGTTTTTTTCTCACATCACCTTTGAAAATTGTCAAACGGTCTGTAATAAATCAACTCCCCAATTGCCAAAACAGAAAAAAGAATCTAATCTCTCTATGACAATGAATGCACCGAAAAGATGATTAAAATAAAGAGCTTGCTCTCAAAAAGTCAAAATGAAAGCTTTTCATCATTTACAGTCATAGTAGTGGTCTTTCTGAACATGGGGATTTCCATTTTTGTTCTGTTTCCAGCGCAAACAAACATACTAATCTGCTAGATAAAACAAAAAGCCAGTGAAAATAAAATGTTCTTCCTTTGGCCTCCACTATGTGCTCTGCCACTCTTTTGGAAGTCAGGTATCTGGAAAATTTTTTTGAGTGTCAGTTTTAAAATCAGCACCAACTTCTTTTAAAGAGTCAGACAGTTAAATTTTATTTGACACGTGTTGAATTTATATTAAATCTGAACACTCAAAGCCAACACTGACATTCTAACACTTTTGAATTTGCTGTGCAGGTTTATAGTTGGACAGCCAAAGCTGTGCTGGAGTATCCAACATCTGTCTTTAAGGGGAAGAGTCATCTTCACTTTTTTCAACCTGACGCTTGAAAAAATAAATAGACATTTATTATTAAGACATTTGCTTTATTGCAGGGAAACAATTGTTAAGGAAAGGCTTAGAATTCTTCTCAAAAATGTTAGATAAGTTATTAAAAATGTGAGCTTTAGGTTATTCCTCTTCTATCCCCGATAATATTAATAATACATAAAATAGAACTAAAAACAAAGTTAATAGGCTACACATTCTGGAAAATGTAAAAAAAAAATACATCAAATACTCAGAAAATGTCATAAGAACAAATTTAAAGGTGAGCACACAAACTGTGCAAGAGTTTATTATTCTTATTATTGTCATTATTATTATTATTATTATTGTGGCCTTAAAGGGTGGAGCAATTTTAAAGGTTTTACAAATGTTTAAAGTAATACATTTGAAGTTAAGTCATAGCATCTGGACTCACACCTTACACCTTGAAAGGTTTTGCCACACATCCAAGTAGTCCCACCAGTCTAATGAATAAGATCGATGTACATGAATATCAAACGTTTATCTACACAAAATTTGATACATAGTCTCTGATTGAGATGCAATTAAAATACATGTTTTTGACCTTTGACCTTTAGAAATCCCCCACCAACTTTTGAAATCATAAAATGGCATCAACTGACCCTCCACAAAAATCAATTTATCAAAGAGTCTGATGCTTTCAGGTCTAAACTTCCTTGGGCTTCATCATAGATGGACTGCCCTCAAAAGTTATCGGGTTTTTTTTTTGTCATAAATTGGAAGTGGAGGCCATGAGCCAGAGAGGGAACGTGACTGTGGGAGATAAGATGTGGAGGGCGACAGACTGTGGCCTGTTGCTTGCATGTTCAGCAGCAGCCCAGGCTTGTGTAGGAGGGGGACACGGCCCCACAATGCTGTTTGCAGCCTTTTTTCAGATTTTTTATCTAAAGAATGCATCAGATGTGAATAAAAAAAAAAAGTTGATGTTTGGTATATACACGATATGGATGCATCTATCAGGAAAATGTTTTGAAGGTAAAGCATTAAAGCAAGCTGCAAATCATTCAGGTCACTCTGTAGAAAAAAAGTAATCCAAACCATTTCAAATATATTCTCATTTATGGGAATAGTCAATGCATAAGGACAGGTTACAAAAGCTGTGAGAACTTTAAAAAGGTCATAAGCTACAGAAAAATTCAAGTTGTTAAAATATCAAGTACATTTCAAGAAAATGTACATAAATGGATGCATGCATGAAACCCTCTGAAAAGTTTAGTACAAACTCCACATTTTAACGGGAATCACTAAATTGCTTTCAGAAATTCCAGTCATGCATCAGACAAAAGCATATCAAGCCCTGTTATAAAAGAAATGCACATGTTCTAAAACAGAGTATGAAAAAAAACATCATTTGATAGAATAAACTGAATTAGGAATTGTATGACTTGTTAGAGCTCATCCCAACAGTGTTAATATAATTGTACTTAATTGCATTTATTTTACTTAAATTTATTGTCTTTTAATTTGATTTACCGTAATTCAATTTGTATTATAGTTGGCTTCATCATGAAGCATAAATGTTAAGTTTTTCAAAACAAAACATTTTCCAGTTCAAGAAACTTCAAGCCTTTCATTGACTGAAAATGTACTTCTACTGCAACAGCAGTGAAGACCCTGGAGTATTACACAGCCTGAATTCTTCATCACTCTGGAGGGAAGTGACAATACTCATCCAAAACTGCAGCAGCTGGTCTTCTCAGTTCTGGGACAAGCAAGCACAGTTGTTAAAAAAAGACAGCCTACTACACATGGATGAAATTTGTCTTGTCAGCTTTGGTAAGATCTATTGCTGCTGTTCAAAGTAAAGCAGGCACACGCATATAATAATGACTGCTTCTCTTTCAAGGGTTTTATGTTTTCTGCCCTACTGTGAAATAAATCCAAGTTCACTACATAGGAAAATCAACTTTTTATCTTTTTGTTTACATTTTAAACAGCAAATCAGCTTTTCAGAATAAAGGGAGACTTGAAAAAAGAAAACTAAAGACTGGAGATATTAAGTCCCTCATAGGCTCTGGAGGTCATTTTTAAATGCTGAGGACTTTTGGGCTTCAGAGGACACCCACGTAAAGAAATGTGTTTCTCCTCCGCGACACAGCGCGACTCGGAACACCCTCCAGGCAGAGGGGTAGAGCCCTAAGTCACTACAACTCCTCCACAAAAAAAAAAAAAAAAACATTTCAGACACCGCTACAAACTCCAAATGCCCCTACAAGCTGCAAAATGATGCAGAAAGCTTTCTCAGAAGGATTAAAGCTAATGCAGTACATGGAAATCAAAATGTAATAGCTCTCTAACAAGCCTCAGCATCCTTAAAACAAGTTTAGCAACTATGGAAAAGGTGTTAGAAAAGAAAAGTAAGATCACATTTTCTAGAGGGAAAAAGGACAAATCATGAGAAAAAATAAAAACAAAATTTAAAAACATAAAAAAAAATAAAGTAAGCAGAGCTAATGTGATTTTTTTTAGACGACCCATTACCAGAATTTATTAAATATTACATCATAAAAAAAAATATTCTTAAAAACATCATATTCTTTTACTATTCCTAATGATAACTAGTAACTTTACAAAGCGCATACTACTACAGTATGTTCCATCTCTGCTTTTTTGCTCCGTCAGCTTCTCTTTCACAAAGATGGACCTTGATGTCTCAGCTGCTGCCATGAAGCATCTACAGCAATTACAATAACTGTTGTGACATAAGCCATCAAATTCTGTTTAACAGAAATAGTGGCTATACAACACAAGCGGGAATACATGCATGTCAATACATGGTGGCTTTGAGGTGCAAATCACACCAACAAATCACGCAACACAAAAATGGTAATGCTAAAGATCTTAACAGAAAAATAAGTATTTTCCAGAAATCAAAATGAAGGGTTAAAAAGGAAACCCAATAAGAAGTTGGAATGGGTAGGTATATGGGACATCAACAATCGGATTTTTGATGTTCGAGTTCTTTCAAATGCGTCTTCAATGTCTGCATACTATTAATAGGTTTTATGGTTAGTACGAGGACGATGATCCGGTTTTGTCTCGTCAGTCATTTTCAGGTAAAATGATGGACAAATGTCATCATCCAATCAGCATCACATGATTCGGTATCTTATTGTGTTTCACTTTTTAACATTTCATTTACATTTCTGGAAATAACTTTCTGTTTTGAAAAACTTTTGTTTTCTGAAGCTAGTTTAGTTTTTTCATGTCATGTTTTTAGGATTGTATTTTGGTTTCTAGAATGTTATTTTAAGGTCTAAAATGTAAAGTTTTTTGTTCTTTTTTTAATTGTTGTTGTGATCTTTACTATGTTTTTGCATTGAGTGATTTGTTGGCGTGATTTACGGTGTGGCACCACTGTGTATGATGGATTGAAATGCATGCATTCCCTTTTGGGTTGCACAGCCAGAGCTGTTCCACTCTTTCTGTTAAGTAGGATTTGATGGCTTAAAGAAATCTACCAGAACATGAGCTTTGTGCTCAAAGGGGGGGAAAAATAAAGTTGATTAATTGTCCTGTAAGACATGCCAGTTGTTTTGTTTTGGTAATTACTTTACATGGTGGAAATTCCTTGTGCTTTTAAAAAAAATGTTTTTTGTTTTTTTTTGGACACCTGATTTACTGTTTGTTTTTTCTACGTGTTGCTGACAAGGTTGGGAGTTAGCTGGATCACAGTAACGTTTTCTTTTCTGTTTTTCTGGAGCCGAGTCCCATGATAAAGACCACTTCTATGAAACACTTGAAGGACTAATATGATCTGTTTATGACAAAATCAGAGTTGTACTGCTTGGTGACATGAATGCCAAATTAGGAAATGACTTCAATTTCTGGCCAAGTTGCCTTGGGAAATTTGGGGTAGGAAAGATGAATGAAAATGGTCAACATCTCCTAATACTTTGCTGCAAACAAAACAAATGTTTTACCAACTCCTTGTTTCCTGGAAAACCGCACAGAAAAAAGACTGAAGTCACAAACACTAGAGGCTACCACAGTGCAGACACTGATCATAGTGTTGTGATGTCTTTCATGAAACTTCATCCAAAACCATTTCATCTTTAGAAACTGCAGTCACCCAAGTTAGATGTTCGTCGCATGGTCCTATCTACCCTCTGCACAAGTTTCTGTAATGAGGTACAAAAAGAACTTAAGACACTTTATACATCAGATGATCCTGAGACTCAATGGACTGAGCATTCACTATGGTAGTGAATCAAAACATTTGGCAAAAAAACAACACTGCTCTCCTGACAGGTACAGCACTTCACTAAAGTTCATTAAGCCTGTTGTAGAGAAAAAGAGGCAAATGTTAATAAGGTATAAAGCTGCCTTCCCAATGTTGCAGCGGCTCTCTGTATGGCCACCAGCTCGCCTCCTGGGAGCTGAGTACGATCGCTGCAGCTCCATGGGTCTTGCGACAGACAGTAGCCGGGACAGGCTTCAGAAACCACTTTGTGTCAGAAGGTATACAGCAGGTTAAAAAAATGGATGAACGTTTAGTAGAACTATCAAACTGATCCAAATTGATGTTTTGGATGTGTATTCTACTCGCTGATTGAGTCATTTAAAGCATCACATCACCAAAGTTGAGTCCAATTGGTTAGCACTCCATAGCGACCTCGCCAAAGTTGAAATATTTGAACATTGGCCGTGCCACCCAAATTACGCCGCAGAACCTGGGATCACATCTGTACCATTGACTTAACAGTGTTTGACTGCCCCTGATGGGTGAATTATGGTCAGTGTGAACATAGCTTTATTGTTCGGTGCGCTTTACTTATGACATAAATTCGAAAATAGATCATACATTGATTTTATGCCTTATAATCTGATGCGCCCATTGTGCAGAAAATATCGTACTTCTTACCAATAAGTAGTAAAAAGTAAAGAATGTGTTCTTTTGCAAGCTCCAGCAGTGTTCTTCATACCAGTCTTTAAAACATTGAATTTCCCTGTCAAACTTCTCTTGAAATGCAGTTATTGTCCAATAACACCACTGACTTTTTTTGTCATTTTTAAAGAAATAGTGTGAGGTTTTTCACATGCATGGACACCTGTGTAACTTTAAAAGACACTCAAAGACAGCAATGTGTCAAAGAAACAGGAAAAACTCGTTCTGAAGTGAATTTGTCTTCTTCCTGGTTCGGAGAAAAAGCTCTTTTTAGGCATACTTAGCATGCCCCCTGACTTCCGTTGACACGGAAACTGACACAAATAATCACAAGTTGAAAACCACTGAAGCACAATAACTCGGTTCTGCTGGCCTCTGTTGGCTCCCATCGGCTGAGTCTTTTATCTTCCCTACTGGCAGGACAGCTGCACATTTCCAGTCTTTATCGTTTTGTCTAGTGATGCAGCTGCCGGAAAGATCCACAGATAAGCCTGCAAATTTCTCATTTTGGTTTTTGCTGCAGTTCAGTGAATAGATGCCTGTGTGTTTTCTGCATCCTGCACTTTTCCTGCAGTTATTTGTGTGAATACTGTATTAATTGAACATCTTCCTGTGTTGCCTGTAACAAATGCAGTGTTTCCTCACCTGACCCTATTCTCCTTTGAGGGAGACATATTTTGTGTTATTCATGCTTAAAGTTTCTATTTAATATATTAGCTGCTATTTCCCAAGGTAATGCATTAGGTTTCGCACTTGTACTTTTTTTTAATAATAGTTGTTTGATGTTTTTCTTAAAACTTTTTTTTTAAACTAGTATATTTGTGTTTTTGCAGTGTAATCTGACAGAAATCTGTGAATTGCAGCTATTTTGTTTGTCTGCGTGCTTTTTTTTTTTTTCAAGTCATTTAGAAAATACAGTGGGCCTGAAGTGGAAATCACATCATGAATCACTTAATGCAAAAACACATTAAAGATCACAACGGCACTTAAAAAAGCAAAACAATTAATAAAAAAATAACATTACATTTTAGAAATCAAAGCAAAATTCCAGAAACCAAAACATAAAAAAATAAGATAGAAGAAAAGGTAGGTCTGATGGGATGACACTGACTGGAGGATGTTGTTTGAAATTTGAAGAAGAGGAAAAGCAGAAGGACATTTTGTTGGAACTGTGGTAAAGAGTTGAATGAGCAATCATCGAACTTTTGCTGTGGGTCTGGCCAGAAGCTTAAAGAAATTTTGGTTGCATCTGAATCCCTTCACTACTCCCTACTTGGTGCGCTATATTGTGCGTCCCACATTTTGTAGCGCTGTCTGAATCTGCAATTTCAAAATCCATATCCCTACAAATTTCCCAAAAGTCTCTGCGAAAAACTAGAGTGCGATTGGCAAATAAAGACCACAATGCATTGCACTTTAACGATTTTTCATGTGAAAAAAGGTTATGTAATATAATATATTTTAATATATTTTCCATTTTTTTTCCATCAGAACACAGTGGATTCATACCCTTCATAAAATGTTAAGACTTATTAGGATTTTACTTTCTGTGACATCTTTTTGGCATTTAAAAAAATACCTTAATATTAAGTTGTTTGTGAACTAAGAGGGATTTTGGACACAGCCATTTTCAACTTTTGGTTGAAACCATAAACAAAAATCATTATCCAATCAGTGATGTTCATTGACATCCCAAAATCTTTTCCAGTTTCTTATTTTATTGCATTTTTAACATTAAATTTTGTTTTATGAAAATTACTTGTTTTCCAAAATGTTTCCTTTTTTTTTTGTTTCCTCTTTTTCGAATTCTTTTATTTTCTAGAATATGTTTTGGTTTCTGATATATATATATATATATATATATATATATATATATATAATTTCTAAAATGTAAAGTTTTTTCTTACTAATTGTTTTGTCTTTATAAATGTTGTGATCTTTTACTTGTTTTTGCATTGAGTGATTTGTTGGTGTGATTTGCACTTCAAGGCCACTGTAGGTATAGCAGTGTACCACCCATTTTCTTACCAAAACCAAGCAAGAATGCAAGAAATAATAAACTATGAACTACAACTTTTAAACCATTTATCATAAGGTTGAATGCTCTTTCCACACATTGCTTGCTGTGTTAACCAAAACCTCATGGTGTCAGTAGAAATCCACCATTGAGTTTGAAGAAGCCCTTCCCAATAATGAAAGCATTCATAAGCATGGCACACTACTCACCTCAGTTTGTATTCTTGAAGTACTTCACCATCTGCTTCCTTGTTAAAGACATTCACCCATGGCCATGCAATAATGGCAGAGCAGATACTTTTAAAAGTTCAAATGTTATTTTTCTTTGAGTCAAATTTTGATCACACAATGCTTTTTATCTAAAAACATGTTTTTGTCCATGTCCATGCTGACATCAATGTATACTTGTACACATCCAGTTTTATAAATGTAGTTGTCCAATTTGTATGTAAACATGCAAAACAAATTTTTCTTTTATTATTTTTTTTCCCATTAGAACTGCCTGTTTTTATTTGCCTTTAACAAGATCATGACTCACCTTGTTAAATAAAGTTCAGAGAAAATGGTGTAAAAATGATGCTGTTCCCAGAAATAGCTATTTTTGCAGGGCCGCAGCAGTCAAATAACCAAAGATCATCTTTGTATTCTTTTTGAGAAAGGCCTGAAATGTGAAATGAGTCAGCTCTGAAAAAGTGCCAATTTATGCAGCCCCCAGGAGAACTTTTAAACATGTTCTGTTTAACGAGTAAGATGTTGACCTTCTAACCTACAGGTCATTCAGAATACTGTACTTTTTAAATGAATTTCCTAAAACAAAAGTGCACAAAAATACATGAGCTATAAATTTATTGTAATTACTGGTGTAATTAATGATTTTCTTCTGAACGCAATCACATGGGTGAACACATTCTGGAAAAATACTACAAAGCAGGATTTGAAAACACCCAAAGGATGGCATAAGTAGATTACTGGTCCAAAACTCACAAAAGGCTGAGACACAAACGTTCGTCTCCAGTGGTAGAATCACCATGGTTCACGTCCAAGGCTTTGCTCGAAGGGTTTTGCTGGGATGTGACAGTGCATCGGAGTGAACAAAGATGAACCGCCATAAGTGAGGTTGTCCATTGTTTGAATTGTGCATCACTTTAAAATACCCTGTTGGGTGTTGTTAGTCATACAATTCTGTTGTTTGCCCTGTCAGCAAACATTAATGTCTTGTTGTCTTGCTGCTCAGTGTGAGTGTCCCAATATCTTACTACACTCTAAATTGGTGCCAGCAGGAAACCAAATTTCTCTGTCCTGAGTGACCTCAACCTCCACCCAACAGACATTTTAAATTTAAACTTTTGCAGCTATAATAATAGTAAGTCCTAATTCTGTGCCTCTATCTGATTTGTATAAGAAGCAGCTACATCTTTTCTTTAGTTCTTCTAGTTAAACTCTAGTTAAAATCCCATAGACTTCTATAGAGAAGTAAATAGCTATTGCTCAGACTTACTTGTTAGAATAACTATTCTTGTTGTCATCTTTTCAACATGTTCTTGCTAAACCTAATGTACAAGTTTTTCAAGTCGGCCAGTCAGAGACCTCAATAAAAGCATATGGTATTGCGTTGAATGTCCAAAATGTTTGATCCACAGATTTTCCCAAGCCCACTTTCAAGTGCCTTCCAACAAGTTCACCCCTGATTGGCGAGACTGGTTGATATAGAAAAACTCAGACCATTTCCGATCACTGCTTACTGACAATTTCTGACTCCAACATGGATGGCAGCGTCCGTGTCCCAAAAAAAAGAAAAAGCAACTGAATTGACTTCATTTCATTGAGAAAGCCCTTTTATATGGATTGCTTCACTCTCACTTGGTCCAGTTCTCATATACAGTCAATGCTATATACACAATTTTATGCAGTGCTAATGGCAGGTAGAACAAAATGTGTACACATTGTAGGTCTGCACCACTTGGCCCATATAATTAGATGCATTATTTTCTGATACTAAAATTGGTCCAATTTCTGCTCTAATAAACATGTGTAAAACATTGAATTATTCATTTAGCGCACTGCAAATAAAGGGGGGAATCTGAAACTTAGAGCTGAAGGAGGAAGAACTGCTTTTAAGACTGTTTTTCATCATGCTGTACTGTACTTCATTAAATGTTAAAGGCTAACTTGTGCTTGTAAATTTGAGTTGCAATATTTATTCCATGTTTTTTTTTTTTTTTTTTTTGTTGAAACTAGAGCTGGGTTTTCAGCTGAGCAACACCCTCCAGAAATCTTTTTTTTTTTTTTTTCAAAACTAAGTTAATCAGGATAATTAATTCATACGTTGATGAAAGTCAGTGCAACCAAAATTCTACAAAGCTAGCATTTTTCATCACTAATCATATTTACTTTTTTAACCTGTTTTTCTGTTTCGCTTTGAGATTCATGGGAACAATAACAGTAAAAGTGTACATCACAAAACAGCTTCTAAAAAAATAGTTTGGTTAGATATTGAAATCTTTGTAAAGCCTCTTAAACCAGCATCAAAAATTAAAAGTGAAGTTTGACATGGGTCGACAGGGTAAAAAAGACCAAAAAAAAAGATTTAAACCATTACATTGTAGTAAAGTCAACAGCAAACACTTATGAAAACAAACTCAGAATACATTTTCCACACTGTCTGGCACACACATTTTTTTTTTTTTTTTTCAAAAAATGCCTTATAATCTGAAATGTTTTACACATTCGTTGTGCTTGTCGAAGTGATTTTGAGATGGACACAGCGCTCTGTCAAAATGTCAGTCTGTTTTCTTTTACGAGCTGTAAACAAGGTTGGGTATTACTGTAAATTCACTATCGCAGCTAATGTGTCGCAGTGTCGGACTGCGTTTTTTTAACTGTTACTAACAAGGTAGGGTGTAAATATGCTAAAACGGCTAACGTGTAGCGGTGCCGGACTGTTTGTTTTTAACTGTTACTAACAAGGTTGGGAGTTACAGGTATTGTGAATATGCTAACGCAGTGAACACTTTTATCGTGGCTAACGTGTAGTGTGTTACAAACAAGTTCTAGAATTAACGTGAAAGCTGTTAAAGCCTGACTCAGTAACAGACTTATCTCTGACTCTTTATGTGCCTAGTACTTCATTGTGCCATATATTAAAAATTAATTTTTAAAAATAGACCTGCAATCAATAGTGCCCTTTATAATCAATCTGTCTATCTACATTTGTATTTATGTTAGATACAATTATTAGATGGATTAATTTTCAGCTCATTACCTTTTCTCTTTGACTGCTTCTATTTGATCAGTTCTCTTCCCTTTCTTCTCTCTCTCTTTGTTTTTTGGAGCTGCCAGCTGTCCTGCGTTTGTGTCCGCCTAACGAAACCTGACAGAGCAGGTGCAACAGTCTGGGCAGACATCATCAGTCAGAGCAAAACTGATGTGGTTATGGTAGAAGGTCCAGTCATTGCATGTTCTTACCTCAGAGACATTATAGAACCCATCATCAGCCCCCGAACCTTCTGTTCATGGATGATAATGCTTCACCACATGGTGCCAGAATCCTCACAGCTTGACTTCAGGAAGTTATAGTGCCTCATATGGTATGGCCAGCATTGACCTCTGACCTGAACCCTGTAGACCACGTCTGGGACCAGCTGAAGCAGAGACTGGACGATCATAACCCCCAAGCCACCTCCAAGAGACCTGGCAGAACTCTATGTAGCACTTGGGGAAGAGGGGAACACATTGCCTCAGAACAATATCATGAGTCTAGTGGGGGGCAGGAGAGGTCACTGTTGAGCTGTCATTGCAGCAAATGATGGAAATACTCGTTATGGAGATGGTCAATTTCTGTTATTAAAGAGTATCTTTCTCATAGTCTTGATTTCTGGGGTAATAAATATCAAACTAATGAAAATGGTGATTCTTTTCATTCATTATTAGTAAGATCAAAGTGGAACTTTTATGTATTTCATTAAAATTCACCCCAAATAGGATAAGCACTCATGTAAATAATATCCCTAACTTCATATGAGGAGTGTTTTATATCCACCATTATGACTAAATAACTGACAGGAGAATCCATTAAGCTTTACCCGCTACTTGCTAGATGCCACTTGTGATGCTAAATTTTCAAATGAATGCAGAAATATCTACTAAAATCTTAATTTTAAATTTTGCATGTTTGTTATCAATATTTGTATTCAATAATAATATTATAATTTTCAACAAATGCATGCTGCCCATCATTTTTATAAGTAGGAAGAGCAGAAAAAGTCTGGCATTCTTTTGCTTCAGAGAGGCAAAGGTAAGTGGTAAAACTTCAATATTGCTGACATTTGACGGAAATTAAAGACATCTTGATTTACCCTGCCTACATTGCCAATCAATAACGCTGTCCTTCTACATGTTCTTGCAAGACAAGAAAAAAATTATTCCCACCGGGACTGTTGTTGCCTTGAGGAAAAATACAACACAAAGCTTTAGCCCAGAAGGCATGACAAAATGCAGAAAAAAACAACAATTTTTTTCATGGTTCACCCAAACTGAAGCTGGTTGTCTATTAACACACAATGATAACAAAGGATCTTTCTATGGAATGGATCACATTGTGGAATCGATAAAGAATCAACAGCTCATACATTTGCTTTTGTAAGGAATCCGACTCATTCTGCACAATGCAGCTATTTAGCAGTAGATAATGCATTTATTTTTCAGCACTGCTGGGAAATAGGCTTTATAAGTGCAGTGTTCCTAGCGAGAGTATGCATTACACAAAAGCTAAGAGAAATCTTTCACGTATAAATCAGCTGCTCATCAAAAAAACATCCAAACTTTTTGATGAATTCTGGTTATTTGCATAGTGGGTAAATAAAGCCTTGTTTTTGATTACTGCTTTTAAAACTCTCTCCATTCTTAATTTTGTCTTTAAAGCCCAACTTAACAGAATAATTTTCTAGACAAAATAAGCTATACACACACCAGGCATTTAACACATGTTCACTAAACGTTTAGTGCATTGTGTTCACACTAGACATGGAGGGAGGGGCTTCTTTTTTTTACTGTTTACTTGTGCATGTCCACCACCTACAGTTGAAAGAGGTTTGGTGCAAAATGTTAAAGTTGTGCAAATCTCGCAAATCTTACTCCAGGCTTTTTCTTTCACAGCTCTATTCCAATATTTGAAAGACTTGGTGTCATATATTTCCAGCCGGCCAAAAACCACAAATATTATTTTCTCCTCCATGATCAATTTTCAAACGGTTGGTTCTTTCGTGAATTAAAAAGGATGCTATCCATACATCACTACTAAATCTAGTCCCCGACTGGTCCAAGTTTGACCTGGTTTAACTTGCAACAAGGTTTCAATTGCCATGTGTTTTGTATGTAGAGCCCAAAAACAGTCGTAAAAACGTTTGTAGCTACATGTGAACATGAGAGTTTTGAATGCAGAAGTCCGAAAAGTGTGTTTAGACACGTTTACATACTCTTCCATCGGTAGTGGGATTACAGATGGTGTGTGCAAACGTAGATAAACATGCATCTTTTTCCTAAAATGAATTTTAGCAATAAACTCTGTAAAAGTTCAGACTGTCACAGAAGCTCCTTTAATTCATATTGGGTGCACAAGCACAACATAACATAGTTGTGAAAGCATGACAAAAGGCTTTTCATGGAATGTCTCAGAATTCACCATCAAAGGATGAATATGCTAGAAGTTGAGGATAAAGGATATATCTAAACCACCAAAACAAATTAGAAGCTCTCCTGTGGCAGGACAAACAAAAAGTCCAACATCCAACAACCATCAACAGGAGTAGAAACCTGTGCAATCCATCAGGTAGGATAAAAAATAAATGTGACCACAAACTTGAAAAAACACATGATGCATTTTGTGGCTTAGTGGTAAATGATATCTACTTATTGACTGCTTATTTACTTTCTTCAAGGTCCAAGGCACTTTAACGTCACAGTTCTATTCACACACCAACGGTGGCCCCCATGCAAGGCACTAACCTTGTCTACCTTTGTACCAAGCTATTCAAACAAAATCAGCAACATCATTTAAGTCCTAAAGAAAAGTGTAACACACACAAGGGAAAATGAAGAAGGAAGATGCACCTTTGAAGTTAAATATTAGTAAATGTACTCTCAGATGAATATGATAGATGAAAACGTGGTCAGAACTAATACAAAGGTAGAAAAACCAAACAGAATACACATAATTATTGGGCTTTCAATGGGCTTTTATAAAATAAAACATATTTTCCGCACTACAAGGAGCACTGGATTATAAGGTGCAGTTGATGGTTTGTTTTCGATCTTATGTCATATATAAGGGTTCCTAAACTATGAGGTCCATTATGCCGGACAAAAGTCTTACATAAGTCTGTCAGACTTAATTAACTGTGGTCACTGTAACTCTAACTTCTCTATAACACACTACATGTTAGCCACATTAGTATGTTAACAATACTTGTTTGCAATACGTATAAAAACAGACTGATAACGCCAAAACAAACTTTACTGTGACTACGCTAAGTCCCAACCTTGTTGGTAACACATAAAAAAACACAGTCCTACAGATTAGTCATGTTAGCATTTTCCCTATAACACCCAACCATGTTTGCACCAAAAAAATAAACAAAAAAAAAACAGACTGACATCTTGATGGATCGCTGTGAACCTCTCTGATCACTTCTACATCAGTAAGCACAACCAGAATTAATCCATTGAAAAGGCGCTTCAGATTATAACATACAATGTAATTCTTTGAAAAAAAGTTGATGTTTTTAAGTGCGACTTAATGTGCAGAAAGTACTGCACTAATTGTTGCTAATACATGGGGTATCACATAAGTCATAGAACATTGGCAGCTCACTTACAGCATGTCAGTTAGAGTGTGCCAGAGTTCACATGGCCCTAAAGGATCTTCATGGTCCTTTGGCCCGGGCTCTGGCTGCTGGCCCACATTGCAGAAGCGTGCTACAGCATGGTTCCTGCATTCAAAATGGGTTTATGGTGCTGTGAACTCAAGCCTTGGTGAATTTTCCAACAAGTAGAGGAAGTAAACACTGCCCCCTACTGTACTGGCAAAGCTGTGCCTGAGCACTGACAAAAACAAGTGGAGTGGAGCCAAGAATGGCAAAGCTATCAGCTCCATCTGGTGCTGTCAGCACAACACGAGTAGGTCATTAGCTACCACAACAGACCATACCACACCAAACCGTTCTCCGATTAGACACTTCCATCCAGTCTTCTCTGCTTCTCGATAGTGACCATTAAAACAATACCAAGAAGACACGTTAGCGTTTCAGTTTTAGTGGTCCACATTTTGAAAATTACAGTTTTAAATGTTTGGCCCTCTGTTGTTGATGTTTATGTATTTGGCTGTGCTTGGGGGCATTAAGAATGATTGGAGGATGTTCAAGAGAAGAAAACATGAACGTGAAGTGATATTTTGCCCAGCAGAACTCAATGCCAGCCTTTGATCTTTTTTTTTTTGTTTTAGTAATGAAACATGCTCAGCTGGAGGGCTGTGATTCTCAGGAGCCCCGATGGAGAAAAGAAACTACTTAAAATGCGAAATATCTTAATTTTGTGTTTTTAGAAACAGAGAAGTTGCAAGTTTTTCTAACAGAAAAACAATTTTTCCGCCCTTTTTTTCCTAAACGTTGAAAGATTGGATACACATCAAGAACTGTTTGTGATTGTAGCAACATAATTCCAAATACTTCTTTTCATTAAAATAGATACTACATGTAAAATGGCTTTCCTGAAAAAATAATAAAAAGAAATGCAGAAAATATTTCTATAACTGCAAGTTTTCTGAGTAAAAAGACAGACATGCTGCCTAACAATTTGAACAATTGCAAAAACACACAAATTAACCGCTAAGATATTCAGACTTAACTATGGAGATGTATTCAAATTTGATTTTTGCATAATATCAACAATCTACGATCATTTATTGGTAATTACTCCTCATTATGATAAAAAGCTCAACAGGTTGGCTGAGAGTAGCGTGACTACAAGTTTCAGGCTGATGCGATACTTGACTTAGATGGATTACAGGGGTCCTCTGAGGCCTCGTTCCTGGTTACCAACAAGGGCTGTTGTCTAGCAGAGTCATCACAACCGGTCACTACGGCTCTCCATGCATGAGCCTTTAATTAGACCAAATAAATGAGAGGAGATCTTTTAGAATGGAAAAGTACCTGCGTATAATGTACTCCAAACTCTATTAAATGTGTAATAGATATCATTTATCATGCTTATGGTGTGTGACCTCCACCTTTTTGTATAAACTGTTTGGTATTCTTCTTATGATACATACTCGCACTAGGAATATTCTTTTGGTTTTTCAACATTTTTTGTTTTTTTTTCTTGAGCTGCTTTTCCTTCATAAGGTCACTATGGGATATCAAAGCAGTTAGTAAAAAGGATGGAAGGACGTGATCATCTCATTGTTCATTCAAACCCAGTCCATCAATGTCAAAATAACACTCTATGCTGTTCAATTCAGTGTTGGATTTCTGTTATCTTTTTATGAATCCATGCTACCCTTAATTTAAATAAAAAAGTTATAATGCTGTGAAATAAAAGCCATTTTATCTCTATTCTTTTTATATAATGCGACTTGGTAATTAAAAGAGTATGAGATACTGCTTTATGCTAAAAAAAATATGGATCTAACATTATTAAAAAAAAAAAAAAGTACCAGATTACCAAAGGAAAAAGCAGCAGAGATGAGTTTGTGCCCTAGCAAATGTACAAATGATTGAAAATGAACTAATCTATTTGTGTAAGAAAGGAATCTTCCGTTCCAAGTGGAAACAGCACAGACATTTTTTACCTCTTTGTGCTGGTCACTGGCCTGGCCACACACCACTGTGATGCTTCTACTGCATCCAACCAGATGCAGAAAGCTGAATGAAATGGTTTAAAGGTGAACAGATAAGAAATGTGTGCCATGATTTTGATATGAATCAAACGTTTGGGAGGGATTCACAAGGAACTGACCGCTGCTGGAGTGCCTGATTTAAACACTACCATGAATCTAATCCAGGACATGGACTGCACAATCCTTGTTTAGAACCCCTCCAGATTCAGAAGCAAGATTGAAAGTTTGCAACTTGGATCACAAGAGAAAAAGAAATGGACTGTTACTCAGTGGTACAATGTATTTTCTTTTAAGATTAAAGTAAATATCTTTTGGTCAAGGTCTCATGGTCTTAAGAAGGAAATGAGTTGGGGCTTTAAGTCCTATGTAACGTTGGAAAGCCACGTCATCCACTGGTGTTGGTCCAGGGGGTTTTCTCAGGTCCAAGGTCAGAAAATAAAGAAATGACTTAGGGTCAATTATACATGTTGTTACTGGTCAGCAAAGTTAGCTGTGCAATAGGTAAGCCAGGGAAATGGTAAATGGCGTGCACCTAAATAGCATTTTTCTACCTTCCTTTGAAGGCCCTAAAGCCCAAAAGCACACACATATTCCACACTGATGGCACCTCTATGCTTAACATTGGCGCCAACCCATAACCACCAGGAGTAAAGTAAGGTTAGGTAACTTGCCCAGGACACTTAAACACATAGGTGGACAAGGCGGGAAATGAACCAGTGATCTTCTAATCAGAGGTTGACCACCTCCAGGTTAGCAGGAGAATGTATTGGTAACCTCCTCAGCAAAGACACCGGCTCCATGGCCGCTCCCCGAAATGATTTTTTTGGGTGATTTGGTAAGTTGCTCTCAACCATGTTAGTTCAAGTGACAAAAATCTTGACATAAGTGATCAAGAGAAAAAAAAAAACCTTATTTACCTAATGTCTCACATTTTATTAACATATTTTAACAGTTTGAGTCAACAAATGTCATATTTTTTTCAATACAGCAGGTAGTAATTAAAAGAAAAAAAACAAAAAAACAGGGACATAAAAAGATGAGTGATTCTCACCATGAAGTTTAGAAAATAAGCAAAACTTTTCCCGCCAAATGTGTTCTTGAGATTTCTCGTAGGCAGCCATTTGGAAATGAGAAAGAAAAGGTCATTCTACTGCTCCTAGTGGAATGATGATGAAGTACAGGGCTGAAAATAAGGACTAAGTTTTATTAAAATTGACTTTTTAGGGACAGTTTTAAATATGCTAATGTGATAGGGGGTCTCAGAAATGCACGTATCAAAAATGATAGGAATGTTTAGCCTATACTATAATACTATAGGGTTGAGGGATCCCCCACCCCCTAGGTTTTTGCGCTGGAGTTTTGTTTATTTGAGTTATAAACTGTGACTTTGCTATCTGAGCCATCACCTGAATTGTCTCCTGGAGGTGTTTATCCTGCTCCTTCACTCTTTTTTGCTAATTATTTCTCGCTGTATTTCCATACATCAGGACGCAGGAAGCAGAGTGAAATGAATGATGAGGTGTTTTGCTTGAGGCGGTACCAAATAATAGGAAAAAAAAGCAAAAGCTCTCACCAATAGCTGGAGCAGCGTGGGCGCTGACATCATATCACTCCTACATCTCTGTCTCTTGATTTCAGCCCCGCCCGCTCTTTTCCATTACCAAGTCCGTCTGTGTCCCTGTGTTTTTTAAAGCCAGAGATCCTCCCTCTCGCCGAGCCACTGTGTTGCATCTGTCTGCGCGCGCGGCTCGTGTGTCTGGGTGTGTGCGCGCGCAGCGAGTGCGCTTAAAAAACCCGGGCATCCAGCTGGAGAGCGACAGAGCCGGGGACAGAGAAAGACGCGAGGCATATGAGAAGGAAGAGGAAGCGGGACTGGGAGACAGCTATGAAATTCATCCAAGCTATTGGTCTACTGCTTCTGTGTCCAGCTTTCAGCCTCAACACCAGGTAACTCAACATTTCTTTTTTTTTCTTCTTTTCTGTTTCACCCTCACAGTCGTGAGGTTTTCCCGATCCTGGCAGGATAGGGAATCCTTGATCCCTGAAAGCACTTTGAGGATCCAAGACTTGAGAGGAGGAAGGAAGAGCTAATTTGTTCAACTAGACTATTATCTTTACCAATTCAGACCTGCACACAGTCATCCGTTTGTCGTGGAAACACGCTGTCAGCGCCTCTTCTGCTTCTCAGCACTTTTGTGGTCTGTCACCAGAGCAAGTTGGAATGATAGGAAAGTGTGGGAAAGGACGAGGGTTCTTATGTTATTTGGAAGAGCAGGTACTGTGTGAGTCCCTGCGCTCGTCTGCAAACTGCATCCCTGACTGTGGAGCGATGGGAGCGATGAAGGGAGGCTGGGAGGAGAAGTTGCATCGATTAATCAAAGAACTGATCACATCAGTATCGGTTACTCCAGCTGTTCTACACCCGTCCAGGATCGCCTTTGACTTTTCTGTCAAGGCACCACAAACAGAAAGCAGACGGATGCCTCATCAAACTTCCCTTTTCTTCTCATGACCTCAAAATAAATAAATAACAATAAAAATAAAATCATCTTTTGCTTTTGGGTGGGTGCTTAAAATCCAATGGAGGGTTTTTAAACAAACGAACAAATACTTTGTGATAGTGGTCTCAGAAACACAAAAATATCCATTCTGCCTGAGATTCTTGGGAAGAAAATAACACTTCTGTCGAAGGGTGGCACGATATAAGGGAAACTTGTATGTGCGATAAAAGTAGTAGGGGTGTACGAATTCATTTGACCAACGATTTGATTCATATCATAATTTGTGGTTGATGATATGATTCATAGTTAATATTGGTTCATTTTGATTGATCTAATTCACTGACCTAAAGTGAACCAAGGACATCTTTCGCCAAAAACTTCAACCAGTGTGACTCAGAGATAAATACCTGCTACTGAACAGTGCAGGTGAACTTTTCCAGATTCCTTGTATTTCTTGCAAGATAATCAAGTATGAATGACATATGTGTACAAACAAAAAAGTAAACAAGAATGAATATCAAATCCATTTGCATTCTAGTTTCATAAAGTTAATCCCACTGCTGTTTTTCCACATGGTGCAATTTTACAGATATAATTATTTTTCCAAAATAATCCAAAGGGAACAGTATTAGAACATTCTACCGCACTGTATGGTCACATCTTTGCTAAATTGTGTCATATTTGCTAAAATGTGTTTCTGCATTGAACTGTAATGATGGTTGATCGGTCTTTGCTGACATCACGTGCGTGTTGTTCACTGTGATGCACTTGGTTGTTTGTATGTTATAGAACAAGCCTACTGTAACTCAATCTAAATAGTATTTTCCTAAATAAATGTATTTAATTTTGAAAGGATTGCATAATATTATAGGTATAGGTCGAGGACCTAGGACAGATCGATCTGCTTGGATTGTAGGAATATTAATCATTAATCTATTAAATTGATTAATCGTTACACCCCTAGATATTAGTGAATATTATTAGATCTAGTACCTTTGTAACCTTTCTTTTTTAAATGTAATAAAAAGATCAGAGTTTTCCCATATTTTATTGTATTTACCTTTGTTTATCATGTAACGCCAGCACTTCTGTGAAATAAACAATTAACTAGTGAAAAGATTTGATAAATGGTCATAAGAGAAACTTTGGTGACTTTTGCTTTGGGATCTTCAGAGCGTTTGAACAGTTTTGATCAGATGTAATTCAAATCTTCAATTAAAAATAAAAATGAGAAACAAGAACTATGATGATGAGCATTCTCAACTAGCTCATATCAATGTAACCATTTGTTTGTTTCAGTTGATTTTGAGACGTTGATGTTTTTAAAGCGGAGCGTTCTCTTTGAAGTTTGTCCCTTGGCAGCCGTCTCACTGCTGTATCTCTGTCGGCAGCCCAGAGAGAGCCATACTCATTCAAAAGAAGCAGAAACCCTAGCTTTTTTATTTTTAAATGCCTTGGTAGGTCATAGTTTGCATTAAGAAAAACCGATAGTCATTTGCTGTGAGTTTTACACATTTCATAAAAAGAATTATTGAGCCTGAAAGTCCAAATCTGTGAATATCTCACTAACTTTACCAAAAAGTTTTTGTGCACTTTCTGCTGTATTCTGCTACATTTTACGGCAATAAAATCTGTGATCTGTTCATGATATGCAGACTCAAGTAGAGTATTTATCTGTATTAAAAAACTTGAAATATACAGTGCTGATCATAATAATGAAAACAAAATAAAAAGATTATATCTCTGATAGGTATGCATCATCCAATTTTGATTGAGCCTGAAACTATGTGATTGGGACAAATTTCCAATCATATGATCGGATCAGAACATCCCTATTTAATTTTGCAATGATGATACGACTTACGATACATGAATTAATAGCAAAGCAGAAAAATAACTGATACTTCATTCCCATTTCACAGCAACAGTTGTATTTAAATAGAAGTCGCATAACTTAAATTATACTCCAAATGACCCATGTCTACAAAGGAGGTGGACATCTAACATAAAAGGGCTCCATTCGATTGGTCAAATGTGTAAATTACTCCATTTGAACTCTTAAATACTTCAAACCGTCATGTCATGTTTTAGCATGTGTGTAAACATTGAAGGTAGACATTTATGGCAGATTATGGCATCTTTTGCAATACATGTCTCGCATGGCTGGTATCGTGACGATATCATGAAACATTTTAAATTTATCTCTACTGTTCCACAGAGTTTTTCAGAGTTGACATCTTAACTGTCATCATTTCGTAGACTATACGAATAAACACTTAGAAACACATTAAAGCAGATTTTTAAGGAAACTTGGCATTCGTAGAACAAGCCGTGGAATATTCCAGCAGTATGTTAAATAATGCATGCCATCATCACACTTCCAAGCAGTAAGTAGTTGGTTGGGGAGGCATCACGGTTAAAATTTGGTGGGTCAGCAATGGACTGCTTGTGTCTCCTGAGGAGGAATGTCTTGAAAAGTAATTACCATTAGACACGTAGGATCCTTGGTGGGGTGGTGCTAGGACATCACTGCCAGCAAGCAGGAGATGTCCTCTCAGTGCTCTACCCTCCAATTTTAACTGCACCGTAGACATTTAGGGCTCCTTGGTGAGAGGGCGATTGGACATCCCTGTAAGCAATCAAGAGATGTCCTCAGTGCCGTGCTCGCCAATTTTAACTGCACCCTTTATTACACACACCCATCAATCACAAGAAACACACCTCAACACACACACAAATACATTACACAAGGAAGGTGGGACTACTGATCTTCTGTCCCTTACCCCATCCCTGGTGGAGGGAACAGGGCCTTCAGCGGCGGTGGCCTTGTCTCCTGGGGGTCGGCCTCCTGGGCCCGGCGGCCCCCTCCCCGCACAGGGAGAGGGATCCCTTTGTCCTCTGGCAAGTCCATGAGCGGGGGATCATATTCCATCTGAGCCTGGAGGGTGTCTGTGTCCTTGTGGTGCGGGTTCTGGCCCTTACCCTCGGGTGCCGAGCCCCTTCTGGGTCACAACATTAGGAGAGCCTGGTCAGGCAATGTACACCTTCGGGGACCCCCACTGCTCTTGGTCATCCCTTTTCTAGATGGGGGTAGCTGACCCCCATCGTGCTCTCTTCTGGATCTCCGCAGCTGCCTGGAGCTTTGGAGCGGGTCTCCCGTGGGGGGCCCGGGCTCGTACCCGGGGCTGGGGTGGGGGGATGCCCAGAACTCCTGGGTGGTGGTGGGCGGCTTGTCTGGGGTGGTGGGGCTCTCGGGGGTGGGGCCCCGCGCTGGGCCACCTGGCGCAGTGGGAGGGCTGCTCTCCTGACTGGGCTGGGCCTTGCGCTCTGCGCTTCCGTACCTCACTGCGCTCGGGTGTTGGGGGCCCGTGTGGCTGTCCTGCGGGCCCCGGTCTGGGTGCTTGGCTGGGCTGCCTGGCGGGTGGATCTCCTCCATTGACCCCACAGTATGGGTGCGGGGGCGGGCCCTGGTCGGCGCGGGTGTCTTGGTGTGGGGATGGCTGGGGGTTCTCCCTCCTTTTTTGTGCATTCCATCATCCACTTCAGCTTAACATAACATTCACCTGAGCACAGGCGTCGGCTCACCTTTGCACCTTCAAATAGTGTGCATGACAGAATGTAATCCTTTACATGTGTTGGTTGGTATGCACAAGTGTGCGTGTGAACTGGATGTGGACAAGTTTGTGAACACTCTTGGAGCTGGCAGGTATGTAACAGCTGAGTGTGTGGACAGGCCGTGCCCATTTTAGACCAACATTCACTATTGCAATGGGTATAAGCTCCAGCATTTTGTTGCCTGTAGATTAACAACTCTACCTTCCCTTCCCTGTAGCCATTCTCTAACTGCTATAATGCACCATCTCTCTTTCCCCCCCCCTCCACCCCCCAACTCTCTCCTTTTTCCCCTTTCCTTTTCCGTCCGGTCCAACAAAAAAGACACAAATAAAAAATATATATATATTAATAAAGTTTGGTTTAAATTACAAAAGGGGCTTATACCAACATACATTTTGTGTTCACTATGATTTATAACCCCTGATTGTAAGAGTAAAATCTGTCTAATACAAGAGGTTCTCAGCTCATATCTGTTTGCTCAGCTGTTGGACAGGACAAGTTAGAAAAGAAAAAAAAAAAAAAAAAAAAAAAAAAAAAAAAAAAAAAAAAAAAAAAGAAAAGAAAAGTAATTACCAGTACCACACAGATGTAATCAACTATTTATTACTTGGTTTGTTTAAACTCCTCATAAAAATTGCGCTCAGAAGGCATGGTGCTGTTAAAGGCGAAGGGATTGCCAGACATAGGTGATCCTTCAACTGTGACACTCAACCTTTAGTTATTTTCCAAACTGGGAAAACACAAGTGAGCTGGTGCCAGTTCCTAAACAGATTTGCGCAACCAGAGACATGTCATGCTGAATTTGGAAGCACAGAATATTGAAAGGTTTTAAAAATACATTTCTAGTCATTTCTGTACCTAATTTTTTTCTTTTCCTCAACCAAGATTTTTGCCTTCTCATGTGTGCCTTGAGTTACAGTTTTCTCTTCTACTTTTACTTTGAATTGAAAAGTCCCTTAAATGATTTATTTTACATATCTCACTGACTATTGGGATAAAAAGGTCAACTTTTAATATCTAAGGAAATGTCTGCCTCTCATGAAATCTTCCTCATTTATCTGCATCCTGCAATTGACTTTGGTTCACTTCTTTGAGGCAACTGTTATCAGTTGTAGTGACATCTTGCATAACCCTTAGTAGCTTTAGTGACCCCAGAGCCTTTTTGAGCTTTCTTTTTCTACTTTACAATTTGTTCTATTAATTTATCTTTAAAGTTGTTTTTTGTGGCAATGCTTGACATCCATCCTTTTTTAGAACCCCAGCTACTTTTTTTACAGATATATTTTTGATTTTTTTACACAATTATTCCACAAGAACTCGAAACTGTCCAAAAAACTCAATTTTGAGTAGAACATTTTGGTTTTTTTTGCTGCAAAAGTCACACCAATTGAGATCAAACTGTTTTTATGTTTTATATTAAAAGATCAGACATGTAGAGACAAAATACATGTTTTATAAATCCACAAACAAGACAAAAATAAAGTCAAAATATCTAAAAAAAACAGTTGATGCTCCAATGAACTACATGCAAAGTTTCAAGGACTTATTCCAAGGGGTATCACAGTTATGTCTCCAAACTTGTGGTGTTTGTTTTAAACCAAAACAATTTTGAAACAGTGATTTTAAATTTTAAATGAAAACACAGCTGATGGAGGTGTTGGTTTAATTCCTAAACTCATGCTGAAAGAAAAAAAAAAAAGGTCTAGTTTTTCACATTGCTATTTTATCTTTTAAAATTATTTATTTTTAACCTCACCATCCACCCAAATTGACAGATGTTTAAAAAAAAGTTTTTCTTCTTTTTAACTTCATAAAGATTTGATCAAGAATTTAAAGGTTTTGTTTCAATTGATTTATTTCATATAATTGATCTTCAATTAGAAGTTTGATAAATTCCATGATTTTCATGAAAAAATGAAGTACTTGCTTTTGTTTTTCAGTTTAAAAAAGTCATTTTGAATGAAATCTGCCTCTGTTATATTTAGGGTTAGGGTTTAAACGGGTTTCAGTAGAAATATACAAAACAAACATTAGTTATTTATCAAATTACATTGAATTGTAACCTAAATAAAATATTACATTTGTAAATTGAAGAAAAAGGATCAAGGTCACTTTGGTTTGGTTTAAGTTTGGTTACTTTTTGAAAGTGACCAAAATGATCAAAATTGGAATTAAAATAAATTAGGGTAAATGTCATGAATAATGTGTTTACATTTTGATTGTGACCTGGCTAGAATCCCTAATCTTTCAAGGGCTGACAATGTTCTATACTATATGGAAGCTCTGAAGGTCACAGGCCCTCAATGTGCTCATCATTTATGGAAGCCTTATATTATGTTTTAGCAGTGTCACAATGGAATATGAGCTGCTATGCCACAGTGTATATTCTAAATGTTCTCTCTCTCTCTCCCCCTGTCTCTCTCTCTCTCTCTCTCCATGTCCATATATATATATATATATATATATATATATATATATATATATATATATATATATATAT
>BSAI01000104.1:2786023-2836343 GCA_036245035.1 Adrianichthys oophorus
TATATATATATATATATATATATATATATATATATATATATATATATGTAGTCAATTACAACCTTGATTGTGTAAACTGATCATTTGACCTTCAGACATGAAAGTCATTTTTAATGGAATTATTTTTATAAACATTTTTTTTCCTGCAAACATTGTGTTTTGGCAGCTTTTGCTGTCTGAGCTTGAAAAAGAAGTACATGGTTTGAATAAATTGAGTTGGTCACTTGGGCCATAAACAGCATTAGAGGCATGTGGCCATGTGTCATTGTAAAAATCAATTGATACTTAGGCAGAACACAAGGCTGCATTGACAGTAGCTGCATGAGATATGACTGTGCACCTCGAGCTCCGGGTTAGGCAACTCTGATGTGTTTGCCTTGCTTTTTTCTCCACCATCCACATTTAAATTATCCACCTTTATGCATCTTTAAAGACATCTTTTCCACCATTTCTTGGAACATTACATGTTGTCCTTTCAGTGTCTTTGATGTCTGTTACCTTAGCAGACTTCTTAGAAACTGATATCAAGTGGAAATCCCCACAACATCAAATTTTAATGAGTAATTTGGACTGCAGTTCTTGGATATTTGCATAAAGTGAAATAAGTTGTAGCAATAAAGGAGCTCAACAATGAAATCTTAAACATAACTCAGCATACCATAAACATACAACGGAGTATCAGGGCCACTAAAAAAGAAAAAAAAAAAAACAACGAATTTCTGCCTTTTAAAGCATCTCGGAGTGTAAAGCGCACCGCACGGCCTATTGTCAAACTCATGTCATAAATAAGGCGCACTAAACTATAAAGTGTATTAGCCAGACAAAAGAGTCAGAGATAAGTCCGGCAGTCAATCAGACTTATTAATTGTGTTCACTGTAACTCTAGAACTTGTTTGTAGCATTTTACACATTAACCACGTTTGAAGCGTTAGCCTATTCACAATACTTGTAACTTCCAACCTTGTTTGGGACACATCAGACTGATACCACTTAACCTGTGACTTTGTTAACTCCCAACCTTGTAAGTAACGTAATAAATACATAAATACAAATAAACAGTTTGACATTGCTACACGTTAGAAGCAGTAGCCACATTGGAGGATTTACAATACTTGTAACTCCCAACTTTTTTAGCAAAAAAAAAACAAAACAACAAAACAAAACAGACTGATACAGCTAAAACGAATGTTACTGGAACTATACTAATTCCCAACCTTGCCATTAACATGTAAAAACAGTGCAACATTGCCACATGCTAGATGCTTGAGCATATTCACAATCACTGTAACTCCCAACCTTGTTAGTAACCTGTAAAAGAACACAATTCAACAATGCTACACGCTAGCCACGTTAGCATATTCACAATAACACTCAATTAAACATATTGACAGAGCACACCATACCCCTCGAAATCGCTTCAGCATCATTTAGCCCAACCAGAATTATTCTATATATAAGGTGCTCCGAACAATAAGGTACACTGATGTTTGTTTGAAAAAAATTATGGCATTTATATGGATCTTATGGTGCGAAAAGGTATGTGAGAATAGTTTTGTTAAAGTATGAAGAAAAAAGTCCAAGATTTAAGAGAACAAAGTTGTAAAATTGTGAGAAAAAATTTACAAGAATAAAGTAGTGGTTTTACAAAGAAAAAGTTACCCTTTTTTGAAAATAGAGTTGGTAGTGTAAGTCTCCATCCACATTACGTGCCGACTAAATCCATCAATTAAGCCATTTATGGTGATGCCATAAGGCTTTCGTTTATGACGGGAATCTATGTGCCATGATGCATTTGGACCTCTTCAACAATTTTGCCAATGGCATAAATCCAATCCTCGTCAGTCAAGAATCTTCATCACCAATCTCACCCAAAACGCACCACAAAATACCTCTGATTGTTCGTTGATGTAACCAGCAATACCCCTACTGATGGAAAACCCAATTTCTCCCTCAACAAAAGACACTATTTCATCCAAATTTGTGTGACATTTTCTTCTTATAAGGCCCAGTTTCCTGCAATTTTTTTTCGATGTCCTTATACTTACAATAAATCAATATCGACTCGCTGAAAGACGTAGTCTTGTCTTATTTGTGAAACCAATGCTTAAGTAACCTCTTACAAAGTGCCCTACGTCTTTCATACTGAAACACAGTCTTCTTTTCCTTTCAGCTTTTCCCTTCAAGGGTCGCCACAGCTTCTTCCATCTAACCCTGCTTCTGCATTCTGTACTCTAACACCAGCTACCTTCATGTCTTCATTCACTGCATCCATAAACCTCCTCTTTGGTCTTCCTCTAGACCTGCCTGACAGCTCAACTTCACTCTTTCACTTTGGTTCCTGTCATTCACATACACGCACTCCGTCTTGCTAACCTTCCTTCATCTCCTTCACAGGGCAAACCTCCACTTCTCTAGCTTCTCCTCCACCTGTTTCCTGCTCTCGCTACAAATCACAATATCGTCTGCAAAGATAGTCCATGGTGATTCCTGACTTACTTCATTTGTCAGACTGTCCGTCACCATTGCAAACAGGAAGGGGCTCCGAGTTGATCCCTGATGTAATCCTATCTCCAACCTTGAACTCCTCTGTCACCCTTACAGCACACCTCACCACTGTCTTACAGCCCTCACAGCCCTTACTAGCATACTTCTCTGTCACTCTAGACTTCCTCTACAATACCACAGTTCCTCTCTGGGCACTCTGTCATAAACTTTCTCCAGATCTACAAAGACACAGTGTAGCTCACTCTGATCTAATGTTAAAATAATAATAATAATAATATAATAATAATTTGTTAAAAATTATAACTTTATTCTTGTAAGAAATTGATGTTTTTACTCATAATTCTACATGTTTATTTTTGTAAAATTTTGAATATTTTCTCATAATTTATAACCTTATTTTCATTCATTTTTTCCTTCATTTTCATATGATTACTTTTATGATGACCCTAATACAGGTACATAACCCTTTTTTTGGGGCTATTTTAAGTTAGAATATATGCCATTTTATGAGGAGTTTAGTTATGAAGTGTTGTAACATCAAAGGCTCAGATCAGATTCAAATATTCAGTCCTCCCACCCAACTTTACGTCATGCTACCTTTGCTGCATCTTCAAACAAGGTAGTACAAAGCTGTATTTGTACCTTTGGCTTATGTCAACTTGAAGGAGTATAATATGTCTTCAGATGTTCTGTCTTAAGATAATACTGCACTGTAAACAGAATGGATTTTCCTGATTAATTATGTCAGATTTTGCTTTTAAGTTAGCTTATTGTATGGAGACGCTTATCACATGCAGTAACACTTTGATGCATGTCTTCATAGCAACAGTTTTACAAGGTCGAGGCTACATTTCTTTGTGCAGCAGTTTCTTTATTAAAAAAAATACAGAAACTTCTCAGAAACAGCTAAAAATTGATGGATGGCATGGGGGGCTTTTTGTGAGATTGATGTAATTTTGTTGTTGCTTTGTTGCTGGAATTCATTGCAAACATTTAATACCAGTACATATGGCCAATCTTCTTTTATTTCAGGTAAATATCGGGTTTCAGGTAAAGGCTGGCAGTTTTATCCGCCTCATTTTACAGATAATTACAATTTCTATAAAAACAGGTACTTTGTAAATTGAATGGTTAGTTATGGTCTTTCTCGTAGTGAGGTAAATGCAACACATTGGAACAAGATATATTATTTGGATAAAATTTTTCTCACTTCAACACTTACTTGCAGTATTAAATAACATCGATGTTCTGAGAGATGTCTGTCAGACATGCCGGCAAAAAGTCAGTTGGCTTTTTTTTTCAATTTGTTTTTCCTGGTAAAATCCCTGGCACAAGTCAGATGTTGAAAGATAATTAAGATTCAAAGGACATGGTAATGGTAACACCATGGCAACCACACAGACCTAGTGACAGTAATGAAGTAGGCCACAATAAGCAGAACCTTGGGTGGCTCCCACAAATGAGAAAGTCATTAAAAGGACCAAGACCAGTGCATGCAGAAGAGGACCTTGTGTTTTATATTCAAGGTCATACTGCATGTGATGTTTTCTGAAGACATTAGGGGAGACATTGTTTTTTTTTAAAGCACTTACTAAACAGCCTGTTTCAGATCATGCACTTAGACTGTAAATATTGTAAATCAGGCTTTAATGAAAAACTGACATTAGTTTGTACTTCAGTGTGTTAAATACATGTTAATCATCTGCTTTTCTCTGGCATAATCGTTTGCATTTTATTTTATTTAGTAGAGTTTGTCCACTAAAACTCAGTTTCACCTGGATTCTCTTACTGACACGCCTGTTTCTTTTCACCTGTTTATCTTAGTCTACGTTAAGGCTGTACATGAGCAAAACTTGCGATGAGCGGTATTAGTGATACATATTTCGATGATTATGACTATTATGATTATGACTCGTGATACATGAACAAAGAGTAAAACAAAAAAACAACAATTAATACATCATTTCCATTTCACTGCAACAACTTTATTTAATTAAGTCAACATAAATTATACTGCAACATACTTTAAAAGGAGATACCCAAGAATGTGTGTATCAGGGAAAGACACCAACAAAATGAAAAATAACATGGACAACAAATAAGAACAATGAAATTAGTGTGAGTTTGAGCTGTTTTTGGACACATAAGTATACGTCTATGTATGTTTGCAAAGTGAATGTTTTCTATGGCAAGTTCTTGCTAAGTAAAACCAACATGTTTACATTACAAGGATTTTAACACGCACTCTGACATGTTGCTGTGCCCTTTTGAATATCTGGTCTCCAATAAACGCTGAGAGTAACAGGTGTTTGTTACTGTAAGACACTGGTCACTAATAGTGGCCCGGCTCTATTAAGAGACCCACCTGGGTCATGTACAGTCATCCGTTGACAATGGATCACCAGACAAAACATCAGAGTTTGATCTGTTTCATTGCGGCACTACCAAATGCGAGTTCCTGATTGGTCAAAGTCCGACATGGCTTAGATGGCATTGTGCATTTAATGGGTGAGTGTGTTGTACGTAGAGCCTTAAAAAGGTTGTCATAGCTGTGTGTGAACGTGAGAGTTTTGAATGCATAATCCCAAAACGTGTGTTCACATAGATTTTCATTGGAAGTGGCCGTTCCAACGCGTGTTGCTGAGGGCGGTGTGAATGTAGATTAAAGGTCAGCTTCTACAGTTGGTGACAGATGCATACAGAGGAAGTAGGGGACGGAGCTGTCGTGAAGAAACTTCCCAGTAACATATTTTCTTTCTTCAGAAGAGCACCAGGTGCTAAGGTAACCATTTCTCGCAGTTCACACCATCTTTTGCGTAATGTGGATTGCACAGGCTGATATTGCAATAACGATACATTTTCGGTTTATTGTCCAGGCCTAGTCAATATTCTATCATCATCTTGATATTTGTTAATAGAATATTGTCTTTTGTCTGGGTTAATGTGTGTTCTTTAAGGTACCCTTCTTGCTTATTCAATTTCAGTTTCCAACTTTAGCAGAACCTTCAACATTCTTTAAAGTTTAAATCTTTATTCATTCATTTATTTTTTACTCTACCTGGTTGTGGCTGCACATTAAAAAAATAAAGCAAAAGCAACAAAAACACAAACAAAAAACTAGAATAGTTCCAATATTTATATTAATAATGTTCATAGTAGATGTCATTTTTATTTTAATTTATATAAACCCATTTATTGCATCCTTTCAAGCCAAAAATAATCCAAGAACAGTAATAATAAAAGCACACAAAACAGAGGAAAGTATGACTAACGAGTGACTATAATCATGACTCACTTGGAGTCTCATCTGAATTGATAAAACATGAATGTCAAAGAGATTTACAACAACATTTGGGCCAAAGTTTGCCTGGGGTTCACATACTGTATATCTTGCGTGACACTTAACACTGGCACACTCATCTGTGTGCCCCAAATGCCAGATGCTTCTCTTTTCAGCTGCAGTCAGCTTCAGAGACCACCAGCCTCTCACAAAGTTTTCTCACATTTCTTGCACTTTCTGACTAACAGAATCGAAATTGATTGTTTATTTTAACAGAGAGCATACGAATGTTCAAAATCCCAGAAACAAGAGAACAAACCAGAGTAAACATTTCCAAAATATTGGGATTTTCTATTCTATATACACAGTGACGTTCTGGAGCAACTTTCTTTGTTTTCAATTTTAATCATTATTTTAAACACATTTTTAGCACTTTATAAGTAGATTTCGAAGACTTAACTCCATTGAGGAAAATAAAGAAAACACTATAAGTTACAACACTGAAAATAATAGAATCCAAAAAAATGGACAACATCCTCTTCTACAGGCAGGATTTGCATTGGATTGCTTTGTGTTAAGCTGCATTTGCAATGAACGTTATTCGTACGACATTTGCGTCTGCCGCCTCTCTTTCACCGCTCGGCAAGAGCGGTGAAAGAGAGGCAATCTCTTCTAAATTATCTGAAGCAAAAATTCATTTGGAAATGATACATAATCAGGGGAAAACTGCAAGCACATTTTTATGTGATCTTTCTTATTCATCCTGTTTTAACCTTTTGATTTGGCTCATATTTCACAAAGTTTTCAAAACTACACCAAAGGGATGACACACTTATTTTCTGGAAAGGATCTTTAATATGTTTGAGGAAAGCCTTTCAATTCTGCTGACATAGGCAGAGATTGCGTGTACTTAAGGTAATTAAAATGATTGACATTGATTTACATATTTTTGGACATTCTTTAAGACATTGTGCAACTCCTTTTGCCAAATTGATGGGAACATTTCCATCTTGGAAAATATCAACCCTGTCAGAGTGGGAATGCGTCACAGAGAGATAAAGGTGATCTTTCAGAACAATTTAGCATTGATTGCCCATAACCTCTCCCTTTTTAAAGGAACGGTAGGGTCTCCTTACAGCAGGGGTCAAACATTCAGGTTTTTGTGAAGCACACATGCTCATCTCCAGTGTTGGTTATGGTCAAAGGAGACTCTTCTGACCGTTTCCTTTTTCTTACGTCCTTGGTGACCCTCCCATTCTTTTCCACTAGCTCTCAAATAAGCATTAATCTTTTGTAATAAGGACTTGATGCAATAAAACCTCTTATTAATATTACTCAGTGTCACTGCAGACAGATTGTTCCATCTGATCATGGCCTGACCGTGTCCCCCATCTCTTTTTCTTGGGGGGTTTCTTGCATTTTGCATAACGCTTCAAATGAAATGGGTTTGCAAATTATCAGTTTGTCAAAGTTCTTGTACTTTTAAAGTCCTTTTTATAATTCAGGTTTATTTAGGATAGAGTTTTAATCTAATAGCCCACAAATTGTGCTTTCATTTCCCAATTTTTACTGTCATGCACCAAAGAACTTGACAGATTGCACAAAATTCAAACACTAACCCTTCAGATGACTTTGGGCTATAGAAGCACAAAATGCTCATTTTAAGCATTATTCTGTTTTTATGAAGTTGTTTGTGTTGTTTTTATGATTTAGAGCATGATATAGCAATGACTATTGTTGGTAGATATTTGAAAATTGCACTGAAATGTCATTCATAATCTTATAATGACTGATCAGATAAATGTAGAGCAAAAAGAAAGAAAAAAAAAACAATGGTTAACAGACAAAACAATGTTAAAAAATATGTAGCTAAATGAGTCTAGTTTCACCAAATATGAAAGAAAGTCAAAAAAGATTAAAGCTACGAGTGGTGTTGTTTGGCCTGTAAGTGATACTCTGCTCCACCGTCGCGGCTGCTGCACATGCCTTACTCTCCACCTCTGCCCCAGCTGGTCAAAGGTGCACGTGGCAAATTCATGAAAAAAACACTTTTTTCAAAATGATAGCTTTGTTGGTGTATCTCCATAGTAATCTTTTCATTGTTTGGTAACCTAGGATTGATGAACCGGTCAATGTAATATTTAGAAGAATTGTCAAAAGTCAAGTTTTGGATTTTAGCAGAGGTTTTTGTCAAAAACGCCCACATTCCTAATATGGTCTTATCGAATGTCATATCATTTTGGTCAACTTGAGCCAGGGATTCATTTATCACATTTTCACAATTTTAGTAGTGTAAACAATAGGGGAACACCACTTTTGTGAGCATGCAGCGCCTATAGGGACTTAACATGGCAGCATGTGTAGGGAATTTGGTAAAAACTGCTCAAACAAAAGTTTTCTTTTCACACTTTGGCATAAAATGGACGCCAAGCCATAGATCTTATGGCCATCCCATGATAATTTCAAAACTGCAGTTGGATATCCCCGACTTGTGTGTTTTGGTGTTGTTAGTGGATTTTAAAATTGTTTTCTTGAGGTCCCTTAACATATATTGGTTTCTCCCACTGTGATGTCCTAATTTTTTAGTATGGGTCTTTAACAAATTGATTTTCTGCGGACCCTGCCTTCGCCCATGAGTAGCCGGGTTAGGCTCCGGCAACCCCGTGACCCCGAAAGGGATAAAGCGGATTGGAAAATGAATGAATGAATGAATGATTTTCTGCGGGTACTCGGTGTGTGCACATTTTGGTGAGTTTTTAGTGTGTGGTGGAAGTGATATTTTTGCTCAAAGGTGCAGTAAGAAGGACGAATTGCAAAAACAAAAGTACTTCCGGTCCAAGACTGACAAATACATAAATGGTCAACAAACAAACAAATTGAATTAAAAAATAAGTGTAAACCAATACATTTAATTATGACAATTATTAATAAAATAACTACATTGCAATTATTTTTATTATTATTTATCCTAAAGTCATATCTGTTTAAACACAGTTATTTTATTGACAAGATTAATGTTGTATTCAACAATGAGTCTTGTGAGGCTTTATTTATAACATTTTAAAATTTGTCTGTTTGAATGTAGAGTGTAGTGTTTAAAAACTAACACACTGCAAACAGTCTTTGAATACCATCAGTTTTGTACTTCGGTATCATAAAGTCTGTCATTCAGTCAAAGTCCATTTGAATTAAATTACATACGCTTTCCTTATTATCGGTCCTTAAATTAAAAAACAATCCTTACCACAATTGTTTTTTATATTTACATCACTTTCTACTTAAAATGTATACAGCCTAAGTGTATTTTATATTTTTATATAAGATCTCAGGTTTTCTGGATCTTTTAGTGGCTTCTCTGAAGGACACTGAGTTTTTCTTTGGCTTCGTCCCTAAACGCATCATTATTCCCCTGAAAGATGGTTAAAGGTAAATGCACATCAATCATCAGGCTGTTGTACATCTCGACCTTCAGATGCTTTTGCCTGTCAGAGCATAGCTTGATTTTTTTAAAAACACTAACTTTATATTACTTCACATTAAAATAAAAAAAAACAAAAAGTTTGTTGCACAACTTTTCTAGCCCTACACTTAACAATTTGGACTCCAAAGTTGGTAGATCGATATTTGATTCTATGTCTTGAGGTATCAGCTATTGTACTATAAGTTGCTCCGTAGTACAAGTCGCTGCAGTCAAAAATGACTAATAAAGAAAAAAAAAAACATCTAGTTGTTGCACTGGAGTGTAGGTCTCACTTTTGGGAGACATTTATTTAACAAAATGGTGACCAAGAATGTACATTTTGTCTTGAAATGCAAAACATAATAACGGAATTGGGCTGCACGGTGGCGCAGTGGTTAGCGCTCCTGCCTCACAGCAAGAAGGTTCCCGGTTCAAGTCCTGGCTGGGGGACCTTTTTGTGTGGAGTTTGCATGTTCTCCCCGTGCATGCGTGGGTTTTCTCCGGGTACTCCGGCTTCCTCCCACTGTCCAAAAACATGCTTCACAGGTTAATTGGTTACTCTAAATTGTCCCTAGGTGTGAATGTGAGTGTGTATGGGTGTGTGATTGTGGCCCCTGCGACAGACTGGCGACCAGTCCAGGGATGTACCCTGCCTTCGCCCATGAGTAGCCGGGTTAGGCTCCGGCAACCCCGTGACCCCGAAAGGGATAAAGCGGATTGGAAAATGAATGAATGAATGAACAACGGAATTGATAGCAACAATAGACTGAATACATGCACGCTTCACTACCATAACACTTAAATGCTTATTTAGCTTCATGAAACGTAGGATGAGTCTAGTATATTAGTGCAATTTATTAACAATTACTCAGATAATCATAACATTAAACAAGATTTGCACCACTTTGACTTTTTGCAACAAGCATCTAATAACTGTAGGTACATGGGCTAGTATCAGGTAGTGACAGTGCAATGTAAGCTAAAAGTGCGTTCAACAGTACCTGCTTAGCGTCACATGCCCGATGTTTAGGTTGCAAATGTCGCACCCCTGACTCAACTAAAAAAAAAAAAAAACAAAAAAAAAAAGAAAAGAAACGTGACTTATACTCAAAAAAATACAGTATTTTAACCAAAAGTTATTTACAAGTTTTGTGATTGTAGTAAACTGCTAATACTTGATAATCAATAAGACACAAGAAGTGGCAACAAACCTGTAGCGATCATGGAAAAATACTCATGAAAATTGTTACATGCACATGCGGAGCGCTATAAATTTTAGAAATTGACTTTCCTCTGAACGTACAGAGTAGAAAAAAATATGACAGTGTGTTATTTTTTCAAGTTTTTAATGTGTTTCTGTTTAAGATAGATACATTGTACTTTTAAAGAACTATGAATACTGTATCTGAATTTTACCACACAATATTGTTGCATTCGTGTGTAGCCTTGATCTTTACATACTTTTCCACAGCGTATGAATTTTGTGTGTCACAATCTCCAACTTCCCTTTTCTATCAGTCTACTTCCTCTTGTCATTTGGATCATTATGCAAGAAATATTGATCAAGCTGTTTGGAAGCCATAGAAGTTCAGATCGTTGTATCATCCAGAACTTGATTCCGTTGGCGTAGATATTAGTCATTGCTATAATTGGCACAGACACTATCGCTCAGGCTCCATAAACATGTCGCTGGTGCTGTTGTGCTGATGAGTCATTAGTGGAAGGGCTGGCTTTTTGTGTTAAACTGAAATGTAAGATGTATAACCACAATAAAAGCATGCTGAGAACCATTCTTTGTCAACCAAAGACGAGCAGTTGTCATAATTTGCTGACATGAAGGGAAATCCATGTTTGTACGCTCCTCCTTTGTTTAATTTTAAATTTTAAGACAACATGCATGTAATCTCTCAGCTTTGTGTAGATTCATGATGTTTGAATACCATTTCTTTGTCACTGACTCTGCTTTGTTTTTTTTTATGTTTAGATTAGCTTGTAGGGATTAGGAAAATATACAGTTATAATCATTCCATTTTGTACCCAATATATTTGTGTACACATTGACACGAAATCTTAGATTTCCTCGTACCACTGAAAACTCAACTAAATAAAACATAAGCTAAGAGGGAAATGTTTAAATTCAGTTTCTTCAGATAGTAATTAGTTGCTGAAAAGACATTTTAACTCTCCTCAAGGCCAAACTTTGGATCCATTTCAGCTGCTATACCACCACTGTCTAGTGAAGACAACAGTTTTGCGGTTTTGTGTTGTATCTGACCTTGTGGTAAGAATCAGATCTAAAAAAAAATAAAAGCCTTCTGTCAGGTCTGTTTCAGAGACAGAAAAACATTCTGAGCTCAACCCATTAAGCGTAGATTACTAAGACAATTATTTACCTTATTTATGAAGCATTTTATCAGCAGTCTTTTGTTTTATGTTGGTGAAGAAAAAAAATCAGATTTTCTTTTGTTTTTTTGCATCTTTTAGACTTTGGATGAGATCAGGTACATGTAGAATTCACACCTTTTAACATGCATTTTGTCTTTGAAACATTTAATATTCTCTCATTACCGACATGTTAATATTCAAAACAACACTTTTGTCATTGTTATTATGAAGCAACATTTGGATGTTAAAAGTATGTCTGAAAAAAAATCTGTTTTTTAGTTCAATGTGCTTCCTTTCTCAACAAATGTTTTAGTCTTGTTTTCGAAACATGCGGTGATTTTAGTTTTAAGGCTACGCAACAATCAAATCAGTAAAGAGTGAATATGGTCATGAAAAACAGATGCAATAGCAACAATAGGAGGTGAAACTTGAACCACTGGAAAGAAGGTCCACAGACACCAGAACTCAGCTCAGGTTTAGTCTTGTGGCATTAAGCTGCGATCACACCAGATATGATTCCCGCGGCCAGCTTCAATGTTATGTCAATGTACGAACGCGATCAGAACGTCAGCCCGTGTTATCAGTGGGTGGAGTACAAAACCAACATGGAGGAGAAACTGATGATTTTCCTTTGAAACTTTGATCATTTTCTGATTTGCATCGAGACAATAAAAAGGTCCTCTTTTTCTCTTCTTAGTTTTTTCCTCTTTCTGAAGACATCTTTACATGTCTCCTTTTACATTATACAACTACATTTGAAACACAGGTTTTTATATTGTATTTGAATTTGACTTCAATTTGCTGAGTCTGTAATTTTTTGTCAACATCCTTTGCTTTCTTTTGGCCCCAGTGAGATAGTTACAAACAGGGAATTGTATTTGGAGTGAAATCAACATGGTAACAAAGTTGTTATGGTATGGATAAAGAAAACTAGCCGTGCCAAAATGTGATTTCCATAGAGTTTTAACCGTAAAGTGAGAACACCTTGGATAGGAGCATGCCCCACTGTGGGAAACCACAGAACAAGGAGAAATACCTATAGATATTTAAAGAAATAGAGGCTTAGGCTTTTTGCTTTTTTTGCTCCATGCTCTCAAGGTCCTCTTGTTAAAAAATAAAAAGGAAAGAAAACAAACATAAAGACTATGGCCAAAGAAGCTTAGGTCTGTAGGGTAGCACAAGCAGACTTCCAAAGAGCCAGAAAAGAAAAAAAAGGTATGACCCATAAGTCTTAACCCATGTAAGAATACAAACCAAGTTAGGTTGGCAATACACAGCAATCATATTAAAGACCCAGCAGACAAAAGGGGAAATGGGGTTACTCACGCCAACAGTCTTGCACTCAACTCAGAGGCAACTTTCCTGTGAGTTACTGTTGCTCTGTAGAAACTATGTCGTAGAAAATGGCACTTTTTTTTTTTTTTTTTTTTTTGCTAATAACTAATAACATTTTATTATTACTGTATTTTTCACACTATAGGCCACGTTCATTGTAGGGCGCACTGTCATGAAAAACATTACTGTGACTTTAATTCCCAAACTTGTTAGTATTGTATGAAAGAAATGTCCAACACTGCTAAATGAAAGCTTTATTAGCGTATTCATAACTCCCAACCAAATATTTTGACAGAGCACAGTTTTCCTTTTAAAAACGCTTCGATATCAGTAAGTACAACTACAATGAATCAAAAAGGCTCTCTGATTCCTAAGGTGCAGTTTTATATGTAATTAATTTAAGGCTTATAGGCTTATAGTGCAGCCTTATTGTGTGAAAAAGACCACTGGGAACGCTTCTAAAATGGCTCAAAAGGTGATTGGAGTGGGTCTTTAAAATTCCTTTGAAGCTACACTTTTTAAAAATTAGTGTCAAATATTCAGACAAATGTCCAGACGCATTATGAGCTGTTCTCTTGTCTTCTCTTAAGTGATGTTCTTTGAACATCGTTTTGGACTCTAGTACCTCGTGGATCTGCCTGTAGGAGCTGATGTACTTCCCTTTTTCTAAACTCTGCTGCAGGACTCGTCTGGGTGCTGGAGACCTCTCGTCCACATTAGTTAAGAAGACACAAGGGTGGGGAGTGGGGGTGTATCTCATGTTAACCTTGAACACCTTCATTTTCTCAACCTTTCATGGAATTCCTCTATCAGTCAGAGACTATGTGTCTAACAATTAGGCTGCCACCAGTAATCTACATATCCTCTGATTCCTTTCCTTTCCTCTGTTTAATGGTTTATAATTAGTTCACTGTGAAATGATCCAGAATGCTCAGAGGCACGATTAGCAGCACATTAAAGAGATCAGAAAATGTGGAGGTATTGGTTTTAACGTGAACAAGAGAAAGAGCTGACAATAAAACATGTTGGTGCAACAATTTTACTTAATATATTTGGTCAGTTCTCCAGACAAGTCTTCTTTGTGTGTGCCGCCTTTAATTTTCGTCTTTTTTTCATATAATTATAAATACGTCATTGTAGTTGTGCATTTGTCCTTACAGCAATAAAAAAAAAAATCTGAAATTATTTCATGCATAAACTGTATTTACCTGTATAACATATGTAGAGAAGTAACATAAAACCTTTTTTCTACTTGAGCTCAAAAGCTGGATCAAGGACACCTGTACAAAAAATGTAATCCTGGCAAACAGCTATGTTACAAATTCAAGGTCACAGCCTTCAGTGAACTCCTTATGTTTTTTTTCAAGAACATGAATACATCAAACCCTACAGGGAAAGCTACATTAAACCACATACAGCAGAATAGTTGTGTTTGCCAGCTCTGCCAGCAATTCAATTCTTTGTATAGTTGTTGCTGGGCCAAAAGCCACATTTTGGCTCAGCTTTTTCTACAAACAGAAAATTTTATTTTCACAGCATTTTTTTGTTGTTCATACACTGTGTATGTTTGTGAGTTTGTTAGTTTGTTAGTTCAGTAAAAAGACAAAGTTAGTTCGAATTTGCAAAAAAATAAAAAATAAAATAGGATGACTGGTCAAAAAAGAAAAGACATTCAGATTTTATTGGTTTATGCATTTTGTAATACTTTCCAAAACACCAATTTCTGAGATGATGAATTGATAGATATTGTCAGCTCTAAACCATAAACATTTAAAGTTTAAAGTTTAAAACGCAAAAAAAAAAAAAAAAAAAAAAAAAAAAATTGTACGTAACTGAAATGTGCAGTGCTCACAGGTGTGTGTTTGTGGTTCTTGACTTCCTTCTGGCTAATGATTTCCAGCCGCCATCTTGTCTGCCACCAGGTCCCTCTCAGAATCTGTTAGAATTACATTAATTACGTAAACTGCTGAAGAGTTACTGGAATCAAAGGAATGTAAACACTGGAGCTAAAGCTCCAGTTAGTAAATTAGTTGTCTTAGAATTTATGTCAGTAAATGGAACTTCAGTGTGGTTTTTTTTTCCAACTACAACAATACACTTGCTAGTTTTACTTTGATAATGGAAAGCTTCACCAACACTTTATTTTGTTTACTTCTGGTGATAGTGCTTGTCATTCGACTTATTTTTAATGTATAAGCTTAAAATCCACCACTATTCTGCATTTCAGAGCAGAAACCAAATTATATTTTTCACTCTACTATATTTAGAAAGACTGCAGATCAGCGATCTTTGATTCATTTTTGAATTTTTGGGAGCTGATTGTGAATATCAGAGTACTCAGATAGTTATTACAGCCCAATATTAGCAAGATGATGGAAAACATTACACACATTCTCTAAAAATAAGGTGTGAGTACAAACAATCTTGACAAAGATGTCGAGGATAGTGAGGAAAACGTGAAGTATACTATATATTTTCTTTTAATACAGTGAGCCCTTTAGTGCAGAAAATACAGTAAATAGAAAATGTATTGTGGCTTAAATATATTTTTTTGTTGGCTTCTTATTTGAGTAAACTATGACTTGTAAACCACAAAATATGTTTTACTTTTCTTTTCCACTTTCAAGACATAATTTGTTCTGAGAAAAGCTCTCTTTGTCTTTCAAGAAAAGTTGAGGCTGAGCAGGCAGAAGGCCTGAAAAAAAAAAATCTATTTGAGATAAACTGCTGCCGTGAACAGTTTGGAATGGCTTGTCTGTATTAAATGCAGTGTCACTGCTGTAATCTACTCATTTCACAAACACACTAAACAACGCAGTTATCAGCCAGGTGTCATGGAGAAACACTGGAAAAACAGTTGGATAGGAGGCTCAAATGGAGCCAACACTTGTCAGCAAAGATGGATCCTGACACCAGAATATGCTCAGAAAATGATTAGATAAAAATACCAGAATCCACCGTCGTCTTTGAGGAGGTGTGCTGGTGGCTGATAAAGGATTTAGATATATACAGCCTTCAACAAAAAGACAAAGATATGTTTCTCGAAGAAAAAAAAAAGTACATGAGAGCTCGGTTGTGATGTACTGTTTACAATACACAGAGGAAATAACAGGGCTTTAATAGAAGACAGGAAATTTAAAAAAATGCATCTCCAGTTCAGCAGCTTTATGCAATTTTACTTTATGATTCATGACATTCATTGTTCGTCTTCACTTATTAAAACAATTTTCCACATGACATTGAAACCAGACTTGTTTTTGGTTGCACATAGTTTAATTTTCAACTAAAAGCGTTGCAATAAAAAACCTAAATACCCTTTTTTCAGCACTTTGAGGTTCACTTTAAAACCTTAATTAAAAAAAAAAACCAACAACAGTGCCCCTTATAATCTGGAACGTCTTATTATTATATTTTTTCTGGTTGTGCATACTGATATTGTAGCAATCTTTGAGAGGCACACAGCGCTCTATCAAAATAAGTGTCTTGTTTTGTTTTTTTTGTTAGAGTTGGCAATGAAGCAGTTTTTGTGAAGATGCTAATGCGGCTAATGTGTAGCAGCATTGGAGGGTTTCTTTTTTTATGTGCTATTAACATGCTAGTAGTTAGTGTAGCCACAGTAATGTTTGTTTTAACAATAATGTTTGGTACAAAGTTGGGAGTCACAAGTATTGTGAATATGCTAACATGGCTAACATGTAGCTTGTTACAAACAAGTTCTAGAGTTCCTGTGAACACAGTTAATAAAGTCTGATTGACTGATGGGCTTATTTTTGCCTCTTTTGTCTCCTCTAATGCACCTTTTAGGTCGGTGTGCCTTATACTGTATGTGACATCATTTTGAAAACAGACCTTTCATTGACAATGCACTCTATGGTGCTGAAACTACAGTAATTGTTTTTAGATGATACACCAATCAAACAAAGTAAGAGCTTAAGATCAAACTCTTTTGAATGCCCAGCATTCAGCACTGATCCAACTTCAATTATCCAATGACATGCTATCTTAACAGAGTTAAAACTAACTTCAGTGTACTCCATCAAATTAATTTTCAATTTGTTCCAGTCAGAGCTGTAATAACCTCTTAAGGCTGACTGTCCCAACAGTACTTGAAAGCATCCAAAACAATTCTGAAACAAAAAATACCATGCAGAGATTTACCTGCAGCCCTTTCTGCAGATGCTGAATACTTAAAGAAAGCATGTCTGTTGTAAGGGGAAGAAAAAAAAAACTATCTCTGTATTTGATGTTGTGCTCACATACCACTGAACACAACTTCACAGGCGCGATAGCACTATACAACCCTCAAAAGATGAGAATGCTTCCAATTTTCCACTGTAGGCTACTGTTACCTTCTTCTCGCAAAGCTTTTGTTATTTCTGAGTGAAATCATTTACACCAAGGGATCGAGAAATGTTTAACAGTAAGCCAAAGCTGTATATCTACCTTAACTTTTTGTGCACTTAACTGACAATGGTCAATAAAGTGACGTCTTATGTTCCAGTTTCCAAAATATTGCAAACTATAGTCAAAGATATACAATCATGAGGATATTAGTGAAAAAACACGACTAAAAAAAGAGTCATAATTATCATCATATGGCCAAAAAATTAAATAAATAAATTACTACGGTGAGTCACTATGAACTTAACTGTCAGTCCAGACATCCTTAATATATTGACTTTAATTTCAGTTTAATTACGTCCTTAAGTTTGAGACTTGTCTGACATAAAGATGGATTGCATGTGTGATTTAGTTGTATCAGAATATACACACTGCGAGTGCCTTACCATTTGCTGTTATTACATACTATTTTTTACAGATTACCTTATGAAATTGCCATTAAAAAACAGAAAATATGAATGTCTCATTCTTTGTTCCTATGAACGTGAATGTGGGAGTGTTGTTCCGCACTTTTCAACAAACTTCTTTTGTGAGATCTGAGTTTTGGCTGCTTATGGAAAGCCACTCATGGAATTTTCTCTCTTGTTGATTGAATTTCTGATGTACTGGTGTCTTTTTAAGGATTTTGTTATACATATAGATAGATAGAAGGAGAGAGAGAGAGAGATAGAGAGAGAGAGAGAGAGTTTTTTTTTACACTTTGCCAGAGATTGAAGAGGAAGTCTTGGCACCAAAATGCTCTTCCTTGCCTGCTAATGCGAGTTCACTGAACCTCACCTGTTGGCACAGAGAGGGCAGCGAAAAGGTGTTATGTTGCTGAAGTCCACCACTTCCATTTGCCTGTCTGTCAGACGTCTTGCTTGGCTGAGCTCCACACAGTGATAGTGTTGACAAAATGACAGGAGAGGGGCACACTCCAGTGAATGTCAATTTTGCTTCAAAGCTCTACTTTCCCAGGAACAGTGAAGCTCCCGCACAGCAACAAAAAGAGGGGAAACACTGAGGGTCAGAAAGATTCAAGGCAGCTGCATGCAGAATGATCCCATGTGAACATGTGTGTACGTACATGGTGCCCAAAAGAGATTGAGTCGTCTTACTTCCAGGTTGGAAAAGAGCTCAGGAAAATAACTAAAATTTAATTGAAATTGTTCTTTCATTTGCCAATGGTAATATATTGTCATATACATGGATATTGTTCACCTGTAAATGATATAGGCCCTTTAATCTTGTTTTTTATATATATGTCCTCCATTACGAGAAAAATGATTCAAGAACATGTTAAAAACTACATTTTCATTGAAGTAGGTCTTAAAAAAACATATTACTTGCCCTTGTGCAGTCAAATTTGGTTCTTGGAACATTTCTTGGCCTACTTGCTATTTCGGTTTGACTTTTGGGATTTTCTAATGTATTTGTAATCTCATAATCTGTCTAATGAGGGAACAATTCCAAAGCAGCATTTGAAATGCATGAACATGCAACCGCGGGAGTTATTATGGATGTTTTGTGCAAAAATGTTCCTAAAATTCACATTTTCTATTTGTTGCTGTTAACTTTCAAAATCATGAATTGAACCATGAAAACGTTGTGGACTGAACCAAGCAACATTTGTGTGTTTTTGCCAAATTAGGATTAAAGACGGGTGTAGTGACTAACATATGTGGAATGTTTTAACAAGATCCACTAAAATTACTCATTTTCTGTTTTTTTTTAAACTTATCTCAGCTGGAACACATCACCTCATTACAGCACAGCTTTCGCTGGTGTGCACCCGAGTCCCAGGCCTTGATTGTTCTGGAGTGAATCTTCAGAATGACGCAGTAAACATTTAGTGCCTGCAGTTTGTAAATTGATTGCTGTAGTGACACTTCATAACTAGATGATGGTTATTTAGAAATTCACACACAAGGTCATTGAAAACGCGTCAAACCCTATTGCTGCCATGGCATTACCGACACTGCAGCCTGGTGAGTTCATTAATATCACAATAGCACAATCAAAAAAGGCTGCTGTAGAGCCAGAGTCAAGATTTCAAAATGCAACTTTTTGTAGGAATGACCAAACAAATTAATCACAGCACTTACTGCAGGTAATATTTTAATAATACATGAAAAAATATGTTAAAAGCAACACATCCCTTTGTGTAGTTGTTATTTTGCTTTGAAAGTTGACTCTGTCTAAAATAGTCTATTTTAAAAAGAGTTCCCATCATCCTAAATATTGATGCATCACTGACAGTAATTATTTTTTCAGTTAGCTTATCATAACAGTGAGACAGTTGATCTAACATTATATTTAATTTGTCTAGTGATTAACTGTCGGTTGCAGTAATTGCTATCAAATCAGAGTTGAAGATGGAGAGACTCAAACGTCCAGTTCTTCAATTGATGAGAGAAACATTGATATAATTTCTGTTGACAAGTCAACACCCGCTATCACATTCACTTTTAAGGAACAAAATGTTCTTTTTGTGTCGAATGTTGAAACCACACAAGTGAACACACGACTCTTTGATACAATCTATTTAATTTGAAATGTTACACTGACAGCTCAGTCATTTCAACAGTCTTTGTCACAAGCACCCATACAGGGTTGACCTGTAGCTGAAGTGATGTCAAGACGTGTGGTAAGTGTATCCTGAAGTCTTCATAAAGCTAATATGATTGGCTCTCATTTATGAAGTACAGGTAATACTACTGCACTAAATCATCACCTATAAGATAGCGTCACACTTGCACCGCACTCCAGTCATTGATTAGGTGTGGTGTACTGGCCCCTTACTGGCCATGCACAACAGCAAGGAACACGCACTTATCATTTGAACATCACTAACGGGCTCCATGTGCAGTGCGCAGGATCTATGTCTCGTATGACATGCCTGGATCATACCTACTTCATTCTTACTTACTCTTAACATGTTGTATAAGAGTTTTCTACAACTTGTCATCCGCTGCATGCCTGTAGGACAAAGTTGTGCACAAACATTTTCGCTTTGCAGGCTCAACAAGTGGTCGACAAACCTGATATTTTGTGTAAGTCACCTTCATGTCCCATACAGATATGACCATTTTTCGCCCCAGACAGCCTTTATCTGCTTGTAAGTGCGTCTGGGACTAAAGCATTATGCTACGTTCACACCAGTATCAGCAACGCACATTTAAACGGACACTTCTTATGACAAGTCAATGGTAACGCATTTCGGGCTTTCGCATTCAGAACTCTCACGATCTCATGTTGCTATACAGGTTTTAAAATATGTTTTCAGGCAGTGTGCCAAACTCGCAGCCTTGAAAGATAAACCAGTTGAACTTTGACCAAATAGGGGCTTGAATTTGGTGGTGACGTATGGATGACATATTTTTCAAAACACAGAAGTGTCAGTCGTTTTAAAAATGGATCACAAAATAGAAATTAATAATTGCAGTTTGTGCTCGGCCAGAATGCTATGACACCAAGTCTTTCATAAATCGTATTAGAGCTGTGAGAGAAAAGCCTGTAGCACGACTCACAGTATTTGTACTGTTTCAACATTTCCCACCAACCCCTGTTCCAACTGTGATCACATGGACTAGTATCAGGTAGCGACTGGTCTGTGTGAACACCACAATGCTAAAAGCCTTTTCAGAAACCTGTGTTCAGCACTTTCTGTGACATGTCTGTTGTGTATGTAGCTTTACACTTTGAAAAGGACCTGAAGTTTTATGTGCGTACATTCACTTACACTTAAAATGTTTGGTGCTTTTTTTTTCATGATTTAAAATTTGCTTGGTTCTAGCAGTATTTTTATTATTCAAATAAAAATAAATAAACTCTAATCAGACAGTTTTAGAGCTGTGTATGCCTATTAATTTAAAAAGGCATGATATTGCAAAATGCATCTGTCTACCTGCAAACACTGAGTATTTTTTCCTGTTGCTTGAGGCTTTATGTTTTTTTTTTCCTCATTATATTTTCAACGTTTTGCATGTTAGTTGTTTGGTTCCTGGTGTTAAAAACAGAGACTGCTGATGATTAAAAAAAACTCCAAACAAAGGCACAGACTCATCTTTTAAAGAATTCATCTGTGTTGGGAGAAGTCAGTGCTCGTTTAAACTAAAAGCTTTTTTGAGCAGAAATTAAATAAAATATGTTTAATTCTATGAGTTTGACATTATAATTGTATTATTTATTTTGTGCGTGCATTCTCAAAGTTCATGCGACTTTCAATGTCTCTTTGAAAACTAAAGTTTTTACAACTTGGTTGTGCAGCTGGAATCAAAGACAAGAAAGCAGAGGCTAGTTTTCTTGTACAAAATGAAAGTAGGATCAGATAGCTTGAGTTTCTAGGAAAATATTGAACTGTTTCAGGAACTGTGGAGGTTGGCACGAGGATAAGCTTTTCTTGGAAGGAAAGAGCTGAGGGAAGCTGGATAGCCATTGTTCAGGTGTTATCTGTTTTTAGCAGTTATGCCATAATCCAGACCTCAGAAAGTCATAAAACAGGCTCTACACACACACACACACACACATGCACGCATACACGAAACACACACACTCACAAAAATGTGTCTTAGAGACACTCAAATGAGCTGCGAAGAGGACCAAAAGCAATCTGCAATTTACCAAAGTAGCACGGTGGTTTGGCAGTTGTCTAGTTTATTGGGATTTTGAGTCTCCAGCTAAAACCATTGAATGCAGGCCAACTTTTTCAGGACCAAGGAGCCAACAAACAAACACAGCATTTGTAGAATGTCGAACAAGATCATACAATTGCCTTTTGGATTGACTTAAGAGAGATTTATTAAGGAAAAAAATATATATATATATTAATGAATTTATTAATCCTAATTTTCTATGATTCATTTTTGATAATAATACATTTAATTCTGTGCGAATTTGCGGCAAATCCGATATCCCTATTTTTCAGAGTACAAGTCATGTTTTTTTTTCTGGCATAGTTTGGCCAGGGGTGTGACTTTTGCACGGGTGCAATTTTTATGTGATTTCTTATAAAAAATAAATAGCAACAACTGCTAGACAGCACTGTTTATGTGTGTTTCTGTATTTGCTACTGACAGCAAATCTTATGCCAAGCTTGGCAAAATTGTTCCAAAGTGCCACATAACCCGTAAGTTAGAAAGAGAATGGTGCTGCTTTAGCTCAGAGCAGTCTCTATAAAAAAATCTCTGCGTAAAGCCAGAACCCAATACTTTTCAACTTTAATAGCAGAGAATGGAAATAATCCAAGGTTTTTTTTTTAGTACTATAGGCAAGATGACCAGCAGTCAAAGCTCAGTAGAACCATATATTCCTGCTACTCTCAACTCTGAAGGTTTTCTTTCATTTTTTGATAGTAAAATCTCAAATATTAGACATAAGTTGAACAAAGTAAGCTCTACTATTATTCCAGAGCAGGCTGAAGTGGTAGAAATGGAGGCATTTATAGAAACCTCTGCAACATTAGATTGCTTCACTGCTGACACCTACAGGACAATAGCCACTTTGAAGATTTCCAGTCAGGGTTCAGACCTCACCATGTCACTGAAACTGCACTAGATAGAGTCACTAATGACTTGTTACTGGCCTCAGAAAAATGACTAATCTCTATTCTGGTCCTGTTAGATCTTAGTGCAGCCTTTGACACTATAGACCACAGCATCTTACTCCAGAGACTAGAGCATGACATAGGGATTGGAGGATCCGCCCTTTCAATGGTTTAAATCAGATTTATTTGATAGATACCAGCTTGTTAATGTAAATAGACATTCTTCTCATTGCACTTGAGTTAGCTACGGAGTCCCACAGGGCTCAGTTCTAGGATCTGTTGATGCTTTACATGCCGCCCTTCAGGAAACACAGCATTCATTTTCACTGTTATGCAGATGATACGCAGTTCTATTTATCTGTTAAATCAGAGTGACCACTTAGAGAAACTTAATGCCTGCATTAGAGATATCAAGACCTGGATGACAACTAATTACCTCCTCCTAAACTGAGGTCATTATACTAGGTCCTAAATACCTCAGAGATGCTCTATCGGATCAGATAGTCACTGTTGTCACTCTTTCCCTCTCCCTTCCGGGGAGCTGGAGAGATTCCAGTTTCCAGGTGGATCGACTGTGCTTTTTTCTTTGGCCGTGGACTCTGGCTCGTCTCGCACTATCAGCCATCCCCCCAGTTCCAACTGGATGAAGCTCATCTGCTACACTATTCAAAGATGTAGTTGTAGAGTTAGATACGCTATTTATTCTTTAACAGTTCTGGCACATCATGTCTGTCCTGGGAGAGGACCCCTCCTCCATGTGGACTTCCCTGAAGTTTCTTTTTTTTTTTCCCCCAAAATCTTTTTTTCAATTCGTTTTTCCTAAGAAGGAGGGTCTAAGGGAAGGGATGCCCATCTTATCTTAGTCTGTTTAGTTTAGCAATCAGCTGTTGTTTATATTTTATGTCTGACTCTATGTTACCAATGTGAAGCCCATTGAGACAGCTATGTTGTAATATTGGGCTATATAAATACAATTTAATTGAATTGCAAGGGACATCATTCATACATCATACCATTTCAAGTTCCTGATTGGTCAATGTTCGACCTGGTTTAACTTTCAATCTGCATTTGTACGTAGAGCATTAAAACGATCTTAAAAACTCCCATCACAACATGTGAATGCCAGAGTTTTGAGTGAGGATTCCCGAAACCTACTTAAACGCGCCTCTGAACAGACTTTACATTGAAAGTGGTCATTTGAACAGGCGTTACTGTGGCCAGTACAAACATAGCTTTATACTTCAGTGCAGCATATATATGATTTTGTTTTCATCTTTATCATATTTTTTGGCCGCTGTGACTTATGCTCTGGAACAATTTATAATCCTAAATTATTCAGTGGTCAAGCATTTTTAAATACATTTCTGTAGAATTTCAAAGTTTATAAAGTCTAGAATTAGTTTTTTCTAATTTTCTTGGCATGCTGACATATAGTGTACTCGTAACTCTAAACTGAAGGGCAGCAGAGACCCTGTGTAAGATCTTACACACCTTGTGTTGTGTCACAGGATGTCTGAGGATGGTGTCAAGCTGAAAACTTGACAGGTTTAAAAAGACGTGAACAATAGAAACCTGCGGGAGTGGAAAATTGTCCCTGCTGAAAATGACCTTGTCAGTCGTCTCCTTATCAGCCTCAATCCAGACAAAGACTCTGCTGTCACCTGCTGCGGCCATTTACCACAACTCAGTCAATGCAACTCTCTGTCTCAGTGAAATAAAGATGTTTTAAAGGCTTGAAGCTTCAGTCATTTTCCCAAACTGCATTGCTATTGTAAATGATACAAGGCCTGGGCTTGTAACAAACATTTATCTGGGAGTCATGGAAATTCATTTGATTTTTGGCACTGGCTTCCTGTGTTTAATTTTTCTTACAGAACACATTTCAGCTTTTAACAAGGTCTGACACCATTATTGTCAGCAACAATAGTTTATTTTCTTTAAACATAAAGATATATATTTTTAACAGTAATTTATTTCTTTACAGCAACAGCCTTTTAGAATAATAAAAAGGTGAATCAAAAAACATTCACAGTAAAGCCTGTCTGCTTTTAGTAATCTATAAATTCCTATAAATTAACAGGCTGTGAAATGCTATGCTCACACCGGGCTCAGAAACATACGTTCAAGCAACCACTTTCAATGAAAACTTGATGTAAATTATTCTATATACATGTTTTGGGACTCCTCGTTCAAAACTCTTGCACTGGCGTGAAGTTACGCACGTTTTTACTAGTGTTTCAGGGTCTACATTAAAAGTGAAGATCAGACTAATCAGGGACTTGGCTTTGGTAGTGATGTATAGATTTTTAATATATGGAAGTTTGAAAACTGAAAATGGATGAGAAAGTAATATTTGTGGTTTGTACCAGGCCGTAATTATATGAGCTTCAGACTATATGAGCTTCTCCCTACCCCTACACTAAGCCCTTCTAACGGAGAGATATGGAAAAATAGTCAAATTCAAATTTGGATGTTACTACCACTTGATGATGTCATCAATAGTCGCCGATCATTTATGTTACATCAAATGTAATGATGTACATACCTACATTGGTTTTATAGCTTTAAAAAGTCCCACTAAAACAATAAGTCATTGCTTACATTTAAATGTAAACGTATGTGCGTCAGAGCACCTCCACTTGAAGAAATGCATTTCTCACCCTCCTAACGGAGGAATAGCAAGATTCAAGATTCACTAGATTTGCACCGCTTTGACAATTCCCTCCAAGCCTCTTTCAACTTGCGCTAGCATTGAGTAGCGACAGACCAGTGTGAACATCAAGAATGAATTGAATGTACATCATATGCCCAGTGTGTATGTAGCTTAAGGGTTACACAACTAAGTCCCATACCTCCTAAAGTGTGGGGACATCACATTTTTGCAATAGGGTTTCAGCTGCATAAGCAAACACAATCCTATTACTTAAATGAATAGACAAATAATAAATTATTTTTTACCTTAACCAGATTAACAGTGCTGTTGTGCTCTTGGGCATTTTCTCGAGCTGCCTTTACTACCTGACACCTTTTGTAGACAAATCTTTTAAAGTAGGCCCATTTAATGTTTGTAGCTTTGTGGTTAAGGATTGGTGGAGGGATAATAAATGCAAGCTTGACAAAAAAGGAAAAGAAAAAAAAGAGCGCTCTTTAAATGGTCTGCTTATGTGCTTACTGCTGTACCTTGTTGTGCAGCTGAATTAATGCCAAGTGCACGTTTGGTCAGCTTAGGCATGCTAAGCTTTGGAAAAATACCAGCTGTTCGTACACTGGAAATGCTGATGAAAGAAAAGGGCAAGGCGCCATCAGAAGCTGTGGGAGAGGAGCACTGCAAACAATATCACTTTATGCTAATCGAAACTCCTATCTATATGTTTTCTTCAATGACTGCTTGATAAAGAGTTGTAAAAGAAGGCAAAATTAAAGGAGAAGAAAGCCAAGTTGCTGAAACATTTGACGTCATTATTACTATTTGAAAATATAAACATGTACAAATTACAAGATCCTCATTTTTATATAGTTGGGTTTTGTTACGCTTATCAGGTACAACAGGCAATCATCTATGGCTGATTATTTCCGAGAAGCGTCGTAACCATGTATGCAACTGTTTTCCGGATGGCTACAGGCTTTCAACAGGTCTCCAGGGTCTCAGCACTCTGCTGTAAATGAAGACAGGAATGATTAAGAATTAGTGACAGCTTTGCAACCCTACTTTCTGCACTTCTCTCTGAAACATCGCTCCACCTCTGCAGCAGCTGCACTAAAGCCAAACACCACAACAACCTTAAAGGAAACCACTCACCAGTTCTGTGAGGTTTTTTATCATTTAAATGTCACCATTTTTTGGATATACCATAACTCTCAAGTGTTTTTCATGGTATGAATGAAGGAGGAGGCATCTCTCATTTCAGAAAAGATGTTGAAACAATGCAGTGGAGGATGCAATCAATTTTTTAACCACTAAAAAAAACACTGTGGGTTGTGTTGATGTAATAGATGGTGAATTCAGACCAAAAAAAAAAAAGGATGACTATTTTTACTCAACTGTAAATCTCTAAGTATGTTAATAAACACGAGTCCACTGTTAGAGCAACTTTGTTAGCAGCATCCTTGTAATGTTAAACATCCAGTTGGTGAATATTATGCAGAGTGGTTTGGTGTGTGGGAACAACTGTTGCAGTAAATCCGTTTTTTGAGTAAGCTTTTAGTGGTTAGCGAACCCGTTTTAAGAAAATACTGAATGTATTTTCTATATCTGACTGAGCGACTTGACATAGATAAAGAATGAGTCAGGTGTGATGAAGAATACAGTAGTTTTCCAAAATAAAACTTCTTTCAGAATCAGATTATAAATAAAACATAAAAAATTGATGTGTTTTTTTATTTTCTGCAACCCAGTACCAACTGATCCACAGACTGGTACCGGCCTGCAGCCTAGGTGGTTGGGGACCACTGCATTAACAGAATTAAAGTAAGACAATTGTATCCGGGTGGTGTAAAGTGTTGGATTTGTGCAAATTATATTTGTTTTGTAGTTGGACTAACAAATACAAACATTACATATACATATGTGTTAATATGGATAATGTAGAAGTGTTGTAAGTGACTACAGAAATCTCTGAGGATACTATTTTGAACAAAACCCACAAAAAAGTCATATTCTCAATCACATCTGTTATCATCTTTGAACATACAGGCCATTATGTCAGACTGTGTTGATTTTATCAAGGGTTCACTCTACACATAAGAGTTACAACATGTCATTTGCTTTGTTGAATAAATACAACTTTCCCCACCTTTCAGAGGTAATAGTTCCAGATGGGTTGAGAATTTGTTTTAAAGACTGACTGCAGTTGTGTTTACACTGCATAATTTTATCTGGGGTACTTGCTGCAGTGTTGCTTACTTGGCATTTCTGTCACTTTAGCAGGCCAACAGTTGAAATTGGAATGCCTCCATCGTTATGGTTGAATTGGCAGCTTTTATCCAATATAAAGGGGATTTAAATGGTGCACAGGTCAATTAGGAAAGCCAAAGTTTCAAGCGAAAGCTATTTTTATTTGATGTTATGTCATTTAATATGACATTTTGCGTTCTGATAACTTAAATTCTTGTGACTGGCTTAAGCTAGCTACATCATTATTTTGCTTTTTTTCTAACTACCCTCAAAAGCTTGATTGCATTGTTGGGTAGCTCTTAGCCTGTTACTTTCAGCTAATTTACAACACGTTAGCTTTGACAAAAGACAAAATGACTCTTTTAGTAAATGCATCACAAGTTTTTTCAGCCTTCAGATCTCTCTTCCGACATGCTAGCTAAATACATGCACTTCAAGACTACTTTCCTTCCTCTTCAATGGAATATGTCAAAGAATAAAAATGTTCGTTCTTTTATTTTATAGATTCCTTTCAGTATCTTTTAGTGAGGAGGTGAACTCTGTAATGAATTTTTAGGGATCATAAAGACTGTCTATCCTTATGCAACATGAAGAGTTAGTTGTACATTGAGTTGTGTTCTTTAAAACGTACTCTGCTATTTTGCTTCGACAACAGGTAGTTTATGCCTGTAATCCAAACTAACGCCTTAGTCACGACCACCTAGATAGGGACTGTGTGTGGTTGTCAAATGGGCAAGCCTGTATGGGGCATGCAAGGTGATAGACCGCTTGGTAAACCATAGAGTCAAAATGTTCATCTACATTTTTTCTACAATAACAAGTGACAAGTCGTGGCAAACTTATACAACACAGTAGAGTAAAGAAATGGATGAAGTCAGTGTCATGTGGATTTTTCAATTTTTAACCCATCCCCCCCAAGTTTTTGCGGCCTGCACAAGGAGCCTGTTAAATGCTTTTCACATGATAAGTAAGCGCTCCTTGCCATCTTCTGGTGGGTTCCTTGTGCATATCCTGACAGTGAAAAATGAAGATATTAGACAATCAGAGGGCACTTTGTGTTGGCATCCAACAGGCACCCTATGAGCACATACGTATCGACCGCACACCTTGTGCTTGCAGCATTTGGTCAATAAGGAGCCAGTGCATGCACCTTACTTACGAATGGAGTGCTGCGTAAAGGGCTCCATACAACACCATACTTGTATGTCATAAGTACATGTAACTGACAATATTCTTACAAACACCTAATGATACACCTATCACAGGCATGTCAACCATATGTTCCATTTTTAATGATGTCCCTTAAGGTGACTGCATGAGCCTCAAAGGAACTGTAAGACACGCCTCTGTTCCTTTTGAGATGTAGCCGTTCCTGCCTATGACCCCAAACAGGCCCAGACAACCCAAAAATCCACAGCACCCATACAGGTCAACCACCTTTATGGGTGCATGAGGCTAACGCTTCAAAAATTGTGGAACTCTGACCAAAGTAGCATTTCTTGGTCAAAGACAAAAAGTAAGAAAAGGCTACGAAACATGAAAGGAAATAGTGAATTGAAGTAAAATACAACATTTTTGCTGGTGCCTTATAAAGTCTATTTTATTAAATAAACCAGTTTTTTGTAACGTTTCCATTGCCTACAAATTCGTCATGCTAGGACATTGTACAATTTCAGTAAACTGAGTAAAACAGATGTGGATTTTCTTTTTTTTTTATCATTGGGATTAATTTAAGTGCAGCTCCACCAAGCAGTCATTGGAAAAGTAAAATATATATGTATATATATATATATATATATATATATATATAATGAAATATACTAAGTGACTTCAGAGAATGGGAGCTAAGTCCTGAATCATGAGCACATATTTAAACGAGGGGAGGGACATGAGCGAAAAACCAAGTTAAAGTCTGTTGAATATTTATTGGGCAGAAAAGAAAAAGATTGTCAACGCAACGTAATAGAAAATTCTACTTTTCACCATTGGGGTTTATGTGGATGGCAGACACTATGACAATTCAATTGAGGAAAAATGTAACAGGTGTTAGTGCTGCAAATAAGTACAAAAACTCTCAGAAGATCATTTGTATGTATGGTTTGTAACCAAAAAACACAAACTTAGAGAAAAAAACAATTTCTTGAAAACAGCTGGAAATGAAGGTGATTCACTGTTTGTGTGTTCAATGCTTAAAAAAAAAGATCTAATGTCTTGTGCATAAATGTTACTATCAAAGTTTGTTAGCGTAGTCACAGTAATGTTTGTTGTAGTGGTATCAGTCTGTTTTTTACATATTACAAACAAGGTTGGTAGTTACAGGTATTGGATGTGCTAACATGGTTAACATTTATTGTGTCACACACAAGATCTATAGTTACTGTGAATGCAGTAAATCAGGTCTGACTGATAGACTTATCTGTGGCGCTTAATGCATCTTATAGTTCAGTGCACCTTAAATATGACACAAGTTTGAAAAGAAACTATTCATTTAATGTGCTCCATATAATCTGATATGCCCTGTTGTGCAAAAAATACAGAACATAAAAAATTTGTATGCATATGCGTTCATTATTTAGACCCTTTTTACACTGTTACTGAACGTCTGATTGACTTTTAAAGTACCTGACTTTCCACAGACTTGTGTTTACTGGGCAATTAGACAAAGAGGGAGAGATGGTTATGTCTCCACACACAGCTCACAATTCTATTTAAAAATGTGATTCAGCATATTCCATAATACTGAGAGGTGACTCTTTAAGACACAAAAAATGTATCCCCTTATTTAGAGGATTGCTCGACAGATATCTTTCTGTTTTTTTGCAAAAACTGAACTTCCACCAAGTTGACATACGGTTCGTACTTGACTGCCCCAGGGGAGAGCACTCAATTTTCATTTTTACGCATCTGAGTTTCAATAAACTGCAGCAGTTTGCGGCTCTATTCAGTTATTCAAATATAATCTCTGGTTTTGCTTTAATCATAACCTCTACGGTAAGGCATTACAATCTGCCATGGGTATGGGCGTTGGCCAACAACACAATTTAAAACAAAACTTCACGTCTGCTCCAGCAGACCACGGTTTTTCCTTTACTATTCAGGCATCTACAAAGAGCACGCTCCTTGGCAGATGCAGACGGCTGCATTTCTCCTTTCCCTCTTCACACATACTGCAGTGTTTACTCCTGCTGAGGCTTGCAGAATCATTTGAACTCTTTTCTTATCTGTTACAGTTTTTAACTCACATTTTGTGCTGCTTTCAATTTAGAGTTTTAGGTCTTTCTCATTGTTAGGGTTTTTGCACTTTTGAGAGCACTAGACTTCAACTACAGCTGGTTATCTGGAAGGCAGATGAGACATTGCAGAGAACTGCAGTTTAGAGAAAAATCTCACCTTTTGAATGCAGATGCTTCCTGCTGTTTACAGAAACACCCCAACTGCCGGAAACTAGTCCCATCTGGGGTGCCAACTATGATGAGGAAAATATTTACCATTTAAGAGCTGAATACAACTGAAGTCCGGTCCAAACACATCTTGATAATTTACTAAAGTACAAAAAATGCAAATAAAAAAAAAACATATTTCACAAGAAAACAGATCTTAACAAAGGGTTGAGTCAGAAGAAGCAGAAAAAAACACGAGCAGAAACAGGAAAAAAGAGCCCTAGCGTATTTCTTAACTATCAAAACCTTAATTTTTTTCAAAAAACTACAGAGCGCCTCATGCATGGATTAATTCTGGTTGTGTTTATTGATGTAAAAACAATTTCGAGACATACACGGCGCTCTGTCAAAGTGTTTGTCTGGTATGAGTCTCAAACAAGCTGTGGTTGGGTGTTACTGTGAATACGCTAACGTGGCTAACTTGTAGCTGTGTCGGGCTGTTTTTATGTATTTATTTTTTTAACTTACAAGGTTGAAAGCTAGCAAAGTCACAGCAAAATATGATTTAACTGTATTAGTCTTTTTTTTATGTTGCAAGCAAAGTTGGGAGTTGCAGGTATTCGGCTAAAGTGGTGAAATAACTGCAATATAGCATGTAATAAAAAATTCTAGAGCTACTGTGAACACAGTTAATAAAAACTGACATACCACCTTACTAGGGCTGTCACTAACGATTTCTTTAAAAGTCGATTAATCACTCGAATATTTTTTTCAATTAGTCGATTAGTCAACGATTAGTTTTTTATGGAATATGATGTGCAATTGTTTTTCCCAAAAGGTAATAGAGCGGGTACAAACTACCATACCATGTATGACATCACTAGTGCTCAGCATATGCTGCATTCACAGAAATGAAAAATGTACATGTAAAGTTCATGAATTTCAATTTCACTTGATGAAATATAAAAAGCTTAAGGTCCAAGGTAAGTTTTATGCTAGGACAATAAAACCCATAATTGGCTTAGTTAGTTAAGTTAAAGGGTTCCTGACCCCTTCACAATATCATTGTCTAAACTTCCCATAGAAGTAGCAAGCATAAATATTTTTATGAACATTTTTTTTAATTATTATAACTATTTAATTATTATTATTACTTTATTCTAATTAGTCAACACTAAAATGTTCTACAAGATTTTTTCCTTTATTAGTTTGCAAAAGGGACTTAGGTGATAGCCAGGGTGCAGCACCCCAATCATGTCTTTAAATCTTCAACCACTGACAGAGGTCTCATTTCTTTTAAAAACACATTTAGGATGTTCTGTGTAAGTGTTGCAGCCTCTAAAAGAACTATTTGGTCCAGTTTTTTACTGTCAAAGTAGAACTGCAAAATCTCACTACACCTAAACACCTTTGTAATTATGAGCCATTGTAAAATGTTGTCTTTCTGTGCAACATACTGTGGTTTGAAAAAGCTGTTCATTGCTTTTTAAAAAAGAAACAAGTGCTGCTGATAAGGGGGTTGGGAGAGAATCACAATAGCCAAAGGTTAATCTCCTCAAATCCTCCCATATTCCATCCAACTTTCTTTGGTTTATATAAATTGTTTGACACTCAGAAAATGGTCTAATTTCTATGACCCGGAGTAACAGACATTTTTACTATAAACGTTGATCCATGCAACATTGCTGAATCTGTAATAAATGTCCTTTGTGAAGAAGTATCTGATTCCATCTCATTACTCACCTGGCTGAAAAGAAGGAAACAAATCTTTTTTTTTTTTTTTTTTTTTCACAGAAACAACAAATATCCACAACATGCACATTTCAGAAGTCTTTATCTGAAAGTCTAAGCATCTTTAATTATTCTGTAAGGAATATTTAACTATTTTTATTTACTGAATGCTAAAAACTTTTAAAAGATTATTGTTTGCCACACCATAAAGTTGGCTAGATGAATTGATTAGAAAAAACAAAGCAAAATAAAAAAATAACATTGAATGAATAAATAAGTGTTTGAAATGCTCAAAGTGCTTTTGCCTTTATTTTTGCCTCACTAAACCTACTTTAAGCTCAATTGTATGTTTCTTTTTTCGCATAGTTCAATATAACTTTTTTATATAAATCTAATTGTTTGCAAGTATTATATAGTTATGATACAGTGGATGGTTTGGTGTCCATCGGACATTAAGATAGCAGAAAAGGGTTGGAAGTAACTGGTCAATACTGAGAGTCAGGGTAAAATTCAGTGCCAGTACCATTGATTATGAATTACAATACTAATGCCAACTGGAAAAAATACAAGACGAAAACAACTTGGGATGTTCATTTTACTGCATCATTTGATTCATAATTGGTACAACAAGATAAAAACTATTGGGTAAGAACTTAATCCTATCAGTCATAAGTCAGGGCAGCAAGCCATGACAGACAACAATATCCTGTATTTGTGTGTCAAGATGGTCACTTCAATTGCGTAGATGGTTTTATCATCTCTTCCTACATCTTCAACGAGAGTGCAGCGCTTATCTGTACACAGAGCAGACCAAGCCAAAGCCTGTTATTGAAATGCCATTATTAAATTGTCATTGGCCCATGAAAACCCATGCATGGGGCGACTGCACCAGAGTTCATTGAACAAGCCAGTGTGCTATGTGTGAGACTGTGAAATTGTTACTAATTGCATTTTTATGGGAGGCATGTGAACAGCAGTGCTGCCTATGCTTCACAGAGTGCAAACACAAATTCTAATGGCTCATGAATGTTGCATGTCTGGATGTGACTGAACTACAGCTTCTATCAGCAAAGCTTGCCATATCCATTAAAGCCGGCAATGGTTACAAAACAATTGATAGAACCAGATCTTAAAACCAGATAGTAAGGAATTAAAAGTTGGAATCTTTTCAAACCTTATGGGAGTAAGACTGTAATAAAATAGAGCATTGGAGAAAAAAAAATAAATCAAACTAGTATTGTGTAGGAAAAAATAGCTGAGGCCAACAATCAAATGTCCGCATAAAAAAGAAGAAGACGTGTGCCTTCCAGGGATGCAGAAAGATTTCCTTTGAGCCGGTTTCTAGCCCTTCAGAGGATATAAAAGACTGCAGGATAGTCATGGCTCTGCCTATAAATGATGGAATAATCTGGAAACACAGCAGCCAATACTCAGGTGTGATGAGTGTTTACCTACAGGGGGTATGCCCATTTCTTCTGTTTTATCTCAGCAAGCACATATGGTGCCATGACACCTTCAGCAGCAGTGTCTGTTACCAGAGGATGCCTGTGTTTGTTTGTACAGTTTTGTGTACATGCTGTGTGGCCACGTGGCACTGGACAAAAGGGACTGCTTGTCAGAATGGTGGACATCTAGTTGCTGTTTATGTCTAGCTAGTGTGAGACTATGACTTTTCAATTATTGCATGATCCAGTCTCATTGGCATGACCACTGTGTTCCCAGTAAAGAACCTCCAACACTCCAACTTCACTTGGTACTATTCTCCTTGTCCGTCAGACAACAAGAACTCCTTTTGAGACCATATGAGTTACTCCACTTCATTCATTTAAGCGTGCTTGTACCCTAACCTCCTAAAGTGTCAGTCCTGATTGATTGGACTGACCTCTGTGGGAGTAAGGGACACATACTTATGTTGCTTCAGACAGCTGTCCTTACAAATAATGTAATGCAAGACCACTGACATAAACGTAAACTCAGTATTATCCCCAATATGAAATGAATAGCCTCCGTTTTGTCATCAGCAATTATTAAAAAAAGAAGCATAATCACTTGAATTAGTTTATTAATATGGCCTCCCTGACGAGCCCTGATCAATCATGTTTGCATAATTAGATTTACAATGTCAAAAGGTTGTCACAGACAACTGGTTCAAAAGGGTAAAGGTGGACTTCTCAGATAGCTCAAGAGCTCTCATAAAACTGCAGTCACATTAAATAATGAAGTCGGCCCTTTGTCTCTCATCAGGCTCATACCAACGATGGAATTTATGTCAAAAAGGAGAATGAAAGCTTTAAATGTTGAGACATGCTAAATTTTTGTAAAAACGAGTCAACAAATGAAAGTAAATTAAAAGTGTACCCACTGATGATCTTTCTTATTTTGTTTTTCTTGATTTGTGCACTGTAATAAAACTAATGACAACATTTTTTGCAGCCATTTTACCTGAAAACAAAGCTGACAGAAGAACTGCTTTAACAGATTAGTGGTCTATTTTTATACAATGCATTTTTACAACAATCACATTGATAATGATTTTAAAAAGTCAATTCTGACCCGAATACACACTTCTGACTTTAATGTCCAAAGAATAAAATAAGTTACCATATTTCCTGCACTAAAGGATGCACTTAAAAAATGACAGTACGCTGAATAATCTGGAAAATTTATGGATATATAAGTGATATATGGATATATATGGATTAATTGTGATTGTGCTTGCTGATGTTGAAGTGATTTTAAGAGGCGCATGATTCTCTTTCAAATGTCAGTTTGTTTTTTATGAGTTACAAACAGGGTTGGGTGTTGTTCTAAATACGCTAACGTGACTCACGTGTAACAATGTTTGACTGTTTTGTACGTTACTACCAGAGTTAGAAGTTAATATAGTCACAATAATGTGCTCTAGTGGTATCAGTCTCTTATTCTTATTTGTTGCAAACAAGTTGGGAGTTATAATTATTGTTAATATTTTAATGTGGCGAACACGTAGTGACATCAGACTGTGCTTTTCTTACGTATTATTAACAAAGTTGGGAGTTAGCATAGTCACAGTAACTATTCTTTTTGCTGTATCAGTCTTTTTTACCTGTTGCAAACAATCTTGGGAGTTACAGGTATTGTTAATACATTAACCTAGCTAAGGCTTCTTACGTAGCTACGTTTGGCGTGCTACAAACAAGTTTTAGAGTTACTGTAAACATAGTAAATAAAGTGTGATTGGCGGTCTCAACTTTAACTCTGTTGTCTCGCCTATGCTCTTTATAGCTTGATATGCCTTGTATATAACATAAGAAATAAAAACAAATCATTTGCAGATGGTGCGCCTTATAATGCGATAGTCCGATAGTGCGGAAAATATGGCAAATGGATTCCAGTTAAATTTAGTTTGCAAATGTAAAAGTAAGCAAAAACATTTAAACTAAATGAAATGCAAATACTGGAAAAATAATTATATGTACTTTAGGACTTATTCAAAGCAACAATTTTATACCTGATGACTTTAAAATTGATGTTTTTGGCCATTCTTCATGAATTAAACATCTTTGCCTGCCCCCATTTCTACAATTTAGACCAATCAAAGTTCAATAATGCATGGAACACACAATTTAAAATCATTTTCCAGTAAATGGTTGTTTCTGAGTGTCAGAGCTCCTGCTGAGTGGTTTGGCCTTGGAGCAGTAACCAATTAACGTCTTGTGTCAACAACCTGACAAAGGAGGTTTTTGCTTCTGGTTCCACATGCACACCTGCCACATGAAAGGTAATTTGTCTCCAGCTGTCAATGCTACCAGCGTTGGTGTGACAAATTAAACTTGTCTTTGAAGTTAAATTAAAAATATTTAATGTATTGAAGCAGCTGATGAAACACTTTAATTTTAGTAAAGCTTTTTAATATATATTTACATTATTTCTTTAATTTCAGCAGATGTCAGCAGATTTCTGTTAGACATGATGATGCAGAGTTTTTCATTGTTAATGTAACTAAATGTGAAATATGGAAATCTAGCATTTCATGAATTTCAAATGTTAAAATTTTACAGAAAGGACATAATTCTGTTGTTATGAGGTTAGGATTTGGTCAACACTAAGTATCTTATCATAAGTGGAATCATTAAAGCAAATGATAGTTATTTTCATTTTTTGAGAAAACAAAAGATAATGTGTGAGGCCATGCTTAAGGTTGTCAATGTTTTTGTCATCTTCACCTTTCCCCCCCAAATTATTAATATTGGTTCAAAAACCTGATACATGCTGGATACGAATGCCTTTATGCCCTTTCAAACAGTGTTTCAGGAAGTTTGAAGTGATGCCTCAGGTCAAATTTGAATTTATCCACTGTATATTTTTTTCCACAAGCTTCTGACCCTTTCAAACTGACACTGTTTTAAGAGACAACAACAGGTGGAAGCCTTGACCTTTTACAAAGTTTTCCTCTTTGATGTACTGTGATCAAGCAAAACTGCCACTGTCCAGGAAAATTAAACTGCATCCACTGCTACGAGTAATTTTGAGAATGAGAAATCAAGCTAGTTAGATTTTTTTGACAGCCAAATAAATAAATGCTGAGTACCTTGATGCAGTGCTTCCCAACCCGAGTTCTCGGGGCAGACTGCCCTGCATGTTTTCCATGTTGCCCTGCTCGAGCACACCTGAGTCAGCTCATCATTGGGTTCTGCAGAATAATAATAACGGCAGCTATTAAAGGCAGGTGTGTTTGAGCAGGGCAGGATTGACAAAATGCAGGATAGTGTTCCCTGAGGACCAGGGTTGGGAAACACTGCCTTGATAAATCCAAGGATACAAGAGTTACCTCTTTAAACCTCAACCCAGACCCTCACAAATGTTCATGAGTTATTGCTAAGAAGACCAAATCTGCACTATAATGCTGCATATTTGTTGTATAACAGATCAACCAAAATTGACTTGATTAGGATTTTTAGTTATTTTTCTAATTTTCTTTTAGTCTTGGTAATTTTCTTGTCAATTTGAAGGAATCTACTCGTGAACTTTTTGGGACTTCTTTCAAATTGTAACTTGTCGCTATATTGCCTAAGTTTCTGTATTCTATCTGCCTACTCTGCTTACTTGGCATAGATTTGCTATGACGGGTTAATCTGGTCCTTATGGGTCACATTCTGTGATGTTTTAGTGAGCGGTAGTAAGCAATGGAAAATGACAACTTAAGTCTGCAGACATGGTCTTTGGTTTTATTTTTCATTCTTTCTTTCTTTCTTACTCAGGGTATGTCAGAGTTTTAGTTTCTATTTTTAGTTTAGATTAGGATTATTGGTAGTCGTGGATTGCTGTTTTTGATTTGCTTTTTATGTCAGTATTACAGTTAGAAAAGTGGAAGGTTGTAGTCTCAGAAATCACCTTCCTACTTATGTTTGTTTCACTCAAGGTCTATAGCTCTTTGTGGTTGTATGCAGTAAAGACCAGGTATGTCCAAAGTGTGACTCTTGGGAAAATCGCGGCCCGCGTTCAAATTTCCACCGGCCGACAAGCACCTGTCATAAAATCAATATTATGCGGCCTCCAGCACTACAATTTAAGAACTAAGAACTACAATTTCTTGATTGTGATTGGCTAATTTTTGTTACAAGCTGTTGTAAACTTGTGGCAACAACCTGTGGCTACTTGAGCTTTGACCTAAAGCCAAAGGAGAAAAACAGATTTGTTGTTTGTTCCTGTAATCAAAACCAGAATGGTTTGCACTTCTTAATAAAATTATGCTAGTTTTCTGTTCACACAATTTAAACTGAGAAGTTCACAGCGACCATTCATTGTGAATGTTATGTAACATTTCATATAAATCCATATTGAAAGTTGACAAAACGTTTTTTCAGACAGATTTTTTTCTTCACTTTATTTCTGGCCTTAAAATATGAAATTCATTGCAATTTAGGTATATATATATAATTATTTATTTCTATTTTCATTCATTCATTCATTCATTCATTTTCCAATCCGCTTTATCCCTTTCGGGGTCACGGGGTTTTCCGGAGCCTAACCCGGCTACTCATGGGCGAAGGCAGGGTACACCCCTGGACTGGTCGCCAGTCTGTCGCAGGGGCCACAATCACACACCCATACACATTCACATCCACACCTACGGACAATTTAGAGTAACCAATTAACCTATAAAGCATGTTTTTGGACGGTGGGAGGAAGCCGGAGTACCCGGAGAAAACCCACGCATGCACGGGGAGAACATGCAAACTCCACACAGAGAGGTCTATTTCTATTTTATGTGAAAAAATGAAAAGTATCACATGTATCAAATTACAGTTATACTTTAATGAAACTGTTAATTGTATTTAAGAGTATCCGCCTTCAAAAAATGAAATGAAATGAAGGCCAGTTGGCCTGCACACATTTTCACTTGGCCTTGTGTGTAAAAAGATTGGACTTGCCCGATGTAGACTAGCTTCTTGCGTTACATATCTATGGAAAGTGCTTTATAAATAAAGTTTGATTTTATTTGAAAAAACATTCTGAAGAGTATTGAAGCATTATGTGGTTTCTTCAGATGTTATGATGGCGCCCCAATCGTCTAGCATCAGTGTCTGACCACCCAGATATGCAAACGTTCCCTTAAATACTCTACCAGCGTTGTGGAAAGGCTTCTCAAACAAGGATAAAAGTGTTTCAGCTTCAAAAGGGTGGATGTCTGTTATATTAATCCCTTTTGATTCTGAATGCAATGTCACTTAGACTCATGTAAGTCCAAAGGTGGCTAAGCAAACACTTTTAGTGGTGTTATTTGGAGATCCAAAGACATTTAGATCATTATCTTAAAGTTCAGTACCAAACTTTTAGCCAGATATTTTTTCACCAAATGGAAGAAAAAAAGTAGCAACTCTCAATGTGAAATTTATAGATTAAGTGCTTTCAGAATTATACTCTTAATTTTTTAATGATACAGGGTGACACTCCGTGAATAAAGAATAGCAAATCTGCCCTGTCAACTGAAAAAGTGGAACTTAGAGACATGACAGGCTGCCAGGGAACAGCAGACCCTGAGGCTGATGGATTTTTACTTCCAGTCTCCATTCTCTCTCAATACCGTGTAGAAACCTGTTATTTCTGTCCACCTTCTTTCTGACACAGCAACCAGGTTTGGTTTTCCTGCTTCCATAAAAGATCCATCAAAGCTCAGATACTGTAATTTTTGTCAACTTTGATTGTAATATGCAGGTGACAATCGAGCCGAAAAATATTTCTGATTTAATCTTATTGAAACGCTTGACTTGTGGGACGGGATGTTAGGTTGAAAAGTGAATGTTGTTAGTGTCCAAACTTTTTGCAAAGGGGCCAGATTTTGTGAGGTGAAAATGTGTGAGGGTCAACCAATCGGCTGGCATTCTTTGAACCCTTTTATTAATGTTAAATGCAATTGAACTGCGAACATTTTACTGCAATGGAATACTCATCACATCTTCACATAGAAAATAATTATAGTGGCGGGATGACTCAGTTGGCTGGGGGTCAGACTGGCACTCCCCAAAGAGTTCAATGGGCCTAAACCAGTGTTGATTCTTCTTATTCTAATTATGTAGCCACAAGGGGGCCCAAAATTTTCCTGTGCTCATCCCTGTCCTGGATAAATTACAGGGTTGTATCAGGAGGGGCTAAACCACCAGTGCAAATCAGTGAAAGCAGATTTACCGTGGTGATCCCTGACAGGATGTGCCCAATGGTGAACAATAGAAATACATGATTAACATAATTAAAGAGTTTTTATGTACATTTTACAGGGAAAAAAATATTGATGCACATTCTTTTGCAAAATTTGGTTTTCATTCCTAGATCATTTCAACTTTAATGAATAATTTATGCAGAGTAACTTGTGCTACACTGCTCGTGAGCCTTTTGTAAGATTTTATAAATGTATAACATGACATCTGCCCTTAGTCCTACTTCCCTATTCTGTAATTATCACATGCTATTAGAACTATAGTGTCTTATGTCAAAATGTGGGGCTTTTTGATGTAATCCTCAAATGGTATGTAACCCAAACAGGTGCTGTATAGCCTATGACTTTATTGTCACTGTAATAAATGTCCCCATGGTAAGTACAAATATATATATATATATATAAATATATATATATGTATGGGCTGCACGGTGGCGCAGTGGTTAGCGCTCCTGCCTCACAGCAAGAAGGTTCCCGGTTCAAGCTCTGGCTGGGGGACCTTTCTGTGTGGAGTTTGCATGTTCTCCCCGTGCATGCGTGGGTTTTCTCCGGGTACTCCGGCTTCCTTCCACCGTCCAAAAACATGCTTCATAGGTTAATTGGTCACTGTAAATTGTCCCTAGGTGTGCATGTGAGTGTGCATGGGTGTGTGTTTGTGGCCCCTGCGACAGACTGGCGACCAGTCCAGGGGTGTACCCTGCCTTCGCCCATGAGTAGCCGGGTTAGGCTCCGGCAAACCCGTGACCCCGAAAGGGATAAAGCGGATTGGAAAATGAATGAATGAATAAATGAATATATGTATATAACAGAAGTAACAGTATTCAGTCACTGCAAAGCCTTAAAATGTGCATAATTTGAGATCTGGGATAAAGATTACAGAACCGTCTGATTTACAATTTCCCTGCAGACCTATTCAATTCCATCGTTAATAACTTTCAGCATAAAAAAAACTGGCTTGTTTTGACTCTATTTTCTTTCTTCTGACAATTGGCAGTCATTTCGTTGACCCTTTTACTCTGATTTTTCTTCAGTTTTCAATCAGATCAGCTCTACAATTAGTATTGAACTCTTAGAAGCTGCAATTTAAGAACAGAACCTGCAATGATGGCCACAGAAGAAAAGAGACAATGGCATGATTTCAGATGTTTGTTGCATAAATAGAGGTGTTTTTTTTCCAACTAAAATCTAAATACTTCTTCCTCTTTGAGATGGAAAACCAAAATAGCTGTCAACAAACTAAGAGACCATAAGAATTGACTCTTTTCATATAAAAATCCGTTATTAACCCCCTTTACTGCAAGAATAGTAGACTTGGCAACAGTGTCAAAAATATGGCTTCAGCACACAGCTGTGTTCTGCATTCAGTTTGCATGGTGTCTGATGTAAGAGCAATCCAATCCACCTTTTTCTGAAGCATTCTGGGAAACTTACATGCTACAGAGAAACAAGAGATAAAGCCACCCACCTTACAACAAAGAAAGCCTCATTAGGAATATACGAATAAACATATATAACAGGAGAAAAATTCAGAAAACAATTAAAAGACAAACTTGCGATAACATTTTTACTACAAGAATTTATGGAAATATGGTGAATTCAACCTCATTCCTTAGATAGATGGACCAATGAGAAAAAAAACGTAGGTCGGTTTTGTGTAAAGATTTTATTAATATCATTATTAGTTCACAAAAAAATAACTAGTTTATGCTTTAAGGTGCCCTGCAACAGGCTTGCGACCTATCAAGGGTGTAGCCAGCCCAACAGTACTCGCAACAGACCCGTGACCTCGAAAGGGATATAGTGGGTTAAGGAAATGGATGAATGGATGTTTTAATGAATTAAGTGTTGATACCAGTCATATTTCCCTAATGATAACTGAACAGGCCAGGACACAAAAAAATCTGTTTACGATCTGAGGCTCCAGCAGCAGAGCTCTGACAGATCAAATCTGTCCTGATTTGCTAACATTTCCATGTTTCTCATTTTTATTACTTTCCATTAGAAAAGCTGAAAAAGGTAGAAATCATTCAGCAAACTTGCCAAAAGTATGAAAAAGAAGGTTTTTTTTTTAACCACAGGGGATATATTTTTTTACTCTGATCACTGCTGCCTGCCATCATAACTAATACCGCTGGGCTGTTGGCAAAAAGTATTACATCCAGTGGTCCACGGAGTCCACTCTGTGAAACTGAGCAAAACAGTTCATCCTGAGTAAAGCCATCTATTTCAGCCGATTTAGGAGAAATTGTCAAAAACTTTCTTTTCCAGATTTGTCCTTTCCGTGAACATATTGCAGAGCGGAATATATTGATGTTAAAAAAACTAGCAGAAATACATTTTAACTTAAAACGATCTAGTTTAAAAAAAATATTAAAAAATTCCCATTAGTAACATTATTGAGAAGTGGTGGTTGTCACTTAAAAAAAACAGTGCTAGAAGGGATTGGTGCACAGAGCATCCATGACAAATTGGGGCATTTGATTTTGTGTTTAGGACCAACATGATAAGTACCCTTCTTCATACATCTGTCTGACTAACTGTCCCTTCCCTCGTCCCATACTGATACTTCACTATTTATCTTCTCTGTGTTTTTATCCTCAGAGGATTGCTCTGTCCTAATTGGAAAGCTGAGTTAATTATCCTCCAGTCTGTACTTGGCCCATCACCCCGACCTCCCCTGAGGAGACTGTTGGGTTTGGCTCGTAATCTCGAGGAAAGGGAGATCACGCAGGGCTGCAATGAAGGAGTTGTGTGAGAGCACTCTGACCTGAACTGGCCCTTTGATTGATTGATATGGACTGGGCATGGAGGAATCGAGAGCATCAATCATAGTTTTCAGCTGTCAGCATTCACAGGCATTTCATCGAGCTAATTGAAAAGGCGTTGATTGAATTGCAGTTCTTCATTTTTCTTCTCTCTTGGTCTCGCCTAAATATCTCGTCTCGGTGAAGGGAAAGTCAAGGCGAGCACAGAATGAGAAGAAACTTGCGGGTTAAAGAAGGAGATAATGTGTCACGTTTCTATTAACCCCAACTGCGTACCAAAGGTTTGAAATGCAATAGTGATGTTTGTTTTTTTATGGCTCTCAGGGTAAAAGTACAAAGTGATTTAAAACCCTTTAAAAATGCCACAAATATGAATAAAGGGACCATTAAAGCCATGAGCAGTGTTGTATGGCCGACAGATGGCTGCCTACCTCGGCCCTTGCATCCCCTTTCTAACCCATTCTCACTGGCTTAGCAGCTGCTACTCTCCCCCTCTGGCTTTGCCAGCCTGGTCAGAGCCACAATTAACAGCTGGCTTTTCTGTTGATTCTATCTCCATAGAAACCTTTTTATATTTTAGTTGTGTTTAATAGATCTATGTAATATTTAGAAGAATGGCTAAAGTACATTTTTGGATTTCCTTGGCAACTGAGGTTTTTTGTTAATAATGCCCACATTCCTAAAGTAGTCACACCGTATGTTATATCTTTTCGTTCAACTTGAGCCAAAAAATCATGTATTACATTTTCACAATATTCCAGTAAAAAATGCGCAAGCAACAAGGGAAGCTAGGGTGGTGGCCATTATTAGGAGATAGGGTCTCAGATTATAGGTTGGCCATCTCATAATAATTTCAAAACTTCATGTGTATATCTGCAGGATGTGCTGTGGTCTTGTTAGTGGATTTTAAAATATGCCCCATAAGAGATTTTGGACAATTTCTCCCACCTAAAAGACTGTCATCAGTTTTTATTTATTTATTGGAGGAGGGGGGGTCATAAAATATGCCCAAAATCCACCGAACACTAGCAAATTTTGGTGGCTCTGTAGGACAGAAGAATTGCGAAAATAATATGGTCTTTGCTGTCCAGAACTGTTGCGGGCGATAATAATAGACCTCTGTAAAGCTGACTGCTATTTTAGAAGGACATTACTTCAGTGGATGCCCGTTTTTACCTTAAAATATAATTTTTCATAAGAAATGGGTCATTGTTATCTCACAACAAGTGAAACAAATTTTTCTTAAAATAATTTATCCAAACTAAAGGTCATTTTCGATTCCATGTTATTTTGCTAATAACATTTACACACAACGCGTGGTTTTATAATGCTTTTATTGACAAGTAAACAAAAAGGATAGAACACAACTCTTGGGATGGATAGCAATATTTTAGAACAAACTGACATGTATTGCATGGTAGTTGATGGATTCGTGAGAAACTGCCCTTCCTCTCAAAAAAAGGCCTCTGTGAATTGACAAGGCTGCATAAAGTATGAATCCCATTCTCTTCGAAGTCTAAGACAATCTGGGCGCCATCACTCAGCTGCTCTCAAAAATGAACATCTGAAAGTCATCAAAAAATAATGAATGACATCTCAGACTTTATGTGATTCAATACATTCCAAAATTCTTTTCTCTTACGATTAAATTCAAGCAGCATTTTTTTTTGTAATCACTAAACTCTGGAAAAAAAACAAACAAACAAACAAACAGACGAGTTGGGTAAAAAAGTTCAATTATTGGTTTCACCTGAACCGAGATAACCATCATACGAGTTGAAATTACATTACTGCTGGAGCTATTACTGTGTCATAATCTCTTTTCTTGTCACCTTTTCTTGCTCAGCGTTCTCTGCTGAGACAATGAGATGGACTGGAGTTATTGTATTATACACAAGCTATAACCAGAATCAGCAGTGGAGACAAGCACCATAATCATGAAGTTCTTCAAATCACTTATACATGTGAACATAGAGAAAGGAGTTTTTTTTAACATACAAATGCTAATGATCTTAAGGGAATTGTTTATTATTTATATTTTCCACACAATAATCCTACGTTTACATCGGGCATGTAAATTTGCATTTTTGAACGCACCACATGTGCATTTTTGAACACGTGTTCAGCCCATGGTGTTCACATTAGGCAAGTTAAGTGGGGAGGGAATTCTTTTTATCTTTGTCCAACACCTACAGTTAAAAGAAGTTAAGCAAGAAACGTTGAAGCTGAGCAAATCTCGCAAATCTTCCTCCAGGCTCTTTCTTTCACAAGTCTATTCCAACATTAGAAATACTAAGTGTCCACAATTATTAATTTCCCCCTTCATGATCAATTTTCAAATGTTTTGAAATTCCAAGAATTAAAGGGGAAGGTGTCCTTATGTCACTTCCAAATCTGAGACCCTGACTGATGAAAGTAAAACCTGGTTTAGCTTTCAATGCTCGTTCAGTGGCTGCACGTTTTCTCATAACAGTCGTAGAAACATTTTAGCGACGTGTGAATGCGAGAGTTTTGAAACCAAAAACACGCATTTACATAAACTTTTCATTGAAAGTGTTCACTAGAACACATGTTGCCAAGGGCGGTGTTAATGTAGCTAACTTTAAAGCTTTAATTTTTTTCAAAATACAACTATGTGCCTCATAATTCAGAGCATCTTATGCAAGTATTGATTGTGGTCATGATTTTGATGTTGAAGCAGTTATGACAGGTACATGGCTCTCAAAATGTTTGGTTCGATGTTATTGTGAATACGCTAATATGGCTAACATGCAGCGTTGTTTTTCTTTTTAATTTTTAATGTGTTTACTAAAAAGGTTGGGAGTTAGGGTAGTCACAGTAACGTTTGTTTCAGCGGAATCAGTTTATTTATGTGTTTCAAACAAGGCTGGGAGTTACAGGAATTGTACAAAGACATTCTAGTGGTACCATAATCGCAATTAGTAAAGTCTGACTGACTAAAGGACTTATCTCTGACTCGTCTCACTTAAAGCAGCTTATGTATGACACAATTTCTATCATAGACCATTGATGGTGTGCTCTATTGTGCGGATATGATGGTATACTAAAATCATAAAATCCTTGAGGTCTGTTGTTTTCTTTTCAGGTTCTAAGTTTTAGCCCCTGACTCTAGCAGCATGCAAGTAAAAAATCAATAATGGAAAAGTCTGTGGCTGTCATAATATGTGGTATGGAAAGCAAATTGATAAAAAAAGAGAGAACCGAATCATCAGTTTTGAAACATGATGTGACAGAAAATCTGTCAAAGAAAAAAACAACATAGATTGTGTGTGTTTGGTGGGAAGGTGACTTTGACTTGGGATGAATTGTAAAGTAAAGCATTCCTGGACAGCAAATACATTTATTGGCCTTTCATATTACAAGCAGTTGCCTCTGATCTCATTTTCATGTGATGGTTTTCTAGCCCCGTGTCAAGGCTTTGATGTCACACACCTGGGACAGCAGTGATCAGACGCTCAGCACTGTTCAGAATGTGTATTGACAACCTGATGGTGTGTTGACTATCTTCCGGACTCCAATGAAATTGCATGCTTCAACCTAGTTAAGAGCCCTAGAGTGGCAATCTCTTAATAATGGGTTTCTCTTCAAGGATCTGAAGAGAAGCAGCAAAGGAGATAATTGATAGAGTGGCTGTCGTGGAAAACGGGTGAGAAGACGAGATGCCTCGAATGTGATCAAAATACAAAGTCAGCAGCTCAGACTGCTGGTCATGGGGGAGATTTGTGTGAAAGTTGGAGCCTTGTAAGCCGACTGGCCGAGCCAGAGAGGTCGGGAATGAGTGCCGCCTCACATTTGTAACTTGTGCACATTCACTCTTATCATACCTGTCGATACAGCCAGCCATGAATACCAAGTCTGATCCATTACAAACCTAAATGCTCACATGAGAACTGGCTTGTCAAGGTGAAATTTTCACTGGATTCAATCTACTTGAAGATGGTCTTTATTCTCTTTCTTCCAGTGATAACGGCATTACAAGCTAAAGAAACCAAAAAACCTTCAGCCTAATGTGTTCACATCTAACAGGTGAATACGGATGTTGTTAAATGAGATTGAGTAGTTATGTCTTTACAGGGGATTTTTATATTAAGTATTCAGTTAGCTGCATAAAATCTGCAATTTGTAGTTACTGCTCTTAAAACTATTTTGTAAAAACAGGCTTTAAAGGACTCCTGCTGCATGTCTACCATACTTGACTTAACAACCTTAGCCTTAATTTTACAATAATTTCAGAGTTTTCTTACCACAGGGACTCAGCCAGACTTCGAGTTAATTACTTTTAGAAAACGTTCCACAACCAGAGTTGTTTGGAGGAAGACAGTAATTCAAAACTTTAAAGAGAAATATGCCAAGAAAATGAGCATTTACATTTTAGTTATTTATAAAAAATCTTCTTAAATCAGACATCATTTTAAGCTTTTGCCGTAGTCCCCAAAAGTTTTTGTTTTTGAGGAGATTGGACATTTTATAACATTTCTGCTTAACACATTATATTGTATATCTACCATTTTTTCCGGACCATTTGGCACACTTAAAAGCCTTATTTATTTATTTTTTTGTTAGGTTACATTGTGTCTGACTACCTGATTTTTAAATACTTTGATTTGTAAAATCTTTGTGAAATATATAAGCATTTGTAAAATACCTTTATAACACTTTCTTACCCTAATTTTTTAAACCCAGACCTAATTACCTAAGACCTAAACCTATGAAGATACTCACCCTTGGTGTGAATATGTGACTTTTTATGTTATAAAAGCATTTTCTAGTATTTTAACATTTAAGTAGCCTACTTATTTTTAAAAATGAGAACATTAGAAAGTGACTGATGTAACTGTTATATCAGAATAGAAACAAGTAATTTGTTTATAAAAAAAGTGAAACAAACTTCTTAATCCTAATAATTCCGTGGTCCACAAATTTCAAACAGCTGACTTCCTGTTTAGTTTGATTTTGAACTTTTTCTAGCATTTCCTGATTAGATTTCTTCATTGATTGGGCAGAAGATGTGAAGGTCAGACTGTCACGTGGCTCATAGAGGCTGATCTTTAGGGAAACTATTGAGCAGTCAGTTGTCTCTTGACATTTGACTTAAAGCTTTTTTTGGTAAACAGTGTGGCAGGATGGTAAATCTGTCAGCTTTTGTATTTCTAGTGGAGCTTGTGACATTTTATAATCAGTTTTTCCAAGTAATCCTATATTACAAAAAAAAAAAATACATGTTAAAAGAGATCAGATTATTTACTAAAATGGAAAAAATAAATGAAAAAAATTGTGCTCTTGGGACAGGCTACAAAATGTCTTTAACATGTCAAGCCTTATGCTAGGCATTGAAAATTGCTTGATTTTTAGGCCCTTACATTAAATTATATTTTTTTTTATTCAAACAATGTAAATTAGGTAAATTTAACTATAATAAAGTACGGTAAAGCACCATTAATGTTAAAGACATGCTGATCCTCTTTTGTTAGTGATTATGCCGTTTTTAGACAAAAATTGTAATTATCTATAGGACATATTTATTATAGCGGGGCAGTAATTCATTAGAAATTTGCCTCTAAATTGTGGGCAGGACAGATGGCACCAAGCAAGCTCACCCCCATTTCCCATCACCCATCTGTTGACAATTTTTACCGCTAGCTTATACCCCCTCAAATCCCTAACCTAACATTACCAGTGCACCAAAAATGGCAAGCAATATTGGAGCTATCTAGTTGTACAGTTTTGAGCCAGAATCCATCTTGGAAAAGGAAAATAAGATGTACGTGAATCTAGTCATCTACAAGTGGATGAAATAGAATGGAGCAGATCAGGGAACATGTCCATTGTATTTGTGATGTCACAAACACCATTTTGCTCTTGAATTACTACAATTTGAATAAAGAAATACTCAGAAACGCAAATTTTAGCTTCATTTTCTTTAAATATGTCCTTTATCATAAAAAAAAAAAAACACAAGTACATGGCAAAAAAACCACAAAAAACAAGATTTTAATTGGAGCAGGGGGTTTAAGTTGCAGCACTAAATTTGTGAGGGTAAGATTGTCATTATTGGTATTGGGTAATATTATGTGCATTTTTATATTCAAAGCAAACAATTTTTTTAAATAGAAACTGCATCAGTGCTGGATGAATCCTCCCAGAAAAAAAGAGTTGTATGATCTAGCAAAGCAGTTTGTAAATTTTCTTTGAGGTGATTCTTGCATTTATGAATTCATCACATCTAGCATTTGGTCGTGTTCGCTGACATATGTAAACTTGGGGCAATTCTTTTCCTCATCAAGCAGCAAATATGACATATTGCTCCGGGATTCTACTGTCATTTACGCAAAGCCAAACACCCTCTCAAGGTTAATGGTTAATGTCTTCAAGGGATTTCAGCTGCGAAGTCTGAATTTGTGAAATGAAAAAAAAAAAGTACCCCCCCCCAAAAAAATATACATAAATAAATAAATAAATAAAATCCAGTATTAGACAAGTAATTTCTTTCCTTTAAGCTCCCAGACTCCACAGTGGACAGTACAATAACGAGGGGATAATGTGAAGGTCAAACTGTAAGGACTTTAAGCTTTCATTTTAGGGGATAGCATTTGACCAAGGTTTACTTTAGTGAAAGAGCTGCAAGGGTTCACAGTCGCTGGTACATAATGTTTGCTTTTTTGCACTTGTGGTATGACCCATCATGCAGCTAATTAATGCTGGTTCAAACAAATTGACCCTTTCTTTACGGTGGCCAACACAGCTCACATAAAAGCAAAAAAATAAATAAATAACACAACGACAAAAACAGAAGCACAATGACAAAGGCCAAAGCAACATGACAAAAGCCACAACATGACAACAAAAGCCAAAGCACCATGACAAAGTACCGTTGTGCTTCGCTTTCATTGTGTTGTGGCTTTTGTCGTTGTGTTGTAGCTTTTGTCGTCGTGCTTTGGCTTTT
>BSAI01000104.1:2836353-2860214 GCA_036245035.1 Adrianichthys oophorus
TTGACTTTTTGTTATAAGGCTTTTGTTGTCGTGCTTCGGCTTTTGTTCTTGTAGCTTTTATTGTCGTGCTTTGGCTTTTGTTGTTGTAGCTTTTTTTGTCGTGCTTTGGCTTTTGTCTTCATGCTTTGTGCTTCGGCTTTAGTCGTTGTGTTGTGCCATTTGCATTTATGTGAGCTGTGTCGGCCAAAAAAAGAGCAAAACTTTTTTCATGATGTGGCAAAACTTTGGAGGGGGGACGGGCACCCCCCACCCCCTCACTCCCCCTCCAAAAAAAAAAAAAGAAACCTTGCTATTTCTGAAGAACGCCAGAACTTATTCATGTAAAATGGTGCTTCTTTATTTCGCCTGACATGACCTTATGCCTACTGTCAAGTGAGGCAGTCAGAGTCTGAACGCACAGGATTGAATGTAATGAGATGGAGGAATAAGCAGTGCATGTCCACAATGGATGTTGATTTAGATTAGGACACTGGCAGGTTTGCAGGCGGGTTTGGGCAGATATACTTACCACACAGAAAGAGAAATGGAAAAATTTGAAATATTTATAAAAGGTAAACACTGGGACCTTATGGATGCTGAGAGGAAAATGCTGTGCTCAATTTGTTTGAACATTACAAAGAAATAACTATCAGAGAACGTTGATTTTTCAACCTACTGTAAGACTAAAGCTACGGACACACCAGTGATTTTACGCACGTTTAAGAACTCGCTAAACACATGTTCCTGATGGAGCGTTTACACTTGAAAAGCAGGCCTCGTTTTCTACTGTTTACTTGCGCATGTCTGCCATCTCTGCACGGTGGTGCAGTGGTTAGCGCTCCTGCCTCACAGCAAGAAGGTTCCTGGTTCAAGTCCTGGCTGGTGGACCTTTCTGTGTGGAGTTTGCATGTTCTCCCCGTGCATGCGTGGGTTTTCTCCGGGTACTCCGGCTTCCTCCCACCGTCCAAAAACATGCTTCACAGGTTAATTGGTTACTCTAAATTGTCCCTAGTTGTGAATGTGAGTGTGCATGGGTGTGTGATTGTGGCCCCTGCGACAGACTGGCGACCAGTCCAGGGGTGTACCCTGCCTTCGCCCATGAGTAGCCGGGTTAGGCTCCGGCAACCCCGTGACCCCGAAAGGGATAAAGCGGCTTGGAAAATGAATGAATGAATGAATGTCTGCCATCTACAGCTGGAAGAGTCTTGGTGCAAGATGCAGAAGAGGCACAAATCTTATGACTCTTGCTCCAGACTTTTTTCTTCACAGCTCTATTCCGATTCATGGAAGACTTGGTAAAGAATTCTGGTTGGGTAAAAACCGCAATAATTAATTTCTCCTCCGTGATCAACATTTAAACTTTTAGAACTTTGATATATAAAAAGGGACGCCATCCATATGTCACTACAAAATCCGACTCGTGTTTTGTATGTAAAGCCCAAAAACAGTTGTAGAAACTTGTGCAGCAACGCGTCAATGCGAGAGTTTTGAAGCCTGAAACACATTTACATAGACCTTTCATCAGAAGAGGTCGCTTTGAACATGCGTTGGCGAGGGCGGTGTGAACGTAGCATCAAGCATATTGAGTAAAAGATCAGGAGATGGAAGTGTTGCTATAGTGTGACACCAGCCTTTCTCTTTTCTGACCCTTTCATTCATCTGGGACCTGAAGATTTGAATGTTTCCTGCGTTGCAAAAGGACCCTTTGTCCTTTTTTTGCTTAGCACAACACTGACGCCTCAATGGTCTGAGGTCATTGTTGTGATTGCGTCTGTTATTCTCTTTTCAGTGTGTATCCATACATTTTGGACAGAACTGGAATCAGTACATCAGTGTCTTTTTCATGCCCTACTGCCTTCATTGGACTGCACAGTGGAGCAGTGGTTAACGGTCCACTGGTTTGAATCCCAGCTGGGTTATTTCTGTGTGAAGTTTGCATGTTCTCCTTGTGCATGCATTGGTTTTCTCCAGGCACAGTGAGGTTCCCCTCACTCTCCAGAAACATGCTTCAGAGGTTGATTGGTGAGTCTTTAAAAGCCCTAGGTGTGTGTGTGAAGCCCTGCAACAAACTGGTGACTTGTTTTCCCAACAGCAGCTGGATTGGCTCCAGCAACCTCATGACCCCGAAAAGGATTCAAGGGGTTCTCAAAATGATGCTGCCTTCATCTCAATTCATTGGCAGTTTGCAGATTTTTCCAAAACAGTAAAATATTCAAAACTCCCACTTGAAATATTTGTCTTCATCTAATGAATATTGATTTGTTCACAGTTCGTCAATAAACTGCATTTGGCTTATGAAGCTATAGATTCAAATGTCATCAAACATACATTAGGGATTCAGTTGTAATTTTCAGAACTTTCCCTTAAAAAGGTCAAATGATAAAAGATTTCCAGAGTGTCTTCAGAGGATAACCTCTCTGCAATATTTCTTTCTTTATTTATTTAAAAACATATTATTGATCTAAATAACCAATATTTTCAGTGTCAAAGCAATGGCAGGACATTTTAAAATAAATTACAGGTTTACTGCTTCACTGTGCAGTTTTAATGCATCAACAGTTTCAATTAATATCTTCATTTTAGTAGAATTTTACTAATTTCACAGTATATCATTGGAATCTTCTCTATTGAGCCATGGCAAAGTGGGAAGAAAAAAGGTAAACAAATGTACAAACATCCCTTCTCCAGAGTGAGGTGTATTAAATGATTTCATAACTGGTGGGAGCTCTCAGCTTCCTGGAACACAAATGTAGAATTTATGACTACAACTGATAAATGAAGTACAGCGAGGAAAAAAAAGATTAACAACATAGCTGTTGGCTTTGATGTCTGTGTTTACAATCTGGTTATCCTGCAGTGGTTGCCGACAAAAAAGTACAACATGTACTGGTACTTTCTCAGTGACCTCACTGGGATGCTTTAATGTCTTACAAAGTAAAATTAACAACAAAAGTAGATGGATTTGTGGTCCTTTCTTTTAGTTAAGTTGCATTATTTATTTTGAAATAGAAGAGTTACAAAGATAAAACATAGCAACAAAAAGCTCAAGTTATCATGTGACAATAAGGAAATATTATTATAATACATGGAATAATTGGTCATTTTTTGCATTTTTTTACCTTTTAAATAGCGCTACATTTGTAAGACCCTTGCTACTTTGGAAAAACAGCAAAGTTGGGTGTCACCCCATACATTTCTGACTATTTTTTTCTGAATGTTGCACTGTTCATTCTGTTTTTGTTTTAGCTGCTTGAAAAATAAAATTTGAGCTGACCTAACAGGGGTTCAATTGGATCAGGAATTCTAGCACACCACTCCACCCACAGCCAATATCCTGGAGGTAGTCTCTGTTCAACTCTGCGCTCTATGATTGAGCAATGTCTTCCTTATAAAAGGCTTTAAAGATTCACTCCGATGAAAATGTTGTTTTTGATGTTTTTAACATACATGTTCTTGGAGCATTTTTCCAAAAAGCAAAGGTGAGGAGAAGAGGGAGTGGGGTTGCTCTGCACCTGTAGTCCTGCCCACAACTGGGATTGCTTAAAAAATATATCAAAAATGATCTGAGTGGGACTTTAATTCCAGTTTGTCGACACTTAGAGTTGCTACAAAAAATGCATATTTTTTTTTACAAAACAGTTGTACAACTAAACAAAGACAACTATACAATTGTATAACTCTGTATAACTGTATTCTGTATAATTCTATTTGTGTATGTAACAATGTAAATTTGAACGCATCATATTTGCACTACACTGTCTTGTAAAGAGCTTTCCCACTTTCTTTTTTTTTTTCATAAATGACCTTGTAGAATTTTGGTGACAGGAGCTCTGCTGTAAGTGCTATTCCCCCCTGGGATCAATAAAGTATTCTGATTCTGATTAGTTCCTACGTTTACATATATTTAAATGTGAGGCAGTAATGGCCCACACTATCATACTGCCCCTGTCCTCAAAGTAGTTCCTAAATACTGTTGCTCAGCCTCCTTTATTCTGTGGTACGTAATACATACGTAAAATCTGTTTGGATTTAAAGTTTCTCTGCCTTCTTCCTGTTCAACATAGAGTTGAGACAATATACTTTGTACCTTTAAGGAACGCATTAATATCATGTCACATTAGCTAAGCCTTTGTGATTTGTCAAAAGCAAAAGTAAAAAACACAGAAAAATCAAAATTAATTTTGTCGTTGTCAACTATTTATTATCCTAATGTTTGTGTACCAGTTCCTACAGAAATACTGACATTTATTAAAGCACAGAATATATTTTAAAACACAGGTGTTTCTAAACGTCTTAGGATAAATGAGAATGTTTGATAGTGACAACTTAGCTGTTACTACAGCATCTTGCTCACAGCTGCAAAGACATGAAGAAGAAGAGGCAGAGAAAAAATAAATCCCCCTTTAGCAAGCTGAATTATTTGAAGGTAGAGTCAATTTATTGAGTGCAGGGTGTGTGGGAAGTTAGAAGTCTTGTCTCATGAATGGTTTTTTTGATGAAAGTGGAGGGATGCATACCTCAGTTACTCAGTGATGTCTCATCTGAGGGAGAAAGCCTATGTTTTCAATGGGCTCTGCGAACAAGGCTGCACCTTGTTTCTGCTCCTGATGTAGACATCTGCTCTCTGATTCTGTGGGCATGCAGAAAGGATCTGAAGAATGTGGCTCTTATGGAAAATAAAGTAACAACAGTGTACACATAGGCACAGAGGTGAGGCATCAACAGATCCTGCATGCTAGACATGCTACAGAGTCAAAATCTGTCTTTGCAGGTGGTGGATTCATAGAGAATGTACCACGTTTCTTATATAGACATTTAGATACAAATATTTTGACATGCTTTTAGATCCCATCTTAATGTAGTTTCCCTCATGCCGATCCTTGTTGCTGTTTGTAATACTGTACTAAGATCAAAGCCCAGTGCTTTTTAGATGAGTTTTTAGACAGTTTCCTTGTTTAGGTTCTTTTGTGAACAACAATGTTCCCAAAACAAATTTTAAAGGGAAACTTGCAAAAATCACAAAACCATAAACAAAAAAACTAAAGCAACTAGCAGTGTTGATTGTCCCGCAGGAGCTGCACTCCCCCACGCTTTTCTGTAGGTTTATCTCCATAGCAACTGTTTATTTTTTTGGTCGCCTTGCAGTAACAAACAGGTTTACGTACATTTTAGAAGAATCGGCAAAAGAAAATATTTTGATTTCCTTGGCAACTGAGATTTTCATGTTAAATTCTCACAATATTCTGGTAAAACGCACAAGCAACAGGGGAACATCACTTTTACACCTAATAAAACCCAAACTTTTCCAAAGTAGCTCCTCAGTGTTGCTCGACAAGTTATGAGGCTATTGGAGTAGTTTACATTTGATACTAAAGGTGATTTTTTTTTTATTCAAGATGGCGAACTCTTCCCAATCCAAAAGTCAATGACATTTCAATTGTGGCTGTACACTTTACCTTGTGGCATATGTAGGAAAGTTTGTGAAGATCATTCAAACATTTTATTTTTCTTATGTGAAAATTTGAAAACAGCAAAATTTCACACTTGACACAAAAAGGCTGCAAAGCCAAAGGTCTTGTGACCATCCCCTAATATTTTCAAAACTGTCTTTGGAACTCCATAATGTGTGTTTCTGTTTTATTTGACTTTGAAAAAAATAAATGTTTTTTGAGCCCCATAAGTTTGGCCTCATTCATTTTTTGTAATGGTTTCACATACTGTGATGTCATCATTTTTTGGATGGGATCATTCACTATGCCCAAAATTCATTTTCACTGGGCAATAGAAGTGTGCAAATTAAGGTGAGTTTTAGAGTATGTTGCTGTGCAACACAATGCAGGGGTGGAAAAACAGAAAGGGAGCAAAACGTGCAGAAATGACAAATAAAAAACATTCAGGAATTGTGGTAAGAACAGAGAAACTGAAACAAAATGATTTACGCAAAAATGATGAAGTCAGCACTAAAAGAAGCAGCGTTTTGTTTTGAATCTATTAGTTTTAAATGTTATTATAATATCAACAAAAAAAAAGCTTCTTTTCCAAAATGAGAAAATATTGTAATCAGCTTTCAGCCTTCAAGCATCACAGAGTAAAGCAACAATAAATATGTCAAGTCACAGCCTCTTTAAAACAGTCGGCAAAACAGATTGCCTCAAGGCCCATTAGTTGTTTCCCAGCATTTTATTAGATAACTCTATCTCTCATAAATACTTGATGTTTGCCCACTTGTAATAGAATTGTGGATTTTGATTTGATTTGTATTAGCTCTCCTTCGCATGTTTTGACTTCAAAGTTTGGATAAATGTCTTTAAATTGAAGCGGGAGATTTTTACAACCCTTTAAAAGACAACTTTGAAACTTTAAGGATTTTTCTTTGGTGGTCCCATGCTAGTTTGAGACAGTTGCATTTCTTAAGCAGCCTGGGTCTTATCAGGAGCTGACATCTAAGAACTCAGGCGAGAAGCCATTGGAGGAAAAAAGCAAATGAAAGCTTTAGGTGCCTGGTAGTATGTTACGTGCGATCTTTATAACCTTGGTCACAGTATTGCCATGTGGAGATGGAGGGTGAGAGTCAGCTTTTTTAAGGGTAAGAAAAGCTTCCTAGCAGACACCAGCAGGAATAGAAAGAAAGAAGGAGGTATTTTTTTATCAATCCCATCAAAAAACCCACTGCATTATTCTTTAATCTTGTTCTGGAAAAAGAACAGTAATGAGACAAGAAAAAAGGCTGCCTGACTCTGCCTTTTTCATTCTTAACTGTCAATTTTATGCAAATTAACAGGATATGCAACACAGTATGTCTGTAGTTGAAAGCCACCTGGTAATCAGCTGAAATAAAAGCAGAAAGAACAAGGCTTTTCATAGCTGCTGATTAGTTTGAAACCCAGACCACCTTCCATCACCCTCGTCATTGGTACCTGACTTTCTAAATCTGTTTCAATGCCACATCTCTTCACCTCCTATTTTTCCATCTCATTTACTTTTTTATTTCTTATTTATTTTTTATTCAAGCATAAAAGAGAGATTTGTAATTAGTGTCTCAACTGACCGTCAGAAACTTTATCTGCAAATTGGTGAGCTTCCTTGATATTGTTCTTTAAAGACCACTCTCTAATATTTAATGGAAGAAATTCCTATTAATGGGATCACGAGGTCTTCTTGACAGCTGCTGGTTGAAGCTGTTCACTGTCTGTTTAGTCATCATGTAATCTAACTCGTTTTAGAAAGGTGATGCTGCTCATCTGAAGCAGGTCAGAGCGGTGTCTTACCTGGGATTTCTCTGGAGAAAACAGATTTGCATGCTTTTCTGACAGTATTCCTGTCGCCTCCAGTTGCCACATCCACATGGATAAAAGTGGAGTCCCTTTGGCCTCCTGTCAGCTGTGCTTATCATTCTTTGTTACACGTTGTAACTGCCTTTCCCTTGTGGGAGAAATCTACATTTTACATTACCGTATTGTCTGCACTATAGGGTGCACCGCATTATAAAGCTCACTGTCAATGAATGTTCGAAAGAATCGTTGAACCAATCGTTGAAGAAGTTGAATCAGAGTTCAAATATTTGAACTTTGGCGAGGTCGTTGCAGCACATCAACCAATCAGAGACTTAACTTTGAGCATGTGACGTTTTCAGTGACTTGATTAGCGGGTAGAATATACATCCCATATGGTGGACGATCCGATATTTCTCTTTCTGAAAATCCATCCATTTTCTTAACCCGCTGTGTCCCTTTCGCAGGGAGGGGGCCTGATTGGGCCTATGGAACTTTATGATGTTTTTCTTTTTTTTATTGAGACAATAATAAAAATAATAATAACATATAATAAAAAAGGTCCTATAATAAAAAAAGGTCCCCTAATTTTATTCTTGTTTGTATTTTTTTGCAAAACAAGCCTTCAAACTTGGTCAGAAAGACGGAAAAACTGCAGAAGCGGCTGTCGTTCAGACGTAGATCTCAAAGCGGGAGTGAAACTCTCTGTGTCGGGATGATCTCTAAATGATCTTGTGATCCCATGATCCCAAACATGGAGACGTAATTACCGATGTTTTTGTAGAGCTCTTCAGAAAAAACAAAACAAAACCTGATCTCTCAACATCATCCGTGTCTTCCATGCATTGTAAATGGCATAAACACAGACATCGCTCCACCTAGCTATCAGGCTAAAAATATTAGCTGGTAGCTCCTCCCACATGTGTCTGGGGTGTCAAGCTTAAGGAACAGGACAGACTGCGAGCAAAGAATTTGTTGCATGGCGAAGGAGAGGCAACCGACGCGAATTTAGCATGCATTTGACGTTCAGTGTGAAAGCAGCTTTAGACGCATTAAGCGAGACAAAATGTCTGCGATATGTCAACCAGTCAGATTTTAAGCGTGTTCACTGTAACTGTAGAACTTGTTTGAAACATGCTACATGTTAGCTACATTAGAAGTGTTAGCACATTTACAACACATTAGAAAGCAGACTGATAACCGCTAAAACAAGTTGTACTGTGACTGCACTAATTCCCAACCTCGTCAGTAACATGTAAAAAAAACACATTCCGACACCTCTACATGTTAGCCACATTAGCATATTTACCACATCTGTAACCCCCACCATGGAAAAAAACAGATGGATGTGGCTGCAGTAGCTCCCAACCTTTGAAACTTGTAAAAAAACGGATAGCTCTAAAGCAAATGCTACTTTGACAACACTGACTCCCAACTTTGTTAGTAACATGTAAAAAAAGTCAGACACCACTACATGCTAACCACGTTAACAAAGTCACAATACCAACTTGTAAAAAAAAAAAAAAAAAAAAAAAAAAAAACAAGATAGACATTTCAACAAGTTGCCATGTAATTTTGAAAAATCGCTTTAATAGCTGTAAACACAACCAGATTAATTCCACGTATAAGGCACTGTGGATTATAAGGTGCACTGTCATTTTTTTGACAAAAATTAAGGCTTTAAAGTGTGTCTCATAGTGCGAAAAACACAGCAAGTTCAGGATTAAAGCAATGGGATCTTTAAAAAAAGGGGGGAAGATGCATGGGTATAGTAGTTAAACCGATTGATTTTTGTGGCTTTCCATTTTATAGTTTTTTTTCAGCCTTAACCTTTTGAATTTTTTAAATTAATTATGTTCTGTACCTTTTTTTTCTAACATTATGTTCCAGTCTTTTTTGCTGTCTGTGTCACATGTTTTTTTTTCTTAGTTTAGTGCTACAGCTGCATCACATTATTAATTGCCTCCCTCAAACAAATGCTCCTCTGCTCCAGATTGAGATCCCTATCTTTCTTCTGTGTTTTGTTTTAGCGTTTTTCTATCAGTATCCTGAGCTGGCTTTTATGACTCAGCTTCTTGCCTCAGACCAGTCCATGCCTATAAGCCTGGGTTCGGACTCTCTCAGATTGCATACAATTTTAAAACATCTGATTAAACACTTGTCCATTAGGTGTCAAAAATAAAAAAAATAAATAAAAAAGACAAAAAAAAAAAAAAAAAAAACAATTAAGGGTGCCACAGTGTGTGTATTTTCCAATTATTCAAACAATATTGGTAATTTTTGTAGAGGAATGAACCTGACACTAATTACAGGGACAGGCTACAAATGTATTAAAAAAGCTGTGAGATGCTTAAAATCCCTATTCTAGTGGTCTTTTAATTACAATTATCCCATTTTTAGGCAAAATAAAAAAATGAAGTTGTGCAGCGCGGAAGGAGTTCATCAGAAATTTGCTTTTTGAGTTATGGGTGGGACTGCTGGTGCAGAAGTAAGCCTCTGCTGATATTCCATCATCCCTTTGTTTACACTTTCCCTCGATATCTTACAGCCCCTTACAACCCCAGACTAACATTAGCGGTGCAACAAAATGACGAGCAATATTGGAGATATACAGTGTTATTGTTTTGTGCCAGATAATAGTTGAGATGATAATGAAGATTCCAATGGATCTATTTGTCTACATATGGAAGCATCAGAATGAGGCGGAGCAGGGAGGCTTTGATTCCCCTATTTTAATTGCTGCATCACAAAAGAGGGCTTTTTCAAACTGAATTTTTTCACCTGCTCCTGAATATCAAGAACTCAAGAAATACTCAGAAATGCAGTTTTAACTTTAAATTCCTTTACATGTGTCCTGTAACATGAGCACAATGCTACAAGGTCATGTTAAAAACATCAAAAAAACAGTTTTCATTGGAGTTTGTATTGTAGTTTGAACAAGTAAACACCATTCACACCATGTAAAAAATAGAGCAGTTTATTTCCCCAATTTGATTACTGTATTTTCCACCCTGTAAAGTGCACTTTAAAGCCTCAGTGTTTTTTCAAAAAACAACAGTCCCCCTTTTAATCCCAAGCACCTTATATATGGATTCATTCTGGTTGTGCTTACTGACGTCAAAGCTCTTTTGAGAGTTACGAGGCGCTCTGTTTTTTTTTTTTTTTTTTTTTTTTGGAGGTGTTGCTAACAAATTTGGGTGTTAGCATAGTCACAGTAACATTCGTTTTTAGCAATATCAGTTGGGTTTTTTTTTTTTTTTAGTGTTGCAAACAAAGTTGGGAGTTACAGGGACTGTGAGTTAACACACTAATGTAACTTGCGCGTCAATGTTATCTTATAGCAAGTTACAAACAAGTTCCAGTTACTGTGAATGCAGTTAATAAAGTCTGACTGACTGAGAGATTTATCTCTGACTCTTGTCTTACTAAATGTGCCTTATAGTTCGGTGTTGCTTTTTTTGGGGTCATTTCAAAAATAGACCCTTGTAATCCGATGTGCTTTTTGTAAGGAAAATAACAGTGTTTTAGTTCTTCTTCTGTGTAGTTTTAATCTATTTTTTTATTTAATGTAAAATCATATTTTGGTGTGTGACCATGTACAAAACCCAGACAGTTTTCTGTCACACACCATCACATTTTTTTTTTATTAAACATGTTGTACATGTTCTTTGTTTAATCATAAAATAAAAACAAAAAAACTGTACATTGTATTATGCTAATGCTAATTTTACTTTTGACTATAAAATTATTTTTTTTTTGCTCTTGGATTTTTATTATTGGTGTGGAAACTACATGATTTTGAAGTTAGCACATTTCGGTTAAACAAGTAGCAGCAGCTTTGTTAAAGTATCATTCTACCGCATGTTCCAGTGGGCAAAGGGAGCAGCTCTCCTGCTAAGAAACCATTTCAAATGTATTCTCGTGTCCTGTTTTGTCCAGTAGCTCTTAGTCTTGTCTGGCCTCCTATAAATAAAACTTGTGTTTTAGAAGAACGATGTCTGAAGATCATTGCCATTTTCCATTTCCAAACCGCTCAGGGCATTTCTGCGGAATTAGCTGCGATATCCATCTCCTGACAGATGAGACCAATCACTTCAAAAGCTGGATTTGTCTGAAAGGTAAAGGCTGAATGAATGGTCAAGCCTGGTATGTGCACTGGATGCAAAATGAGGTCGATTACAAGGTTGCACATGAGTGAAATGCTTCCAATTGGATTTGCCTGGCACAAGTGTAAGAGTTAATCCAGTAGATTTGCTTTCTTTTACTTAAAAAAAAAAAGATTCTCCTCTGATGGTGTCAAGGGGATCCAACCATGTGGATTGCTTCCTGATTAAACTGGCTGTTTCACTGTTTTATTTGTCCGGCAATTAATTACTGAACTGGATATTAACACCTGCACTTGTATTTATTAAAACAGTATGATTCTTTTAATATTGTTCTTCCCTTATCCGTTCAACATGTCTGTGTATGGGGCCATACTTTCGTTTATTCTTCAGCTTTTCTCCCATATTCCTTTTTAAGACGTTCCTGGTGGTTCTTAACTGTATGCAAATCATGTCATGCAAATTACATGCTGAACAACAAAATCCACTTAAGCAAGGGCAAACAACATAACTCTTTTATATGGAAGATGTCCATCATTATATTAATAACCTTTTCTGACAAAAAGAACAGCATGAAAAAAAACCCCTTAGTTTAAGTGAAAAATCTTCGTCATGTGTGCTATTTGTGTTCTTTGCTGCATTGACCTTTGATGAGTACGGCATTACGCAAGTACAAAACTAGCAGAGAGAAGAAAATCAATCTGTATGTTCCCAAAGAGAACAATTTAAAGACATACTCCAATGATAATCATGCTTTTTGGTTTTAAACATGTTCTTATGGCATTTTTCTGATGATGGAGGACATAAATGAAGAAAATTAAGCTTCCTACTAGCCACGAAGACATCTATTAGATAGCTAAATCATGGCTATTTCAAAGCTAATAACTATAGATATGTATTATGCAACTGATAGACATCAATTTATAGAGCTGTGTTGTAAAATCATCCAGCAGATGACTTTCACGCAGATAACTGTGCTCATTGTGCCATGCATGTTGTAAACGAGTCGTTGGGGTAGTTTCTTTCCACCTGACACATGATGTCTATTAGTTAATGCAAAAAAAAATTAAACCAGTCATCGAAGCCATGAAGCCAGAAGCAAAAGGGAATTTTCCTCACACTCTGACACTGGACATTTTTCTCTATAAAAGTGAGAAAAAAGAATTAGATGTTTATCCTAGACTAAGAAAGACAAAATTTAAAAATATATAATAATATCTCAATTTTACTGCCTAAATGTTATAACAACTTTAATTTGTGGTGTAAATCTTTCAGATGCTATACATTTTTAGAGAATAAACCACTCTGTTTTCACACCATGTTTTTCGCTTGACTGCTGCCAGAGAAAGGACAGTAAAGCACAAAGACAAAAACAACTGATGGGCAAATTATTTTGTTCCAGTCCAACGAGCAGCACACACAACAACTCAAATTATGTGCTGAGCGGGTATCAGAGAAATTAAGCAAATAGCTCACCAGTAGTCACTGATTAAGCATCATTTTATTTTTAGAATGAAATATTCAAAGCCCGTTTAAGTCATTCTTTCTCAGATAAAAGAATGCATTCATTTAAATAAATAATAACACTTTTACAGAGGACAAACATGTTTTGACATAAAAACACTTTATAGCTAAATATATAACATTTTTGTAACTGTTATTGTTTTGTAATTGAGATAATAGATCTTAAACTAATAAATGGCATCATACAAGGATTCGAGGTAAATGTGGTAAAGATAGAAATAAAGATTTATTACACATGTAGCACTCAGCTACTCTGATTCAATGAATACTTAAGTATAAGAATGCGTTTACATGGCATGAAAGTATGAGGTATGATTCAGGACCAGTGGTTGCTTGTTATGTAATTGTTCTCTTGTTTCAGTACTTGTATGTGTTTCAGTGGCAGCAGCTACCAGGCTCACAGAGAGGCGATGTAACATTTAGAGGAGAGAAAAAAAGTAAACAGGCTGGAACTTGAACTAAAAAGCCATGAGCAGACAGATGGTTGGATTTTTTTTTTTTCTAGTTTGCAGCTGAGGTGTAGAGGAAGAAACGCATAAGAGCAACACAAGAGCCAGAGTGGCATTTCCTTGCACCGTTCCATGCTGTTAAATATGCTGCAGTTTAACAGTTAATTAGAAATACAGCCTGCAAACAGGTGTTTGAGATGTACTTGTAGCTGGTGAGTGTTTGTCTGGACACTCGCTTGACAAACTAAGGTGTGGGAGATGATGTGTGTTCATGTAAATGAGATAAGGACAAGACTTGAGCGGGAGAGCTTGCTGTTGCTCACAGGGACTGAATGCGGATCAGCTCAGTGTGAAATTACACTCTGACTGTGGAGATAAAATGTATTCTCATAAATATCGTACCAGCTCAGGAGTACCATAGTACAATAGTTCCAGCAAGCCCATGAAAGAATCGTAAACACGTTTTTTTAATGACGATATGGAGTTTAGTCTCTAAAGATGAAAATTGGAAGCATTTCATGACAAAGATGCAAGTGGATACATAAAGTCTGCAATGTTGTAATGAAATGGGAAAGAATAATTGTTTATCAGCACAGAGGAGTTAGAGAAGAACTCACAATGACAATGTTTTATGCAGGTGTGTTGTCATTGTTGTGTCTAAAGTTACACCAGAGCAAGGGTGAGTGCGAGTGATGCATGAGCAGAGATAATGATGCATTTGCTGGAAAAAAAATACGCCTTCTGCATTGTGGAATGAGAATGTGCAGTCTTTTCATCTGAAGACATCGTCACATCCTTCCCAGCTCGAGCTACAAATCTTCCTGTCCATTAGTCTGGATAAACATGCAGGGGGAAAAGAGCTCACACACCGCCATACTGAATGGAGGAATTACAGTGATGATTAGTGTAGTTGCCCACTTTCTACTCCTCCATTAGAGTTAAGATCAAAGGAACACAAAACATGGAACAATGTTGAAGAAAAAAAAGATTCTAAAACTTTGCATGTTTTGTATCTCTGAATATTGCAATGATATCTTAGTATTTTCTGCACTATAAGGCACACTTAAACACCACATTTTTCATATCGATTGCAAATTTATGCACACTGAAAAATAGGAGAATTCTACAGGCAAAACCTGAAACGGTAGCCCTCTGCACACTTTATGAAGCCTCAGCTGCTAATCATGATAACCTTGTAAAACATCAACACTACTGTATGACAAGATGTTCACAGTAACATACAGTCAGTTTAAAGTTACTAGAGTAGTATTAATTAAACTGCAAGAGAATCACAGAACAGAAAAACTGAAAAACTAAATATTTGAACTTTTGAATGGTACCTAATAACAATTTAGTGCAAAAAGAAAAAAAAAAAAAAACTGACTTGAAGTCAAAGGTCAAAACGAAGTCTCTGTCTGCTGATAGTTTACCACTTTTACTTTACTGACACGTTAGCACCAAAAAGGGAGCAAATAGCTGTTTACTTTTTTGATATCCAATTACGTAAAGTGTCACACATTGTAAATAACTAAATGACTACGCTAATTAGCATCAATAGCTCATTAGTTTTTGTTTTGTGCTACACTTTAGTCTTTTTTCTAAATCTTTCTCTACAACAAACTCTTTTATCTTCACTGATATGTCAGAACACAATCTTTCATTTGCACATTGTCCTTTGAAGTTTTCTGAAAGCCTGAGCTGAATATTTATTAACCAAACTGTAGCAGAAAGTTAGCAAGACGAGCTGCTGAGCTAAGCCTAGCGTATTGCAGCTTATCTTTAATCTTAAAGGTCATGAATAAACTGAGCACCACAGCAACAAGACCAACAGATTATTTTGACTTTGACACTTACAAAGGAAACGGAATAGCCAAGTGCGTCTGTGGTGTGTCTGTGTGTGCATGTGTGTTTGTAGGGGAGTGTTAGCCTGATCCAGCTCTGCTTTGCTTTTGTGAATGGGTGGACTCACTGTCAGGAGCTTACGGCTTCAGCATTGTTGGGAGAAAAATGCTAAATTCATCCAAACAATCCCAACCAGCTGCAAACGTTATCTATTATCTGTGTGGCTTCTTCCCAGGCACCACCTTGAGATTGTTTCACCATTAGGCAGAACTTAAAATGACCTTGGATGGGAGAGGTAGTTAAAAAAAGAAAAAGAAAAATCTTTCCACCTTTTAGTGGTAAAAAGTGAGTGGATTCCAAATTAGACTATCCACAGACTTATAAAAATACATTCCTTGTGACACACAGTAAAAAAAAAAAAAAAAAGCTACGTGGAAACAGTGCTTTATCACAGGTTTTGTTGAATAGTTTGGCACCTATGTAACATAAAGCTAAATAAAGCTAAAGAAAATTTTAAAAGAAAAACTATGCATCGAATAAAAGAAGGCACTGCAGTTTACTGCTGACTAACTTGAGCTTTATGTTCACAAATACTGCCACAGCCTAATGGGGGACATTGGCAGAATCTTTGAGATTTCATTGCTGCCCAATGCTGTTGCCCTGCCTGATGCCCAGGCAGCCATCAGGCAGGGCAGAATGGCCCTCTTCTTATAAAACTCTTTAACACCATTAACACTCGTTAATACCCCTAGACTACCAGGCGGCTGATGGGACATGAAATGGATGACCATCGCCCGGAAGTTTTGACACCTCGTCCAGGTGGCCTATGGCCGCCCAGCTGTCGCTCCTTTTTGTAAGAACGTCATCCTTACCACGCAACCTGAAAATAAATAATAAATGCATAATTTTTTCTTAAAACCTCGGCGGCCACCATGCAGCATGTAAAAATGTTACTGCCACCTCTCGATTACAAATGCCAGTGCGCTGACAAATACCACTGTACTTCCTACTACTTGGCCGGAGGGATGCCGGGTCCAGTCTGGTTCCGTCTTCGTGGTGGGAGTCCGCTGCGCATGGGGGTGGTTATTCCTGGGTTTTTGCTTAACCGGGAGTAGGGGTTGGGGGTGTCTTGAGTCCATGGGTTGGCCGGGCTGCTGCGCTATATATATAGGCATTGTTTTTACACCCCTCTCCAACAATATTGATCAAGCAAATCTTGTAGATACCCATCTGTGTGCATGAGTTAATTTAAGTTGATGCGCCCTGTGAGATAAGTCTTGTTTTATTAATGTATGAATATTCTTAAAGTCTGTAAATAGTGCATTCTATTTTTTGGTGTTTGTATGTGGGAACTAAGTCATGCAATTTACTCATGACACTCTTATGTTATGACTCTGTATTATTGACTGCTCCCGACTCCCAACTATCTCCTCCCATCTTAACTCCTTGTCCCCCATCTCTAGCACAGAACCCTCACACACCCATTACCCCCCCTTTTCCCACCCACAACATTGATCATTGGAGACTCCATCACTAGGAAGATTCGCTTTGCAAACGCCACCACTTGTTGCTATCCTGGTGCAACCGTTTCCGTCATTTTGGACAAACTTCTCTCTCTGCTAGCTGAACTTCCACCAACAATAACGAGAACAGTTGTACATGTTGGAGTGAATGAGATAAGAAGATGAGAATCGGAGCTTACAAAAAACACTTTCTCCTTCTTTTTGACACCTGGATCTGACACATGGATCTGAAAAATGTAGTTGAGTTCTCGCCTTATACTACTTAGACACTGTGTTTTTCAAAACATGTCCTTTTTCTTTTTTTGGAATTGTTTTAGTTTGTGGAATTTTGTTTTGATTTCTAAAACTTGTTTTTTATTATTTGTTTTGCTTATTTAATGACATTGTGTTTGTTACTGTGACTGTTTGTTTTAGCAGTATGAGTCTGTCTTTTTTATGTGTTGCAAACAAGGTTAAGAGTTACAGCTATTGTGAGTAAGCTGACGTGTAGCAAAACTAGTTTTAGAGGTACTGCCAATGCAATTAGTAAAATTTGACTGACAGACCTATCTCAGACTCTTTTGTCTTGCTTATTGCACCTTATAGAGGATTTTGCCTAATAAATTACATCATTTCAATATTTGACCATTCATTGATGCTGCACCCAGTACGGCCCAAAGTGCAGAAAATACAGTAAATCATTATTTGACCTTTTTAAAGGTAAGGATAGGCTTCACTGTTGATTGAGAACATTTCTACATTAAGGAGTTTTTCCAAAAACATTTGAATCAAACATTGGAAAGCATTAGTGGCAAGTAATGACAGCACATGTCAAAATGTTTGACAGCTGATTCTAATTCCCCTCACCTCTTCTCTTTATTATCGTTGACTGTCACAATAACATGCTTCTGTTATCTGTTCCAAAATGGTGATTAAAGTTCAAGACAGTCACTTAAAAGCATATTAAACATAATGTAATATTTTTTTAGAATGACCTTTTTTTGTTTTTATGATCCACTTTTCCTTTGACAGTCATATTAAATGTCTGCGAAAAATGGACTCTGTGGACGGGCACATCTCATCATCTAAAATGGGAAGGCAGTCTGTGTGGGCTAAATGTATGGTTTTTAGCATTAATTGCTCTCCCTAAGCAATCTAATTCACTGAGTCCATATGCACTAAGTCACTCCCACACCATCAGAGATGCTTGCTTTGTTTAAGCTTTGCAGGCAAAATAGCCTTCATCCTTTTAAGAGTAATGCATTTAATCCTCAGAGGTGTTCCACCATCCACACAGAATTCCTCTTATTTGATTCTATTCATCCTTCTATTTTAACGCCAATGAAGAGTTTTGAGTTCAAAGCTTAGCAGTGTTTAATGCCTGGGTCCCAATTGCCCTTACAGGTGGGTGTGAGTGGCCTGTGGGTAACAAAAGCTTCACAATACATTTACCACACGCATGGCAATGGTATGTTCCATTTTTATTAGGTCATATGTGGTGCCACAGGGGAACTGCAAGACACACCTGCGCCCCCTAAAGACTTGGCCACACCTGTTTACAACCCTCCCAGGGCCTGGACAACCCTAAAACATTTGTAAGGGTCAACCCCCCGTGGGACTAAGGCATAAGATGCCTTATACTAGTGGCGTAGCAAGAACAATTTACATGGAGAAGACTTTGAAAGGAGGGCAAATGAAAACAAGAGGGTGGAAGACTGTTAATAATGAAATGAATCAAATATGTATTTCAAGCAATTTTATTATTACTATAATTATTAAAACAGCAGCTGAGGTGTATGGGATCAACTTTGGATCAGCTTAAAGTGAATGAAAAACCAGATTGCACCCCTTGGGAAATGTCCCAGTAGCCAATAAGCTCAAAGCCACGCCCCCATCACCCCAGGATCAGCTCGGCAGCGAAAACTTGAAAACTGAATTGAAACTGAAAACTGAGAACATAAAGGAAAAATGAAAAAAAGTAGAAAATGCAAATCTCTTTTTTAATTTTGCAACATTTTTAGGTTTGAATATATGTTTTAAAATTACAACACTTTTTCAAATTTTCAAAAATTCCTTCAAGTTTACAATTTTTACTTAAAGTTTAAAGATGTTTTCAAATGTAAAAAAAAATCAAATATACAGGTTTTCAAATTTTGTTTAGAATTTGCAATCTAGTTTTTCATTCAGTTTAAGCTGATCCCAAAGCTGCAAAAAAAGAAAAAAAAAAAACATTTGTAGAAATTCATGAAGATAAACATGCATCTCTGACATGGTTTTAAAGCACAATAAGATATGAAAATATCCACATACTGAAGCATTACAACATCAGAAAACAAAATATGTTCCTAAAACAAAAACAATTTTTTTAATACAAATGTCAGTATTATTTTACCATACTGACTTAAAGTACAATGCTTAAAGGAATTTGTACTGATTGCTTCTTAATCTTTCTTTAAAATTATGCTATTATTGACTTTAAAATTAGGGTGAGGCGAGGCATAAATACATGAGAATTTGGAGTTCTTTGACAATAGACCAAAAGAAAAATGGAGTGAGATTTTAAATTTATGAAACAGTTGGTGATGTAAGAGAGCATTTATAAGCACATGTAAAATTAAACATTTTAATGGGAGACTGCCATATTTTCTAAATCCTACTTTGCTTTGTTATATAATCCTCTAATCTTTTTGTAAATTTATGTAAAATGGAATAATGCAATGATTCACTTCCTGCTGGCTTTGCTTTCATAAAGGCCACTCATGTAGGTAAAGCTAAACAAAACACAACTATAAAAATAACAAACAGTCATTTTTTTATAGAATTCCTTATCAATAATGTATTATGACAGTTTTTTTAAAGAAAGCTTTGTTCACAATTTATTATTGTTTTATTTATCAAAAAGATATCAAACATATTTGATCAAACAATTTTCTTCCTCTGGAAGAAAATTATTAAAAAAACGAATTCAAACTTTTAAGTGACTGCTCATTTAATCTGTTAATCATCGCAATCAACATATAATTAGAACCAAACAAATGAATGATTGGTTTTATTAAATAAAAGAAGCTTGCAAACTTGAGATACTTGATAATCAAACTGCTCTGTTTCATAAAAATAATTTCAATAAAGGCTGGCTTGTGATCTATTTTTGCCCCAGTTCAAAATGAAACAAATGCAGATGAGGCATCATTAAAAACTTGTCCGTGATGAGATTCTCTTGTGGCCAGTATGCATTTCCTCCTTCATTTGTCCAATATGCGAGAGGAAAATGGGGTTCATCAAGTATACATCAAATTTATGGCTTTTTATTCGTGACACATGTTCTATGGCTCTCCTGTATAAAATGACACTTTAATTCATAGTAATAAAAGTCATTGTCAGTGATTGGCTGTCTGCCTGAATGACAATGAGAATGTGTGCTCATTGTTTGTGAGGTCAAATCTTGGTGCCATATCATAAAAGTGGAAAGTACTCCACTTATTTTCTACTTTTTAAGTAGAACTTTTCCCTACTTTTTTTTTTTTTTCATTTTGAATTGTTAGCATAACTAACTTCAACAGGTGAATATGCCCATTTACTTCTCAAAACCTGAGCCAAATCTGTGTGTGTGTGTGCTCGAGATTGTCAAATTGTCCATGCTGTACACTGCTTTTGCCCTGAAGAAGGTGGGATAGGCTCTAGCAACCCCCTGAATATAGACATATTTTTAGTTTGATTTTTTTTTTCCTTGCATGTTTATGTACATTTTTTTTTTTTTTTGTGGTTAATCTATTCTCCAAAAGTTTATTTTTTTATTTTTTTTTTTTATGTTTTCTATGTTTTGTAGCCAAAAGAATCGGAATCATTTGACACATGTATGGTTTTTTTTAATAACTCATTCTTCATCTTTGACCCCCAGCTTGTAAATTAACATGTAAATGTGAAAGTCGTTCTATTCAACCACCACAACCTGTCCCTTTTCCCAATTTACTGTTTGTTTTAAAGCATAGGCTAACTGCTTAGTCTTTTTATTGTTGTTTTTGGTCTTTATTTTATCTTAAAGATCTGAATCAGCAACCAAAACTTTAAACAAAATCTTTATTTGGTTTTATTTGTCACTTAAATGTCATAAATAATAAATAAATAAATGAGAATGAGAAATGTAAAGAGTTTGCCTCAGTAAATCAATATTATTGATTATATTATAATAGTCAATAATTAATACCAATTTCTTAAATTTAGTAATATAAATATTTTAAAAATAATATGTTTATAGATGCAAAACTTTTTCATACAAAAAAAAAATGAAATTACTAAAATAAAAAAATGAAAAGTGGCATGGAGCAGCTCCAGAGGAGTGTCCATAAATACAATGATTTTAGTTAAAAACTTTTTTTCCCATGAGCCCACAACTCACAGGAGAGCTCAGAAGGAGCTGGTGCAAGGTGATTTAGGTGTCAGTCAAAGGCACCCTAAACCCTGGTCATGAAACTGGGCTTTTGGTACATGGAACGTCACCTCTCTGGGAGGAAAGAAGCCTGAGCTTGTTCAAGAGGTACTAGCTAGATACAGTTGGGCTCCCCTCCAACGCACAGTCTTGGCTCTGAAACTCAGTCACTCTAGAGGGGTTGGACTCTACCATTTCGGACTTGCACATGGTGAGAGGCGGCAGGCTGGTGTTTGCTCACGTGTTTAGCCCCCAGCTCAGCTGCAAAGTGTTGGAGTTCACCTCGGTGGACAAGATGGTTGTGTCCCTTTGCCTTTTGGTGAGGGACAGGTCTCTGACAGTGGTTTCAGCCTACGGGCCAAACAACTGTTTGGAGTACCTTCCCTTCTTGGTGTCTCTTGAAGGGGTACTGGGTCCGGTTGATGGTCGAACCTCAGATCCAAGAACAACAGTGTGTTTTTTTTATGGTCGTGGAACTGTGGACCAACTCTACACCCTGTCTAGGGTTCTGGTGGGTTTGCTCATCCTGTACATATGTGTTTTGTGGATTTGGAAAAGGCATTCAAACACGTCTCTTGTAGTGTCCTGTGGAAGGTGCTCTGAGAGTATGGGGTCCGGAGAGCCTTGCTGAGGACTTTGCTGACCAGAGCAGGAGTTTGATCCGCATTGCCGGCAGTAAGTCTTGATGCAGCCTGGGTCCGGAGGGGGTCTGGTTTGGGGACAGGATTTTCTCTTTGCTCTTTGCAGATGATGTTGTCCTCTTGGCTTCAACAAGCCAGCATGACGAAACATGCTTGCTTGCATTGGGGAATGCATTAGGGCGGTTTGCAGCTGAGTGTGAAGTGGCTGGGATGAGGGTCAGCACCGCTAAATCTGAGGCCATGGCTCTTGACCAAATACATGTTGTTTGACCTCTCTGAGTGGGTGGAGTCCTCCTGCCTCAGGTAGAGGAGTTTAAGTATCTTGGGGTTTTGTTCACGAGTGAGAGAAGATGTGAGCACAAGATTGACAGACAGATTGGTGCAGCGTCCACCGTTATGCAGTCGCTGTACTGGTTCGTTTTGGTGAAGAGAGAGCTGAGCCGGAGAGCTCTCAATTTACCGGTCAATTTTTGTACCAGTGCTTACCTATGGTCGTGAGCTCTGGGTCATGACCAAAAGAACAAGCGGCTGAAACGACCTGCCTCCATAGGGTGGCTGGGCGTTCCCCTTGAGAAAAAGTACATTTTAAATTTGGCTTCAAACACAAAATCTATTTAGTTGTTCTTTTAGTTCAGCAAACACATTACAATCCGCCACGGCTAAATGTCCAGTTTACTAGCTGGCGATGCTACTCGAATACTTTTTTTTTCTTAGAGTGACAGAACATTCTACTGTTTTAGATACCCACACAGACCACAAAAACACAGACAGTATGAGCATCCGCAGTGTTAAGAGAGAGCTGGAACTGTGCCACTGAGCACATGCTGTGAGGATCAGCTGCACCCAGAAGGGTCACAAATAAGTTCTGATTGCCAAATTTAAGGATATGTTTTGATTATTCTCTTGTAAGGACAACATGAGTTTTTAATTCTGATTAGAGCAAAAAAATAAAATGTTTTCTGTAATTCAGCCTGTGCTAAATCTCTTGGCTCTGGGCTGCAGGTAAGTCAAGTGTCTTTTTATATATATATATATATATATATATATATATCTTATACTGTATATTACTTTCAATTTCATAGTTGAATGGTTAGCACCTTACAGCCAGACTTGGCTTAATGTTTTTTCTATGTGGACTTTGCATGTTCTCCTTCAGCATGGATGACTTCTCGCTTTTGGATTCTGGCTTTCGTCCACCATTAAAAATTAGCATAAGGGCAGTCTGTGGCTCTAAATCTTCCACAGGAGTGAGTGTAAACCCTGTATTCAGTGTCTGCTGGGATAGGCCTTTGTAACTGGCTAATGCTGCTTCTGGCGTTTAACAAATGGCTCTAAAATTCTGTTGTTTTGGCTAATCTGATTTGAATCATTATTTAAAACCATCTTATTGATGTGCTTCTTGATTAAACATCAGAATATTTATTTGGGCTTAAACAATAATTAGTCATGGTTCCACAGGAACATTTTCAAGCCATGTTGCCATGGTAATAAGCATGGCTCTGGAGAATATCGCAAAAGGCAGCGTAGGCGTCTCACAACTTTTCAACTTTTATTGTGAAAGAATTAAATTAAGTTGGGAAGCCAGCGTTGCTATGACACATTCTGATGCAAGATAGGGTAAACTAGGCAAGGAAAAATACGAGGAGAAATCATATTGCTATTGAACACGGATTTACATTTCTCAGGTCCAGAATAAATTCCAGCAATCACTTGAGCTTAACTGTTATGAGAAACACACAGGATGCATTGAGCATTGATTAGAAGGGCAAACAGAGGGTACTTGTAACTGTTAAAATTAATGTTTGATCATCTCAAGTAATCATATGTAATATAAAGGGTTTATATTGTTACATTTAATCCAGCAAATTAGTGTTACAGTAATCTTTTCATTTTGAAATAAATCTTTATAATCCTGTTTTATACCCAATTAAAGACTGCAAATTATGCTTCTATCTAACCTCCTTGTCATGCAAATCACAAAAAAAACTGAATTTTAATCAGCAGGAGGTTTTTTTAAAGCTATTTTTATTCTGAAAAGTCTTTGGCAGTGGGTTTGGAAATGAATGATGAAGCCATTTGAAAATATATCAGACCAAATTAAATAAATAGATTATATATATATAT
>BSAI01000104.1:2860614-3093323 GCA_036245035.1 Adrianichthys oophorus
ATATATATATATATATATAATCTTTTTTATCTTATTTTTTATTTCTTAAAGAAAGGCCAACTGAGTAAAACAGGGAGGAGGTGACTGCTTTTTCAGTGACATGAGGTGAGAGGAAAGAGTTCTTAGAACATAAAGCAAATGAACAGATGGTAATGCTTGAGAGGCCAGGAATATGGGGGGTGTTAGCAGCAGATTTGTGCCTGATGATGAGTTCACTGATACATCACAAGTAATGGTTTGAGCTGTGGCAAGAAAAAAAAAACTGACTCAGAGAAATACATTGTAACCGCAGCTTATTTTAGGTTGTGCTTGTTCAAATGTTTTTAAGAACTTACAATGTTTAAACCTCATAAACTGATATGGGCTTGACAAGAAAATACAGTATTTTCTCCACCACAGATTTTGAGGTTCACTGTCAAAGAATGGACTATTTAAGAACTTATGTCATATATTCATACTGAACAATACGGTGCATTAAGCGGGACAAAGAGTCAGAGATACCAGTTCGTCAGTCAGTCAGCCAGACTATTAACTGTGTTCACAGTAATTCTAGAACTTGTTTGTATTATGTTACATAAACGAAAGCAATGCTAGCGTATTCACAAAACTTATAATTCCCAAAGTTGTTTGCAACACGTAAAAAAAACAGACTGACATGGCTTAAACAAATGTTACAGTGACTACACTAACTCCTAACCTTGTTACTAACACGTAAAAAAAAACAGTCTGACACTACTACGTGTTAGCCGTGTTAGTATATTTAAAAAGCACCCAACCAAATATTTTGACAGATCATCGTATACCTCTCAAAATTGCTTTGACGCCTGATGTCAAAACCAGTTAATCCATGTGAGAGTCTCTCCTAATGACAAGGCGCAATGTAGTTTTTAAAAAAAGAAAAATAAGAATTCTATCTGCACCTTATAGTGCGGAAATTACAGTACATAAATCAAAATCATTACCCATGCTTTTTATTTGTCCTGTATGAGCTTTGTGAGCTCAAATTTGATGTATTGACAATACACAATTTTCCTTTCCAGATTTTTTATTTATTTCTGATTCTTGTTGTGAAAATTAATTTACACAATGCTACATTTAGTGTGATTTATGGTATACTGTTTGTTGCAGGTTAAAAAAAATTGTGGTCAAAAACAGCCTGTTTATAGAGGATGATGCCATACGTGAGGTTAACCCTTTGGATCCGATCGACGCCTGAGGGCAACCTGCTGACCAGCTGTCTAATCAGTGTATTAAAACTCAGTCTAATTTAAACATCAACTTTTTTTTTTATATTCTGGGATTGAGTTTTATTGAATGAAAGAGAGAACAGACAGAAAATCTGTGAATTTTGCCTGGAATTTTTTTTCTTGTATTTTCATTCAAAAATTTGTAAATTAGTTTGTTAGTAACATTTCTTCTTGACATTTTTATGAAATTACACCAAAAACCTTCATTCTTTGTTGTAAAAATGGTTTGTTGAACATTTTTAGGATTTCCAGAGCAAAGTTAATTACTTTTTCCAGACTGAATTTTCCATAATGTATGATTTCTCGTCTAATAAGTGAATACAAAATGAAAAAAAAAGACAAAATAAAGTTGTGCCACATTGGTGAGGTTGTGTTGATTAAAATGATACCAGATAGGCAAGCACATATTCTTTCAAACTGAAAAATACAGAGGTAAATTTTAAAAGTAGACAAATAAACTGAGATTTAGAACCTAGTTTCCAAAGGGTTAAATAGATTACAAACCCGAAAGAAAAAAATATATATAAATGGAAACAATACTTTAAAAATAATACTTCGTGCCTATACTAATTCATAAGATAATGTATCATTAAATATATCACACTTAATAACACCAGATATTTGAGCAAAATTAAACTGGGACAAAACTCATAAAGAACAGTAAGATTGGTAAAACAAAAGACTCAACTAAAAGTTACTGAACTCAGACTTATATGGAGACTTAGACAAGAAGCCTTTATCACATACACCCATAGAGGGGGCTGACCCATACGGGTGTAGTAGGTTTTTGGGCTGTCAGGCCCCTATAGGGGAGGCTATGCATAAGGTACGCATAGGTGTGTCTGACAGTTCCCTTGAGGTTTGTACCTACAGTTGTTGTGTGTGTGGTAAGTATTTTGTGAAGCATTTGTTAGGATAATTTAAGTTACACACACTTATGATGTACGAATGATACTGTTGCATGATGCTCTTATAATGCAAGCACGAGGTGTGGACGGGACACTGTATGTAAGCACCAGTAGAACACCTGTAGGTTGTCCATACAAACTGTGCTGTGATTGTCTAATTTCTTAAATTCTAACAGTCTGACTGTGCAGAAGGAGTGCTTCAAGAGGCGCACACTTCTCACTTGAACACCACTAAAGGGTCCCTTGCACAGTGTGCAGAATTTGAGGGAGTTGACTTCACTCTTCGTGTTTGCTACAACCTTTTGCTCTCATTGTGCTTATAGAAAAAAAATGTACATGAACATTTTTGCTTTATGGGTTCATCGAGCAGTCTAGGATCTTAAAATTGTGTTTTGGCCTCCTCTGTGCCCCGAACAGGTTTGCCCAGTTTTTACCCACAGACAGCATGTGTCCACCCGTAAGGGCATTGGTGACTCAAGCGTTACCAGACGTAACCAAATAAAAATAAACCATAAAAACTAAATTCAAGGTACAAATACTCACAGAACAACCCCCTTCAAGAGAAGATCCCAGATGCCCTAAAACTTCACCAGTAAAGACAGAATGCTTTTCCAATGATTCTATTAAAATAAGCATAAAGAAAAGGAGCATCACAAGGCACAACGGTGGTGGGCAGAGGAGCATCTGTAGTGACTTATTCAGAACTGATGAGCAGAAGAGGAGTAACTCTGTTTGCAACTAAATTGAAACACATTACATGACCTAACATAACAGACACAAACCAAACAATGTAATCTAAAACCCATCAATCTTCACAAATTGTCAAATTCTTCTTCCTAAAATTTTTCTGCTTACAATATTTGATCAGATTACCTCACTTTTCATCTCTTCTGAAAGTACTCATTAAAAAAAATAGTTGTAGCAGCATGCAGCTGTTGACGCTCTAAGTACTACTCACTATTGGATGATGCAGTAAATTAAGAAAATTAAAGAAAGAACATATCAAGTCATCTGAGTAATTATTAGGACTAAAATAACTTTTATATGATCTTCATGTCGTCCTTGTGCTAAGCCACAGCTGTTCAAATGCAGTCTTATCATCGAAGGGCAGAGACCTCTATTAACCTTGAATCATTTCAGTCCTTTTTCATATTGGAGGCTTTTGCAGGCATGAGTGATAATTTCCCATTTAATGCAGTCTGTTGTGGCATAGTTCACTGAAAGCTGCAGTAATAGGCTGCAGATTAGGGTTGAATTTGTACTTAATATGTAAATTAGTATAATTTTAAATTCAATGTGAAATCCAAACAGATTAAGGCCAGAACCTTTGCTGCTTTTATGAAACCTGAATCTTGTTTGTGCCTTTTTGTTTTTCTTGGACAGCTTATTACCATATTTTCTGCACTGTATGCGTACCAGATTATAAGGTGTCAATGACTCATTTATTTTCAAAATTACAGCATAAATAAGGAACACCAAACTATAAGACACATTAAGTGAGACAAAGAGCCAGAGATAAGGCCATCAGTGTGACAGACTTCATTAACTAAGTGCACAGTAATTTTAGAACTTGTTTGTGACATGCTACATGTTAGCTGCATTAGCATATTTACAAAACCTGTAACTCCCAACTGTGTTAGTAACACGTAAAAAAACACAGTATAACACTGCTATACATTAGCTGTGTTAGGGTACAAAAAACCCAACCTTGTTAGTAACAAGGAGAAAAGCACAGTCTAACACTGCTACACGTTAGTCGTGTTAGTGTATTTGCAAAACACCCAACATTGTTAGTAACACAAAAAATTAGACTAATACCTCTAAATAAAATATTAGTATAACTGTGCTAACTTCCAACCTTGTTAGTTACACATAAAAAAGCCCAGTCTAACACTGCCACTCGTTAGCCGTGTTAGCTTATTAACAATAACACCCAACCTGGTTTGGAACTCATAAAAAACAGACATTTTGACAGAGCGCCATGTACCTCTCAAAATCACATTGACATTAGTAAATATAAGGTTAATAAAGTGCGCTGTTTTTTTTCATACAGATTTTAGCCCAGAAAATACAGTCCTCACAATAGAGTTGGACTGAGCGTTACCAGAATAATATGAAAGTCTTTGCTGTAGTACATACATGGTTTATGTGTTGGCCTCTGCAAAAGTAATATGTAAAAAAATTGCCATTGGGTGAGCCCAATGGTATATACTCAGGCCCGGCCCTGGGCTGCATGGTGTCTTGGGCAAAAAGGGATTTTCGCCTAGGGTAGCTGCCTAGGTCACCTATGCCCAGGGCCGGCCCTGTATGTACTGGTAACTTGTTAGGATCAACAGTCCTTAGCAACATCGAGTGAGGGAAAGAGGTGAAGAGGCCTGTGCAAGGAGGTTAGAACAGGTAGAGGAAGATTTCTGGAGTGATGTGTGACAAAGGTTTCAGCAGTACTGAAGCTAATATTGATGTTGTACAAAGTATTAATTGCATTTCACGTCACTTTAGATTAGTCACCCTGCCTTCGCCAGATGGTTAATGGGATTGGCTCCAGCAACCCTATGGCTCCAAAGGGATTTAGTGGGTTTGGAAAATAGATGGATGAATAAATATACACACTACCAGTCAAAATGTTTTATGTTCAGGGTCATAATCTTGCTGCAGAATGAATCCCTTGCCAACTAGAAACATACCACTTTTCTGCATGATGCTAAAAGAAATGCCAAACTTTATGATTCAATGAGAATTCTTCCTCTTACAAAAGTTATCAACCCTGAAGTCAGCAATATTCTCTGTCTTCTAGTTGGCAGCTGAAACCTCACATCCCATATTGCTCTTGTACCTTTCAAAGGAACCCTCTAAGCTCCAATTAGCTTAAACTTCTTAAATTTAGTTCATTGAAAGGATATTTTTTTTATGCTGCTTGTCACACTAATTCATTTATCTTACAATCTTGGAAGTAAAGTGGATTTCTGACCCAACAAAGATTTTTTTGTTATATCAAACATGCTACCAAACACAGGTTGTCTTGTTATTTTTGGCCTAAGTGATGGCGAAGTATTAGTAACATCAGCAGACCTCAAAATTGTCTACTATGTGAAATAATATCTCAGCCCGTCTTGTAAGTACGTACAAAGTAGATTACTATCAAAGAGAAACCCACAGTGCTTTATAAAGCGACAAAACTTATATATCAAATATCTAACATTTGTTTAAAAAAATCATTTTTTTTTGCATTTAACACAACCACTTTATAGCAATTTATGTTCCTAGTTCGACAAATCAAAGTAATCTAGACAAAAAATATTAAATGAGCAATGTTATACATTAGAAGATTTAATGTCTTTCAAAACAGCATTGTCTTTCCACTTAAACATCTAAAAATGAGCCCAGAAGGAACTTGAATGGTTTATTTGAACAATTGTGTTGAGTTCTTACAAAAGCTGCCTGCAGCTTCTGCGCTCTGAATCTCAGTCCTGCACTCTTTCTCTAGGTTAACGCTTAGCCTGAGGATGATTTGTGGAAAACTAGTAGCAACATCAGAGACAACATATCCAAACAAATATGCACCAGAGACAGCATTGCTTTCTTGAGCCAATGAGCTGTAAATTTGGCATGATTTGTAAAAGGGGTTGAAAAATAAAAATGCCTAACTGGTGTAAATTATCGGAAAGGCAAAACCTTAAAACTTCTTCTAGCTAGAGCTTTTATTTCATTAAATTTTACAAAACTCATCAGGAGGCTTATGTTTGAGAAGATCACTTGAAGTCTGTACAAACAGGCATCAGTCCTCAAAACAAAATAGAGCACTGCCAGTTTGGATGAAAAACCTTCAGGAAATTGTATTTAAGAGTCTGCGCCTTGGCAAATCACATTGCAAAGCAGAACCCTAAAGCTGTGCTCACACCGCCTTTTTCAATGAAAAGTCCAGGCAAACGTGCATATAAGTGTATTTTGGGATTCTGCATACAAAATTCTCACATTCATGCGTAGCTACGCAAGTTTTTATGACTATTTTCGGGCTCTACGTAGTAAACCCGCATCCATTGAAAGTGCATTAAAAGTTAAACGGGATTGAACTTTTACCAGTCGGAGTGTCAGATTTGGTAGTGACATATGGATTGGGTCTCTTCTATTCCATGAAAGTGTCAACTGTTCGAAGATTGATCATGGAGGAGAAATTAATAACTGTGGTTTGTGCCTTGAAGTTGAGTCATGAAAACTGGACTTAGAATCGTCTTCCTTAAAAAGTTTCGCTGCTCATCCAATTGGCAATTAATGAGCGGTTCAGTTGCGGGAATGTGCGTGTCCCACCAGGAGGATACAAATGTGGACTGAATCCTGCACCACTCAGACCGCTGAAGCCACTTGGATGAGTGTCAAAACATTTCAAGGAAGATTTTGAGTCCAGTTACTATGACTCAACTTCAAGACAATAATACGTGGATGAATGTGAACGTGCATGAGATCCACCTTCAAGCACAGATGAAAATGGAAGCCCTGTTACTGTCGGCCTGCTTGGGGTAAAACAAAGGATTTAAATTGAGTCTTGCCCTCTCCAAATTGATAATCCAGCCGCCAGAGGATTTCTCATCCAGAGTGGAGTGGTGCACAAGCAGGGTAGTTAACCAGTAATCAAGTCACATCCGTCATCCTATTCCAAATTCTCCACTGCACTCCCCCCTCCTTTCCTCCTCTCAGCCTGGCTTAACTCGTCCTCTCGTCTTTTCCCTGAGTGACACTTGGAAGTCGGGAAGAGGCTTCACTGATTGCCCTTGATGTGAATCAGATGCATCTGCCTGCTGGTTGCCAGTTTCCAACTTCTTGGCCATCGGTCAGACGAGAGGAAGAAACACTAAGTGAAACTCCAAAACACCAGCAGGATTTAGGCTTTTCTTTCTTTCTTATCCGATAAGGAATGTGTTTCAGAATCACATTTTTCAGGTGATGGACCATTTTGAAGCTGAAAAACATGCTAACAAATAAGATTTGAATCAACTGCTGTTCATACTGAAACATGATTAGGATTTAATCAGTGATGTTGTACACTCAGTGTAAAAGGTAATTGAAAACTGGTAGCAACGTTAATCTTGTTTGGTAAAACAAATTTAGCATTTAGACGATGAGCTTGTTAACCACTCATCAGTAGAAAGAATTCAATTAAAACACATTTAGTTCTGTGCCTTTTTTTTGCATTACATTTGTAGTCTCAAAGAAATTACGTTTGGAATTTAATCATGTTTCTCTTCATTACAAAAGACAAAAAATGTTAGTCTTGATTAAATAGAGGAATATTACATATTTTTTGTTTATTTATTATTGTTACTGCAAACCAGTAGTCTGGGGCCTTTTTTAATTTACATTTTTTTTTCTGTTGAATTATCTCAATTTTTTTGTGCTAATGTTTGACATCCATCTTTTTAGTACAGCCTCAACTAAATTTTTAGATATATTTTTGATTATATTACACAGCAAATCCAGAATGAATGATCACAAAAATTAAAATTGTATGTTTTATAACAGAAGATGAAACATGTAGAAACACATATACAAATCACCAAAAAAAGCAATACCAAGGTCAAGCTATTTGAAAAAAAAGGGAAAAACGCTCCATTGAACCATCTGCAAATGATTTATTCTAAGGGAAATCACAAGTGTCACAATTCTTATGTGTGTTTTAAATCCAAAAACTTTAAAGCTAAAAATGTTTTGAAACCTTCAATTTTGAATGAAAACAATGCTAAAGGGGGTGTCAGTTTAATTCCTGCATCATTGTCAACAGCCGATGTGATAGGCAAGGTTGGTTTGTGGTTTTTTGGAGTACAAGGAAATTAGCGTTGTTGATATACAGCTTCCACAGGTAATCAGGATTTCAGTAACATATGTGCAAATTTGACTTTATAATCAACTGACATAAATGTTAAAGACTGAAGTATTAACCTTTTTTTTTTAAATTAGAGTTCAGAATATTTGAATCTTTATTTACCAACATTCAAATCCTTCAGCCTTGACCAAGACGTCCATTTAGTAGCAGTCACTCTTTTTACAAACACTCCAACATGTGAGGAGGAAGCATCTAAGCTAAGTAACCCTGGCCAAAGCATTAAGTACTAAATCTTAATGTCCCTTGCTACACAAGAAAGCCAGAATAGTTGGCTGTAAGGCTCACAAAGTCATTTAACTCCAGCTCAGGGTTCAGCTCTGTTCCCGAAACATGTAGCACCCTTGAAAATGTGACTCCTCTTCAACTGTTAAGTGATAAGCTTCTGCGAAGAAGTTTGATTGTAAAACAAAATGGAATTATGAAGCTTTGCTTTGTCTCACTCTGTTGCTGAAATCCTCCATTAGGCAGTTATGATCTCTGCTAACAACATCCCGAGGGAAGCCTCAAGAAATCCACATTAAACCAAAACCTGAAAGTATTCTGGATAAGAGTTCATTTAGACATTTTAATCATTTTTTTTGTCAATTAAAAAAAAAAATAGGTGCTCCACATGATCAGCTTTACTGCCAGTTGCAAAAAAAAAGACTTTATTCAGTCTGCTTTTTTGTACATAAGAAAACGTTTCCGTAATCTGTGATTAAATACAGTCCCACTCCAATCATCTTTTGATCTATTGTAAAAACATTCCCAGTGGTCTTTTAACTCTTATTATGCCATTTTTAGCCAAAAACCTGTTTCCTTTTCTAGGCATACTGGTGGTTGCTACTGAGCTGCAGTAGTTCAGGAAAAATTCATCTCTGAGTCGGGGGCGAGACTGACGGCATGGAGTAAGCTCTGTCCCGCTCTCTGCCGCTAGCTTACAGGCCCTCCCTACTCTAAAATCAGCAGTGCACCAAAAATAGCGAGCAGTTTGATGAGGCAAAGTGCAAAATGTCGAAGTGAATAGGGATTACCATCAAAGCAGGAGAGTGGCCTTGGTTTATTTTAATCTGAAAAACAAATGCAGATATGGTCACGATCGTGGCCATGTCTGGGGTTGCCAAATAGTCTTTGATTTGTCAAAATTTGACCTGGTTTAATTGGCATCTTGCGTTCAATGGCCACACATATTGTACATGGAGCTCAAAAATAGTCATACAAACTTCTGTAGCTATGCTAACGCGAGAATTTTCAATGCAGAAAACCACATTCATGCATATTTACATAAACTTTTCATTGGAAGAGGCCGTCTTAATTTACTTTGCCGAAGGTAATGTGAACGTTACTTCAAAAGAAGCAGCTGCCGCACCATAACAGTTTTTACTGAATGATATTTAATTATGCTGTCATACTTTACGAAATAAGACATAGGGATCCGTTGATTTTTTTGTTGTTGGTTTTTGTTCTTGTGTTGGACATTTGCGTTGCGTTCGGCTCTTCCTTCCATTTATTCCCTAACAAACTAACACCACTCTCTAGATTGTGTTGTTGAAGATGCTGGCTCTTCTGTAAAGCAACTCCTTTTCTTTGAGCATTCTTTGACAAAGCTGGAAATAAAGCTGGATTATATGTTTTCAAAATGTCTCTAGGGGGAAAGGCTAAGCCCTCCCACACACGATTTGTTGTTCTTAATAGCAGTACCCATTGATGTTTGCCAGAGTACTCCATCAGAGTAAGCTAAATATTTCAAGCTCCATCCAGCTTTTATTGTAGTAGAACAATTACTGAAGTTGGAAATCAGCGTTGCGCAGCTTTTAAAGGCAAGGATGGAAAGCATTGCATTAGATACACTCAGATCCCATGTTTAACTGTTGCTGGCAGCCAAAGTGGGTTTCTTCTAAAGCCATAATTGCATGGTGTTTTTCTGTAGATTGAAATGTTATGACCACAGGAAACAAGAATTAATCCAGTCAATGTTTCACATCAATAAATAAATCAAGAATAAATAATCAAAAACTAAAAAAGTCTCAGTCTATCTTCTGCAAAATGCAATTATTTTGTAATATACAGGTGGTAAAAAAAACATGCAATTGGACCGGCAAACACAATTTGACATTTGGTTACCATAAGAGTAAGGGCATCTTTTCTGACAAGTGCCAACGTTGACTGAAGGGGTTTACGCCACAGTGAGTACATTTTTTTTTTCTTGTTATTTATTTATTTTTTATAACTACAGTAGTGTGAGCCAATGGAGTATTAATACCAGTAAGTGTAGCCCAATCAGCAAAGGTGAGCCATTCTGTATGTAAAGACTTTTTAAAACTCAAATTACTGATATTACCAAACATCGGCATTCTATATTAGAGGGTACTTTTTGAACAATTTGATTGAGTAATTCGCTACAACCCTCTTTCTATGAAGCGCATATCTTCAAATGGGTATTTAAATAGTTTAAAGAGTGATAGTGAGATAAATCCTGAGAAAAAGGAAGTGGCTTCTACTCATGCATGAAAAACCCTGCAAGTAATCATTGAATTATTCATCTAATATGCTAAGTATTTCTATTTCGATGCTTTAAATTCCCTTGGTTTAAAATTACATTAATTTTAAAAGAACTGCATTAAAAAGGCTCCAAGACGATTTTTTTAATGGAAGAAGGGGTGATTTATGACTTGTTTTGCACTGTTTACTCTTAAGTATGCCAGCTAAGCAAAGTCTGCATTTGGTGGACAGTTTGCATGAACTGGTTTTCTCTGAGGATATGTGTGCTCCACATAAATGATTGTAATGCATCTATTTCTTTATGCACTTCATTTGCATTCCATATGAAAAGAGATATCTGCATCCTCACCCATGAGTGAAACTGGTCTGTGTAATTTCATTTCATCTTCCCAATTGGGAAAGTATATGAATTTTACTTTCCTCATCTTATTATTTATTTATTTAATATTTAGTGTATCCAGTTTGCTATTCATTTTTTCTTATGTCATTAAAATTAGTGATATGACACAACACAACACACAGAGGCAAAAAGATGATTACACTATTTAGTTTTTCACCTTTTGTGGTCCCGCTGTTTTGAAATTTATATTTATTTATATTTATTTCAGCGCATTGTGTCCTGCGTTCTGACTTTATCAATCAACTTCCTCCATGCCATGTCTCCTGTACAGACTGCATTCAGCTTGCCAAATCTACATACATCTTCAATCGTGATCAGATCTTTGTTTTCATTCTATAAAACTAGACTTTTTTCCTACAAAGATTTGAATTCTAAAGCTGCATTCACATCAAACGTAATTCACGCTGCAAATGTGCATCGACCATTCTATCCTTTGTTGCGTGGCAAATTCACTGCTTGCTGCCTTTCCAGAAATGTTTAACGTAAACGTAACGCCCCGGCTGCATTTGGGAGGAGCTACCAGCTAATGTTTTTAGTCTGATCGCTACATGAAGCGGTGTCTGTGTTTATCTCATTTACAATGAACAGAAGACATGGACGATGTTAAGGTTTATTTATTTTGAAGAGCTCTACAAACACATCAGAGATCACTTCTCCATGTTGGGGCTCATGAGATCATTCAGAGATTCTCCCGCAGCGAGAACTGTGTATGGACAGCTGCTTCCGCTGTGTTTCTGTCTATCTCCAACCGAGTTTGAAGGATTCCTGTCCCGCATTAACCCGAAAGAGCAAAAAATAAAAACAAGAATAAAATCAGAGGACATTTTTTATAATTGTCTCAATGACAACAAGAAACACATCATACAGTTCAGGAGGCCCAAGAAGGCTTCCTCTCCATCCAGCAGCGTCTTTCTGCCTGGCCGCCAGCATGTTTCCCGGGGGCCAGCATAGTGAGCATGACCACTCCTGCTCCATGGGCCCTGTGACAGACTGTCTAGGGTTTACCCGGCTTTGCCCAACAGTAGCCAGGACGAGCTCCGGAAAGCCCCGAAAGGGATACAACGGGTTAAGAAAATGAATGGAAGCTCAGGAGAACTATGTATTGATTCACACATTGGATGTGTTTTCTACCTGCTGTCATTGAAAATGTCACATCCCCAAAGTTGAGTCCCTGATTAGTTGACGTGTCACGACCTCCCAGAGTTCCAATTTTGTAACCTTGCACTTGCAGCAGCACGCCGCCTCAATTGCGCTGCTGCCAGACCTTTGCGCTGCACCCACAGCTCAAATTTCTCCGCAGGACCTCAGACCGCGTCTGTACCATTGGCTTAATATTGAAACTGTCTGCCTCTACCGTGAGAATCATGTTTGGTATGAACGCAACTTAAGAGCTTAAACAGAAAAGTGCAAAAATGTCCATGTCTGTCTGTGAAAAGTGTATTGTGAGGGGTCATACAGCCTTAAAACATATGTAATCCCACTTTGTGGATTTCACTTATTGCAGGTTGTGTTTAGGATGCAATTTTGCGATAAATAAGTGAACAGAGTATAGAGTAGACGTAAGCACATGTCGAATCGTGGTCCATATCCATAACGACTGACTGTTCTCTCCAGACCTGTGGGCAGAACTAGTGCATTTGGTGCACCCCAATAACTAAGCTAGTATGATAGTTGCCATCACTCATGGAATATAGGTCTACAGTTACAAGCAGGTCACGAGAGGAGCAAAATGTGTTGTGGTTGCTCAGCAACAATAAAATAGTTAAACATGATTCTCCGCCAATGTTGGATCTCCAAAAAATACAGCAGTGTCCACGTTATTAAAAGTTCATCTCAAAACAAAGCAGTACCGGCAATCTTGGAATAGGGGAGCGGACATGGTATGCTTGAAGGTGAGGAAAGTGTATTATTGAAAATTATTTCAATAAGGAGAGATCTTAGTATTGTGAAAAATAAAGATTTATTTGTGAAACAAAGATGTGCATGAAATAGTCCATAGTCTTGGCGGTTAGGCTCTGGACCGATGACGTCTGTCATACTAGTGGGATAAGCTCGAACCATAGATGGATAAACTCCAAGGCCTAGACGCTGATAATGGTGGCCAATCCATGACATAGTATTATTGGTCCAGGTGGAGAAGGGCTGACAAAACCATGTACAATGTAGAAAGACAAATGCCCATCAATTTAAAAGCAGTGGGGAAAATAGTCATTACTAGAAGTACCTGGAAGTGAGGTAGATCTTCCTTATTGAAATTGTGCCCTTGCTGGTTCATTGTAATGCAGACCTGAAGTTGTCCCTTTTTGCTATTATAAATGTATCTTTGTGTAAACACAAAGATAAATGTTACTCAAAGGAACTCAAAATGAACTGTGTGGACATTGATATGGGAGCTATTTTTGTGACTGGACCCATTAGTATCCATAAGTTTCTTTTAGAAGTTAACATTTATAAGTATCCATTGTGCGTGCGGCCATGTGATGTATGTGCAAATGGCGGGGGGGGGTGTGAAGGTGGATTAGGTTTTTATTTGAACCTTTGGGTTTTTGTTTTCATTTGTAAAGCGCTTCGAGCTACAAAAGTATGAGAAGCCCTTTTTTAAATAAAGTTAGATTTTATTTGATTAAATTTTGAACTGGTTAGCCCTGGTACAGAAGATCGACTTTCTGCAACTATTCAACAGAATTTTTATAGTCAAATGTGACACTTATTTCAATGTAGAATCGTACGTGCCCTGATACATTTTAAGAGGGTTTTACAAGTTCCAGCAGTTTTACTAGATCTTCCCTTGGAGATTGAAAAATTAGTTAGAAGACGCGTACATACATATAAAAACAAAATAGGTTGATCTGTAATTTTTCAGGTTAATGTATAGTATGTCCCAGTGCTTAGAAAAATAGAGACACAGCCTCTTTTCACTTTTTTTATGTAATTGACAGAAAATAATGCATTTTTTATCGTTGTTGTATTTCCCCAGCAAATTATTGAGAAAAATGTAGCATTTAGGCAACCTCTGATATGTACAGTAATATTTCCACTGTCTGGGTAAATAAGACAGCAGTTAGTACACATGACTAACTTTTCTCTGCAGACACTTGATGACGAGCATGCTTTTCTAAAGGATGTTTTCATTTTCTGACAGGCTTTGTGCAGTCCCTCCTCTTTAACAGTTTTATTTGCCCTTCTAATGATGTGATTCATTCAGCTTGAAATTGGAAGAATCACAAAAGACCACTTTTACCCATAATCCCCATGACTGCTGATAAACCCCTTTTGCTCTGTGGCTTTCCCTTTCTGAGTTGTGAAATATTGGATACTTAACATTGATCCTGCAGTGAGAGATGACACATAATTTACGACCGCACATTTTCTAATACTGGCTCCAGATCTAGGGCTATTTGCTTTAAGCCAATCCTTAACAGAAACAGTCAATGTTTAACACTGGTCAGCTTCTTTGTATGGAATGCATCCAACATGCGTTAGAAAATAAAGCATTTGGAGATAGCTTAAACATTAATTTTGGGCTCTATGTTGGTTTTTCACAATAGTAGTTCAGAAATCTAGTTATATATCTATCTTGTCCTGGGTTGTTGGGCCAGCAGCCAATGCAAAGATGCCCAGACCTCCCTCTTGACAGAAACTTCTTCCTGTTCTGAACCCCACAGTTCTCCCAATCCAGCCAAGAGATGTAGTCCCTCTAGCATGTTCTGGGTTTTTCCCAGGGCCTCCTCCCAGTGGAACATGCCTGGAATACCCCCCTATTGTGGGATCCAAGAGGCATCATAAAAAGATGACTGGGGCGACAGTCAAGGACATCAATCACCTTCATCCACGAGGAGGGAGTCTAACCATCAACCTGCAATTTCAATATTTTTGTATTTACTTTAGAATGTTTTTTTTGACATTTGACAATGTCTGGATCTTTGGTTCATTCCAAAGTTGACTTACTGGTGTGTTGCAGCCACTGCTACGGGACAGAATACAAGCACTCCTGAGGTTTAAATCACAGACTGATAGCTGGACATACTTGTTCAGGATGTTGGTTGTTTTTTTTATTGAGTGAAGAATTTATAGTTCCATTTACTTTGGCAAGTCATCCAGGTCCTAAAGCTGCAAAAGTAATGTCAGGCTATAACAACTACCAGCTATTGGTTAGATGTTTTTTTTTTTTTTTTTTTTTTTTTTTTTTTTTTTTTTTTTTTAAATGTGTTTCATTTTTTCTTATTTTATGCCAACACAAAGCTCAAAGTGTTCTTGTTTAATGTTTTTGTCTTAAATCAAAACAATAGTCGTAGAAAAATCATGAAGATAAACAAGAATGATTTGAACAACTATGACTTTAAATTCTTCCATGAATATGATACTTGTCTAATCCAGACCTTATTGTAAAAACATGATTAGTCGGGCTGTTTACAACACTTTTCGGGGCCCCTCACTTCTGCTGTACTTTCTCCTGCATCTCCCGCGGCGTGGGTGGGCGGTTGCCTGGAGCTTGGGGGCGGTTCTCCCCTGGGGGCTTTTTGGCGATGCTCAGAACTCCTGGGTGGTGGTGGACTACTTACGTGGGGCTGGGGGGCTCTCAGGAGGTAGGGACCCGCGCTGAGCCCCCTGGGGCGGTGGGAGCTGCTGATCTGCTGGACTATGGCTTGCACTCTCTGTGCTCCCGTGCCTCCCTGCTCTTGGGTGTTGGGGCCCCTGTGGTGGTCCTGCGGGCCCTGGTCTTGGTGCTTGGTGGAATCAGTCCGCAGGCGGAAATCCTCCATCAGCCCCGCTGCACGGGTGTTGGGGTGTCCTGGCCGCCGCTGCTTCGGTGGGGGTCTGGGAATGGCTGAGAAATCTCCCTCATTTTTTTACATTCCATCATCCACCTCAGCAAGATATAAACACTCACCTGAACACAGGTATCAGCTCACCTTTGCTCAAACAGTATACGTGACAGAATGAAATGCTTTACGTGTGTTGGTTTGTATGCATAAGTGTGTGTGTGAACTGTAGTTGTTTGTGTTTGTATGTGAAGAGCCAATTGGAGCTAATAGGTATGTTTGAAACATCTGGGTGTGAGGACAGGCCCTGCCCATTTTAGACAAACTTTCACCCCAGACTGTAATGATTATAAACTTCCAGCATCTTGTTGCCTGTTGTTTTATGCTTCTACTCCCCTCCCCTGGAATTTTCCTCCAATTTCTTTGTCCCACCCTTTTCCCCTGTCTTTTGTGCCATTACCCCCCCCTTAACATCCATCTCTCTTCTTCCCACTTCTTCTTTTCTGTTCAGTCCAACAAAAAAGGATACAAACATAATCAATATAAATAAAGTTTAGCCTAAACTACAAAAGAGGTTAAAGCAAATATACAGCTTGTGTGTCCAAAAATGTATAACCCCCGATTGTAACAGTTAAATCTGTCCAACACAAGAGGCTCTCAGCTCATATCTGTTTGATCAGCTGTTGGACAAGACACATTTTAAAAAAAAAAAAAAAACATGATTAGTGGCTTTTGTTGAGGCAAATGAGGTCTCCACTTTTGAACACTTTTTTTCTCTAAATTGCTTTGACATCGGTAAATACAACCAGATTTAATCCACATATGAGGCGCTCCAGATTACAAGGCACATTGTTGTTTTTGGGGGAGGAAAAAAAAAAGCTTTTAAGTGTGTCTTATAGTGCATACAATATGGTCTTAAGGTCTACAATGATACATACTAAGGACTTTGTCTCACATATGTTCTTCAATGTCAGAAAATGCAAGCATGATGTGATCTGTAAGTGAGTGAGTTTATGGCTTCACTTTGTCAGACAGCTTCTGCTGAAGGGAATTCTAGATTCAGCTGGAAGTAGTCATATATGTTGCAGGTAAACCTAAACTTTGTTTCTCAACATTTAGCAAGGGACATAAAATGAATTAATTGATTTTAAAAATGTTATTTTTTTTTTTTTCTGTATTGTGACATTTTATTTATTAATTAGGTTTAGTTCATATATGCAACTTTGACTGATACGTTTTAAAAACAATGTGTACTCATTCTGTCATTGAATTTGAAATAACCAGTGGGGATTAAATGTACCTATACATGTGCACCATAACAAGAGGTCTGCTGGTGGACAGGCCTCCAATGACATTGAGCCCACAGGAATCTTTTAATGTGTCCTTGTCTCAACTACTGTCTGTCTCCTGCAAAATTTCCTAAAATAGCAAAGCTCATGTTGAAGGGGGGGTGGAGACACTTGCTTACTCAACCTGCTGTCACATACTGAGCTCTTCATGTTTACTGTGTCTAATTGCAAGCCAGACGATACCAGATAATCCCTGCAATGTCATTGTACGTTGTATTAGGTTTCACTTGCCTCTTCAAACGCAGAGCTGTTTTTAAGATTGTTACCAGCTAATATTTTTCCTTTCATGCTGGGAAGTAATTCCCCAGTGCCATCCGCTACCAGGCTGAATTAAAAAGAATAAAGCATGTGAAGGATTGGAAAATAAAGATGAACACAGGTGTTGGTTTAGCAAGAACAGAGTGTGCATAAGGAGCTTGTTTATGAGTGCAGACCTGCATGAAGAAAGCTATTCATAGCAATTCTAAGCAGTATTGACATTGGCTATAAGGAGGAGGTGAAAAAATGTAACATATCTGGGTCGCATAGGCTGATAGTATATGAACCAGGAATGTGGAAATAAAATAGACATTTTCAAGCTTATGCAACATGATGTTCATTTAATCTCTGAGGTATAGTTGGGTGCTATATAGAAAAGAGACAGCTGATCAAAAAAAAAAAAAGTGAGAACCTCCCATTACCTGTCAGTTTACACTCCTACCCTCACCTGTGAGTTGTGAATGAACTGATAAGATGAGGTACAGGTGGCAAAGATGACTATGCTTCAAAGAGTAGCAGGGGTCCCCTTTGGAGATAGAGTTTGAAACTCAAGTCATCCAGAAAGAACCGAGGTGACTTACAAGCAAAGGTTCTTTGTCTTAGTCCACAAAAAGTGGACTATTTGATACGTGGTGCGACACGTTGTCAATGTAACGGGTACCAAGCCTGCACTGTCAGAGTAGATGAAAGTGAACATCATTATAACTGATAAAGCATCATTTGAGAGAAGAAATGAACCCTTTTACCACTTGTTTATGTTCAGATGTTAAAGCAAAATTTAGTTTCAAACAAAGTCTGCAAGTAGTTTCCTAGATTGCTCTTAGTTAGAGGAATATTCACCATTAACTCTGATCATTAAATGCGTAACAATAAAAACAATTAATGTCATGAATTCATAATCAAATCATCTATCAACGTGCATTCATTTTCTATACCATTTTATCCCTTTTGGGGTCACGGGGCTGCCGGAGCCTAACCCTAACCCACTCATGGGCGAAGTCAGTGACACCCCTGGACTGGTCGCTAGTCTGTCGCAGGGGCCACAGTCATACATCCACACACACACTCACATCCAGACCCTATGGTGGGAGGAAGCCAAAGTCCCCGGAGAAAACCCACGCATGCACGGGGAGAACATGCAAACTCCACACAGAGAGGTTCCCCATTGGTGACACTGTTTCAACCGGGAACATTCTTGCTGTGAGGCAAGAGCGCTAACCACTGCGCCACCGTGCAGCCCTATCTATCAACATGTATTTACTTTATCAAGCAGTAAGGTAGGCAAAATAGAGAGATAGGAACCAAACTATTTAAAATTACAGGTAGCATTACTGTTAATGGTAAAATTTGATTGATTCTGGGATGTTCATCATAGAGATATTTGAAAGACAGCGATATTTTTTACTGTCTTGCTGTTGTGATAAACTGGAATACAGTATGTCCACCTATATTCCAAGTTTCTGTTGTTCTAGTTCCCAACTGGTGTTAAGGCTAACATTAAGGCTATGTGACTGGATCTTCTAGTCTTAGATATCTATAGTCCATGATCACTTTTTAATGGACACCTTGCCGCCAATTAGAATTGAGTATTCCCCTGGACCGTGACATAAATGGAATCAATAGAATAAGTGGATACAAATTGTGTAAACAATCTTTGAATTAAACTCTACCAAATGTCGTATAAACCTATCATTACAGTAGATCAGGTACAATAAATCCTTTTTTTATGATATGGTGATTTTTGGTAAAATATGTTAGTGACTAAATGCAGTGCCAATAAAAATACATCTTCTTCATATTTGCAACAACAATGAGCACTGATCAATAGTAATATTTATAGTCCAGCTCTTTCATTACATGAGGTCCTTCTGCTTTTTTTCTTCTGTGGATCTCAATGCTACAGCCTTGGCTTTCTTTATTGAGTCATTGCTTGGATGTTGGGTGTTGTGGTGTTTCATAATCCTCTGGCTCTTTATTTCTATGCTGAAGGGTCAACCTCATATAACTCAGGCACCTGCGGTGACTCTAAGGGCAAAGAAATATTTGTCCTCTGTAATTTGATCGTATAAATGACGCCTCCCTGTTCACCCTGTTTCATCAAGACAGCCAGGAATTCATTTCAATTTGCAGATGTCCAAAATGAAAGATTTCATTATCTCATCTCCGTTGCTTTATGACCATGTGCCTGTTGGTGCCATTTCTTATCCTTTTTTTTTTTTTTTTTCATCATCAAGTATGGGTTTGTCATTGACATCAGTGCCTTGGAAAGAAAGGCCATCTCTGTTTGGGAGGAGCCTGAATGGGTAGTTAACTCTTTAGAGGTCATGGTACAATCATGCAGCTGTTACCATTTGTTCGCTGTAATGAGCAATTGTAGCGGATTGGGTAAGGAAAAAAAAGACAAGACTTTATCTGAAAACCTTGAGATATACATGTTTCTGTGTCAGTGGGATTCAAATTATGTGTCTTATTCGTTTCATAGATACCCAAGGGTCTATTCCATTGGGTAATGAATAATATGGCAGACTGGGAGGATTCTCTCACCCCATCTTCCCTTATTGCTTGAACCTGTAATAAATTTTACGCCAGTGCCATATGGTAGCAAGTCAAGTGTGGGATTCAGTATGCTGTGTTATTTATTTATTTCCCAGGTGATGCTATTCTGTTAGTGATTTATGTGTTATTGTGTGTGATCTGCTGCTGGGATCTATGACATGGGGTGTGAAGGGTTTTTGGAAGACAGCCCGGGCGGAAACAAAGCTGTGGATTCATAATAAGGTACAACTGTAGACTCCGTTTAGGGGCTCTCAGTTTTCTAGTGTACCATGAAACACAAATTATCAGCCAGATTCTGTCATAGTGATTCATGAAAGAAAATATTAAAAAAGTCAGGAAAAAAATGTTACTGTAAAATGCTTTTAGCATGAATTGGTCTGTATTTCTATAAAGCTTCGACCACTACCAGCAGTATGTGTGAGTGCTTGATTTTTTTTTTTTTCAAGAAATTCAAAGTGCTTTATATAAAACATTAAAACATTTCTAAAGCAATATTAAAGGGGTGGTTATTAAAATAAAACTTAAAACACGTTAAAAAGAATAGAATTTGAAGTAAGTCATTGTGCTGATGTAAACTTTTGAGAAAAAAAATGCAGCTGAAAGCAGGTGGGTCTTTAACCTGGATTTAAATAACCTGAGTGTTTCAGCTGATCTAAGGCTTTTAGGAAGTCTGTTCCAGATCTGTGGAGCGTAGAAGCTGAATGCAGCCTCTCCAAGGAACTGACAAATGATCGGATCCAGATTACTGGAGAGGTACGTACTAGGTCAGGAGGTCAATTAAGTAAGTCATTGCCAAACCATTCAAAGCTTCAAAAACCTGCAGCAGAATATTAAAGTATATATTCTGGCAGACAGACAGCCAAACTGGACTTATGTGGATTAATTTTTTGGTCCTTGAAAAACCCAAGCTTCAACGCTCTAAATAAGCTCCAGGTTTCAGAATCAGTTTTTGGTAGTGCTGTAAAAACACTTTTTTTTTTAAAATTAATCATTTAATTACCAAATTTTCCTCACTAGTCACATTTGCTTTAGCGGCATCAGTCTTTTTTTTAGGTGTTGTTAAAACGGTTGGGTGTTTTGTAAATATGGTAATGTAGCTAATGTGTAGCTGTGTCAACAAGGTTGGGAGTTAGCGTGGTCAAAGTATTGTTTGCTTTAGCTGCATCAGTCTGTTTTTTTTATTGTGTTGCAAACAATGTTGGGTGTTACAGGTATTGTGAGGGCTTACCCTAACTCCTGTTTCACACCAGAAGCTCTGCAAAGTGGCGCGGAACAGTGGCCAGTTCCAGTCAGCGCCCTTGTTAACCTATGGTTAACACCACAAAAGGGAAGCGCCGCGATCCCCCGTGGCTGGCTTGTGCCGTTCAGGGATCGTTTTGGCATCTGGTCTATTTGTTGCGTGAGCCACGAGTGGTCCGCATTAATTCTGGCAGGAAGTTACGCCACGACACACAAGAAAATCTGATTATTTTTCAAAATATAACCAACTTTTCACAATTAAATATTGCAATTGACAAATACGATCATATTTTTTGTATCTAAACAGACTGTAGATATCAAAATAGACACACAGACATACACACGTATACACACACTGACCAACTTAGTGGGCTGACGGGGTGGGGCTGGGGGGTTAAGGGTAAAAGCACAATCACTGAGAAGGAGGCAGAGACAGAAACATGGCATGGATATTTTAACAATGTCATTAACTTACCCATGATCGCAAAAACAAAAAGCTCCAAATCACCACTACTGACCAGAAGTGCCTGTCGAATACAAAATACATGTCAGGTGTGAACTGGAGGAAGGCGGATACTGTGCGCACTCTGCCTGCCCTCCACTTCACAGCGCTTCCACGTCTTGTGTGAACCAGGCGTAACATAGTTATTGTGTGCGTGTTACAAAAAGAGTTACTGTTAATGCATTTATTAAGTCGAACTGACTGACAGACTTATCTCTGACTCTTTTGTCTCACTTCATGCATCCTATATTTCAGGATAAGCCATAAATAGCCTTATACATAACACAAGTTCAGAAATACACATTGACGTTGCACCTTATAACTTGGTGTGCCCTAATAGTTGATGTTTTCTTTTTCATAAATGAAAGCATTTTTGCATTAAGCAGTGAAAATACATTTTGCCTTTAGACTTGTGTCCTTTGTATTACACTGTTTGCAGCTAGATCTTCTTTTTTTATGTTGACCCAATACCTTTTATGCACACACAGACTACTAAAGCTGTAATTGTCTTGGTGCTTTAATAAAAAAAAATGTTTCATTGACTGAATGTGTGCTCTTTTTGTCTGTTTCTTATTCATGCACTGCTCATTAAATATGAAAAAAAAATCTGCTTGACTCCACTGGACACTGACTTTCTTTTAAGGCAGAATAGAGAGGAGTTTATTTATTAAAGCTTTTTGAATCATTTTTTTAAGCACAGTAATAACTAATGGGAGAATTTGAGTGCTGCATTGTTTGGCTAAAGTATTATAAAATGTAATAATTGTACAGTCAAAATCAAGATTTAGTAGGGAAAAATAGAAGAATATCAAAGTTCAAACAGCTTACTTTGTAAAATGAGGGCTAAACTGAATTATTAGAAAAATAAAGGTTTCCTTGGGTATTCATTCCAATTTTCAAGGACTGAGCTAAAAAGTTATGAATATTTTCTGTTGTTTCACTTTTTCTGGACGTTTCACAGTAGTTTATCTAATACAGAATAAAAAGTATGAAATCATCAATCAGGATTGACATGAAGAATAAAATAGTGTCAGATTGTGGCAACAATTTTAATGATCAAATCTCACTTTCTCTCAGCAGACACGGCTATGATGGGCTGGAAAAGAAACTAAAGGAAGTTTTCAACGAACGCAGCGGCATCCTGCATCAGCTCTCCAAGACATCAAAAGAGCTGGACAGCTTAAAAGGCAGCCTTCAGGTTGGAGTTTTACCGTCCTTATCTATTATACAACCGCATTACAGGTCTGTTCAAGCTGTGAGGTGCAAGTCAGTCTTTGGGCTTTATTTTTCTCTAGCTGTTTTTTTTAATCAACCTTCTAGAAACTAACTGGATCTCATTGAATATTGATAGGGAAATGTTTGTCAGTTCAAAGGGCCCACCCATTGTTACATATCTAATGATTTTACAGAAATGTGGAAAAATGGAGATGCATGACGTGAGTCAACAACTTCTGATATGACAGAAAATAGATGATTAAATAAAACCCTTTATCCTTTTGGAACAAATGTAAAATCCCAAGGATAGTGATAAAAATTTGAAATAACTAACCTGAACAGACTTTTTTTTTAACAAAGAAATGACAATGTGCCTTAAAATGTGGAGCACCTTATTAATTTATTCTGTTTGTGCTTCTTGATGTCGAAGCGATTTTGAGAGGTACATGGAGGTCTGTCAAAATGTTCGCTTTTTTTTGACAAGTTTCAAACAAGGTTGGTTGGTAGGCTATTGTGCATTCGCTAAAACGGCTAACGTGTAGCGGTGTCAGACAAGTTTAGACAAGACAAGGTTGGGAGTTAATTTAGTCATAATAGCATTGTTTTTGCGGTATCATTCTGTTTTTTTTTTTTTGCCTGTTGCAAACAAGTATGGGAGCTACAGGTGAAGACTCCACCACCATTAACACTCCTCATGTGCCTAACATATAGTTGTGTCTGACAGTTTTTTTTCTTTTTTATGTGTAACTAACAACCTTTGGAGTTAGTGTTGTCACAGTAACATTTGTTTTAGCGTTATCAGTCTGTTTTTTATGTAAAGGAGGTTGGAGCTACAAGTATTGTGAAGACTGTACCACAGCATTCTAACATTGCTAACGTATAGCAGTGTCAAACAGTTATCTTTTTTATGTGTTACTAAGAAAGTTGGGAGTTACAGGTTTTGTCAAGATTCCTCTGCGGTTAACTCTTCTAACGTTGCTGTTGGTAGTGTAGGCTATAATTTTCAGATTATGCCTTACTGCGTGTTCAAGAATCTGGAACGATTTTGAGGTTTTCCACCAAAGATTTATTCCTAACATGAAAGTGCTATTAACGGAGCTCTGGGTCTTCAAAATGTCCCTATCTGCTACCGTCTAAATGGGTGTTCTAACACCAGGCACGATGAAGAAGACGTCCACTGACCTTTGACCCATCAACTTAAACACAATGATTATGCATAAGCAAACAGTAGGCTGGGTCTTCCTCTGCGATTGGTCCTTCGTGCCTCCTTCCTCACTGGTAGTATCTTGTGGACTTCTTTCCCAGATTAACAGTTTTTTTCCACTGGTTTGTGAATCCCATCCTCCACATGAGCTGGTTTAACGATCCCACATTCCTTGACACCTCTGCTCATCTGAAATGCAGCTCCAACCGCCGTTCTCATCAAACAGCAGCTCAGACCCATAGAATCATTTCAACCTCTGTGGAATATTCAGAATTACACAGTGTGCTATGCAAACTACAAATTCATTCAAACTTTTAACCACAAAGCATTGCAAAATAACGCAAATCAGATTATGTTACGTTTTATTGAACTGGAAACTGCTTCTTTTCTTCAGTAGCAATATCAGACTGCATTTTTGTTACGAGTTACTAACAAGGTTGGGTTTAGCATAGTCACACTGACATTTTTTTTATCAGTATTAGTCTGTTTGTTTTTTGTTTTTTTTCATGAAAACAAGGTTTGGAGTTACAGGTAATGTGAAAACTACTGCGGCTAACACTTCTAATATAGCTAACTAGTAGTGGTGTCAAACTGTGTTTTTTCTACCTGTTACTAACAAGGTTGGGAGCTACAGGGATTGTGACTGTACCACGTCCAATACGTCCCAAGCTTCTAATGTTCTAAATCAGACCACATAAGTCTAACGTGACCTGTTACAAACAAATTACTGTGAATGCAGACAATTAAGTCTGACTGACACATTCTTGTGTCACTGAATGCGCCTGATTGCTTGGAGCATCTTATTCATGACATAAACTACAATGCCAAAAGTATTGGCTCAACCATCCAAATGATCAGAATGAGGTGTCCTAATCACTTGGCCTGGCCACAGGTGTATAAAATCAAGTATTCAGGCATAAAGACTGTTTTCACAAACATTTGTGAAAGAATTGGCCATTCCCAGGACCTCAGTGAATTCAATCATAACAAAATGGAAGAGTTTAGGAACAACAGCAACTCAGCCACGAAGTGGTAGGACACGTAAACTGACGAAGAGGGGTCAGCGGATGTTAGAGCGCATAATGCAAAGAGGTTGCCGACTTTCTACAGTCAATTGCTGCAGAGCTCCAAACTTCATGTGACCTTTAGATTAGCCCAAGTACAGTACGCAGAGAGCTTCCTGGAATGGGTTTACATGGGCAAACAATTGCATCCAAGCCACACATCACCAAGTGCAATGCAAAGAACAGTGGAGGCGTTCTCTGGAGTGAAGAATCATGCTTTTCTGTCTGGCAATCTGATGGAGGAGTCTGGCTTTGGAGGTTGCCAGGACAACGGGACATTTCAGACAGCATTGTGCCAAGTGTGAAATTTGGTGGAGGAATTATGGTGTGGGGTGGTTTTTCAGGACTTGGGCTTGGCCTCTTAGTTTCAGTGAAAGGAACTCTGGATCCTTCGGGATGCCAAAACATTTTGGACAATTCCATGCTCCCACCCTTGTGGGAACAGTTTGGAGGGGGTCCCTTCCTCTTCCAACATGACTGTGCACCAGTGCACAAAGCAAAGTCCATAAAGACATGGATGACAGAGTCTGGTGTAGATGAACATGACTGGCCCGCACAGAGTCCTGACCTGAACCTGGTAGAACACCTTTGGGATGAGCTAGAGCGAAGACTGAGAGCCAGACATTCTCCATCAACACCAGTATTGACCTCACCAATGTCCTTTAAGAAGAATGGTCAGAAATTCCTTTGAACACACTCTTTGACCTTGTGGACAGCCTTCCTAAAAGAGTTTAAGCTGGAATTGCTGCCAAAGGTGGACTACATCACAATGAACTCTATGGGTTAGGAATGGGATAGCATTTCAGTTCATTTGTGAGTCAAGTCAACTGAGTAAATACTTTTGGTAATATAGTGTAAGTTTGAAAATTGACCATATCTTTGACTCTGTGCCCTATAATCTGGTGCGCCCTGTAGTACAGAGAAAACAAACTGGCTTTTTCTTGCATGACACAAATTTTGTTTTTGCTGTGAGGAACTTTTACCCAGTCATGCATGACACAATTTTTCAGTCTTGTTACTGTCTTTCTACTTCACTGAGACTTGATCACCTGCATTTCTTTTTTTCTACCTTGTCAAAGCTTTTTCAGTCAGCTCGAATCTAGAGTTTTACTGAGCTCCTTCGGCTCCTGGATCCCTTTTCTGCTAAACTCTTGTGCATTCAGCTGTTGAACAGATGGCCTCCAGTTTATATCAGTATATAGTGTTTAATCTTATGCCCTGTAATTGCAGGGTTTCCAGAAATTCTCACTGTGCACATGATCCAAAAGTCACCTCTCCACAATTTCTATGTAGCTTCTTTAAGATATACAATGAACACATTTAACTACAGCTTTACGTGGATAATCACTTGGACTTTGTATTTAGAAACAATACCTGCAAAACTGAAAGTGCCCTTCGTCATTCCTGCCCTGGCCTTTCGATGTAAGATTCTATGTTTTACCACTATTCCCTCTCCACAGTCCAAAAACAAGCATCCAGAATTGATTTGTAATTTCACCTTTTCTGTGAGGGCCGCCATGCCTGAATATTCATCTTATTTGTATTTGAGTCAGTCTGGTGATGGATCAACCACCTGTCCGTTATATGTAACTTCTCTCTCCCAATGATTGCTGGGACATGTTCACTGCAGATGATGAAGTGGGCGCAGAAAATAGACAGATGTACCTTAAGCTTCCATCATTTATTTATGTTGTTGCCAGGATTCATTTAAAAGTAGAACATGGACAGTCTTCTAAGAAGCAATATACAAGATAAAGTGTCACAGAAATTCACAAACCTAAGTTAGAATCTAGCAGTTTAACCCAAACTGAAGCAGCTAGCAAATCAAACAAAGCAAGATGGTATTCTGTAGATTTGGAAATATATAAAAGCTAATATTGGAGAATAGATCAGTATAGAACGAACAGGCATAAAAAAGGGTATTACCGTGAATCCCTAAAACATATCGACCAGAGTTCTGCTTTAAAGCTAAAATCTTAAGCTGTCGTGACCTTCAACGCCAAAGATGTCATATAAAAATTTAATCAGCCTGTCAGAGAAATATATCAATACAAAACATAAAAAAATCTCAAGACTGTTATTTAAATCTACTGTTACTCATAATATTAGCTAATGTTTCCTGCAATCCATTATTGAAAAGAACACAGTTAATCCTTTAACACCGGATATGTCAGAGGCATCATCTAAATACCACACACTCTGACATACCGTAAGTGTTCGACCGTTTACGCGGTCAATGTTCATCAGCTGATGCTGACGTGGAGAAAATCGCTCAATGGCTTTGCATGTATTTGGTGACAGAATCAGTCAGTTGAAAGCAATTCCGTAAACACTCCACTACTGTAAAGTGTTGCACAACAGTTCAAGGCTGCTTTTCTCCACTTCAGAATCTGCTGGAATTACGTTAATTGCGTAAACCGTTGAAGAGTAAAGTTTGGGAAAATAACGGCTAAAGAATAAAAGAAGGATGAAGTAACTAAGTTGATAGTAGTTGAAAGACTGTGAAAGGATTAAAGAATTATATATTAACCAGTTGACGTTAAACACCACATAAACAAAGTTATGTAATTGTTTTCTTTTTCAAACAAACATAAAACAATCAAACACAAAAGCAGTACTTGCTGGTGCTTTCTTAACACTGCATACATTTCTAGTGCACTTGGAAAAATATTTCAGTCTGGAAAAACATTGTGACTTGTATAAATATATTTTTAATCTGGCTTCTGGAGGCTATATACTCTTGTGATTTTCAACAAACCTTTAACATAAACTGTCAGCAGGTACCTGGGGAACAGAACGTTCCCTTTTATGGCATTGCCCAATAGCAAACAGGCATTGTTAAGCAGGAAGAGGCATATTGTTTTAAAAGAAGTAATACGCTAAGTTTCAAAGTTATTTATTCTACTAAAATTGTTACTTGGCTGTTAATGGAGTTATAGCAATAGTAAAGTATGCACACACTTCTTAGTTGAACTTTATGTTAACATTTCACCCGCTTCATGGAACAAGGCGAAGCCCAGCAATGAGATGTACTGTATTTTTCAGAGTCAGTGTCACTTTTTTTTTTTTTATATAGCCTGGCCAGGGGTGCAACTTATACTCTGGTGCGACTTCCATGTGATATATATATATATTTTTTATTATTAGGCTCATGTACGTTACTTTTACACTAAAACCTTAAAAGGGCACTACAGGAGTGCGTATCGCTTTTTTCTACTCACAGCAACGCAGAAGAAGAAGCACGGGCCTCGGTGGAGTTGTTCTACTCACAGAGACACAAATGATTGAAGACTTCAATGAACGTTGAAAGTTAAAGGTTGAACTTTGACCAATCAGAGACTCCGATTTGGTAGTGACATTTCAATGGCGTCCCCTTTAATTCACAAAGTGTCAACCATTTAAAAAAAAAAAGATTATGGAGGGGACATAAATTATTGCAGTTTTGCCTGGAGATAATTCTTTGGCACCAAGTCTTTCATATATTGGAATAGAGCTGTAAAAGAAAAAGTCTGGAGCAAGATTTTCACTTCTTGGACATTTTGCAGCAAATCTCTTTCAACTAGTGGTGTGCATGCACTAATACCGGGTAGCCACAGTCCTGTGTGATCACAAATGTGCTGAACGCGTGTCACATGCCCAGTATGAATGTAGCATTATACTCTGCAGAGACTTCGTCCAAAAAAATACCATTGTTTTTATTTTGGCTCATCCTATGACATCATAAATGGTACACAACTGTCAGGGATGAGGTTTCCCTCTATGATGCAGCTTGTTTGGAAAAATTAAAATATTCTCAAATTGTCCTGTGCTGGTAAAGTCGTATTCTGGATGCCAGCAGCTGCATGTGCAAAAAGCAGCTCAGGAAGTAGCACTGTTATTAAGTCATAAGATGTCGGCTTAATTCCCGGTCTTGGCAAATTTTATTTGTGCATTTTTGGAAAACTCTCAACCTTACGTTGCACTCAATGTGTTTTTTATTGGTATGTGAGTGAGTGTGAATGATGAGCACTTTTATCAGATAACAGAGAAGTACTTCATAAACTCAACAACACTAGAAACAAGCATTAGAGAGGGAGTCCATTATCTTAAAAGGAATTCAGTGCATCTAAAAGAACAACATTTTCTCGTTTAGGACTCAAGCTGTTGTTTTTTAATGTGTTAATTGTCGCAGAAATTATTTTCAAGGAGAATCTAAAGACTGTTACCTCTGTTTGAATTCTTCTTTTTTTCTTGAAAATCTGACCATTTTCTGTTTTGATCAAAACAAATACCAGTCTCCCAGAGAGGGCTGTTGGAGAGCTTGTGGAGCAATCAGAGAACTCACTAATTCATAATTACCCATCAGCCATCTGCTTAGTTGCCAGCAGAACCCAATCTGTGCATCTTCGTGTACCCTCATTAGGACATTCATCAGCAGATTGTTAAAAGTAATATAATTTCAGAAGGGGGCATTGACTGCGTTTCACATCTGCTGCCTTTTTTCATAATTTTCCTTGATTATTATGCCAACTTGATGCTTTTATCTGTGTTGCAACACCTTGTGTTCATTTTCATCATGAGCCATACATACTAACAATTTGTCTATGACTTTGAGGAACTTAAAATACTCAATATGTAAAGAAACTGAACAATTGTTCTTTCTTTGTTGTGCATTGAAGTTATGTGCATGTTGCATTTTAGATCCAATGAAAAAGTGTTTCTCCTGAGAAAACAAATGTCTGTGTTCTGTTTTTCAGTCTCTGAAAAGTGATGACTCAGTAACCAAGAAGGACATGCAGAGGATTCTGGAGCTGAGTCACAAACAGAGGTACAGTGAGGCTTTCTCCATGACATGAAATGGCTTCCCATAAAGGAGCAGCAAAGAGAACAACTAAAAAAAATTCTACAGGACAATATCTAATCATTAAAAGTGCAGTTTTGAGTAAACCATTTTGACAGAGCTCCATGTACCTCTTAAAATCACTTTGACGTCAGTAAGCACAACCAGAACTAATAGTTAGAAAATAGGGCCACAGTATTTATTTATTTGACAGTTTTTATTATTATTATTAAAAATAAAAACAAGTGATGTTTAAACAGTAAATACAAGAAGTTTTTTTTTTTTCTTTTTAAAAAGAAAGACTGTTCCCTTAAAGTCATACTGGTTTGAGTCAGATGCCAGTTCGGATGAGGAAAATAAAGACATGCATGAATCTTTCTATCTGCAAGTTGATGCATCAGAATCTGTCTGCTCCAGATTCAAACAACCAACCAATCACTTTGTTTATAAAGCACTTTTTATCAACATGCTGTCAAACACAAGGTACCTAACATAAAATACTTACATAAAACATCAGTCCACTATAAACAGAATAAAGAACTACACAGAAATGCAGTTCTAATCTTAATTTTCTTTATACTGTACACATCCTCCATCATCAGAAAAATGCCACAAAAACATGTTAAAAACACCAAAAACATGATTTTCATTAAAGTGGGTCTTTAAAACTTCTAAAATCTTCAGCCTATGATTTCCAAAGCATGGAAGCCAAAAATCATCAAATATGTGCAGATTGTTTTGAATGCATTTAACATTTTAGAATAGGAGAACTGTATCACAAACAAAGTGTTAATGCTTTGGTGAGATGTTTCCAGAAAGAATAGTTTTTGATCTGATTTCGACATTGATTTAATAATTGTGCCTTATAGAATTCCACTAAGGCTGTGTATAAGAAAAAACATAGGAGAGACTAATCTGTAAATCCACACTCAAGAGTTTATGGGTTAGATTGATTGGTCATGCACATAAAATAACTCATAAATGGAAGATCCAGTGTTTTGTGGAATAAACTTTATGGCAGAACTCCAAGACATCAGACAAAAAAGGGGACTTTTTGGTAAAAAATGCAGACCTTGTGTGCACACACTGGCCTGTTTTTCTTAAATCAGTGTGCACCATTCTCATAGCCCTCCACAGAGGTGTAGTAGCATAAAAAACTCACAAAATAAAGAATTTGCTAGAGAGTATGTAATTTTATGACCATCATCTTATGCAGTTGAGACTCCAGTCACATATCCTAAAATGCCACTGCGTAGCGACCTCAATGCAGTTTTTCAGAAAATTCTGCAGGTGGCCCTAGAGGTTTTAAGAAAAAGTCCAAATTTGAAGGTGACTGGACGACTTTTCTGAAAAGTTGACATTGGTCATTAGGCCACCGAGTCACATTTTGAGTCATGTGATGGCAGTCCATTAACAGGCAGGGATGACGCCTTTATAAAGCCAGGCAACAGCTGGGCGACCACAAGGTGGAGGCAGCCGGATCGCTGGTCAGCAGCTCTGACTGGACGATGTGTTAATGTCTCCAGCCGCCTAGTATGGTATATAAAAAGTGGGCCATTCTGGATGCCTGACGACCATCTGACTGCTGCCGTCTACATTCATGATCACACCGACGATTTAAAAAAAAAAGTGGAGCAACAGGATGAAATCTTGAAGATTTGGTGGATGCCTCCCCCTTGCGTGGCGGCAGTTGTGTTTGTGACTGTATTCTGACAAATACCTTACAAAATTGCACCTTTTTTTAACATACTGTTAAAGGAAAAGAATAACATACATAACTTCTACAGATAAAAAGAACAATATTTTCCTTTTTCTTCCATCAGACCGAAAAAAAAGCACTTTCTGGCCTTTAAAACTTACGATCATTTATGGTCTGTGTTGGGTGTTTTGCAGTTTTTTATGGCTGTAGATGGAAGCAGGCTGGACAATGCATGGTTCAATCATAAATTCGACCTATACAGTTGAAAACAATGGACTGCTCTTCATTTTCTTGCAGGCACATAAACCAGCTGTGACTCGGTGTTTAATTCTTTAGTGAGCGCACAGAGAAAGGGATTTAATTTAAAGTGCCTGACCAGGTAGAATGGTCTGATTAATGTTGTGTGTAATGAGTCTGTTCAAGATTAGGAGTCATTTGTGGCCCCTGATGCTCTATGAAATGTCAGCCTGATTGAAGTCCAACCTCATGTTTGCAGTATGTTGATAGCCAATCAATAGACCATCCCAGCAGCTCACACGTCATCAAGCTGAAACCATAAAGCTTAAACTCGGCTTGCTGTTGCCTACCAAGCATTTAGTGAGCCACATTTTTTTCCCAGTGTTATTAATCCACCCTTTGATCTTCTGCAGCTGCCAAGTGTGATTACTAACTGACTCCATCACAGTGGATGCAGACAGGTGATTCATTGCCAGTCATTTATATTTGACAAGTCTTAACAGAGATTTGATTGCATCCCGAAATTAATTTTTGCTGCAAACTGCAATGCATCCGAAATGTTTACCAACTGAGCCAACACACACACACACAGGAGTAATGTTGCATCTTAAAGCGACATTGAAATCAGCTGCCGCTCCCATACTTCTCCGGGCCAACAAGGCGCATCTGACGGCGTCTGTTTTCTTCTGGCAGCTTGGACTGTGCAGATCCTGTTTGTGTGACTAAATGTTTCCATGTCTGGAATGCCTGGGATGGGATTATGAATCAAATGCCAAAGCAGTGAAGGTTGCAGTGAAGAAGAAATGTCAGCTACAGTAAACTTATGCTAAGAGACATGGTCACTGGCTAATAAACTATAAAGCTGTCGAGCTGAGGCCCACTCCACACAAACATTCAGGGTTACTGTACTTTCTGCTCCTTCCACGCATTACTGTTTATGGCTTACGTTTTTTTTTTTTTTTTCAATCTTTCAAACTAACAGCCGTACTTTGAAATAGTAGAGATGCTGTTATTTCATATCTAGCTGCTCTGCCTTATGTGACGTGATTTCTACAAGCATTTTAGAAAGCACTGACCCGCATCACTTCCCAACTCGATTAATAATTCATTGTGCATTTGCTGTTATCTGTGCACAGTAACATCAAGCAGTGTTGATATAGCCCCTGCATTTTAATGCACAACATTTAGCATTCATGTTAGACCCATAAGAAATGCAGGGGGAATCTTCACGCAACAAGGATAAAGTCAAACGCTGCTCATTACAACATATATGCAGAATGGCAGTGTGCACTTTAGAGACATCCATCTAGAACAACTTTAAGGTCCACACGCACAAATTCCTGCACAGTTTTGGCCTGTTGAAACTGGTAATTTTTCACCGGCGCTGTGTGATCTTGTAGCTGTACTTGGAAGAATGGTTGCTACAGGAAAACATCTTACGTAAAATAGATTTTTTGCATTGGAGTTATACTAAAAAAATCCTCTTTCTGAAATGATGGCTTCATCAGTTTTTTGCTGCATCACATGTCTGTTGTCCACTGTGATGGAACGTCATTGTTTTTTTTGTTACGGTAAAATAAACCGAACATACCTCAATCTGAATTGTATTTTCTAAGATCAATTATCAAAGATTAATTTAATTTTTGAATGATTTTATAATGATATAGGTCGTCTCAGTTGAATAAAGATATATATACAAATCGATTAAGTCAGCGAATTGTTACACCCCTACCTCTCAGTCATTTACGAGTCAATACTTGTCCTCTACACAGTAAAAGGTTAAAAGATAAAAATATATTTTAAAATAGGAAAAATCTAGTCACATATATAAAAAATAAATATTCTTAGCTATTAATTTCATCCATGTAAAACAGCAACCCAATCTGATAAAAAAAACTTTGTTTATTCTTGTGCGATATTTATCATGATTGGAGGACATATATAAGAGAAATATAAAGAAATTAAATAATTTCTTTACTTAAATTCTTGTAAATTAGGAGCAGACAAAAAAATGCAGTTTGAAAATGATTATAGTTATGATGTCACAATGTCCTGCTCTGCTCCATTCTGATGCATCCACTTGTAGATTACTAGAACCATGTGCGTCTCTGTCTCTGTTTTCCTCGTGTGACCTGGTATCTGGCTCAAAACTCATTTTTGATGCACTGGTAATCTTAGGTTGAAGGGTGTGATGGGCCGTAAGCAATAAGAGCGTGTAAACAGAGAGCTTTCAGTAATGGGGACTAGCCCCCAACTCTGAGGTGAATTTCTGATGATCTACTGGTGCTCTGTTGCAGAAACCGTGTCCTAGGAAACAACACGTTTTTTGAGTTTGGCTAAAAAAAAAAAACGTCAAAATCACAATTAAAATAACATTGGAAATGCTTTTAAATTAGCTCAAAAGATGATCATAGTGGGACTTTAAAACAACCTTTTACACTTTTATAATGTTGTGTTGTCCCCCTCTTTGTTTTGATACAACAGTATGAACCTGCAAAAAAGAAAAAAAAGGAAAAAAAAGGAAACCATTTTTACATGAACAAGTTTGACTCAGCAGTATTTGCAGCACTAAAGTAAGCCACTCTATGGCAGAGTGGTGAAGGCCTCTGAGAGTCTGAAAAAGATGTGCTAACAGGGTGTTTCTGACTTCCCTCCCACTTGACAGAGAGGAGATGAAGTCCCTCCAGGCAGCCCTGCAGAAGCAGCTGGATGAGGCAAATGAAAGAGCTGAGAAGCAGCAGGCTACGGTAAGACAGAGCTGACCTCACTATCAGTGTTCAGTCTCCCCTAACCAGCCACTTTCACCTGTCACACAAGCCCCTCTGTGATCCATGCTCATTACGTAACAACCGGCTCGGCTCACGCCTCCATCTCTCAGCTCTTAAATGAAGCTATCTGAAATGGCATGGGTCTGTGTGCCACCTGCTTTTTTGGGGGGTTTGTTTTGAGCCTGGTGTAGAACACCCAAAAGCTCTAACTCATTTAATCTACTATCTAGTACATACAAATGATAAGCAACAAATCGCTAATAGTAATTAATGCTTTGCATTAATGACTTAATGTAAATCTGTTGGTTAATATGCCGACGGCAATCAACAAATCAATTAAAACAGTTCAGCTTCTCCCATTTGCAGTGTGCAATACCACATGCTGGTAGTCAGAATGAATGCAGGCAATGCTTTGCAATTATAGATATTTCACTAGTTTTTCTTTTTGTAAATGTTTAAATAAAAAGAAAGGTAAGCTGTTTTTGAAAAAAATGTTTTTTTGTTTTTTTTTGGCCTTAGGCTGTTGTGTTTCCCCCTTTTCAACTAAAATATGGTTTTATAAATTTTGATTTTTTTTTTTTTTTAATCTTTACAAAATTCTTCCTTTCTTTAGATCTCAATAAACATTTATTTTACACATGCCACTTCACAACAGATGTAAAAAGCCAAATCAGATGAAAGTAAATTAGGTATTGTATTTCAGGGTACGGTGTTCCTCATTTATCGTGGGGGCTAAGTTCCATAAATATACAGCGACAGGTGAAATCTGTAAAATAAGATTACAGATTAAAGGCTCCCCACTCCTCACTTCATACACTTTCCTCAGACAGACATGAACATTTTCACATTTTTCCCTCTTGTTTAAACCCTCAAAGTTCAAACCTTAATAGAAAAATAGGTCCAGTATTATAGAATGAAAAGAAAGATCAGTTTGGGATCGGAGATTTATGCATATTTGGAGATCTGCATGTATTTTTACAAGAAATACAGCACTGGGAAGACTGATTGAGTAGGTCTCCAGCCAATCAGAACACAATGCGCTGTTTAAAAAAATAAAATAAATAAAATAAAAAAATAACTAGATATATAGCATTACCTACGATAATGCAAGTGTGAATGCTGTAAGCTGAATTTGGCAGCTGAAAATGCTTGTGCTGATGGCTGAAAACGCTAAAACTGATAGCTGAAAATGCTGATGCTGAAAGTTTGCTAAGATTTTTGCTAAATGCTAAAATAGCCAAAGAAACTGGAAAACTGACATTTTTTCAAATGTAATAAAAACAGTGAGCATACTACTAAAATATTAGCTAAACTACAAATAAACTGCAATAACTGGAAAAAACATTTAATTTAGCCAAAGCACTTATAATATTACTACAATTTTACCTAAACTCTAAATTAACTGAAATAACTGCAAACATATCTAAGTTAGCAAAACAGCTAGCATAATGACAAAATAATAGCTAAACTCCAAATTAACTAAATTAACTGGAAAAATGTCTAATTTAGTCAAAACAGCTAGCATAATGCTAAAATATTAGCTAAACTCTAAATTAACTGAAATAACTGGGAAAAAATCTAAATTACCCAAAACAGCTAGAATAATAGCTAAACTACAAATTATGTATGTTCCTGGCTCAGACAAACTGCTCGTCAGTTGCCAAAGTTGTCAAAACTGAAACTCGCTCAAAAATGACATGTCGACTTTGACCTGCGATATCTCAACAACCGTGAGGAGTTTTCAAAATAAAATTTAAAATTTAAGAGCCCGAGTTCACAAACTCCTTTATGAGAAAGTATATCACTGATCTAGTTACGTCACCCGGATTGGCTTTACCGGGGCCTCACCCTGGAGCCAGGCCTGGGGTTGGGGCTCGCAGGCGAGCGCCTGGTGGCTGGGGCTCCTCCCACGGGCCCCGGTCGGGTAAAACCCGAACGGTTGACGTGGGATCACTCCCCAGTGGGCCCACCACCTGCAGGAGAGCTCAGAAGGGGCCGGTGCAATGTGGTTTGGGTGGCAGTCGAGGGCGAGTGACTTGGCGGCCTAAACCCCGGTCATGGAACTTAGCTTTTGGGACATGGAACGTCACCTCTCTGGGAGGGAAGGAGCCTGAGCTTGTGCGAGAGGTTGAGAGGTACCGGCTAGACATAGTTGGGCTCACCTCTACGCACAGTCTGGGCTCTGAAACTCAGTCACTCGAGAGGGGTTGGACTCTCTACCATTCTGGAGTTGCACATGGTGAGAGGCAGCGGGCTGGGGTGGGCTTACTCGTGAGCCCCCAGCTTAGCCGCCAAGTGTTGGAGTTCACCCCGGTGGACGAGAGAGTTGCGTCCCTCCGCCTTCGGGTGGGGGGCAGGTCTCTGACTGTGGTTTCAGCTTACGGGCCGAACAGCAGTTCGGAGTACCCAGCTTTCTTGGTGTCTCTCGGAGGGGTACTGGGCAGCGCCCCGACAGGGGACTCCATTGTCCTCCTGGGCGACTTCATTGCCCACGTGGGCAATGACAGTAGCACCTGGAGGGGCGTGATTGGTAGGAACGGCTTCCTTGATCTGAACCCGAGCGGTGTTTTGTTGTTGGACTTCTGTGCTCGTCATAGTTTGTCCATAACAAACACCATGTTCCAGCACAAGGGTGTCCATCAATACACGTGGCATCAGGACACCCTCGGCAGGAAATCAATGATCGACTTTGTAGTCGTTTCAGGCGACCTTCGACCGTGTGTTTTGGACACTCGGGTAAAGAGAGGGGCAGAGCTGTTCACAGATCACTACCTGGTGGTGAGTGGGATTCGTTGGCGGGGAAGGAGGCCGGAAAGACTTGGTAGTCCCAAATGTACTGTGAGGGTCTGCTGGGAACGTCTGGCTGAGCCCTACGTCAGGGAAGTCTTTAACTCCCACATCCGGGAGAGCTTCAAACAGGTACCAAGGGAGGCTGGTAACATTGAGTCTGAATGGACCATGTTCTCCACCTCTATTGTCTCTGCTGCTGTTCGGAGCTGTGGTCGCAAGGTTTCTGGTCCCTTTTGTGTGCAACCCCCGAACCTGTTGGTGGACACCGGAAGTAAGGGATGCCGTCAAGCTGAAGAAGGAGTCCTATCAGGTCTGGCTGGCTTGTGGGACTCCAGAGGCAGCTGACAGGTATCAGCAGTCTAAGCGAGCTGCGGCTCAGGCTGTAGTAGAGGCAAATCTCGGTCCTGGGAGGAGTTCGGTGAGGCCATGGAGAAGGACTATCGGTTGGCCTCGAAGAGGTTCTGGCAAACCGTCCGGCGCCTCAGGAGGGGGAAGCAGTTTTCTGCAGGCACCGTTTTCAGTGCACGTGGGGAGCTGCTGACTTCAACTGGGGACATTGTCGGGCGGTGGAAGGAATACTTCGAGAATCTCCTCAATCCTGCTGACATGCCTTCTCTTGAGGAAGCAGAGGCTGAGAGCCTTGGGGTGGGGCTGTCCATTACCCAAGCTGAAGTCACCGAGGTAGTCAACAAGCTCCTCGGTGGCAAGGCACCAGGGGTGGACGAGGTCCGCCCTGAGTACCTCAAGTCTCTGGATGCTGTGGGAGTGTCTTGGCTGACACGTCTCTGCAGCATCGCGTGGCAGTCAGGAACACTGGACTGGCAGACAGGGGTGGTGGTCCCCCTTTTCAAGAAGGGGGACCGGAGGGTGTGTTCCAACTACCGGGGAATCACACTCCTCAGCCTCCCTGGGAAAGTTTATGCCAGGGTACTGGAGAGGAGAGTCCGGCCAATAGTCGAACCTCAGATTCAAGAACAGCAGTGCGGTTTCTGTCCTGGCCGTGGAACTGTGGATCAGCTCTACACCCTGTCTAGGGTTCTGGAGGGTTCGTGGGAGTTCGCTCATCCTGTCCATATGTGTTTTGTGGATTTGGAGAAGGCGTTAGACCGTGTGCCCCGAGGTGTCCTGTGGAGGGTACTTTGGGAGTATGGGGTCCGGGGAGCCTTACTCTGGGCTGTCCGGTCTCTGTATGACCAGAGCAGGAGCTTGGTCCGCATAGCTGGCACTAAGTCAGACCTGTTCCCAGTGCATGTTGGACTCCGGCAGGGCTGCCTTTGTCACCGGTAATGTTAATATTCTTTATGGACAGAATTTCTAGGTGCAGCCAGGGTCTGGAGGGGGTCTGATTTGGGAACCACAGGATTTCCTCTCTGCTCTTTGCAGATGATGTTGTCCTGTTGGCTTCATCGAGCCAGGACCTCCAGCATGCATTGGAACGGTTTGCAGCCAAGTGTGAAGCGGCTGGGATGAGGGTCAGCACCGCTAAGTCTGAGGCCATAGTTCTCGACCGGAGAAAGGTGGTTTGCCCTCTCTGGGTGGGTGGAGTGCTCCTTCCCCAAGTGGAGGAGTTCAAGTATCTTGGGGTCTTTTTCACGAGTGAGGGAAGATCGGAGTGTGAGATCGACAGGCGGATTGGTGCTGCATCCACCGTTATGCGGTCGCTGTACCCGTCCGTCGTGGTGAAGAGAGAGCTAAGCCAGAAAGCAAAGCTCTCAATTTACCGGTCGATCTACGCCCCAATACTCACCTATGGTCATGAGCTTTGGGTCATGACCGAAAGAACAAGGTCCCGGATCGAAGCGGCTGAAATGAGCTTCCTCCGTAGGGTGGCTGGGCGCTCACTTAGAGATAGGGTGAGAAGCTCGGTCACCCGGGAGGAGCTCGGAGTAGAGCCGCTTCTCCTCCACATCGAGAGGAGCCAGTTGAGGTGGCTTGGGCATTTGGTTCGGATGCCCCCTGGACGCCTCCCTAGGGAGGTGTTCCGGGCATGTCCCACTGGGACACGCTGGAGAGACTATGTCTCTCAGCTGGCCTGGGAACGACTCGGGGTCCCCCCAGAGTAGCTGGAGGAAGTGGCCGGGGAGCGGGAAGTCTGGGCATCTTTACTTAGACTGCTGCCCCCGCGACCCGGTCCCGGATAAGCGGAAGAAGATGGATGGATGGATGGATGGATGGATGGATGGATGGATTCAAGAGCCCAAAGTCTGCTGAATAGTTTAAAAGTTGAATGGTTTCTGTAGCTGAAAGTTTACTTGAGTTCTATTGTTTTGTAGAAGGCAAAGTTTTTAGCTGAAAAAAGGGGATTTGAATATTCCGTAAGCCATTTTCAATAGGGTTAAAAAAGTGGTAGTTAGTTGAATAGTTTAAAAAGTTGAAGAGTTATATAGCTGAAACTTACGAGCAGTAATCTCCTAAAAGAGCTGAATATTTTGATAGCTGAATGAGCTGAATAGATGAAAGAGCTGAAGAGTTACGGGTCTTCGAAAAACGTACGTAAGAAAAATAATAAAGAATTAAAGAAAAACAGGAACACTATTATGTGAATGCTTTACAGCCTTCACACAACCAAAAAGCCTGGTAAAATTGAACAGAAAAATCTGCAAAACAGTGATACCACAAAAGGTGAAGTGCAATATAGCAAGGGAACACATATATTTTTCGGCATAGTTTGTACCGCCTTCCAGTCTTAGGGCCCGAACTTTGCTGGAGTGTTACTGGAGCGAGAGGGGAAAAAAAAATCACTTACCACTTGTGACCGTTCATTACTTGGCTACCGCTGATGTTCCTCGAGGGTCCCTCCCACCTCTCCAAAAGTTTTGAGCTGCACAAAATTTTGCTGCAGTGAGAAAAAGTCCATTCTCCGCCCTGGCAAATTTCACCCCCGCTCCACCGAGGCCCAGTCAAAGTTTGGCTCCGCTAGACGCAAGTTTGTGGACGCTTGGGTCAGCTAGGCCAAGGCAGAAATCTTGAACGCTGGAATTTTTTTCCCCATGTTGTGCACGGTTACGAGCATTGCACCTTCCAACAAAGTTCGGGCGGTGTGACCAAGCCCTTATACCAGGTTTGCCAGAATGGTTCCACACAGAACCATTCAGCGACACAGAGGATGAAGAATTCAACAGATTTAGTGATTTAAAGTGATATAAAGAGTTTAGATGACATGTTAGCATCTTCTTTATATATGGTTATCTGAACAATTGTTCATATGTCTCCCTAATATACCAGATTCCTCCTTTGTTTCATTGAGTTAAAAGCACATCAGTGTGTTATGTTGACATCTGCATTTATTTAGTCTATATGCATAGTACATTTGTTATTTATTGCATCATGATTTGTCTTCCAAAAAAAAAAAATCAATCGTGGTCCTGTATTTTGTCAAATACATTTCTCCTAAAAGTGTGATTTATGCACCAGTGCCATTACTATACTTTTTTCCTGTATTATGCATTTTGTTTTTACTCCTGTGACTTTAACTCAGGAGAAACTTATGGTATGAAAAATATGGCAATTTGATGGCAATTAAAGACAAATACTGAAGCTGATGTCAGAAAATTGGTCTAAGTTCATTGAAGAAATAATATTTTTAAGTATACACAGACATGTTTAGTAACGTTTCAAATATTGCAAGAATTGTGTTGTTAGGGCAGTCGCCCCTGTTAGTGGGGAATTCACAAGAACAACATTGAAAATGCACGATCAAGGACTTAGTGTCTTGACAGTTTACAATCATGTCCCTCAGGATATCTTGTGAGGAGTAATCTGGGGGTGTGGGATACACACTTGAATGGGGGCCATTCAATCCTTTGAATCCTATTGACAAACAGAACAGCGTCTTGGTTTGCACAGCTGAGAGTAAGTCAGATTTAAATCCTGGAAAAGTTCAACTCTGCCAGGTTTGCCTTTTGTCGCTGATTCTGTTGAAACCTTTTCATGTACTACATTTGTTTGGCACAGCCGAATGCCAAAAGGGTTTTGCTCTGAGAGCCCTACAATCTCTGTGTTTGCGGATGGTAAAGCCCTTTTGGCTTCCGCAGACTATGACCTCCAACACTCATTAAAGCAGCTGAAATGAAAATCAGCAAGTTTCTGGCCACAGTTCTCAACTGGGAAAGGGTGGAAAACCCCCTTCAGGTTAGGAATAAGTTGCTTTGTAAAGGAGATATGACTGAGCACATTTAAAGTTTGATTAATGTGCTGCATATAATGTTTCCTGCGGGCCACTTATATGCCCCTACAGGTTTGCCCATTTTTTGCTTGCCTATATGCACCTGTAGGGGCAGTTGTGAAAAGTGGCTTAGATATTTAGCAAGAATGTCCCTGAATGTCTTTGAAAGATGTATTACGGATACTCCGGGAGACTCTTCCAAAGATCCAGGACACAGTGGAGAAATTGTACCTTTTTGTTTCTTTGGGAAGGTTTTGGTATCTCCCCCCCCCCCAAAAAAAAAAAAAAAAACTGAAAGAACGTGGCAGGGGAACAAGAGGTCTGTGCTTCTCTTTTTAGGACCGCTTCCCCTATGATAGGATACTTTAGATAAGCAAGAAAGAACAAAGGAATGAAAGAAGTCCATGATAAAAGTGCAAAATGATTTTAAAAATCTGTTTGCACACTGTATTCTGTTTCTGTTTTGGTGCAAGTACAGCTTCGGCATGCTTGTCTCCCATTTCTGTCCTCATACTGCCTTCAAGACCTTTTCTTGTTCTGCTGCCAATGCCTTTATCATCAAATCAACATGAGGCCCTTGTGGCTCCACTCACTGCTCACCCAGCATGTTCCTGGGATACACTAATGAAAACCTTTTCCTGCGATTGTACCAAATTTTGATGCACAGTCACGATGTTGAATGTGCACCTCTACATTGCAATCAGCAATCAAATCAAGTCTGCACTCCCTGAGATAAACAATGGCACATTAACATTTCAGGTGCTGTCCCTGCCAGTTCTCATGGATTAATGGAACAGCTAACTATTCTAGAATTTTGTGGCTTGTTTTTATGTTTATACTTTAATTTTCCAGTCCTGCAGTGAATCAGGGCTTAAAATCAGCCTGCAATTACCACAGATAAAAAGATAGAAAAAGAAAAAACGTCAGGGGTAAACCTTAAATTTTCTAAAATTAAAATAAGCATTTGTAAATAATATTGCATGTTGTTTATGGTATTTGTTGCATACCTCAAAATAGATGATTTCTCCTTTCCTATGTTTACATAAGCTTAATATGTACTGAGATTTGCAAAATATTTCTTTCCAGATCCTTCTTGGAAACTCCTCCTTTCTCATTCAAGGAAGCAATGAAACATCTTCTTTCCCTTTCATCTGCTCCCTATAGGGGTTGCCACAGTAAATCAAGCTGTTTATAAAATATAAATGGTAAAATGTATTTTTCATTACTACTTTTAATCATATCTTTTTATCGTACACACTTTTATTTTACCAGCTAATTTGAGCAGCATAAGAACTATCAATAAGCTGTTTTACTGACATTTACATTATTTTCCTTTAAAATCCCAGTGCGCACATTGCAAATCTTAGTTGCAAAAAAAAAATGAGTCAAATTCCCAGCAGTCACAGCGAAATCAAACTGAGTTAACTGGAATAGTATAGTCTAATTAAATGCAGCTACTATTTGAGTTTTAATTTTTTTGCAATTTTGTAATTTTTGTAATAATCAAACCACAGGTTTGATATATCTGTATATTTTTGCTTTGCGTATTTTGTTTTGGTTGCTTTTAATTAAAAAAACAGTGCACCTTATGATATGTAGCACCTTATAGGTTTTGTCGAAGCAATTTTGAGAGGTGCATGGCGCTCTGTCAAAATATTTGGATGAGTGTGATTGTAAATATGCTAAGTTTGAGATTTGTATTATTTTTTTGGCTACTAACTAGGTTGGTAGTTAGTGTAATCTCAATAATACGTTTTTTTTAGTGGTAACAGTATGTTTGACATGTTGCCCACAAGCTTAGAGTTACAGGTGTGGTGAATATGTTAACACGGCTAACACTTCTAATGCGGCTAACATGTAGCGTGTTATAAACAAGTTCAAGAGTCACTATGAATGCAATCAATAAGTCTGACTGACTGATGGACTTATCTTTGTAGTCATTCTTTCTGCACTGTAAAGCCTGGCGTACCTTATACATGACATGCTTTCGAAAAGAGACCACTCATCAGCTGTGCACTGAACAATCCAGTGCGACCTATTGATCAGAAAATACTGGACAGATTTTTTAGAAAAAAAAAATCAAGATCTCGTCAAAAAATTTACCCACTGGTTCTACAGACAGTGTAGTTCTCTAAAGACATGCAGACTTTAAACATGCAGTAGTGTGAGTTATATTTTGATGTTCATCCTGACACTCCTGCATGCTCACAAGTGTGAAATTTAGTGCTGGACTATAAAAAAAAGGTGAAATTGTTGGCTAAACATAAATCATACCAGAATTGAAGTCATGTAAAATGGGTCATGCAAGTGGTCAAAACATCTCTTGATTGGAGTGCAGCTGTGGAATTTGATCAACAATCTTTCACTGCAGTCTTAGGGATGTGGGAGGGCCAGACAACAGACTCTGTGGCTTTTTGAAAAAGTTGAAACAATGCTTCTTTAAATTGTACTCTTCACAGCTTTCCTCAAACCTTAGAGAGTCAATATTTATTTAGATCTAACAACTTGCTAAATACAATATTTTCTGCTCTATAGGGTTCACTGGATTATAATGCACACCATCAATGAATGGTCTATTTTTAAACAAACGTCATACTTAAGTCACACAAAAAAATGCGACACGATACATGTTAGCTACATTGGAAGTGTTATTGTAACAGTATCTGTTACTCCAACCTTTGCAAAATGTAAAAAAAACAAAACAAAACAAATTCCACTAAAACAAACGCTACTGTAACTACACTAACTTCTATTTTTTTTGAGTAACATTTAAAAAAAAAAAAAACAGAGTCTGAGACTGCTGCATGTCAGCCACGTTAGCCTTTTCACAATAACTCCCAACCAAACATTTTAACAGAGCGGTGTGCACCTCTCAAAATTGATTTAACATCAGTAAGCACAACCAGAAGGAATATGAATCCATATATAAGGCGCTCCAATTAAAAGGCGCACTTTTATTAAAAAAAAAGAAATAAAAAAAACACTTTTAAGTGTGCTTTAAAGTCTGGAAATTGCGGTTCCTATTTCTAACACAGCCACAGAGAACATCTACCATGGATTATAATGTATGAATCTTATTACGGCCACATGAAAACACGTGCAAATGTGTTGTGTTCATGGTATCATCCATAAATACAGAAATCACTAGGCCATATTAAGCAGATGCGCCAATAAATAAAGCAGCCAGTGGTAAATAGGTGTTAGCAACCACAAGAATATAAACTCAAAGGTGCTTGTCGAACTGAGGGGGTCAGAAATTAAACAATACTGGACACTTATTGGGAGATACTAAATGAATATGGCACAAGAAATATTGGGTTTGACAATTATTTATTTCTCGTTCCTTTTAAAGGGCTGAGGCCCCGGTGCATGGTCATCTGCAGTGACAAACTACTCTCTCCATACTAAAGGGTTACTGAGCCGCTGTCAGCTTGTATGGAACTGTCTTCATCCATGTAATAAGCCTAAGTTTTACAGCTTGGGTACAGACCACAAATAAACTACAGAGAAAGACGTGCCAGCTTCAGTCTGTGCTGTTAAAACATCTTATAAATTTAAGCAAATGTGAACTAAATGCCATTCTGTCACAGTTAAGAAAGCAGTCCAATACAAAGGAATAATAAATGGACTAACGCAACAATGTATGTGTTTTTAAAGGTTCCCTATGACACCATGCATAATGTGTTTTATATTGTTATTGCCTGATGAGAACTGTAAGTGAAGTTGTTAGAAATAGATTACCCTTACAAATGTTTAGAGGTTATTTAAATAAATCGTTATTTAAAGTCTTGTAAGGAACAGAAACATCTCGTCCCAAAAGTGCAAATGTGACCATACAGGCTGTGATCATCAGGAATCTTTCACAATGCTTCTTTTGTCCTTTTTTTCTGTCTGCAGATTAAATTTCTAAAAGTGGAGATGGAGAAGAAAACCAAAATCATCAAGGATTTACAGCAAGAAGTAAGTCCCACAATCATCACAGGCTGCCATAGACACAAGTACAATCACGTATAAGCTTTAGGGGGGAGGATTTCTTACTTGCCTGGAACACGTCTTGTCATATCAGTATTTTTCTCGACTTTGCTATAGGAAAGCCATTTATAGTGTCAAAGAAAAACCAACTAAACAAATTCATAATTGCAAACATGATAGTGTGAATATATTTTTTAATCTAAAATGTGTTATTTTTGTAATGATTTTTATTACGCTCATGGCTGATGTTCCAAACAGCTGAATGATCACTTCGAAGAAATACCACAGTGGCAAAAAAATAAAAAATAAAGCTGATGCCACACTGTCAGGCATTTGACATAAAAACGACAAAAACAACACATGAAAGAAATCTAAACAACAGTGGCCCATTAAATATAACACAACTGTGCTGGCAGCAGACAGTAGCTACTTTTTCGAAGAGGTTTGGGCCTCATAAGTCTTCCATTTCTATTTTTACAAAAAAGTGATATTTTTTATACTAGCAAAGTGACACAAAGAAGGGAGGAAAAATGTCAAAAAGAAACTGTCCAGCTAAAAAGTGAGGATTGGAGTAAATGTATGCAGGGTTTTTGAAGCTCAGCTAAGCTGATGCATACCACAGAGACTAGGCATGGGAGATCTAAAAAAGGAAAAGTCTAAAACTTAAATTTCACCACGAGGTAAAAAGAAAAACAAAAAAAACACTTACTCTGAATATGCTTTCCATCTTTAAAAATGAATGCTTTACATTGTTCTGTATTTTGGGTAAAGACTTTCACAGTACACATCCAACCTGCACAAAGGAGCACAATTGTTTAACTGCATGCCATCAAATAGTGCATACTTTTATAACGCTTTACTAACTTCTTTTTTTTATTTTTAAAATGGTATTTATTTATTTCTAAGAAGACCTAAAGTGCTGTAGAGTCACAGTCCCATTCACTCATTCACACACATATTCACACGCTGATGCCAGCTCAGTATTTTTGCCAAGGACACTTCGACACATGGGTGACTCAGGGTGGGTAATCGAACCTGCAATCTTACAATCAGAGGTCAACCACTCTAACTCAACTTTACAGCCACCCATCAGGGTCATTTTATATACGGCTCCATACACTTATAAAAAAAAGTTAAAATTCACAAGTCAAATATTTTAAATGAACTTAGTACACGCTTACTGGACAGAGTGAGTAAGATGTCACTCAAAAAAATGGCTTATCTCCGGCTCCAACTAAATTAAGTCAATTCATTTGCCATTTTTTCCATGAGATGGACATCATCATGTTGGAGCCAGACATCAGTAAGCAGTGGTTTGTCTGAGTGATCATTTCTATAGCAACCACTCTCACTAATAGGAGTGAACTTGTAGGTAGGCCACACCTCACACTTGAAAGTGTGCTTGAGAGTATCTGTCAGTCGAACATTTCGGACATTGGAAGTGGGACCACACTTTATTGATGCACCTGACTGGTCAGTTTATAACTTAAAGGGCGTTGTTGTGGGCTGCATCCACAGTCAACCTTGAGCTATTTGTGTGTCTGTCTTATTCTGGGCTGTACTGAAAAATAATGAATTTACCTTGGGATTAATAAAATACAATTGAATTGAGTTATGACAAATCAAATGACTGCATAATAGCTGTTTATTTCTCTAAAAAATTCATGGGTTAGATTTTGGCTTCTTGGAGCCAGCAGGTACTTCCTATTTGGAACGCAACAGGAGAGGGGTCACTCAGTCCAGTTCTCATATACAGTCAGTGTTTCAAGATGGCCAAATTATGTAGGTTTGCTAAAATCTGTCAAACCACATAAAAACAAAAATCAGAAGCTAAGTCATTTGGAGAGAAAATGCTGAACTGGATGGGTAAAATTTTAAGGCACAGCACTAAATACCACTCGAATCCAACTACAAAATGAGAGTGAGTGTTTTCTGTTTGTTTGTTTGTCTTTTTGTTTTTTTTTTTTTTGCCATTAGAGGACCCAAACACCTTGCAGTCATTAAACCAACAGCAAAGCTTATCGTGTAGCAAAGGGCTATCTTGAGGTCATCTTGTAGACTTGGCCAAAGAAAACTTAATAACTGAACAAGATTCACAGCACACTTTGAAATCATGAATAATTTATTAGCAATAATGAAAAAGAAAGATAAACAAAAATTCATTATAGTCCTGAAAAGTAAGACCAGAACCATTATGAAAAGGATCCTAAAGGATAAAGTATTGAATGTAAACCTCAACAAGCAAAATTGGTGCCAACAATGGACAAGTGGCCAACATTTTTATACAATGATTTAACATGGATCATACAATGAACCAAATTTGACTTGTTTCTCTTGAAAAATGGTCATTTCCATGGTTACTACCAGTATGTAAAGAGGATTTCAATCCTAACAATTTCTCCTGATAGATGTCAATGATTAATAACTAATAGGATGTAATTTCATCATCTGCTGTCCATCTGGGGGCATTTATTTTTTATATATATATATATATATATATTTCACATGACGTTAACTGAATTAACAGTTTAATATCTATATAGTTTTTTTAAACTAAATTGTATGAAATGTTGATTATTGTAAAAACATGCAGACAGGAGAAAAAAAGAAGATTTGGTTTATCTTTTAGATTAGATAAGATTATTATTATAAATTAAAATAGATGTATAAGCATTTAGTGCACTGAGGTGGTTTTAAGGTCACTGCGAAAATAAACTGCCTTTCAAGGTAATGGATCATGTCATTGCATCATGGGAAATGATGATGCATAGATTCTAAGAATACTGAACCATACGTTTGAAGCTGCTCTGAGGAAAAGGATTTTTGCCAGATGTTCAAATTATTGTGAGACCAATTCTGATTAAACTCTGTTTTGGTAACATGATCAAGTGCCTCAAATGAAGCACCAAACAGTCACATAATGACATCAATTTAGTGCAGTCAAGCTGTTCCAAGAAGTGTCTGGCATGGATCGCAACTCAGTGGATCTTTGTAGCAAACATTACAAATGGAAAGCATCTATTTTTTTCCTTTATTTTGCTGTTTTTAAAGCTCATAGTTTTTGAATACAGTCTTGTTTAGTTTGCTATTAGTCCACCTATAATATTATTCTTATTCAACATAAGACAGCTTTTTCTTTTTGAACTTCCTTGATGGACAAAATGATAACTTGCATGTTTTTGTACAGCTTCACTGTCACTTATACACAGCCAAAAGTCACTTTTTACATCTATTTCAATCTGATTAAACTTTTATACATATGACATTTTTTTTATTTTATCTATTTATATATTTCAAATAGGATCCTTAGAACATTCTCGAATATTTTTGTTAGGGCTGTCAATGTTAATGTGTTAACGTTCAATAAAGCATTTTTCAGACTGTAAAAATGAAGAGAAACGTTTTCTCTCTGGCCTTTTTTTTTGTTCAAAAGCTCCACATTGTTGTATAAAATGTTACTCTTAAAACATTGTGATTAATCGTGTTTAATCACAATTTAATCGATTGATAGCACTAATTTTTACTGAGTTTTGCACCTCTAATTTTATGTTCACACTCGGCATATGCGTTTAGTCCATGTTGTTCACACTGGACGAGAAGGGAGGAGCTTGTTTTCTTTCCCTTCTGTTGACTGGGTGTGTCCCCACCTACAAGTGGAAGAGGCTTGGTGCGAAATGTTATAGTGGTGCAAGTCTCGTGAATCTTGCTCCAGGCTTTTTCTTTCACAGCTTCATTCCCATATAAAAAAGACTTAGTACCAAATAATTCTGGCCAGGCAATAGCCGCAATTTCTTCTCAATGGTCAAGTTTCAGACGTTTGTCACTAATGTGAATGAAAAGGGACACCATTCATACATCACTATCAAATCCAAGTCCCTGATTGGTTTGACCAGGTTTCAATGGACGCACATTTCAGATTTAGAGCCCGAACACAGTCTCACATGAACGGCAGAGGCTTGAACGCGGAAGCCCGAACGTCTTTATATAGACTTTTCAAAGGAAGTGGTTGCTTGAACAATCATTGTGTAGGGCTATGTGAACGCAGCTTAATGCTCTTTTTTGACGCACCTCAAATTCACTGCTTGAGGCTTGTCTAAAAAATTGTTAGTATACTTGACACTCCAGAAATATGGGGGAGGAGCTACTGTCATAAAAAATCTCTGTCCATGATTTTCAGTGCATAGAAAATATGGATGATGTTGAGAGATCAGCTTCTTTTATTTTGAAAAGCTCTACAAAAGGATAGGTAAATACGTATGTTTGGGTTCATGAGATCACTCAGGAGCTAAATCTGAATGACGGACGCTTCCATACCTCTGTCTCTCTGTGACCCAGTTAGATGACATGCTGTCCCGCATTAGAACGAGGATGGAAAAAAATATATACAATTTGATGAATTTTTGTGTTATTGTTTCAATTCAAATAAAAAAAATATAAAGTTATTGAGCAGAACAAACAGATTATCCTCCATGTTGGTTTTGGACTCCACCCTCTGTTCACGTCATCAACACATCACGTGCCAAAGCTGAGTCCCTAGTTGGTTGATGCTACGTGCCGTCTTTGCTGAATTTCAGATTTTTTATCTCTGGTGCAATGTACGAATTATGCCACGATGCCCAAAATGTGCTGCTAGGATGCTGAAAAAACACCACAAGGCCTCTGATCATGTCTGTACATTGACTAAGCATTGAAACTGGACCTGATACGTAAATCAAATTCGGTGAATGCAGCTTTAGAATGCTTGTTTTTTAAATCTGCTCCTTTTCCCTTTCTGTTAAACTTAAATAAAAACAGAAAAACTCATTCTCAGTGGTGTTACATGCTGATCATTTGTATTCTTCAGAATCTAGAAATTGATTTTACCTGCACTGTTGTGAAGCCACTTCTGTAAAAATGTCTGAAACCAGAATCTTCTTTTGTTGCTGTCTATTCGTTTGTTGGTAAATCTCCTGAAAGTGTCTCCTGGTAGCAGCTCTCTATTGGAGCATCAATTAGGACTCCTGATGTCCTGTCTCTTGAAAATGCATGCAGTAAATGGGACTCCAGCTGAAACACACAGTATCCTACTCATTGATGCTCATAAGACGCTGAGGTGAATGTTGGCGAATCATACCTGAAATGAGTCCTTGCATGCTTGTCTGCAGGGGGGTAATCAGATCTAAATGTAGGATCTCCTTGGCAATCAATTAAGTGATTTTCACAGCAAGAGCATATCTGAGTGGAGATGAATATTGTGTAGCAGATCAATTTAACTGAGGTATATCACTTACTTAAATGCATGAAAGCTTCAGTTTTTGTGTAATTTTGACTTGTCTGTGCTTTAGTACTAGCCCTCCTGCAAAAACTCATTACCATAAGCCGACCTTCAATGTACACACTAATTGTGCCAAAACTAAGAGCTGTCTGGTAGCTCTGCCAGCTCTTTTTGACAACTTGAACTGCGCTTGAATCGAAGAGAATGTACAAATAGTGTAAAGTGGTAGTTTTGGGTTATATCCCTACTTATGTGGTCTGGCACACCAGCTGAAGAAGAATTTGTGTTATTTACTTAGATTTACACAGGGAGATGAGGCAGAGAAAAGCACCACTAAAGGCAGAATCATTTTTATAAACTCCTCTCGCCTGCACTTCACTGATGACATTTTGGGGTTCGTCTTTTCTGTTGTGGATCCACATATCTTGGAAGAGTACCCTGAAGGTTTGAAGGATAATCACACTCAGAGGGGGTCGTTTACGGTCAGTGGAAGTGGAAGAACTACTGTGATGGCAGTGTGTTGCTGACATTTAAAGACCCACTCCGATCACCTTTTGAGCTGCTTTAAAAGCCTTATTGCCTTATTTTTTTTTCTATACATTTGACTAATAATTTTAGGAATGTTTGAACTTTATAAGTATTTCAACAAGACATAAAAGAAAGAAAAGTTCCTATCTGTCAGAGAAAAGTCTATAGTGTGGTGCATCCAGTTTAAAAATGTGGAAATATTGTAAAAAGTAAAGTTGACTACTTGTTATGAGTTCTTTTTTGAATGTTATTCCTGTGATAAACGAAGTGCCACTATAGTGAGATCTAGCCAACAGATTGAATATTTTCTTGAAAGTGATGTTTAGGAAGCTAGAACTGAGTTTACATCTCCTCATCAATGCTGTTTTGCCATGCCCTGCTGTGTTTATTATCATTAAAGCTGGTAGTGGAGCTCCACGGTCATTTGGTAGTTGAGTTTGGAGGATTTCCTCTTGTATTTGTCGAACTTCTTATAATTTTCTTACACAGAGGAGACTGGCAGGTGATTTTTAACTGTGAGTTTGCACCACTAACCCTTTATTTGCTTCAACGGTTGAAGAGTTACAGTTGACAGAAAGTGTAAACAGGCTCAAGATTGCACAATGACTTGTTTTATAGAAGTGCAACAACCAGATGGTGTTAAGACTGTTTTAATCTAGCAGATTCCTAAAGTGGTTTTATTTTGAAGAACTGAAAGTAAAGCTCACAGAACTTTAATTTGCCGATATAGAGATGAAAGGAGTATTTTTGAAGGTAACTTTGTTCTTTTTGTTTCGTGCTGCACATTGCTGTGATTTATGTCATGGTGTCTTTGGGGAAACTTTACGGCTGCAATTTACTGTCAAGTTGTTGTCAGTGATTGGCGCTAAGAATTGATTATGAGTGTTTTGAGGGAAAGTGATTCAAAGGATGACTGCTGTGATTCATCGGGTCCTCACTGTGCATTGTAATGTGCACTTTTACAGCTCACGTCTTTGCTGTATAGTAAGTGATTTAGAACCAAAACTGTGTTCTTGTGTTCTTCCTTTTTCGGTGTTCTTCCAAAAATAATTTCACTCTCTGAATAGCAGAAATAAACCCATTGATAGCACTTTGAAATTTGTATCAAGAAAAAGAACAACAAAAATGGGAAAAAAATGAGATAAAAAGAAAACAGAACTAGTATTTGTATTTTGACAAAGCCAGTTCAGAAAATAGATCTAACAATTCAATTTTTCTTTTTCAGAATTATTTAAATGATTTACTGAATATCACCCCAGGTTCTTTGCAGGTTCACAAATAAATGTAGTCTCCAAAAAGTCATTTTTAAATTATTATTATTTTAGTTATAAAGGAGCAAAGATAAGCAGATCTTGGAAGAACTAATAGTTGATACAATTCAAAAAGCTGATATTGAAAGCTGCATTCATGAACTGATTACTGGTTAACACCACTGTTTGGCATGCATGACAGCTAAATATTTACTGATAAAAGCTGTCAATGTATTGCAGTGTAAACTACATACATAAGGATTAGAACAATACATTCAGGTTTTTGTGTAAGAAAGTTCATTACATTCGCAAGGGTTGGTGGTAGTGTAGCATGAAAAAAATTCTGGTAAGTAGGTACAAATTCCGAAAACGTTCTAAACTGTATTTTAATGTCAGTGGTAACTTCTTGAAGTGTTATTTTACTACCAATAATTTCACTAGACCTTTGGAAAAATACAGTATATTTCTGCCTTTTAGAATATAGTCTCATATGTTCCCAAACTAAAAATATTTATTGTCCAATTGAGTGATTTCAAATCCAGAGACTGGATTTAAAGTTTCAAAAGATTGTATGAAAGTTGAAAAAAGTGCCAGCAGACATGCAACCAAACATCAGACAAATTGAGCGAGCTAAAACACAACTACCCTATTTTTCACGCTATAAGGTGCCCTTCATTTTTTTTTTTTTAATAAATGACAATCTATATGGATTAACTGTGGTTGTGTTGCTGATCTAGAAGTGAATTTGAAATGTACGTAGGGCTTTGTCAAAATGTTCAGTTGTAATGGTGAATATATAACAATCAAGTTTTAGAATTACTGTGAATGCTCTCACCTCACAACAAGATGGCCCTGGTTAGAATTCCTGCTGGGTTCTATCTGTGTGCAGTTTGCATGTTCTTCTCATACATGAGTGGGTTTTCTTTGGGCACTTTGCCGTCCTCCCACAACCCTAAAACCTTCTTGACAGGTTAATTGGTGACTCTAATCTGTCCCTTAGGTGTGAATGTGGTTGCGTGTGGTTGTGTCTCTTTCTGTGTCCCTGCAATGGACTTTTTTCAACAGAAGTCAATGGGATTTTGGCTTCATGGAGCCAGAAAGTGCTTCCCATTTGGAACGTGAGGGGTCACACTCTTCAGTGATATGCAGTCTATGACCGACGCAGAGAGTCAGTTACAGGTGACAGGTAGGGGGGGCGGGTTTGCTTCGTGTCAATAGCCCCACCCACAACTCAGGCAAATGTAATGCTCTGTCTAAGATGACACAGATTTTGATTTTGCCTTAAAATAGCATGATCATAATTTAAATACCACTGGGAACACTTGTGCAATATCAAAAGATAATCAGACCTTGGCCGGGGCAAGGCTTGGACATGTTTCCTGTGGTTTACATTCTAAATTTTTGGGAGACTAACATGGATGAATTAATATGAAATCTCTCACACAGTTAGCATGTATTTCATAATAAACCCCAGTTCCTTCTTTCTTGAAGATGAATAGATGAGACTTTTAATAACAAATTAACATTGTAGACAGTGTAGAGTAGACACTCGCCAATGTCAAGAGGTTTTCAACCTAAAGGTAAGCTGTTAAAAGCTTTTGTGAACAGCTTCATTTTCAGAGTGGTTTCTATTCTACTCTTTCAGGTATTCTTCTTCTATTTATCTCACTTCTCCTACATTAGAGCACATGATTGGAGTTTACAACACCTTGTCCATTTAAGCGTCAGAACGGCTCCGCAGACAGCATAATTTCTCCCTCCACTGAGATCAAGTGAAAACCTTGAGAGCTTGTCAATGAATCTTAGATTGTATCATAAAAAGCACACACTTCTCTTCACCAGGCAGCGTTACATTCAATCAGGGGTGGTTCAAGGTGAGTCAGTGGTTAACAGACCATTTCCTCTTCTCAGCCAGACATCTGTCAGACTTGGGTTTATTTCCAGTGAGACAATTATTTTTTCTACTCAGTTTCATCCTGGGCACTTGTTATAAAAAAAGAAAAAAAAAAACCATTATAATTATGGTCCAGGACAAGCCTTTGCAACTGCAAGAAATTAAAAAATGCCATAAAGTCATGAAACTTTGGAGGAGGCTTTTCCCTCAGTGATGAGCGGTTGATAGCATTATGCTTGGGTGTTTCATGCATCTGTAATTTGTCACTGCAGAAGTTCAGTTCTTAAGTACTAATTAATGCCCGACCATTTGCTCTCAGGAGTTGCCCTTCCATGCATGACTGGCTTTGACTGTTCAGAAAATCTTTTCATTGCAAAATGCAGATTTTAATGACCTGACATTTGCACTTTATTGATTTAAGGCAGTGGTCCACAATTGTTTTCAGGCCACAGACCAGTTTAACATCAGACAATATATTCATGGACTTCATGGACTGAAGTACTGTATATCTTCCAATAGTAGCCGGGTCGTTTATTTAAAAAAAATGTCGGCCGACTCGGCGTTTATTACAGACCGGCGTCTATTGGAGGCCGGCGTTTATTCCATCACAGACAGAATGGTGATGGTTAATGGGTTCATTTTGCGTAAAATTCGATCACAAAATGCAGACAATAACAGATGAGTCACAGACAGACACCCAGACACCCACCCTCTGCCTGCCTCAGTACGCAGCACATGGGCAGGGGGTTGGGGGGCTTTAAAGGAGCCCGGCCATTATTAGGGACTGGCGTCTAAAACAACTAACACCTGTTAGACCCGGCTTTTTTTGGAGACCAGCATCTACAGGCCATTATTGGATGATATACGGTAGGCCTCTGTTTTTTTAGCTTCTAGTTTCCCATAACTTTTTGGAGTAAAGTTTATCTTCATTCTCTGTAAAATATGTTCAACTAATTTAATCTTTATTTATACACTAGATTTTGTGTAGGAACCATTAAAATGTGATATAGATTTTTTCCTCTAACCCATAAGTGTCAAAGTAGAAGCTAAAAAAAAATTCACACACCAACTTCAGTCTTATTCAATTTTAAAGTGCGCAGAATGAAAAAAATGTATCAAATCAAAATAAAACTTCCTTTAGAATCAGATTGTGGGTGGCGGGGGTGAGGGGTGGGTATGCATGGGGCAGAGGGGTTACACCCAACATTACCTTGTCAACATTGCCCATTACACGCAGCAGCAAAACATTAACTGAGTATGAGGGAAAGACAGAGAAAGTGCCAGGTGCAACAATAAGAATGAACACAAAGGAAACTGAGTGAAACCATTTTAGTTTTAATGATAATTGCCTATAAAGGAAGAGTGTACAGTCTGCAGGAACATTTCAGCAAATTTTGGACACTAGTTTAATGCCATCTGTGAAAAAGTTCAAGTTGAAGAGAAGATGACTTCTCTAAATAGATAATAATCCTAAACACACCTCAAAATCCATGCTGTCTTAAATTAAGAGGCATAAACTGAAGGTTTTGCAGTGGCCTTCCTAATCACCAGACCTCAGTATCATTGAAAATGTATAGATAGACCTGAAAAGAGAAATGCGTAACAGACATCCCAGAAATCTAAAAAAACTGGAAGACTTTTGTAAAGAAGAATGGATGAAAAAACCTCAAACAAGAATTGAGAGACTCTGGCTGGCTACAAAAAGCATTTACGAACTGTGATACTTGCCAAGGGGGGGCAATACAAGGTACTAACTCTGCAGGGTTTCCAAACTTTTGCAAACACCATTATTTTGTTTTCTGTTATTTTGAAAGGGTAAATTATAGAAATAATGCCTATTTTGTGACATATTTAATGAATGTCTCCTTTGTAAACTGATGACTTTAGGAGATTTTTCAATCTTTCTTTCTTTATCCATAATAACAATAGCATTTTACCTGGGGTGCCCAAACTTTCAATCTCAACTGTACACCTCTCTTTTTTGGAAAATTGTGTTCCACCACTGCCATTTATAATATCTTGGAAAAGTCCACCATCATCTGTCATACTTTATTCCTGTCCTGAACTCCAAACTTAACCAACACTTTATCATCCCCCTGTTCCTTTCACCAATATGTCCAGTAAAGCAATCACCCCATTATTGCCTTTAAGGATACCTCGAATCATCTCATACACAGAAGTTCTCCTTGTCCTCCAACTGACATCAGACCTTATAGCTTAGTCACAACTGTCCTTACAGGTGGAACATGTCTGCAGGTGAAAAATGGGCAAACCTGTTCAGGGAAGGACAAGGGCCACACCAAAATTTAAAAAAATAAACAACTAGATGAGCCAGTAGACTGAAAATGTTCATAAACATGTTTTTCTTTGGGCACGCTGTGTCAGTGGGGGACCAATGCACGCATCTAACTAACAACTAAGAGTGGGGTGTAAGGGTACTGTATGACTGCATCACCCATACGTCATAAGTGCATGCAACTAAAATAACCCCTACAAATACTTAACAATATACTTACTACATGCACGACAATGATGCACTCCATTTTTATAATGCCCCTTGAGGTGGCCACACGAGCCTCAAGGAAAAAGCAGGACACATCTGTGCTCCCCTTAAGATGCAACCGCTTCTGGCAACTACCCTCCACAGGTCCGGACAACCCAAAAACATGCAGTACCCACATGGGTGTATGTGACTAAGGCATTAGAGAGCACAAGCAGGTGGAACTTGAACGTTAAGTGTGTAACAGTACAGTACCAACACCATAGAGGTCAAAAGCAGCAGTGACAGCCATTGTTGACCCAAGCCATGATTTATTTGGTATAGAAGTTCTATTTGTGTATAAGCGCTTTAACTTTTATAATAATAGATTTCACAGACTACATTGGCTCATATTCCTGAATTTTTATCTATTTCAGTATTGAAGCCAAAAAGAACTAATTTAATACTAATCACATGTCAAGTGTGGAAGGACTCAGTGCAAAGTTGATGGCGTCAGCAGAGCTGTTAAAACTTGTAAAGGATTTGAAGCACAATGTGTGTGTTAAGCGGCAAGATCTCTCATCTCCAGTGTTGCAGGGCTGGACAGTTTCAGGCAATGTTGTAGTCTTTTTATTGTCAGCAGTCCTGCTTTTGCAATGTATGCTGTCAGGTTGAGCAACATTATGAGCGCAGTCTCATTGGATTTTTCTTTTCTTCCTACATAATTCTTTCTTTTCCTTTTTTTTATTATAAACTCCTCCCAAGAATTTTTAAAAAAAAAAAAAAAAAAAAAAAAAAAAAAAAACAAAACTCAAATAGTTCAATTGAGTCCAGACACATTGGGAAGTTTTTCCAAAAAACTACACAAAATACACACTGTTGATTTTTAAAAACATTATAATTCTCCAACAGTTCTCAAAATAAAACTTAAATCCCAAGGAATACCATAGCATTTTAAAGATTGTAAGCAAGTATATTTATGTTACATTTATAACCATCTATTTTCTAAACCCACTTAATCCCTTCTGGGTTTGGAGCCAATCTCAGCCACTGGGCGAGGGCGTGGTACACCCTGGACAGTTCGCCAGTCCCATGGAGGGCCCATTTGTAACCAATTATGTAAAAAATGAATTTATCATATTAAAGGACACTAAGACAATCTTTTTGTAAGTCGAGTACCCTGCACACAGCAGGGTAGGCTGTGTCACCATTTGCTGGTTCAAATTACTGAGTGTGTTGTGTAGACGGAATAGCTCAGATTGTTTTATTTAGTATTTAAGAAGAAGTCTGTTCCCAACGGATATTAACATCAACTAGCAGTTTATTTTGAATGGACAGGACCATATTTACAAAGGCTTTGTCTGTTTAATTTACTTTACAGAAAACAAATTTAAAGCTGGAGGATGAATAATTCAATAGGTTTAGGGATTCAAAGTGATTTTGAGAGTTCAGTTGACTGGTTAGCATGTTCTTTATTCAAGGGTTATCTGAATAAATGTTCAGATATTGCACTAATGCATTAGATTCCTCCTATGTTTCATGAAACTAAAAAGCATCACTGTGTTGTGGTTGTGAAATGTGCATATATTGTTTATTTTTGTTGTTTATTCCATCATTAAGATTTTCCTTTTAGAATGAAATGTTTGCTTTAATACATTTCTCCCTAAAGAGCAACATATACCGTGGTGTGACGTATAAATTGTCTAAATTTTCTTCTTTATTGTGCATTTTTTATCATCTGCGACATATACTCCAGAGTGACTTTCAGTCCAAATAAAAAAACATCAGAAGACCTGATTGAATTTGAAAATCAAAGTAAACTCTTTGAAACTTTTTTTTTTTTTGGGGGGGTTGAGTAGGTGTCATTGTAACATAATGTGTTTCTTTAGTACCTCCAAATTCTGCAGTTAGCCCCATTAAAAGTACTACAGCAACTATTTTTTTTTTTACTGTTACATTTTTTTAAATAGTTATTGTCAATTATTTCATTGACATCCATAAGGTAATATTTCCCAACACTGGGATGAAAATTGTGTTTTCTGTGTTTTAAACATGTTTTTTTTCTGATGATGGAGAACACATATAAAGAAAATTAAGCTTAAAACTGCATTTCTGAGTATTTTTACATTCACATCATTGTAAATTAGGAGCAGAAAGAAAGTAAGCTTGTAGCTGTGACATAGAAGCTATAACTGGCAGACCACAAGCTCCCTGCTCTGCTCCATTCTGATAAATCCCCTTGTAGACGACTACATCCATGGATGTCTTTGTTTTCCTTGTCTGAACTGGTATCTGGTTCAAAACTGTACAGCTTGATCACTGCATCATTACTCACCATTTTTGTTGCACCAATAATATTAGGTTGGAGGTGTGAGGTGCTGTAAGCAAGCGGGAAGCGCATAGACAGATTGACGGGATGTGGGAACGAGCGATTTAAAGCACTAACAGTCCCACCAATAACTCAGAGGTGAATTAAGTGAGGATGCTGAGAGAGGATGCTGTAGGGAGGGTGTGATGCTGTAATATTGCAAGACCCAACATGACGAGTGTGGTATTCCTTTTTGGTGGCGTGTAAGACTACGTACACGACGACGACTGCAACAATACATTTGTCTTGGGGAGGACCAACACCACCACTCCTTCCTCCAAACGCGCCGTCCTGAAGACTCCGCCTCCGCTCCGGGCAGTGGCATCAGCAACACTTTGTACTCCATTGATAAAAAAACTATCCAGCCTTGATTGTCATTTGAACCTGCTGGAGATCTCCATAAAGAATTCCAGGAACTCTCCCGTCTTTCTTTTTCTTACATTCCATCATCCACTTCAACAAATATAAACACTCTCCTGAACACAGTTGTTATCGCACCTTTGCTCAAACAGTATACATGACAGAATGAAATGCTTTACATGTGTTGGCTTGTTTGCATAAGTTCACACACTAACCTTTGTTGCCTGTTGTTATATGATCCTACCCCCCTCCCCTGGAATCTTCCTACAATTTCTTGAATCCACCCTGTCTTTTGTGCCATTACCCCCCGCCCCCTCTAAATGTTTCTCTCTTCTTCCCTTTTCTTCTTTTCTGTCCGGTCCAATAAAGAAAGGATACAAACATAATTAGCATAACTAAAGTTTAGCCTAAATTACAAAAGTGGTTTATACAAATATGCACCTTGTGTGTACGAAGATTTTTTTAACCCCCGATTGTAATAGTAAAATCTGTCTAACACAAGAGGCTGTCAGCTCATATCTGTTTGCTTGGCTGTTGGACAGGACAAGTTAAATAACTCCTGCTGTTCTGTAGAAACTATGTCCTGGAAAACAACTTTTTTTTTTTTTTTTAGCTAAAATGAAATAAATATAAATTTAATACCCCTGGGTACGTTTTTAGAATAGATCCAAAGAAGATAAGAGTGGGATTTTAAAGGCAGGTGTTTGAGCAGGGTCCCTAAAGGCCAGTGTTGGGAAACACTGCCATAAGGAATCAAATTTGCAACCTTTCTTACTCAATTGTCTTTAAAAAATACTTTTTTCTGTTTTGATGTCCTCCCTTTTTCTATTTTTATGCTGATATTGAAAATTACTTTTTATTGTTATCTGTGAGCAAATGTAAGTCTATATTTAAAAATCTTGTTTTAAAATCGCTATTTTTATCTCTAAAAACTTATGCTCATTTAAATACTGAAATATTTATGTTTGAGTCTTTGCATGTTTTGGCTCAAAAGTTTTCCCCCCCTTGTCACCTGTAAATCACACATTTGGTTCCATGTGGGACTTGTTTATCATTGCGTCTGGCATCACAGCCAGGGCTTTTGAAGAGGTATTGTGTGTGAAGCATCACATGCAATTTACAAGATGTTAGAGAAGCTGAAGCGGCGGCTCAAAGAAACTCAATTCCACAGCAAAACAGAGGAACAATCAGTCGCAAAGGAACCACATCCCCCCACCCCACCCTCAGGAAGGCTCTTCAGAGTTTTGCGTCATCTTCAAGTAAAGATAATCAAACTCCTCCTTCAGTTGAGTGTGACTCAGCCAACTGCTGGCAGATCCTGCATTTATGGATTAGTCTCAGACTTTATTCTTCTTGTACGAATATTTTTGTGTCACTCTGTACGTTTTTTTGCACTTGATTTAGAATTTCAACTCTACAAGGAACTGGTTCCGAAAACTATTTCAGAGGAGTAAGTAACAACAGGCTTGGTGTCGTGCAGGTTTGGCATCTTGCTGTCACTTAAAAGTGTCCCTTTATTTTTCAGAGCCTTCCCTTTATATTGATTTCCCCCCCCTTGGCTTCCAGAAAAAATGGACAGGTTTCATTGGTATTTTGATGATCTAGCTTTAAAGTGGATTCATTTATTTTTTCTTGGAAACACATTCAAGTCTATTAGAAATGATAATCACTGTAAAAGCAAAGGGCTTTTTTTCCCCTTTGAGTTTTGTTAAGTTTGTAATAGACGAGGCAGTTTTTTGGGCTATGGGAAGCCCTAAGTCCCAGATAAAATTATATGTATGTTCTTTGTTTTGTCATGGATTTTTTTTTCCCTTTTTCATCTTTATGTGCTCCCTTCTATGTTAGTTATTGTTCTTACTTTTTTTTTTTTTGTTTGTTTTACCAAAAAACAAAAAGCTTTTATTGCACAACAAACAAAAATGAAAATATTCTGTCCAAGTAAGCATATGTTTAAAGCCTAATGTATCTTTAAAGTTTTTAACATTAAATGTTAACATGTTCTTGTGGCGTTTTTTTTGATGATGGAGGACATATATAAAGAAAATTATTTCAAAAGTTGTTTTTTTATGTATTTCTTTATTCCAATTACTGTGATTCAGGAGCAGACAAAAATATGCAGTTTGAAAAGATTGTAGTTGTATAAGCACACTAGCTCCCTGTTTAACTCCATTCTGATGCTTCCACTTGTAGAAAAATAGTGGGAGAGAGTGGTAAACAGATTGGTGATAGGAAATGGGGACGGACTTGCTCTGTGCCAACAGTTCGGCCCAAAACTGTTCTAATGAACTCCTGCTACCCTGCAGAAGCTACATCCTAGAAAATGACATGTTTTTAAATTGTGTCTAAAAACTGCATAATCGTAATTAAAGGATCACTGGGATTGCTTTGAAAATTGATCAAAAGATGATCGAAGTGGAACTTTAACTTTTTATTTACTGATGGAAAAAGATACATTAAAAATAAAATAAGCTGTCTTTTTACAAAGTTGTTCAAAAGTATCAACTAAAGACTTGTTTAAACAAGCACAATGTTCTGTATTGGGAAAAGCAAAAAAAATCCAAACCAACTGTTTGGCCCACAGTGTTTGTACATGTATACAGCCAAATTTCCCAAATTGTTTAAGGGAAAGATCTGTTGAAGAATCAGCAGATTACGACAAACACTTTCTTGAACCCATCACTGTGTGCTGAGCGTCCATAAGAAAGCAGTGGACAGAAACGATTGGGCTCCAATGGAATATCTAGCAGAAAAAGCCTCTGCGTTATCAGCTAATGTAAAATGACATTATGCTTTGGGAGTACAACAGTAGGAATGAGAAACATGGAAAAAAAACACACCCTGGGGTTTTAGCCGTTATGCATAATAGGTGCTTACAGATATATTTTTATGGAGTGCCACAATAGGACACTGTACAACAGCCTCCACTATACATCATTAGTGCGTGTAACTTTTATTATTCTTACAAATACTACTTCATGATACTTTACCACACACACACGACAGTCATATGTTGCATTTTCAGGATGTCCCTTGAAACCCATTGAGGTCTATTCGTGCTAAGATTCATCAAACCATTTCGGCTCCAAAATTACCTTGATTTAGCATCTATGTGAAAGCATTTTTTATCTATCTTTTCTTCTTTTTCTCTAAGTGCATTGTAATTAGCACTTTGCAAATGTTGTTTGTCTTGTTTGTTTGACCTTGGTTCACCTTGAAGCTTCATCTCCCTTTTTTATTGGTTGGTTTCAGACACTAAACTAAATTTACCATTCATGTTAAAGGTACTTCACTTTGTGTTCTCATTTGGTCACAAGGCTGATCAGACATACCAGTACAATATGACCTTAAACGCCCTACAGCAGAGGGTTATAACACCTTTACCTCCCCTTCATCGCACAACTATGAATGCTGTTCAAGGTTCACCACCTAAAAGAAAGATACGTTAGATATTTACCCGTCTATTCAGGATCAGGGACTATGAAGAGATCCGATTGTGTTATCACATGGGAAGCAGTGTTGTTTCAACTTTTCCGCTGTGAGGTATAGCATGTAGAGGCTTGTTCATGGTGCTGAGGCAAACGACCTCCTTTGACATTAAGAGCAGATCTTTTTCCCCTGTGTCCAGCACAGGACACACAGACACTGCAGTAAGCAGAAATTATGCTTTGAAGGTCACAAAAACTCAGTGAAACAAAAAATTACTTAGCATTTTATTTTTTTTTTTCTGTTTGTGTTTAACATTAGACTATAGAGGCAGACATTGTTACTGCTTTTAAAATTTGCAACATCATAACTTGGTTAAAAAAACAACAAATGGACCAATAGAGGTGCATATCTGCTGGTGGTCCCAAAAGTCAGAACAAAAACCCACGTTGAGGCCAGGGAAAGTGCTATATAAATAAAGTTGAATTTTAATGTATTTTTTAAAAAGTCGCACCCGAGTAGAAGTCCCACCCATGGCCAAACTATGCAAAAAAACAGGACTTACTTAAAAAATGCAATAATTAGGTTTCAAAGTTTTGTTGACTATATTTATAGTTTTCAATTAGCATCCTATAATAATAATAATAATGTTCGAGCAGAGTGACTTCCATGGTCACTCTAGTAGTTGTGGTATTCCGATAGATGGAATGTTAAAAACTTTGAAAGTGAGAAATCGTTTAGCATCCTTTTTTCTTAAATAAAAACTGGATTGATATGAATTATGTTCTTTCAATCCAAGGTATGTATGGTACTAGACAGTAAGTCTGTCATTTTGGTCCTCCATTTCTACATGTCTGTTTTGGATCAATTTCGCCAGAAATGGCAGCTTGTTACAAAAACCTAGTCATGCTGTATGGTTTCTTTTTTCCTTGTTCTACTTTCTTTCTACATTTTGTTCTCAAGTTAAGTTTCACTTGATACCATTCCTTTAAGCTGAGCATGCATGAGAAAGAAGTGGACGAGAACAACTCTTCCTTGCATCCTGACACTCTTGAACTTTTTTTTGAGGAAAAACATGGGATATTAGTCAAATGTATCAACCCCATCTGTACTTTTGGATATCCTGCTAACTAAGAAAGAATAAACCATTATGTGTCCTTGTTGGTATTTAACTAACACATCTAACTTCAATTACTGATTATTTAGTCAATCTATCTTTGCATTGAGACAAACATGTTCCTAAGTGGTCTAATATTGATTCTCCAAAGCCAAAAAGCTTCACTTTATGTTCACTTCACTTTAAAGCGGTAATTTGTTCGCAGTCTCACACATTAGACTGAGACACGGCTGAAAGAATGTGCTAGAAAGGTGACATGTCCAAGAGTAAAAGATCTTACATGAGTTGTTTTTAATGTATTGTCTTTAATGACCTGATGAAATATTTTATACAAACTAAAAGCATCACAAATAAGAAAAGGTGGTCAGGGCATTTCATGGCCAAATCCATCCTTGTTAATATTAACTGTTTTATGTACCTAACACCATCCTGGAAAAGTCTATCTTAAGAATGGCCTATGCAATAAATCCACAACCAAATCAACTTCTCTCTCTTTTTCTATTGTTAACTGCAAAACAGCCAGTAATTTAAACAAAAATCAAGTGCAGCTACTGCCTACGGCCTGAAACAAAGTACAGAAGAAGTTAGCTTTTGGTAGTGCAAGCTTTGACCATCCAATCAAAGGTGATTATGCAGAGGTTTAAAGTACTTGAGTGAATGGACTTTGTTACTTTACTTAAGTATGTTTTTTTTTGTGGCTACTTTGTACTTGTACTGAGTATCAAATATATAAGCAACTTTTACTCTCTCCTTGACTACATTTTTAATTGAATATTTGTACTCCTTACTCCACTACATTTCAATGGACACTTACCATTACTCATTACATTTATTTGAGTAATTTACTTGAGTAAATGTGAGTGTACGAGAGAAACATCTTGTCGATTATTCTTGTGTTCTAAATAAAAAAAAAGGCAAAGTCAATTTTGATTTCTTCAAAAAGATCCACTCCAAATAAATTATGTTTTTGGTGTTTTTGTCATTGTGATTGTCATGCATATTAGTGTATTGTGGAGTAAGGATGTTGTAAGTTATACAAAGTTGTTACATACGGGTGATACTGTCTTACGCTGCCCTTTACACAGCACTCCAATTGTTTGTAAGGTGTGAGTACTGGTTCCTTACTGACCGGGCGCAAATCACATGCACGGGATTTGAACTGGACCTCATTAAAAGCCCACATGTTTCATTGGCTTCCAATATTTGCTGGACACCAGGGCTGAGTGAGCCGTAGCACTTTATTGTGAGGGTGGGGCAATTTACAACCTAAAGTGGAAATCATGTGAGCAAATGTAAAGTGCAACGGATACTTATTTTTCAAAATAAAACCTATTTTTTGCAGTACTCGCTTCGCTGTACTTGCTATTTTTACCGTGCTGTAAACATGACATAATTTCTGCTGACAGGGGTCATAAAGTCTATGGCAGAGTGTAATTTTGGCCATTTAACATCATGACGAGAGACTAATCGCAGAGATCCAGAACTACCCCATCCTTTATGATACAACACATTCTTTTTTTAAGGATAACCACAAAAAAGGACAGAGCCTGGGCTGAAATGTCGCAGGCTGTTGGACTTGATGGTGAGTTTGTGTAATATGGACAATTAACACTCAGATTAGAAAGTTAAGAAAAGTATGCCCACCTTTGTAAACCCATTGTTTGAAGACGAGTCACACAGAAAAAGAAATGTCATGAATATATTCCAAAATTACAGTGGAATGAGGGTTTGTTTACTCTGACGTCATATTTAAATATTCTCGCGTGAACCTATGTGATTTCAGAAGTCCGCGAGATTTGGAGCAGAGCCTGTCTGCAGCAGAACCGCAAGCCATCCGTAGTCAGTGTGAGTTATCTGCTGTAGCTAGACAGCTCCGCAGTATACGACCTGTCACCTGCAGCATGCTCGTGAAAAAAATGTGCTTTAAACATTTCTGCTCTAAGGCATCACAGGGTGGCCTATGATCTTCAAACTTTGTGTGGATCACCTGTGTGCCCCATACAGGTTTGCCCATCTTGTGGCCACAGACAGCCCGTAGGGGGAAATTGTGACTAAGCCACAAATGAGAGGCAATTTAGGTAAACAATCTTATTTTTTTGTCTTTAATCCTATAATTTTTAACTTTGATGCTAAGACTTTTTACTAAACTTTTGTTATTATGACTCTATTGGGGAAATAGTTCTTTCTCTTAATGCTAAAACATGAATTTTGTGCTGTAATTATTTTTTGTCTTTGTTAAAAAAGATGAACATGAACTTATAATTGACTACGTCATTAGAGCTATGATTTGTACGTACTATATATCTATTTTACTTTTAATGCCTCCGTCTAAAAAATAGAACATGAATTATCTGATTGTGTCAGCTAATTTTGTTGTGCATGAAGAAAGTCAGGAAATGAAGGGGCTTGACAAGGTGATGTGGAGGTTAGTGGCTTTTTTCTGGGATGGACGGCAGCCGCATTATTATGCAGATGCAAAGCAGTAGCTTCACACCGAACAGTTGGGTCTTTCTTTGTTACTGCCTGAGAGGATCAGTTGAGTTCATCTCATCTCATTTTTTCTGAACAGCCTGAAGCATTGTCACAAGTCTCACGACACAACTCATCATCTTTTTGATGAGAAATACAGAGAGCCAGTGTCTATAAAGAAAATGAAAAAACGGGACACGTGGTCAGACCAAATGAAGATGGGAATCTCTTCTTTTTTTTTTTTTTTTTTATCAGCAGGAAAAGACTGACAGCTAATATCAGCAGCAGTATTGACAAAGTTTGTTTGGGTGCATAAAATAAATTCTATTTTTTTTCTATTTGTTTGCTTCACTTCACATTCTCATACTTCTTGCCCTTGCAATATTCATCAGCCAAGATGACACTGCAGACAGGTACGTCAAAAACCCATCAGCAAACCTTGAAGTGCACCCCACCCCTCCCGCCTCTTTTCTCTGACTCAAAGCGGCCCTGAGAATCTGCCAAGAAGAGTTCACGTCAGGTTGCCAGCAGGCTGGGAGTTTCTCATATTTAATATCTTTTTCATGTTGCAGATTTGCTAATTTACTTTGGTGGGGGTTGTCTGCTTTTTAACTATGGGGGTGTGGGCCCAGTCGTAGTTTTTCTTGCATCATGAGCATCTTATTTTCGACAGTTTGCACAGACAGAATCAGTAATTGGTTGTGTTTCCTCTTCATTAGAATGTGACTAACTGTCAACAGTCATAGAGTTTTTATTTATTTATTTACTTGTTAATCATTATAATTATTTTATTATGCAGTGGTCTATGCAGTGAGGAAGACGCCATGGGGAATTCTTTTTTTTGTTTTTTTTTACCCAACTTAATTATTTTTACTTGAGGTAAACATTCTAATTAGTGAACTCTTGTGTTATCTTGCGGGTAAAGAGTGACCCATTACCATGTTTAGTTATAGAAAAAAATTATCATCTATCTATTTCCAACTTGAATTTATTTTACTCTTCCTTCAAGGACACATCCCACATCTCTAGAAAAAATGATACTTTGTTTGTTGTTTGTTACACCAATAGTTTTTCTTGTGGGTCATTTTTGACCCGTCAATTATAAAAGCAATTGAACACCAGATAAAGTCCAGAGGCCACACAAACGCTCTAATTCCAAGATGCACTACACACCTACACCATCAGGCACACACACACATCTTCACACACACCTGCACACTTACAACTACACTCTTACAAACCCTGACACACACATACCTACACACACACCCTCACACGCATAGATACATGCACTTACACACAAAAACACACACGTACATACACACACACACCTAAGCACACCTATCTAAACACACTTACATCCACACAAACACCTTCACACATATCTAAAAACACACCTACCCACACACTCACACCTAAACACAACGAGCTACATACACACTGACGCGCACAAACACTTCCTGAAAAATATAAAAGAATAAACTGTGACAAAGAAATCCCAGATTGTTGACAGTTTGTATTTTCATTTCAATATAATTAATTCCAGAGTAATAACTTTTCAACAATATAACAGCAAAAACAAACCTTTACTGTGTAAATTAAACAGTTATGACAGTTGCTTTGTGTTGTAAAAAAGTGTAATAATGTTAACTTGTGATTGTCTTTTTGTATTGTGCCACAAAAATATAATAAAATGTTAATTAAATTGAGTCGACTTCATAATTATGGGCAAAAAGCACTACAGTTACAATTCAATGAAGTTGCTTTAGTTTGGGGCTTTGGTAGGATGTGGAAATGTTAACTCATAAGACAAGGGGACTAAGCAGAATGTAAAAACTGCACAAGGACTAAAACTTTTACTGTAAGTTAAAAATACAGTTCATTTTTTACCTTTCTTGTGCGCCTTTTGCCACAAATCCTTTAAAAATCTGCAAGCAGAACTGCCAACACAGAGGGGAGACTTTGGGGTTTCTAATGCTTATGAGCATAATTGATAAAAAACCTGATAATGACAACTGTCTACTTTACATTTGTCAGATTCAAAGGCTTGACATTTATAAATCAGACTACAAAACAAGGACTCTTGCTGTTCAGCTAATAATGAAACCTTTTTAAATATTCAGCATTACCATTCTTCTCCTTTAATGGTTCTGCTAACTCCCAGCTGGAGTTTTTGCCCACCACAGTGAACTCAGGAGAGCTAATTATGGTCAAATGTTGCTGCTACCTCTGTGTTTATTGAAAAAGTTGTGCAGTTGATGGTCATTTTTTCATTATCTACAAATAGCATTACAAAGAGTCTGCACAGATTATTGGTGAGCGACCACTGTTCATTGACAGCCAGTTACCCACAGTTTATTTCACTGTGAACAAATGAACACAAACGAGCTAGGAAGGCAAACACTACGACAAGAAAACTAACGGAAAGAATAATTATGAAAAATATGTCAACAATTATTTATGTTACAAAAGTGCAAATCACTCAACACAAAACCCTATTAAAGATCACAATGACAATAAAAAAAAAGTTACATGTTTAGAGTCCCATTATCTCTCTGCTTTTTTAAAATTTTGTTTAATTTTTTAATATTTTTTAACATTTAACATTTTAACATTTTTTCCTTTATTTATTTATTTTTTTGTATTGGTTCGTGGAATTTTGTTGTGATTTCTAAAATGTAATGTTTTTTACTTTACTTTTACTTGTTTTGCTTTTGTAATTGTCATTGTGATCGTCAGTATGTTTTTGCTGTTAGTAATGTATTGATTTGATTAGTAATTATGGGACACCGTAGATTTCTATACACATATTCGGACAGACATTCGATTCCATCCTATGCAGAAGCTGGGCCAAGATCAAAAAGCCTGTGTCGTTTTCTAGGACATTGTTTTTGCAGCGCTGCAGCAGTTCATAAAAAACGCCTCTGAGTTGTGGGCGGGATTGTTGCTGCGGAGAAACCCCACCCCACGTCCCCATCTTGTTGCTGAGAGCTCTGAGCAGGTAGCTTGTGACCCGCCCAGCATGATTTTCAACATCATAAATGCAATATTTTTCAAAATGTTTTGTCTGCTCCTGATTCCCAATGATTTGAATAAAGGAATACTCAGAAATGCCATTTTGATCTTAATTTTCCTAACATATGTCCTCCATCATCAGAAAAATGCCACAAAAACTATTTAAAGACCCCCAAAAAAATAGTTGTTGGTGGTTTTTAATGTTCTCTACTGGAAGAAAAAGACTGGATTGATGAATGCTTTACAAGTAAATGACTTACTTCAATACAATAGGTCAGACATGAAATGAAATATACATAAAACAAATGCATTTTGGTTGAAGGATTCTTTGATCTGAGCAGCTATAGTGGCTACACATAATTTACAAGTCAAAATACATGCAGTATTGATACACTCTTCTCTAGGAGTTGTGAAATATGAAGATGTAAAATTGAGCCTCAACATTTACGTCACAAACCTTTGATTCAGATTTATCTGTGCTCAGCGAATGCCTTAAACCAGTGATTTTCTCCAATTTCTCCAAAGCCTAGGGTAAGAAAAATAAAAAAAAATCTCATTGCCGTTTCAATAATTTATTTTACAATAAACATGGGGGGGGACTGTGTTAATTCTGCTCTATTACAGCAGCAGAAAGTCTTGGCAGAGACTGTTTTCTTGTGTGGAGACTGTATGGTTTGAGGGGCTTAATGATAAAATCAGTGTTTGAGCCGTTGAAAAAACGGATGCAATGACAGAATCATTTTGTCATTTTGAGCCGTTTTATTTGTTTTTATAATGACTCTCATTGACCTTTTAAGCTGGAATGTGTTGTGACAACAGTGCTTTGCCTGTAGTGTTCCTAAGTGGTGTCAGACAATGAGAACACCATGGCAAGTGTGAGTCTAATTTGTGAAAATGGAAATGTCAACACTAAGGGCAATGGAGATTTTACAGTTAATTTAAACTTTGCAGAGCTTTGTGGAGAGAGCGCTGTGTGGGAGGACTTGACACATAAATGAAATATGGAAACTTTATTATGAATATGACTTTCACACTGTGCTGTAAATGAACAATGTGAGTGCGATTACATAAAAAAAACACAACTTAGGATGATGGTGATGATGATGAAGCTCAAAGAAACCTGCAATAATAGCGGTGGAGTGGTGTAAAAGCTGACCTAGATAAACAGCGATGACAATACTGAGGCTCAACTCCACTCTGTAATGTGTGAAAATAACTGTTGACTTCACTCTGATGGGCAACTTTTTGGTAAGAAGGTCCTCTAGAAAGTCAACAGTTTTGCTGAATGTGACATTGCTCTCCTAAATATTTTCCTGATGAAAGAATGTACTGTATTTTCTGCACTATAGGGCACACCAAATAATTATGCACACCATAAAAGAAGAGACTATTTTTGAATGTATGTGATATATAAGGCACACCGAATTATAAGGCACATAAAGTGAGACAAAAAAAGTCAAAGAGAAGTTGTAAGTCAGGCTTTATGAACTGTGTTCAAAGTAATTAGAGAACTTGTTTGTAACATGGTCCTCGGTAGGCGCATTAGCCACATTAAAAGCATTAGACACATTAGCATATCACAATACCAACTCCCAACCTCCTTTTCAACACGTAAATAACAGAGTGAAACTGCTAAAACTAACGTTACTGTGACTATGTTAACTCCCAACCTTGCTAGTAACTTTACACAAAACACAGTCTGACACCGTTACACACTAGCCTAGTTAGAAACGTTAGCTGTGTTCACATGTTCACAATAATCCCAACCAAATATTTTGACAAAGCGTCATGTACGACATTGTTTGTAACCCGTTAAAAAAATACAAACATGGCTACACGTTAGCCACATTAGCGTAATTACAATTACAACTCGTAAAAAATCAGACTGACATTTTGACAGAGTATTGTGACCCTCTCTAAATTGCTTTAACATCAGTAATCACAGCCAGAATCAATCCTTATGTAAGGCGTCCCAGATTGTAATGCATCTTGTCGCCTAAAAAAATAAGGCTTTTAATTTGAAGTCTATTGTGAGGAAAATGCAGTAAAATATTTTTTGTTTTGTTTTTTTTTTTCATTTAGGAGCTTAAAAAAGAAATTCAGTTGTCGTTTCAATCCAGAAAAACTTCGAGAGATGCTAAATGCCCCATGATGAACTAAACTGAACTCTTTTATGTGGTGTTTTACTTTTAAAAATGTAAAATATGGACTTCTGGAAATGAAAAGCATTTTCTGTTCCACAGTATGACAGTGTAGCAGCACTAACACGTTCTGACATTTGGTAACTCAGTGCAACTCACTTTGCATAATGCACTTTGACAAATAACCTCCAAAGAATCTTATTTACACCCTGAGTATGTCCCGGGGCTAAGTTACGTCACTTTTTCTGATGGCTGCCACTTCCACATGTCCTCAGATGGTGGTCCCTCAGTAGGGGAGAGATGAGGTGCCGCTGTGCTGGGCTAGTTTTGCCTGACTGAATCACAAAACAGCTGCCATGGCAGCTCATTACCTTAGCTCAGTGTGCATGTGCTGTGTGTCCGTGAGTACAGTACAGTGTGCATGTGTGGGTGTGAGAAGGGAAGACTTTCCTGTACAGTTGGGTCTAGAAGATGAATCTAATCTCTTCTTATTTTATTCTTAAAAATTGAAAAAACAAAAACTTTTCTTTGTTTTTTTCATTAATTGGACTATAGTGTTTACTGTTGTATGAATACGGCAACGTTGAAACAATACTCTTGAGTTAGCAGGGCTTTTTTTATGTTTTTGTACCTTACTGCTGGGTCCTTTCAGGGTGTGTCCTTCACTATAACTTAATATTATAAATTAAGAGAGAATGTATTAGCAGCAACATCCAATTTAAAAGAAAAACTATTATTGTAATGCCATGAAAACCAAGAGTCTTGTATCACACTAGGCAATTTTTTTTTTCCTAAAAGACAAAATTATAACCAAACAAATTGTAAATGTAAATCCTTGTCATGGTGCATGGAAACATTTTACGTAATGTAGGTAAGGCAAAAAAATCGTACAGTTTTTCTTCAACCTCCCCAAATTCTTGTGAACTAAGCAAGAAGCCTGTAACTGCTGTTCAAGCATGAAGCGTGGCTATTAGAAAAGAACTGAGAAAATCAGAGCATAGTTTGTGTCTGCATTTTACAAATGGGTATCTTATGGGCACTTGCGTATCAGGCGCACATCCCATGAGTGCAGCATTTGTGGTCAGTAGAGAGCCAGTACTCGCACCTAACCAACAGCATCACCTGGACGTCATACAGTGTATGTAACTTACATTATCCTTACAAAAACATCATGATTCCACAAGCTTACCACATGCATGACAATGGTACATTCCATTTTTATGACGTCCCTTAAGGTGGCCGTGCGAGTCAATAGAACTCCTCTTTCTCTATGGGCTCAGACAGTCCAAAAACATCCATCGCCTGAACAGGTTAAGTTGTTTTGTTGCTATTTTGGTGACCTTTTTGAACTTCCTGTTACTGTTTCAGGAAAATGACTAATAAATTAAAAGCTTTTTTTCTGGCTCCATTAGAGACATTTTCTGACTTACATGACAGCACATTTAGCCTGCCTTCTTTTTCTTTACATCTGTTTTTTTTTTTTTGAGAAGCTATTGAAATTGTGAAGTATTCCAGGTGGTTTGGTCCACCCTCAATAGTGCAGTGTTAAAATGGGGGTTTTCACCACTGAATTAAAATGAGTCAGTATCCTTCTATGAAGCACCTTGAAACGGGCTTTTAAAACACAAAAAAAAAAAAAAACAAGAGGGCAGCAGATAGTAAGTGTTGGGTCTGTGGCATGTGTATAAAAATGTAACACTGTCTCTCCTTTTATGCCTTCATTGGAAGAAATGGTTGCATTCTTACCCAACGTATGATGTTGTCTTTTACTCCTTTTCATTTCATTATGCACAAAACATTATTTAGATAACTGCTCAATACCGGCCTTTGAGATCTGTCACCCTACTTTTTTCTACCTTTGTCCTACTTGCTATAGATTAACTCCATTGAGTTCATTAGATAAGGACAACCTGATTAACTAATTTCCTAATTATGTTAATAAGTTGCAATATGTTAGCCCATGTTGTTGGTTTTTTTTTCCAATCATTTGTTGGCTTGTGCAAACTATTTTGGACTGAGAGTCTATTAAAATGTATAGAGTGATCCAACCTTTCTGGAATTTGACTACTAAAAAACAAAAACCCATCCAGTTTCACTATTAAAACGTGTTGGCATAGATGATGTCAGTAGAATCTTATTTATATAGCACGTTTCCCTCAGAAATGCAAATCAATAAAAAAACCATAAAAAAATAAATAAATATAGAGTAAATGTCAAAAGCATTTTGCCTTAACTTTCCTGTTTGAATAATGCCATGCAATATTAATAAGATTTAGTTGAGTTGAGAATTAATAATAAACATTTGCCATCTATAACAGCACTCAACTGAACTCTTGGGTTAAAGCCAATTTGTTACTCAAGAAGATTGAAATCACTTTTTCCGAAATCGCACAGCGAAAATTAACAGAAACTGATTTAACGTAATGTGTCAGTGGTAAATATGATTTATAGCAAGTTGTTTTATGTATTTATTTATTTATATAGGAAGTGTGGTGTGGCCACAAAATCATAACAAACTGCCTTACCTCCTTGTGAGGCAGCAGCTTGAGCTGATTCTGAAGGACGGATGCTAACAGCAGCCATTGTCAGATTTGGTATCATAAAAACAAAGTCTGACATTTTAACACCAAAGTTAAGTTTAATCAACTCTAATATGTCTTTGATGTTTTCCAAAACTGATCCTTCCGAAGATATACTATACTGACAAAGCCCAAAACAATAAACTATTTATAACCAGGTTTCCCACTGACAAATTCAGATTCGCTGGTCATGCAAGCGATACATGCAGACATCCTTGACTCTGTTTTCTGTGCCTCTTTGTTTACTCTGTTTGTTCAGCACAGATTATACAAAAATAAAAGAAAATAAAACAAAAATGAAAAGACTTAATTCCATGCCTGTGGTTTTGAAATATTCTATGGGGTCAAATCTGGATCATCTGAACACATTTGGTTTGCTTAAAGTAAACCAGTTAATTTCCCTAATAATCTGGAACAAAGTTTCTGTCTGAATACATCCAAGCGGACTCTGGTCCGGGACCAGGAACTGCTCTCTAACCCATCTTTTGAGGTGGTCTCGGTTCGTTTCCAATTGGATTGAATTTCAGTTCACTCTGAAGTTCCTCAGTCTTAAATAGGCTCAGTGCTTGGAGTGGAACGACTGGACCAAAATGGCCACCATAGCGGGGTTTTACTTAATGCAAAAAGAGAACTGTGGACAAGTGTGGAGCAACAATGCAACAGCAACTCATGGAAATGTGATTGGATGAATGCAGGCTCATTAAAACATCTTTTAACATGATACACCTTGCTTCTCACACTGTTTTTTCCAACAATCTGTATGTCATAAACACTTAACAGTATACCTTCTTTGTCGTCTCCTCACTTACCGCCTTGCAGCAGTCCTCCACAGTACCAAAGTAGCGGTAAAAAGTGTTGTATCTGACGCTGTTCAAATCTGGTCGGCAAAATATAAAGTTTTAATAAGTGAGCTACCCCAACAAGGATTACAAAGCACAGGACTTCCAAAATGTCTGCCTTTCATTGCTTTGCCCCGCCCTCATAATTCCTGGTCAATGAGTGAAGAGATCTTCAGCTTGTTTTGGTTTACAAGCTTTAGTTCGAAACAGAAATGTCCGGTAGACGCCAGGCTGAATGCAAACCAAACGCTCACAAAGTTCAGGACTCAATCCAAACCGAATGAAGCGGACTTAGTCTGTACCGAGGGACTTTTCTAGTCTGAAAACATGATAAAATAAATGAAAAGTCAGATTGTAAATAAAAAAAAAAAAACATTGTAAAGTTGAACATTTTTAAAGTACACATTTTGTACTTAAGGAAATATTGAACATTTGAAAAATATTATTGTAAATTTGAAAAACATGTTGTAATCTTGAAGGACATATAGATTTTTGTATATAAATCTGAATAAAAAACAATAGAAAACAACTTTAAATCTAAAACTGATACCAAGTTAACATTTTTATTTTATCATTTCATTTGTAATATTTTTGTTCCAAAATAGAATCTGTTTGCAGGCTGTGTCATCCCTCCTCTGATGGATGTGTGATAATGCTTTACGAAAGATTGGTACATCAGAGGAGGTACATCACAGGTGGCGCTATCACAGAGTGGAAATGACATCAGCATAGCCTTTGCCCTCCAATGTCAATTGTGTCCCTGTAGCCAATGACCTCAAAGCCCCACCTCAACATAAAATTAGAGTCAACTCCAAAAACAAAAATTCAGAGTTGAGAGTAAGCGAACTCTGAGCGAAAAGTCACTAAAAAAACAGCAGCTGTTACAAACAAACATTATTTTACATTTGGGAACAGTTTTAGGTTTATAGTTAGTTTCAAATTCCTACTTTTTTCTTCTTCAACATTTCTTGCAAGTTTACAATGTGTACTTTTAGGTTTAAAACCTTTATTTATTTATTCAAATTTATGATCTGCTTTTTTTACTTGAAGTTGATCCTGATTTGAACCCATACATATATTTCTTTCCTCATTTTACGCACCACTGTGTGCATGAATCATTTCTCTTTCTTCCCAGCTTGTGAGCAGAAACAATGAAAGATTACAGACTCTAAGAATACCAGAAACCTGTTTGTCACCTTCAGAATCCAAGCTGTACCGAGGCTCCGCCATCTGACACAAAATCCAGATGTTTTAAAGTCTAAAAGATCCAACTCTAAGCTGTTCCACTCTTTACTCTTTGAATCCCTCAAACTGTTGCCAGTGTTTTCAACTAACATTTGTTTTTATAGAATCTGTTACAAGATTATTCACTCTTATTTTAATTTGTTTGATTGATTGAAAAATAGATCATAAAATGCATCATAGTTAGCTCAGTTACAAAACCCCTAAACTGTTGATGCTAAGTCAGCAAAAAGAAAAAATAAACATACATAAATCTACACTAATGAGACTGATTATGTCAAGGAAATTTGCCTCTAGGAAGAAAATTTAATTTTTCCAAAAGTTAGAGACTTCTATTTACTTCTAAAAAAAAGTTTTAGAAGCAGATGGTTTTTTTTAGGCGCATGCAGGGATATGACGTGTTGAGGCAAACAAATGGGCGTAAATACTGAACAAGCTCAACAACCCAACTGATCATCGTATTTAGAGCACTAAATATTAAGATCGTATTCTGCCATGTTGCAATGAAAGGATCAGTGGTTGCGAAAACAGACTTGACATGAAAATAAACATTTTACACAGTTGTTGTTTCCTGTTAACCTCAATTGATTTCAGGTTATTGAAACTGCTGTTCTTAGGATCATATTTTCCACACTATAGGATGCACTGGATAAATGAAGGGTCTATTTTTGAACGTATGTCAGATATAAGGGGGACCGAACTATTAGGTGCATTAAGTGAGATAAAAGAGTCAGAGATAAGCCTATCAATTTCATTGTAACTCTAATGCTGCATTTACACCGAGGCATCAAATTTGCGTCTTTAGATGCAAATTTACTGCTCCACGCCTTGACGCCCTGGCCGCGCTACAACTGCTGACAAACTTCATTCGTTGACCACATCATGGTCTACATGGATGACGTTGAGCGAGGAGCTTGGGTTTATATGTTTTGGAGAGCTGTACAGAGGCACCGGCGAGCATGTTGCCATGTCTGGGTTCACCAGATCCTTTAGAGTCTGTCCTGATGCATTGTGCTGCATTCCTGCGGTGGAGCTGCCCCTGATTGCCGTTTTAAACGATACTCGCATCTGTCTGTGGCCCAGTTTGAGCCTTAACCCGAGAGGGGAAAATAAAAAGAAAACTGGAGGATCTTTTTTATCATCATAATCCATAGAGCTGGAGAGATAGTCCCCGCTTCAATGGCACTTGCTGCAGCTCTCCGTCTGCCAGGCAGCCAGCTGCACGTGGGCTAACAAGCGAGGATAGCTTGCAGCTAGCGGGTCTCTCTAGCTCCGCCCCACTTGTGTGACAGCGCTCGATCGCTTCAGCTCCATAGGCTCTGTGACGGGCTGGTGACCTGTCCAGGGTGTTTCCTCGTTCGCCCAACAGTAACCAGGACAGTCTCTGGCAAACCTGCAGCCCCAGCTGGTTGAGAAAATGGATGGAAGATCAGGACGAAAATCCTTGAATTAAGCGGCCATTTTGAATCTTTTTTTTTCTACCCTTTGATCTAGTTACTGAAGATATCACTTTCCCAAAGCTGAGTCCCTGATTTCCGCACCCGACGCCAAAATCGTGCCACAAGACCTCAGATCGCGTCTTTACTTTGACTTAACATTGAAACTTGACGGCCCTGCCACGCCGGCCGTATCCATGGTGAATACAGTATAAAACTTGTTTGTAACACACTAATAATAATAAATACTTTATTTATCCTTTCGGATATTATATGGCTGTCCTTGCTCCATACATACAGTACTTAAAATCAAGTTAGTGAGTTAATAAAATACAAAGTAGAGCTGGATTAAAGGAGATATTTAAAGTATATAAAAAAGATAAATAAAAGAGGTATTAAAAAAATAGATAAGAGAAAAATACATAAAATATTATAAAAATAGATACAAGATACAAAAAACAATAATTACTTATAAAGCACATAAAACACGTAAGCCACATTATATCCACTCAAATACATGTTACCCCCAACCTTGTTAGTAACATAAAAAAACCCACTTATTTTTAACCACACTAGCATATTAACCATACCTGTCACTCCCAGCCTATGTGTGTAAAAAAAAAAAAAAAAAAAAAAAAGCATTCTGATACCGCTAAAACAAACCTTACTTTTACTTTGCTAACTAAAATGTTACTTACCTTGTTAGTACCATGTAAAAAAAACAAACAAAAAAAGAACAGTCCAACATGGCTACACAGTAGTCGTGTTAGCATATTTATAATGAGATCCAAATGTGTTTGCGGTTCGTTAAAAATACAAACTTGACGTTTTGACAGAGCACTGTGTTCCTCTTAAAATCGCTTTAACGTTAATAGGCACAACCAGAATGAAACATAAAGTGCTCTGGATTACAAGGCGCACTGTCGCTTTTTGACAAAAATGAAGGCTTTTAGGTGGAGGTTATAGTGTGGAAAATGTGTTAAGTTTTAGTATTTTATAGAGGTTTGAAAATGATTCCAAAGAACATTATGTACGCATGCAAAATGACTCGAATGAATGTGTCAGAAGCCACTCTTGGGAGAGTACACAAAGTGCAATTCTTCAAAAGCAGCATTTTCATGTCATTAACTTCTTTGTGTATGGGAAAAATTATAAGTGCTCCTGTGCAATACAGTAATCAGAAATCAGACCCAACAACAACTATGAATGAACATGGCATTATGCAGGATTTGCTATTTTTTGCTAATTTGACCATTTTGGGTTGACTCACATAGGAACTGAATCACTAAACTGCTCAGCCCACCTTCTCATTACTGCACATTGGAAAAAGTCAATTTGGTGTTTTTTTTAACATGGGTTTTGTTTTAAGATTATCTTTAAAGTGGTATATTTGGTTTGGCTATGCACTGGAAAAACAGGCCCTTAACAATTAAGTTAAAAATTCTTACCTCATAAGCAGATTTTCTTGTAATAAGCAATAAAAATCTGCCACGGAGTATTAGGGCCACAATGAATAAATATATATATATATATATATATATATATATAAGAATAATGTAAAATATTTTACAGAATAAAATTGTACACATGTCACAATTGTACTAAAATAAATTAGTAAAAAGTTGTGTAAAAACATATTTTTTTAACAAAAAAAGTCTGTTTACTAAAAAAAATTAAAAATTAATATTGTGTATCAGTATGACATGAAAACTGGATTTTAAGTGGTTACTTCAGCATTGGTTTCACAAATAAGGAAGTACTAAGTTCTTTAGTGACTGACTTCTTTTTTATCTTCTCATCAGATGTTTACTTTTTTCCTCACAATTTTACAACTGCATTCTATTAAATTTTTTAAAACTTTTTTTCTCATCATTTTACAACTTTATTCTCATTTATTTATTTATTTATATTTTTATATTTATATTTATTTTTCTTTTATGGTGACCCTAAAAAGCCATCATTAAGAAAACATATCAAGCCACTGGGACATGATTTTAAACATGTCAAATATGTCTCAAACAAAAATACTCTTTTTTTTTTTGTTAAAAAAAAAAACTTTCCTGATAAGATAATTATTCTTGAAAGACGGGAAGTAGGACTTTTTTTCCACGAAAAAAAGGTTATTTTTACATTCCATTAAAATTCTGTTTTTGCCGTCTTCTGCTAGTTAGAAAGTGAAGTTTTCCTGCTAAGCTTTTTAGACTTCCCAATAATCAGTCCTAACATGTTCTCACTGTTACCAACCAAAATAAATGTGTTTGAAATATTTCTCTTTTTCAGAACAAGAGCCTAAAAAACAAGCTTCTGTCTGGAAACAAACTTTGCGACGCCTATGCTGAAGAGGTGAGAATCTTTAATTAGTTTGTTCTGTTTCTCTCTTTTCTTTGCTCTGGCTAATTAATTGTCTGCCGTTCACAAAATTGATTTTTGCTGTCCAGTGACTGTGAGATCAACTTGTCCCTGCAGCAAGCTTTTTGATGTCTGCATAGTCCAATCTGAGGAACTGTGGTTGTTGTCATAACTGCTTTGAGCCATTTTCTTTGTCCGTTTTTTTCGCCATTTTCTGCTTTAAATTGGCTGCCAGTTGCTGCAGTCGGCACTGTCTGCCAGGTTCACATCCTCATTGAAGTCCTGAGCAGTGCACTGCTTACTTTTTCCTTACTGCTGACCAAAGCTCATGCTGTAATTTCTCCATGAAGGCTCTTTTAAAGCACCGGGTCCAGTGGACATCGTGATGATATGCTCAAGTCAGAGCAGCTTGTGCTGTGTAATCGTGGGATTTAAAGCCATTCAATGGGTGGACACCCCCACCCCCCACCCCCACCCCCCCAAGCCTTTCAACGGGGTGTGGAATAACTAGAGGTTTTTTACAATGTGGTGTGTTGTGGTGATGTTGACAGTTTGATAGATGGCAACCTTGGCATGCGAATGATCATTTCTTTACAGAAAGGTTCATGCTGGACCTTCATGACAATGCCGAAGGTCTTTGGATCAGTGCTTTCGATTATAGTTTCAAAGTTTTGAGTCTGACCAGTTTTGTTGTTGGGTTTGAATTAAAAGCTAAAGTACTTGGTAGAAATCAGTCCTGAAATTTGCACCAGTGGTTAAAAGCTTGAAAACGTAAAAGGAAAACATATGGACCCCATATATTTAACATTACTCACCAAGATGACATCTTAAAAGCTTTTTTCCTGTTGCGGTTAGTAAATGACTTGAATCTTTCTCTGGTGAGGTTATGGACTTTAACTGAAGAAGGAACAAGCCGAAATCGTTGGGTTTCTGACGATGTTTCGCTTTCAGTTTCTCCAGGATTCCCAAAACTTGATGTCACTGGAATAATAAGCTTCTTATTTTGTATCATGAGCAGTGCCATCTTCATGTGGGGCTCATGATGATGGCCAACTCCCGCTTTTAGAAAGTGATTTAAAATCACAATCTTTATTAATCTCTTCATATTTTGCAACAAAAATATTTTTAAAAAGTGCCATTTTAGATGATTGCATCTCTTTACCCCAGTAATGTTATCAGACTTAAACTGAAACCACTACTCTGACCTGTCACTTTTGGGTACAGTAGTTCAGTTTGCCCAAAAGCAATAGAGGGAAAACTAGTGCAGCTATACAGTGTCATTGGGCATCAAACCACTCACCACAAGTGTATTTGAAAAACAAAAAAACAAAACAAAACATGTAACAAACAAAACATGTATATCTGAAACTTTATACTATCTCTGTTGCAGCCCTTATTTCAATGGATTTTGAATTTCCTGTTGTTCTCTGTTTCGTAAGATTTCTTTTAGCCAAGTTTAAATGAAAGATTATGGAAGAATCAGAAAATATATATTCTAGTACATCAATGAATTTTGTTCCCTGTGTTTTTACAAAAAAAAAAAAAAAACATGAGAAAATTCAAATATTCCAATGATATTCTGTTACTTTATTTAAAGTATACATACATGGAATGTAAAATACACATGACCCAAATGTTAACTCTAGGTTAAATTTAAGCTCAAAGTTCACCAGTAGTTTCTGCAAGATCAAGTCAGAGTGATTATGTGTGACAATTGTTGCTGACCCATGTATTTTCTTGAAGTTCTTATGACTTCAACTTGTCACCTGCTGTCACAGCCTGGTGAGATACTAGCTTTTTTTTTTTTTAATGGTTATGGTCCAACATCAATTTACTATTCCCAAAGTGAATTTCTGCCAAATTTCAGTACATCACCTGCTGTCGATGCCAGCTTGCATCAGCTGAGCAATCAGCTGACGTTCTGCCTCCCATTCAGTTGGCAAAGCTCATGCAGAATTCATTACTGGAGGAGCTTAGGCTTCCCTCTGTTCTAAGCTGCTTTGCACCCAACTTTTGCTGTAGCCGATGCGTCTGACTTAATCAATGTTATGGCTGTTGTCACCAATGAGGCTCTTGTCTGTAGCTGAGGTCTTTGCTGCAGCTCTTCCCATTTCAGACATTGGTATAAGATGTCAGAGCTGGACCTAAAAATACAATTGAAGAAAATATACCAGCAATAGCTGTTAAAGCAGTTGCCAAGTGATTGTAGTTCCGTTTTGACTGAACTGGTTCTTTGAACAATGTAGTTGCTCCAAAAAACTACCATAGTTAGTGCACTGTAGGGTTCCCTGGATTATAAAGTGCACTATCATTGTAATATGTAAGGCACACAGAACTATAAGGCACATTAAGTAACACAAAATAGTCAGATATGAGTCTGTCAGCCAGTCAGGCTTGATTAACGTTTGCAGTAACTCTTGAAGTTGTTTGTAAGGTGCTCCATGTTAGCAACGTTGGAAGCGTTAGCTGTAACCCCAGCCTTGTTTGCAACACGTTAAAAAAGAGACTGATATTCCTAAAACAATGTTTACTCTACACTACACTAACTCCCAACCTTGTTTGTAACATACACACACACACACAAAAACACAGCCAGACACCACTGAACATTACCTTTATTAGTATATTTAATATAACACTCAGTTAAACATTTTGACAGAGCGCCTTGTACCTCTCAAAATCGCTTTGACGTCAGTAAACTCAACCAGAATTGATCAATTTATATATAGCACTCTGGATGTAAAGTGCTTACTTGGATTAAAAAAAGCACCATCGAACAATTTCTTTTCAGAATTTAAAGTCCACTCAGGGAAATGAAGGCTGTGACCTCCGAATGCCACTGCTCAAGTAAGGTCTCACAGTTATCTGTTCACTTGAGATCTTGACATCCCCTTTCTTGATAACAGTCCTTAAGCAACAATCAAACTGACAGAGAACAGCTCGGTGTTGAGAAGTGAAAAGGAAGAGATCTTAACTCCAAGGACAGAATCAGCTAAATCATGTCTTTGCTGCTTTAATCATTTCCTTTTTGTTGCTGGAAAACGTTTGGCTCTGCAAAGAGTGACCAAAAGCTTCAATCAGAGTCTATTCGTTGAATTTTGACTCGGTCCAGCTCTTGAAGCAATCCAATCAGACAGTCTGCCTATTCAAATGTGCCATCTTGATGGGAGGGTGTGAATATGTAATTACAATTCAAAGGTAATTTTCTTGAAACATGGCATCAGTTAGAGGATCTTCAGACAAAAAATAAACTCTTTATTTTTTTATGTTTTACAACTTCAAAGTTATTCGTCACAAAAAGGAATCTTAGAACTTAAGCAGAGTTAAGAATAACTAAAGTTCCAAATAAAGGCATGGTTTTATTTTTCTGTTTTGTTTTTTTTTCTCACAGATGTACAAACATGTACAGATGTATTAGTAAACAAACATGCAGTTTAATTCTATAACCTGAATTTTACAACTATTTTCTAAAATGAAATTTGAAATTTCCAGTTTGCAGTTCAAGATCAGGAGCAGTGTTAAAAAATGTATTACCTACAACGGTTAGAAGAATGGATTAAGCATTAACCAGGTTTGGTTAATTTGGCATGTCTGTCACGCGCTCCCAAAGATAAACTCCAACAATTTCTAATGAGCAGGCTCTTCTTTGGGAAGGCTGAACAAACACTGAAATCTCTCGCAATCTAAAAAACATTTTCTCTACTTGAAGACATTGCACTGCAAAAAAGCTAGTTTCTCTGCAGATCAAGAGGAACCACTTCTTCTATGAGTCTTTTGCTGATCACCACCAGTTCCGCTGGGAAAGTGTGTGTGTTAGCTTGGGGCGGGGCTTGCAGCTAAGACTCTTCCTGGTAGGGGGTGTTCTCCCTGGTCTATGTCACACAGTGGCATTTTAGTGGGTATGGGAGGGGCTGCAGCTAAGAGCGGTGTTTTTTGTAGGATTACTCAAAAATGAGTGAATGGATCAAAATATGACTTTGAGATTCTTTATAGTGGGGAATGAACAGTATAATACACTTAAAATCGAAAAAAAGTGAATTTCTTATATTATAAATAAATAAAGACCTTATACTGTCCTTAGTGAAGTGATAATGAACTACAGGGCAGAAAACTTAAATTAAAGTTATATCCAATGGATTTTTAAGAAAAATGTGGCTCATGCTAATGAGATGGGGATCTCAGTGATGCATGTATCAAATATAATACAAAATGTTACAAGATCAGTTGAAAAGACAATTGACATACGATTTGCAAAATGTTTGAATATATCTTGTTTTAATTTCTAAAATTGGATGCAATGTATTTGTGAAGCTGTAATGTGTGCTATTCAAACATTTACAATCAAAACATTTTTAACGGGTTTTTATGCTTTACTTTGACAGTTTCTACAATTGTTATTTAATCCAAAGGTTGACCAGAACAACAGGGGAACCAGTTGTAGTATTTTCAGACAAAACGTATAATCAAGCCAGGTCTCAAACAACACAAAGTGAGTTTGTGTACTAATGTGCATGGTAGCTGGATTGTGCAAGTCATATGCTCTCAAACTGTCATTTTTTTATGCTCTATGTTATTTAGTATGGTAATCACTGTACTAAAGCTGTTTTAGCATAGCCTTGGCATTTAGTTCCATTGTATGGTACAGGGTACAGCTTTGTGCCCTTAATCTGCCTGACAATGTACATTTATTCAGCTGGAAAGACAACATTGAAAAGGTTGCTGATCTTGTTTGCTTGCTAACTGTGAAATTCACAAGCTACTGGCTCCTTACAAAAGACTGACAGTTATGTGGGGAAACCATGACCAAATCAAACTGAGTAAAAATCTATTTTAATTCTTAAGCTTCAATAGGTGATAAACTTGATCTTATTAATAGTAAAATATATATATATATATATATATATATATATATTATTGGTTGCTGCTAAAAATATCTTCAAGTTTTATGTTTATAAATGTATGTAGTAACAGACCCAAGACCCATTTACACTCCCATTTTTTGGCCAGGATGTACCCACTCTGCTAAAAGCTTTCACACCCACGCTATTCAGAGTACATTGGACCACAGCTCAGATATTTGGTGTGATCGCTCTCAATCTGAATCCAGGCAAAGAACATTTGGCCTTTTTGCCAAGGTGTGGCATGGCCCTGTTCTCTGGATTGCAGAACCATCCAGCTCTGGAGAGTGTGAAACATGACAGGTAGTGGAGCCAGTTATTACAATGATTGTGCATTTTGTGGTACAAGCACCACATTTGACATAGATGTACCTTAGGATCTCATCTTTCAGAAAAGCACATTAGCCATGAGAAAATCCAAGATATTAAAATATTTAATAAATACATAATATGTAGTATTCTCTGGGTACCCTTCAAGTGTATGCATTTTATACATGAACAGGCCATGTTGCTGAGACTGGGGCAAACAGACATTGAATAATATCTTTACAATCGGCCGCTATTTTGGATTTTTGTCCTGGCTCATGTGCTTTTCTGAATCAAGTTCGATCAAATTTGGTGCTTGTACCATAAAATGAACAATTTAAAAGAACTTTTTTAGCATCAATTATGTGACAATACATTTTTACCCATGACTCACTGCCTATTGGTTCAACATTTAGGAAAAAACTGACTAAGACTATTGGGACTGTGACAAAAAATGTACAAAGAGGACACTAAAGAAGGATCTATCCAGTCTGGATTTAAAGTTGAGTAACTATTGGACTTCAAACAGCAATCATTCCATGCTAGTGTTGTATAGCAACCATGATAAGGCCCAGAGTTGGCAGCTGTAAAAACTGCGTCATACAGTACAGCCACCATCAGTAAAGGAGTATTGAATGCCCAAAGACCAGTTTACTTCAGAAAGATTTGTAATTGCTCTGGTCACATTGGCTGCACGGTCGTTGGAGCAGAATCGCCCGATAAGAGTAACACCTGCTGATGACATCATCTGCGTCTGGCATTTTACGCCTAAAGTGCAATTGTGATTTAACTTGAATTTGTTTCAGCGATTAGAGTATGCGGAGCAAACGCTGTCCAGAAAAATGTCTTTTAAAACTGAAGATGATGAAAACTAGTTCTATCAATCAATTAAAAAAAATAATCAGATTAATCACACTTTTGGATTGTGAATAATCACGAATAATCAATATGTTTTATCAGGTACATTTTATACTATAATATGCTGCTTTTCTGGTTGGCTGCTGGGTGTTGATGCACGCCTAAAAAAGAAGTTCACATAGCCCAAAATCACTGCACAGGCTTCTTTAATACAATCTTTTTGCTTCGTCTTCTGGACAAAAACAAGCAGTAAGAGATTAACTTTCTCTCTGAATTGATGCTTTATTAAAGCATGCCGATTAGCTTATATATCGCTTTCCTTTGCAACTTCAGTCAAGGTCTACTGGTCCAGCTTTGTGTTCTTGTGTTACCGTGACAATGAGCCACGTTACGTATCAAATAATCCGAATTTTGTAAAAAAGCGATCTAAACCCCAAAATACAAGAGTAAAGTACTAAAAATTGACTGAATATTTATTTGTTTTGTAAGTGACCATGAAATAAGCAGCGTAGTGCCAAAACAGAGTGTATCTTCAGAAATTAACGCACGCCGTGGAAGCCTAAACCATCCGACGCAAAGCAGAAGACAGTTGCTTCTGAAGTGTAATTTATTTTCATTCAAATATATTAACACATTTTTTTAAATTAATTGCATGCGTTAATTGACAACCCTAATGAAAATTAAACTGAAGAATTTTGGAAATACCTAAGTTCTCACTCAGACACACAAAGTCATAGAGAAGAGCCAGAGAGAGCGGACAACTAGATTGAAAATAGAGCATGTTACTGGGAAGATACATCTTATATCTTATATTTGGCAGCACTACAGAATGTAATTTGTCCCCCTTTTTTTTATTTAGGCCTATTTATTCTTTTCGCCTCTGTATTACCTGCTTCTGTTTAGTGGACAAACACACTCCTACCTCCTCTGCCTTTCATGTACCTGCCCATTCATAGATGCCGGAAGTGTATGAGCAAGGGGTTGTTCATGTTAAAAATAAACAATGATAAGTGGTGTATACTTATATAGCTCTTTTCTACTTTCATTGAAGGCCCAAAGCGCTTTACAGCTGGTGGTGGCTCTGCTGCTGAACACTGGCGCTAATCTTCTATCAGAGGCAATTTGGGGTTCAGTGTCTTGCCCAAGGACACTTCGACACATGGCCGGGCAAGGCGGGATCGGACCTGCAATCTTCCGATCAGAGGCCACTGCACCACGGCCACCCATAAAATGAATCAATGCAGACAATCGATGCATTCAATCACTTGAAAAGCATAAGGACCAGTCAGGAGTTCATCTCAGTTATTGCGGACAGTCGCAAGCAAAACCAGCCAACATTTGTATGAACTGAACGATTCCGGATGCAATTGATGCGATGGCTGATTACTGTAAAAGTATCAGCCGGCCTTTATTGACAACTACCTATTAGCCCGTAGTGGGTAAATGTTCATGTACATATTTTCTACGGGCATGCTGCGGGTGACAGATCGTAGCTAACACAAGTATAACAGGTGAGAGTAAGTGGAAGTAAAGTCGGTGAGATACAGGCATGTTAGTTCTATTTGAGTGAAAGGTCAAAGCAGCCAGGCTCCTTTATGTGGAGAAAAAAGGAAATTAGGCAATCAGAGGGTAGTTTGTGTGGTCATCCTACGGACATCCTGCAGGAACTTTTATATCACGTCCACATCCAGTGCCTGTGGTATTTGCACACGGTCAGTAAGGAATCAGAGCGCGTACCATGCTAATGACAGTAGTGCTGGGTAAAGGGCACCTTACGACAGCATGACTTGCACATCATAAGTGTGTGGAGCTACATTATGCTTACAAATACTTCACAATACACTTACCGAACAGAGCAATGGTACGTTACAATTTCATGACAACAAGCCTCAATGGAACTGCAAGACACACCTGCTCTCCTATTCCTCTAAGGGCTCTGACAACCAAAAAACCTGCAACACCTGAACGGGTCAACACTCATATGGGTGAACGTGACTAAGGCATTAGTTGCAGTCAGACGCATTAATCAATCGAGCACTTTTTTGCGTTATTGGTGTGGTTCAGGACAGATTGTGGGCTGCTAGTAGGTCCAAAGCCATAAGTTCTAAATCCTAAATTGGAGCTGATCCTCAGCTGGGTTATTTTGTTGCTAGTTTGGTGACCTTAAGAAATTCCTGTTACTGTTTTTCAGGAAAATGACTATAACATCACTCACATGACAGCACATTGAACCTGCTATTCTTTTCTTGATGTCATTTTTTTTATTGGGGAGCTATTGAAACTGTAAAGTATTTTCCGGAGGTTTGGTCCATCCTCAGGAGTGCAGCATTAAAATATTGTATCTTATTATTGTTCACCCTAAAAATAGATGTTAAAACACACACAAAAAAAGAAACAGACAAAAAGAGGAAAAAACAGGAAGGCAACAGATGTTGTGTAATTTGAATGGAGATGAAGGAAGCAAAGAAATATTTATATATATAACAAAATATGTTGAAACGCCTAAAAAAAAGAAACTGTTGTTTTATGAAAAAAAGAAAGAAATACAGAGACACATGAAGCCATAAACATGGATTAGGACATAATCTGAGCCACTGGAGGATTAGCAGTCTTTACACATCCCCAGCTGGATTTTTAGAAGCAGACACAGTGATGTGTGGAACGTTGGTATTTTTATTAAACAAAAGCCAACAAAATCACATTATCAAGCTTATGATGAAATGCTCGAAACTTAGAGTCACTAAAAAAGGGAATTATTTCTGAAAGTTGTTTTGAAAAGTAAATGTAAAGTTGCAAACCAGAAAAACAAAATAACTGTCACACTGTGGATCAAGCTCTGTAAAATTGTCTGCCTTGTTTATTGTCTCTTTTTGTCAGTTTTATTTTTAGGTTTTGTTGAAACCTTAAGGCTTGAATCATTTAGAATAAATAAAAATCTATTGTGTGGTCTGTTTGTTTTTACCCCACATTTAAAGTACTTTATAGTCCGTACAATAAGGCACACCTAGAGCAATAATTTATTTTTTAAAAGATACAGTACGCATTATAATCCAGAGCGTCCAAAATATGGTTTAATGGATGTATGCACAAGCTTATGTTACACTCAGATTCATTCAAATGCTTGTCATTTATTATTTTCATACTTTTTTCCTCCTTCAAAGTAAAAGTGGAAGCAGCATCACTGACACTTCCAAATTGAGCCTGTGAACCTACCTCTAGGCCTGACTCTTTTGCTTTACTCACAAGTTTCACCTTTTTTTAAGCAAAAACAAAAAACTTTTTAGGAAAGTATAGTTGAAAGCTATCCTTATGTTCTCTGCCACTTAACCTTTTTTCCCCAGTTTATTGGATTAATGTCATCCAACCTCACAGAAAGATACTGATGTTCTCAGGGGGAACATCTGATAGCTTGGGAAACTTGCATCAGTGTCAAAGTTAAGGCCATTTTCTAAAGGAGGGTGATAAATGACATTACATATGACACTTAATCTCTTTCATATCTGTCTGTTTTTATCACCCTTTTCCTATTCTGTCAAATTTATGGTACTGCTGCACAGTCATGAGTTTGATGAAGGATGTTGTTACACTCCAGCATTTAAGCTGTGCTATCTCTAAAATTACATTTCCTTTTGCATTAGAAAAAAATAATGAACACATGTAGTAACTTGAACTTTGCATATGCAGATAAAACAAATACACTGGATTTGGCAGGATTTCCTGTACTGCGGCTTTTGGGTGGGGGTGGTAATTAATTACAAGGATCTATTTGAATGAAGCCGACTACTATTATTATCATGGGTATTGGGGCAATCAATAAGCAGGGAAACAGATTACTGTCCTCTATACTCATAAATTCATCTTTTACTTTGATAACTGCTCAAAGTATCCATCCATTAAGAGATTTGTATGCATGTTTGTGAGTGCTGCTGCAGGAGTTTTACAGTGTAAGGGTAATGCTGTAAAACGCTGGCTGCTCTGTTCTTGCCATTGACTGTATAAAGAGGTGTAACGATGAATTGACTTAATCGATGAGTCAATTTATATTTTTATAATCCAACAAGATCAATCTGTTTGAGGCAAGGTGTTGTTTAAATGGACCCATACCAACTATAAAATCATTTCAAAAAAGAAATTGATTATATCGATGTTGGAAAATACCATTTGGATTGAGGTACATTTTAGTTGACAGATTCTTTAAAATGGAAGGGGTGTGGCCTTCCAACAAGCTCACTCCTGATTTGCAAGAGGGGTTGCTACAGAAATCATAGCTGATCACTACTTACTGATGCTTTTCTAGTTCCAACATGGCGTCCTTAAAACAAAAACATGCTGACTGAATTGATTTAATTTGTTGGAACCGAACGTAAGCCTTTTTTTTTTGGGTGAAGTCATACTCACTCAGTCCTGTTCTCTTACTCCTGGTTCACACTGGATGCGAAAGGGAGGCCATTTCCATTCGGCGCCCCTGTTAATCTATGGTATAATTCACACCAGACGCGATGCGCCGTAGACCTCCGCGGCTGGTTTGCGCCGTGCAGCGGAACATTTTGGCATCTGGTCTATTTTTTGCGCGAGCTGCAGGTGATCTGCGTCAATACTGGCAGGAAGTTACGCCAAGACACACGAGAAAATCCGGTCAATTATCAAAAAATAACAAAATGTTCACAATAAAATACTGCAATTGACAAATGCGATTATATTTTTGTATCTAAACAGGCTGCAGAGATGAAAAAAATGGACAAACACAACACACAAAAGAACACAAACACAACACACAAAAGAACAAGCAGACACACACAGATCAACATAGGGGGCCGACTACGGAGTGGGGTGGTTGTTTTGGGTGTAAAAACCCAATCAGCGAGACAGAGGCAGGAAGCAGTTGGCCAGTTGGACAAAAACATAATTTAATAAATATTTTTATAGGGTTATTTACTTACTCATGATTAAAAAAAAAAAAAAAAAGCTCAAAATAACCACAGCTGAGCGGAAGCCCCTGTCGATGATCGCGGAAAAATACGCATCTGGTGGGATTTTCAAGTGAAAGCGGATACTGCGCGCACAACGTTCTGCTGCGCTTACGCGTCTAGTGTGAACATATATATTTATAATTTAGAGTCAATGGTTCTTGCACAAAGAAAAAGTTAACTTTAGATTCCTTTAGTTTTGCATGAAACAGTCAAGTTTAGTGCTTTATGCAGGTAATCAACAAAAAATGTGAAAAGAGATGCAGAGGAGATCTTATTTGTCTGTGTTGACAACATCCTCTTCATCCTTCATGACCTTGTCCTAACTGCACGTGTGCATCATCACGTTTGAACTCAATACTGTTGGAGTTAAGCGAGCAGCACAGAAATAATGCAGGATGATGCTAAATGCCAGGCAACATGAAAATGCCTGTGGACTCGTGTAGGAATTGGAAATCAAAGGAGCTTCCACACATAGTTTGTTTGATGTTGAGTAATATTGATAATATGTTGTTTGAGGATATATTATGGGTTTCTGTCAGCAGTGATATATTGTGTAACTTCATGTAACATGTCAATAATCTGTCTATTTAGAGCATTTGAAAGATATCTTAATAGCTTTATTTATTTCTTTGACGGGCTACTTTATTTATGCTGAAGAAAGGGACAATGTTTATTGTGAAGATTGAAACAAAATCTAAAGATTGGCCTGTAAATTCCGGGCTTTCAGCCAGCCACAAGCTCTCTCTTACTAGCATGTGTCATTCAATCATCCAGACCCTTCACAAACAAGCCAATGCATTTTAAAGGGGTTGGAGCTGTAGCCGGACTGTAATCGGGCAGCATTCCCACTGTGATTCCTCATGAAAATGTATGCAGAGGATGTGTGAGCACTTTCACTGAAGCGTCGCCATGTATTCATGAGGAATCATCTCTGATTTCATATTAACCGATATGTTTTCTGATTTGCACTTCTAAAAATTGAAAACAATTCCGTCAAACTCAAATCCCTTAAAGGCTATTTAAGACCATATTGTTTTAGCATATTTGTTGACTTTTTTTCCAAATAAAGTACTTCCTAGTTGTTTGTAGAGCCCTTTGCATTTGACGTCGCAGCGCCTGTGTGAACACCCTCGCCGTCATTTGGGGAGTAAAATTGTGGGAGTCAAAAAGAGAGCACCAATTGATTGTGTCACTCCTTTGTCGTGCCCACTCGACTGTCTGCCTTGATCAGTTCCCTCCGCGTTCTCGGCAAGACAAAATAAAGGTCCGCAAGGTCTGTCCCAGATCAGAACAGAACAGAACATCTGACGTCTTTTTTTAAGGAGCCCTTCCCCCCGCACCAACAAACTAACGTAGAGTAGCAGTGCTGTGAGGAAGAGGTTGGGATGTGCTTGTCAAAAAACTGTGACAAATTATTAAGATGTATTCTTTCTGATAAAACCCCAAAAGCACTCATATTCCAATATTACAATAAGAATCAATAGCTTTAATATATTGCAATAACAATTTATTTTTATATTTGGTTTGGGTGAGAATAATGGAGACTGACAGAGAGAAAAAAAAAAAACTCAGGAACTTTCAGGCTCTGCAGGAACATGTGATGCTGCTTCCTCATATTTGCAGGTTTTTAAAAAATGTTTTCTGTTATTCTATCACTGTTAAAAACAACAAAAGTACCAGTTACAGCCGGCATTCTTTCAAAAAATCAAACGATACCCATCTCTAAATATGTAGAATAGAATAGAATAGAATAGAATAGAATAGAATAGAATAGAAGCTTTATTAATCCCAAGGGAAATTGAAACATGTATCACTTTTAATGTATTCTAATGTATCAGGAATTTAATGTATCACTTTTAAGACAAATGAAATGTGTCTATTTCTCATTTATTCTTCTTACACCAAAGTTAACAATTTTACCTGTTGGATCTATCAAAACAATGTGTGCTGACTCTCAAAATGATGGACAATGGCGCGTGCGTGACATCGCTGCAAGTGGTCTACAATGGAGAAATGCTGAAGTGCTTTATTGAAAAATGTGCTCTCATAAGAGCAAAGAGGTTATAGGTTCCCACTGGAACTGGAACCTATTTTTTTTTTTTATCTACTATAAATATGCATGTGTGTTCCCCGTGTGTCATGCTGTATACACCGTCTTGCTAACCTCATAGGGCAAAAGAAAACCTGACCCTATACTGAACTGAGAAATAATTTGAAAGAACCACCAAGCAACCCTTGAAACAGGACACAAACTGATCTTAAAGATCAAGGCTAAGCAGTGTCTGTTTTTTTTTTTAACTGACAGTGGGCTCAGAGGAGAACGACCCAGAAAGACCTGGTTTTGAAACGGAAACATAAGGAGCCAGACTTGAGTTTGTGAAATCCATGTTAACAAGTCACAGTGCTAGTGGAGAAGGTTCTTTAGACAGATAAAACCAAATTAGATCTTTTCCATAAGTCACATCAGTTCAGTGTTCACAAGAGAAGAAAAAAATCATGATTCTCTGTGGATAGAGCAAATCTAAAAGAGGGTTCTGTTGTGTCTGGTGTTGATATGCTGTGTGTCTTTATTTTGCCAGGTGTCACTGTTGTCCTTTAGTTTTAATTGTCTTGTATGAATCTCATTTTGTAGACCTATCCATGCATGAACTTTAATTCCATTTATGTCTTTGGTCATCAGTAAATGTGCTGCCAGTGTTTGCACGCAGCACATCATGTCACCAAAAACAAATACATATAAAAACAAAATCAGCTCATACAATGAAGTTATTTTTTGAATAGAGTGTTTAGACTGGAGAAATAAGACAAAGGAACAAGAATTGGTTTAATTGGGTTTATTGGTTTTATTTGTCTTGAAAGCTTTACATTCAGAGGTAAAGAAGCTATGGCATAGGAAGATACTTGGAGACATAAAGGTGTCTTTTAATAGCATCAGTTGTGCCTTAAGGACACCAGTAATCTCAGTCAAGCCTAAAAGGAGGATGTCCAAGGGAGAGAGGAAACGCCTGAAGATGGAAAATAGATGATTGACTTCAAGATGGATTTAAGAAGTTGGAAAGTAGCGTATGAGGCCTTAGTCGCAACAGCATTTGTGCGTGGATGCGCGTTGTCTGCGGGTGAAAAGTGGTGAAACCTGTACAGGACGCACAGGAAATATCGAGATCATAGATCACTCAGTGAGCAACAAGCGTTTGTTCCTTTTTCGTGACATCTGTAGGATTGACTGTTAAAGTTTCAAGGGGAGTGTAAGACACCCCTGTGCGCCCCTTAAGATGTGAATACTCTTCTTTAAAACTCCCCACAAGCCCAGACAATTAAAAAAAAAAAAAAAAACACAGCCCCCAACCTCCATGTGGATGCATGTGACTGCGGCTTAAGCTGTCATATCAAATCAGAAATGTTGCACTATCTTAATCTTAACCCTTTTATTACCCAACCAAGACAAAATCAATAATTCTGCTGTTTATTGCCTTGGGGAGTCAGTGTTTTTAATGTGTGTTTTCTAAATGTGCTTCCATTTGGTTGAGCTCAGTTAAAGGTTTAAAATAAAACGGCATAAATGGTAAACGACGTATACCTATATAGCTCTTTACTAACTCCTAAGAAGGCCCAAAGAACTTCCTTTTCACAGTCTCATTCACTTATGGCGGTCCCGGTGCCAAACACTGGCACCAACCTATAACCACCAAGGAGCAATGTGGAGTGTCTTGCCCAAGGACACTTCAACCAAACCTGCAATCTTCTTATCAGAGGTCAACTGCTCTACTTCCGCACCACATAACTGCACCACTTTCAATTTGTCTCTTAAATTAGTTTACAGTATTTTCACAACAATACCAACTGAACGTTAGCCCTCACACACACTGCCTGGACATAAACATTATGAAGGAGGGGTTGGACACTAGTTAAAGTAAAATAATCCAGTCACTGTTGAAGTAAATCTGGGATTAATACAACCTTATTAGTAAAGCCAGACTTAATGTTTCTAGATCATTTTGTGGTTAATTGCCCATTACACATCACTGGACCAAACTACACATTTTCTGCCAAATCACAATAGATGTTGGATTTTACATAACTGTCATAACACAATTTAACATAAAAATATTTCTTTATTTGAGTACTTGATATTTAATGTTTGATGAACTTAAGATTTTCAGGAGAGGTGGCTGGGGACATGCAGCAGAGAAATGCTTTAATGGGTGCTGGCACTTAGGTGCTCCATAAGAGCTTTAAAATTCTTTTCACTGCTATGAATAAAACATTGAGTCTCTTTTTTCTGTCAGCTGGTTAAGTGGTCCAGTATTTTTCTGGTTATGATTGTATTCCTTAAGAAAGCGCTACATGTCTTTTCCCATTTTATTGGAAAACATCGTTAACGAAAGATGTTCTGAAGATGCGAGTCAGCCTTTGAACACATCCGCAGAACATTTTCATTCCTTCAGGTTATGCTTTTGTTTATGGCGTGCCGCTTTGCTGCTTTCAGGCAGTTCCAGCTGTGAGTCAGATTTGTTTAGAAAAAAAAAGGCAAAAATGATTACCTGGCAGGAAACAGAACCAGCCTGGTTTCTGTAAACTTACATAAACAATAGAAACTGGCTAAATCAGAACAGGAGGATTTCAGTTGAAATCCTTAAACGGATGTTCATTTGAACCATAAATAAAAAAGATCAGTTTTGAAAATGTATCACTAATACTATTTTAATTATTGTTTGTTTGTTTTTTTATAAATAATTTATAACAATTATCTTGAAGGCCTTCCAGTTTTTTATATTACTAATTAAGGACTGTTGATAAGCTTTAAAAAATTCATTCTGCATTAATAAGACATGTTTGACATCAATAAAAAGTTGTTTGTACCTTAATTCAGTGGTCCACAACTTTTTCAGGCCACTGACTGGTCGGCTGGTATAATATCAGATAATATCTACGTACCGGCCTGGAAAGGCTGAAGGTACGAGGCTGAAGGTAGCATCTGTCTTTTTTTTTTTTTTTTTTTTTTTGCTTTCCTTAACTTTTGGAGGTAAAGTTTTTTTTTCCCTATTCTCTGTAAAATGTTTGCAGCTGAAATTGTGGGGTTATGGACCCAGGACATTTGTTTTATTTTTTTGTTGGGTTCCACTTCCTGTTTTATTTTGTTGCTGGTTGTTACTTCCTGTGTTCTCTCCCTCCTTATTGGCACACCTGTTTCCAATTACCTCATCCCCTCCTCCTGTTATAAGTCTTCGTCTCCCCTGCACTGGTTGTCGGATGGTCTTTTGTACCTTCATAAGTTTGTGTTCACTTTCTTGTGAACCTTTCTCAATTAAACGAGAGACTTTGTATTTACGAGTGTCGTCTGCATCTGTGTTCACACGTCAACCCTGACAGAAATAAACTTAAACCGTAAAAAAAGTCACATATTAACCTTTACCGACTTTTAAGAGACAACCGATAAATGCCCCCCCCAAAAAATTGTGACTAAAGTTGGGATTTTCTAAATTTAATAACAAGTATGAATCCACCTTTTAAACAGCTTTAAAAGCAGCCTCATTCCTCATAATGTTAAACAACTGGCTGCTGAATATTTTGCATTGCTATTAAGGTCTGGGGGAAAAACAGTCACAATAAATCCATATTTGGAGTAAAGAGTCCTGTTTTTTATCTGTTAACCCTCTGATACCTACTTCCAAAAACTTTTCTAGAAAAAACAATTCTGTTTGTGTCTACTTTTAAATTAACTTCTGTATTTTCAAAATGAAAGACTATGTGCTTGCTTATTTGGTATCATTTTAATCAGCATAACCTCACCTATGTGACACTTACTTTATTTTGTCATTTTTTTATGTTGAATTCACAGACTAGACATCAAATCAAGCAAACACAGAAAATTCCATCTGGAAAAAAGAAATTCATTTTGCTGTAAAAACTCCAAAAATATTTAATGAACCGTTTTTGCAACATAGAATAAACGTTTTAGGTGTAACTTTTTTAAAACAAAAAGAACAAATGTAGTCAATCATCTAACTAACATGTTTTTAAATAAAAATAAAAAATACAGGAAAACCTGATAGATTCCTTTGGGTCACATATATTCAATTCAATTTTATTTATATAGCCCAGTATTACAACACAGCTGTCTCAATGGGCTTCACAACAGTAATTGTGCAAAAACAGTCAGTCATAACATATAAACAATAGTTGGTTACTAAACTAAACTAAACAGACTAAGATAGACTGGGCATCTTTGCCCATAGACCCTCCTTCTCCTATATAACCAGTTTTTGTTGATAGAGGTTCGTCACAGATCTCACAGCTCCACAATGTGACCTTTCTTGTGCTGTTATACAGACAGTAGCTTTATTTCAGTCTGCCTGTGTGGCTGCAGCTACCAGGCAACCCAAATAATAAGAATCTCTCTCCTAAGAGCACTGCTGCCCATGGAATTCCTTTTTTTTCAGCTTTTTTTCTCATGAATTTTCCTTATTGTGTTTGTGAAAAATAAAAAAAGAGGTTTTTTTTTAGAAGTTTGATCCAGCAGGATTTCAGGTGTTCTGCTCGACTGGAATCTGTTGACAGGTGGAGGCGTGTCTGTCTCCTCTGAACTGCTCACCTCTCGTAACGGCAGCAGGTGGGACTTTCGCTGTGAACCATGGAGTTTCCGCAATTTTTAGACAAGGCCAGTGCTGGTTGTTCTAGAAAATTCATGTCAGCCCCCATCCCAAAATAAAACAATGATCGCTTTCCTTGTTGGATTTCTAATAGCAGACAGCTCTGTTCTGCTCCGCCCCTCAAAGCGGGACCTCAGCTCTGCATTACAGCCGTCTCATCGACGTTCGTCTTCCACCTTGTTTATCAAAATAAAAGATTGCTTTTGTCCAAAACCTACAAATAAATGCCATATTCTCTCTTTACTTCAATAAAATGTCAATCACAGATTATTCAAACAAGTTTAAGTTGATTTTAAAATGAGTTATGTTACGCTGATCTCACAGCTGCACAGCAGTAGTTCCAGAGGGTGAAATGCAGCTTTTGGTAACACTTTAATATAACTATCAATTATAGCTAGTTAACAAGTCATTATTAAACTGTTAGTTATTGAGTTATAAATGACTTGTTAAATAATAGCTTACAGTTTGTTAAAGAGTTACAAATGTACATTATAAATAGACAGTAGATAACTAACAAGCTTTTAGTTAGCGAGTTAAAAATGACCTGTTACTTGCACATTAATGATTTCTAACTGCACCTTATTAATTCGGAATAGATCATGAAGAAGCTGTTAAGAAACTGTTAACTCTTATGTAACAAGTCATTTACAACTCAATAACTAACAGTTTAATAATGCTTTGTCCAGGTAGTTATTGAAAAGTGTTACCTACCTTTCTTTTGTTTTGAAGTCCAAGGCTCTTACCTATTACTGCCTTACTAGCTCTTGCCTGCAAAAAAAAAACTTAACTTTGCTACTTTGGGGATTTCAATTTAGTGGTCAGTACAGCCACTTTGAAAAAAATTGCAGATTGATTTTCGACTCATGACGGAGTGCTTTGACATGCCTCAAGAATTAGTCGGATATGGTAAATAGAATCCAGAAGTTTTCCAAAATAAAAATTCCTTCAGAATCAGATTATTTAAAATCTGTTTTTTTTTTTTTTTATGTTTTTTTTTTTCTCTCTGCGGCCCAGTACCAGCTGTCCCATGGACTGGTATTGGTCTTCAGCGCGTTGGTTCAGGATTACTGCTTTGATTCATTTATAGCACTTTAAAGACATTTTATGTTTATACAGAACAGTTTTTACTGGATAAAGAAAACAATTTAAATGCTTGTAACTGTTTAGGTATATGGGAAATAATAACTCTGCCTTCTGGGTTAGTGGAGCTGACATAAATAAAACACTAAGCTGAAAATGCTAAAATAACAAACAATAGTATGTAAACTGAAGTTTTGTCAGTATATTTTTTCTGGGTCTCGCTATTAATAATAAAAAGAAATGATACATATTTTGCAGAACAAAAGTGGCAACGATTTAAGTGAGATACCTTGCCAAGTGGTTCCTTGGGGACAAACCTAAAATGTAACAGCTCTGCCATCCTCCTCTCAAACACAATGAGTCAGTGACACATTTCATGAATCTTAGAAAAATTTAGGAGAGCTGTGAAACTTCACCAATCTTGTAGCAGACATTATTACTGAATGTTTTTGTGTAGTTTTAACTGTTTAAAATGCAGGCTCCATCTGTGCAGGATCCACACAGTGGTAGAAAGTGTTACATTTAGTTGAATACAACTTTATTATTAATAAGACTAACACAAAAAAATATAAATATATTTGAATTATGTTTTTGGGAATTTACAATTTTCACGCTACCAAGTTCTCAATTTTCATGAGGACTTATAAAAAAGTAGTTTATTGATAGAAATAAGTTTAAATCTTTTCTCATCACGCTAGTGGCCCGCAGGTGATAAGATTGTATACTTGGTGAATCCGTAGAGTAAAAATGTTCACACAATTTTTTTTCAATGGGAATGCTGTGGGCAACTGGTTGTTAGGAACACTTTAACAACCTCTAAGGATCAGTGGGACCTAGATGTGTCATACGGTAAGACAACCTGTTAGTGCTGTGCAAGTGACAGGTGCATCGCACCAGTAGCATATGCAGCATAACTGTAAGAATTGAGAAAATTGGACAGTCAGAGTGTAGTTTGTATGGATGTACTACGTGCGTCCTATGGGCACTTCTGAATCACTTGTACATGCCATTAGTGCAGTAATTGCACGGGGTCAGTAAGGAGCCAATACACACATCTTACTTAAGACTGGAGTGTGGTCTAAGGACACTGGATGACAGCATCTCTCGTACATCACAAGTGCGTGTAACTGACATTATCCTCACAAATACTTCACAATGCGCTTACCACACACATGACAATGATAGTTCTATTTTCATGACGTTCTTTAAGGTGGTCGCTCAAACCTCATGGTAATTGCAAGACACACCTTCACTCGATGCGGTTGTTCCTGTCTTCGAAACCTGGAGGGGCCCAGACAACCCAAAACCCCACAAGGGTCAACCCCCTTGCATGTGACTAAGGCATTTAAGGGACATCTTGAAAATGGAATATACAGTTGTTGTGCATGTAAGTGCGAGTGTATTGTGAAGCATTTGTAAGGGTGATGTAAGTTACACACTTTTATGACAAGTGATGCTGTCATAAGGTGCGCCTACGCAGCACTCTAATTGTCAACAAGGTGGGCGTATTGGCTCATTACTGAACTTGTGCAAATGCTGCACTTACGGGGTGTGCAGGTGATACGTAAGGATTTTCACACAAATTAGGATTTTCACCCAAATTTCACTCTGATTGTCCAACTTCCAGAATTCCAACAGTCAGGCTGCAGGTGTATAGATGTGCACCTTTCACTTGAACAGCCCCATGCGCATGGTTCGGGAGAGGGGGAGAGGGTAGAAAAGATTCAAAATCTGTACAACGTGCCTGCAACTCACTTAAGTTGGCCTTATTTACCCTTATGTGTTGTTTAAGTGAGGGCAGTTGTGACTAAGGCATGACAAACACATTACTTTGCTCTCCTTTTTTTTTGCCTTGGAGTTTTCTAAAAGAATCCACTTTTTAAATCCACTTACAGAAAACAGAGGTGGTCATCATGGGACGACAGATTTTCTAGCTTGCAGAAAAAACAAGAGACACTTTTGTGAAAGAAGAGGCTGTAGATGTTTTTCAAACACACAAACACTCATCGTGTGGAGGGTTCCTGGATTAAAGACTAGTGTCACACTTGCAGTACTCTTCTGTACTGATAAAGTAGAAAAAGAGGGCACTCACAGGGCAAGTTTTACTTTGAACCAAAATGGCTTTATTTGCATACCATCCAGTTCCAGCCTTGTAAAGGTTTGCTATGAATGCTGTCTGGAATAGCAGGACCAACACTTTTCAGCCTGTCTGGTGACTCAGAAAGACTGTGAATCGTTGCAGAGTTCAGTGTTCATGCTGTGAGCAGCTTTGAGGATGTGTAAAACTATCAAGGCGACAGTGTTTGTGCCCACTAATGTGGAGCAGCGGGTCTGGTGCATACTGGGAGGTGGCGGTGACGATGTGTTGTGTTTTGTTTGTGCTGTTGCCCGATGATGGGCCAGAGTCTGTGGTAACCTGGGAAACCTGTGTGCATGTGGCAAGTTTTTGCACAGAAGTAATGTGTGCAGTGGGAGTGGGAATTCAGCCTTAGACAGTGGGCAAGAAGCCAGTGCATGACTGCATCATTTTTGTGGACTATTCAGTTCAGTGAACGGTATATTTGATATTTTCTTCCTCCCATGAAGGCCTTCTTTTAAATCCAAAGCTTTGCCCAGGGACTGGCCACAAAGGAGTCTTCTGCTGCATCTGCCAGAATCCTGCTACATGATCTAAAACTCATTTCGCTATTTGAATAAGCTAACACAAATTTTCCTTATCTTTCCCTTGCAGTCCAAAAAAATCCAGGCTCAACTGAAGGAACTGCGGTACGGGAAGAAGGATTTAATTTTTAAGGTGAGCTCAAACTGAAGGTGGGTGGCTTTAAAACATGTTGAGAGGCAGCTACGTCTGGCCACTTTGAAAGGATGATCCCATCACAGGAGGAGCTCCAATTAATTCTGCCTGCAATTACAAAGTTGCCTCCAGCAAATCAGGACCCTTCAAAGTCAATTGGCCAGGACTTATACTGCATACAGTTAAGTGTTTTCCCCCTCTGCAAAGTCCAACCCATCCCTTTCAATCACAAGATAAATGACGCAGCGAGCCTGTGGGGAAACTTTATGTAAAATAATCAGTTATATCATATGAGGAAAGATAATAAACGACAACGTTTTTGTTCTGTACGTGACACTTTTTTAAGGTCATCGGAACCGTGTCCTCACACGCTCCCTCTGCAAGTACAGCACAAACAGCAGCAAACAACAAGCTGCTCTGTATTGGTGCCCGTTTGCACTTGACTCTGCTGGCCTGTGCACTGCAAGGACTAAATGTTCTTGGATCTGAGCGCGCCCGTAATATTTATTGGCATTCGCCGGTACATGGAGTGACCTTTCAGGCCTTGTTTGCACTGTTAAAATGCCAGCAGACTTCTCATTCGCGATGACTTGTAATGGCGTTTCTTAAATGTGCGTTATGATTCTTTAGAGCTGGTGAAGCTTGTGGCAGAGCCATTAGAAAGAAAAGAGGGAGAAAGGTACTTCTTCCTAATGGATTGAAAATCATCTTTTTAGCTCTGTTGCATCCCTGGATGCCGTTCCGCTTTTTTCAAATGTCTATTCGATGAATGTATTGACTTGTTTGCTGGGGTCAGTGCTTGTAAATCGTTGTCCCCAAATTGCATCAGTCACTCACGCAATACAATATTATTGCTCAGTGTCAACCAGCCCTTTTGCGCGGACCTTAAAAACAGGCAGTTTGTTGAGTTGCAGCTGCATGAGAATGAGACTAATTTGGTCTTTGTTCTTCATCTTGTGAAAACATCCTTGGTTGACAGCAATCACTGATTTCTTTCTCCCCATGGAAAGGTCAGAGGGAAATGAATCATGTCCCTCTAGCTTGTGATCACTCTGGCTCTTCCTGAAAGCTCATCTGTATTCCTGCTCTGCTGCGATCAAAAGCCTAGTAGAGGACGAAGACGCAGGAGATGGGGAAGAGCAACTTGAGATACGTAAATGTCATCGGCCTCATGGGGGGGCGTCAGTCAAGGCACCTTGACCAGCAGGCTTTCCAGTCGCTTTTGACAGCTGTTGTACCGTCTCACAGTGCATTTAAGAGCCACAGAAGTCTTCTTTTGAGACGGCAAGAAAGTTGAACCAAGTTTCCGTCTCACATCTTCAGTCTTATGCTGCATTCACACTAATTGGGATTTGTGCATCAAATTTGCTGCCTGATGCTTGTCCAAAAATTGTTCAAAAACTTGAGACATGAGGGAGGAGCTTTAGCCTCATTGCCACATGGAAGCATTGACTGTATATCTCATTTACAATGCATAAAGGACACGGATGATGCTGAGAGATCAGGTTTACTTTGGAGAGCTCTAAAAAAGCATCAGTTAATCACGTCTCCATGTCTGGATTCACTGTGATCATTCAGAGACTCTCCCTGCAGAGTTATGTCTGAATGACGGTCGCTTTCAGCGGGACTTCCATCTTTCTGTGGGTTGCTACAACGTGTCTTCTTTGCCAAAGTTCATATACTTAAAGTCTGAGCTCTTACTTAAAACAAGCTGCTGCCGGACTTACAGTGCGCTCGATCCTCAAAACAAGCCGCACGACCTCTGATTTTGTCTGTAGATTGACTTGACATGGAACTGGACGCCCCTGACATGCATTCATATTGCGTTCTGTGAAAATTCACAGAATTATTTTCTGCTTTGGCAAAAAGTCACAAATTTACAAGGAACCAGGGGTGGAGCTACGGGGGGCAGCTGCTTCCCCAGTAAAAAGATCACCCCATCCCACCTCTCTTGTCTCCTGATTTTTGAGTCAATTTTGTATCATTACTGACAAAGACCAGGAACCCATCAATACAAGCCTCTTTCAGAAATGCAAAAATAACAAAGGCAATATGTTTAAGGGAAATCTTGAGCTCCTCAAATTATTTGCTCCGCCCCTGTATTGTGTATGCCGGCCCACACGGGACATCAGCACCCTCGCCTTAGACAAAATCCTTGCTATGACAAAAGTAAATTCAGATTTTTGGAAAACTCAATAATACATTAGCATTTTTGCTTCAAACATGCTCCTCCAGCTTATAGGTTTTCATCACTTTGGACATGAAAGATTCCCAAAACAAGAGACAACTCTGAACTAAGCCATGCCTCACGTGCACCTGTAAAGAGCACCAGGGGGCAGGTTTCCTTTCACTTGTGCTGGCATCACATTAAAGAAAGGGAAGAACCGATAGTTCTTTAGCTCTGTTTCCATAAGAGACTGTAACTTTGGCAGAGGATGCTTTATAAATCTTTCACATCTTCTTTTCTGAATAAGTCCACTTTCAAATTTACCCATCGACTGTTTTTCCTCATGATTTAGCAAACAAAGGAAGAAAAAGAAGATAAAAGTGACAGCTTGATGTAGCTGCTGCCTCGTCTAGCAGAATGGCTAGTGCCTCACTGACCCCAAACATTTATAATGGAGTGAGTGCAGAAATATGAAGTGTGAAGCATGGAGGCACTAACCCTGAAAGTCAGCATTTCTGGGTCAGTGGCTGTGTGCCCGCAGTCCTCGGAGGACCGCTGCTGATGATGGTCTCCGTAATAGATGTAATGCGCCCGTGCTACACAAATTCACAAGCAGAGAATCTTCTGATCATTTGGAAGGCAAATTAGCAGTGGGGTGCATTTCCTTCTCTCCGCTGGGAAAAATGATTACCGTATTTTCTGGACTAGAAGTCGCTCCAGAGTAAATGTCGCAGCAGCAAAGAAAAAATGATTATGCAAAAGAAAAAAGTTGTATACAAGTTGCACTGAATGAGTTGCACTTTTTTACCAAAAGTGCAACACTTGTTACGTCAGTTAATTAATGAATCAGTTCTTACGTCAAATTCATGTTTAAATTCGCTGCTTGATGCTTATCCAACAATGTGTTCACAAACTTGACACTCCAGAGAGATGTGGGAGCCTCATCGCTACATCTTCACTTAAAGTTGCTCTTCCTAAAACACCACGCAACGCCCAAATTGCACTGCTGCCAGACCACCACGTCATGCTCACACGCTCAAATTGTAGGACCTCTGTTAGCATCTCTACATTGACTTAACATGGAAACTTGACGCCCTGACACGTGAATTGCGTTCTTTGTGAAAAGTCACAAATGTACACACTAACGGTGCCCTCTAGTGGTTGTTAGTGGGAAAATAAATGACATGAGTCTATTTTTTTTTAAACCACAAATAAGTCGCACCTGAGTATATGTTGCATCCCAGGCAAAACTATGCATATAAAATGTGACTCATATTACAAAAAAATGTTAATCACAAATCTGCTATTGACCAAACTGGTGCAAAAATACATCTGCTCAGGGGCGGAGCTGGGGGGGGGGGCAAGGGAGTCAATATTCTCATTATTAGCAAAGATTATGAAATTATCAATACAAGCTTTTTCAAGCATTGCAAAACGCACAAACAACATATTTAAAACAAATAAAAACAAAAATATTATTATAACAATACTGTTAGAAATATCTACTTCTGATCCTTTCATTTGTTACGGCCATGGACTCTGCGCATTTGCCCTCCCCTCATATGAAATGTTCTAGCTCTGCCCCTCCATCCGCTACTTTCTTAAAGTGGCTAAATTGAAACACCAAGCTGGCAAAGTTAACCAAGAAACAAAAGTATTTGGAACATTTCTTTTTGCTCCGTTGCCTAAAAATGGTTGGGAAGCACTGATTTAAACCATGTATACATAATACATTTTCCAATGTCCATGATGCAAACTTGTGGGACGGTGACACGTATAACAGAGCGAACAACAAAAAAGGTAAAAATAGAAAAAAAAGGTTGAAATATTTGAATAATTTTTGTGTTAAAAAATGTAATGATCAAGTCTCTCTGACTGTGTCTGATGAGTCATATTTAGGTGAGACAGTTGTGACTGTGTGGATCAGTATGGCGTTTGATGTCCTTGTGAGATAGATTTTGTGTGTGAAAGTGCTGGAGAGGTGTCCTAAGGGAAAAGAAGTCCTTTGTTTCCAGGGCAAAGGGTGTGGCTCATTGAACAGTTGCATCTCTCTGCAGGGGCAGCAGCTGCTGGACTTGGAACACAAACTCACTATAGCCAAGGAGGAACTGGAAAAGACTGCGCTCGATAAGGTGAATAGATGCTGATTTGGTTCTTCCTCCTGCAATCATTGTTCCTTTATGAATTCTTCTTTCTTGTGCATTTTTACTGAACAGTCTCATCCTTCAACAGACACATAAACTGCATCTGAAATCCCAGTGAAATTAATCAAATGAGTTATTATGGATGCAGAATCTGAGCAGGGAACTTACATTTCTATCAGATAAAATATGCAATGAATATTTTTGTTTTCTACAATATTGATCAATTTATGTTGTTATTTTTTTATCATTGTAATTATAATATTAATTATATATATTTAAAAAGTCATTATTATTTTGATATCATTAATATTGTTTTTTATTATCGTATGTTTAAATTGGTAGTATTTTTAATTAGATTTATTCAGTTTTTTTTATAACTATTTTTATTGTTGTCATTCTTTTAACATAATATTACATACTCTTTTATCATAATCAATATTGTTTCTATTAATTATGTTATTTATTTATACTGTTACTTTTTAAAATGACGTACTAACATTAATACAATGTTGCTTATTGTCATTAATTATGCTATATTTTATGTTGATTATTTATTCATTCAAATTTATATTGTTTTATAATGTATTAATACTTGTTTTAATATTGTTTGATTATCAATAATATTATTTATTATTATGGTATTGATTATTCATGTTAATTTTATATATATAGTTAGTTAAATGCCTATTACTTAATTGTGTTATTGTTTTACTATCAATCATAATTTTTTTATATACTATGCTATCTATTATGTAATTTTTTACCTAATTTATTTAGTTATTTAAATAGTAAATTGTGCATACTTGTAAAGCGCTTTTCTACCTTCCGTGAAGGCCCAAAGCGTTTTACACTCACAGTCCCATTCACACACTGATGGCAGCTCTGCTGTCGAACACTGGCACCACCCTTCCATCAGAGGCAATGTGGGGGTTTAGTGTCTTTCCCAAGGACACTTCAACACATGGGCAGGGAAGGCGGAATTCAAACCTGCAAAAATTCCAAATAGAGGTTGACCACCCAACTGCTGTGCCACAAGCCCGTTTATCATCAACTTACTGTTTTATTATTATTTTATAATCATTAATATTGTTATTGTTTATAATGGTATGTATTATTTATGCTATTTTTTATGTTATTTATTCAGGTATTTATATGTTGTTGTTTTTTTAAATGGTGCGACTTATGTCACGTGGAAAGAGAAAGCTGAGTGTAGAAAGGTTTATTGGTGCTTACACACCAAACACAATTGGCGCGGTCTCAATGTAAAGTAAATGGTTTAGATGCCAATCGAGGTTCTGTGGCATGAATTGAGCAGCTGGCGCGGCGCGAAAGACTGGAAACAGGGAGAAATGAGCGGCACGATGCAAAATGAGCGGCGCAATGTGAATAGAGTGGCCACCGTAGCTGGCCAGAGTTTAAAAAAAAAATTGAAATCTGAGGAGTTTACTGCGTCTCCTCAACCAATCAGGGGCTCAACTTCGGGCACGTGACATTTTCAGTGACAGCTGGGAGAAAACATCCAATGGTGGATTAATCCATAGTTCTCCTCCAACTCCTTAATGGAGCTGTAGTGGACACGCTCACCATGCCGGCTACCGGGAGAGGAGACCACGCCCAGACAGAGGGCCGCTGCTGATGAGAAAGCAGTCTGCTCAGGCCTCCTGAACTTTATGATGTTTTTCTTATTTTCATTGAGACAACAATAAAAAAAAAGGTCCCCTCATTTTATTCTTGCTTTTATTTTTGCCCTCTAATGTTAATGTGTGACAGTAAGCATTTGAACTCGGTCAGAGACAGACAGAAACACAGCAGAAGCAACAATCATTCAGACACAGCAGCAGGAGAGAAGCTCACTGGAGCTAAAGGAAGACTAAATGTTCTTATGAACCCAAATATGGAGACGTGATCCCTGATGTTTTTGAAGAGCTCTTCAAAATGAATAAACCTGATCTCTAAACATCATCTGCGCCTCCAATGAATTGTAAACGAGATAAACAGACGCAGGTCTATGTAGGGCTACACGGTGGCGCAGTGGTTAGCGCTCCTGCCTCACAGCAAGAAGGTTCGCGGTTCAAGTCCTGGCTGGGGACCTTTCTGTGTGGAGTTTGCATGTTCTCCCCGTGCATGCGTGGGTTTTCTCCGGGGACTCCGGCTTCCTCCCACCGTCCAAAAACATGCTTCATAGGTTAATTGGTTAATCTAAATTGTCCCTAGGTGTGAATGTGAGTGTTTATGGGTGTGTGATTGTGGCCCCTGCGACAGACTGGCGACCAGTCCAGGGGTGTACCCTGCCTTCGCCCATGAGTAGCCAGGTTAGGCTCCGGCAACCCCGTGACCCTGAAAGGGATAAAGCGGATTGGAAAATGAATGAATGAAGCTCTATGTAGCAATCAGGCTACAAACATTAGCTCCTAGCTCCTCCCACACGCGAACGAGGCATGTGGGATTTTTGGCCACGCGGTAAGTGACACGTGTGACAAAACGTTTGGTTTGAATGCACCTCAATTCTCATTTTTATCCCATCAACAGTGACATCACAAACTGTTGTAAAATGATTCCTTCACCAATTCTATATGTTATTATTAATCAGAGTGGATGATTTTCTTCAGAATTTCTCCTTCTTGTTCCTCTGAGTTCGGCTCCACGGGCATTCTTTTAGCTGTTTTGCAGTCGATTTAAAAAATGGCCTTCTTTGAATTTATTAGTTGAGTGAGTTTTTTGGAGGAGAGAGTTTGAAAAAAAAAAGGGTTTATTTTTCTTTTTTTTTATTATTTTCTTCTGGGTGACAGGAGTCTCAGCTGAAGGCGCTGAAGGACACCGTTCACATCTGCTTCTCAGCTGTCCTGCACAACCAGCCCGGCAGCAGCCACAGATTCCCCGCCTCCCCCACCCACTTATTCAGATACTCATCGCTCATCAACAGCTCCAGAGTCACCTTTCAACAGCCTCACGCCAAGGTAATTCAGTATGCCACAGTCTGACTGATTAAAATGTTTGCCTCTGAAGATGTTGTGACTGATATAGGTAGAAAAAAAGGAAACCTTTGTCACATGTTGTCCTTTTTTTGTTGTTGTAAATTAGCAGATTTGAACTCTTCCATTAGCCAGGCTTGCTTATCAACTACATTGCAAGTCTCTAAATAAACAACTCTACCGAGTAAGAAAAAAACAGAATAAAGTAAATGCAAGAAAATGTACATTTTTATTTCTGCAGCAGATTCTAAATCAACTTTGGCCAACGATGAACAATGAACTTAAAGATATACTCAACTAAAGCCCCAACAAAATAAAATCAGCTTTAAAAATACATACAAATGCAACGGAAAAATGTCTATTTTATTAGAAATTTGTGAAATACTTTTAACAGAATAAATTCTGTTTATTTGATTTGAAATTGCAATAAGTTTCTTTATTGTCAATAGAATATTTCACTTCAAGCTGTTTTTTGTGCAACCAATATGCTGTTTTTACCCAGTAAGTATTAAGTCAATTGGAAATGAAACCACAATAAAATTCACAAGTTTGACCTTGACATGTTTGAAGTGTCAATTTGATGTCACACACTTAAAGATGCAACATTTATTCTTTCACAATTTGAATGGTTCCACTCTGGAACCATTAAGGGGCCAAACCCTTCGGTAGTTATTGTCTCTACCGAAACATTGAAGTGACAATTCAAACACAGTTTTTTTGTGAAAAATTAAACATCTTTCACAGTCAATCCTGGCATTATGATAACGATTATTTAGATATAGGTTTATTTGAATCTATAAAAAAACTTTGAGACCAATATGATCAAATGCAAACATTTTACAAAAACAGATAATATAAAAATGTCATTAAATCCTCAAAAAAATGTAAAAGAAATGCATTAAATTAAGTGAAATCAGTTTAACTTTGAAACTCTTATAGAATAATTTCAGAAAAAGAGCCTGCACCATAGGAAATGAAAATAGAACATTGAAGCAAATGATTGCTTTTTATTCTAAGTAGAAGTCAAAATGTAATTAGTGATGACATTTGAAAAAAGTAGTGCGATAAACAAAATCAAAGAATTCCTATCACAGTACGTGGATCCTGCTGTAGAAGGTTGCCATGGAAATTTGAATAGTGAATCCACTGAAAAATCATTGTTTTAACCATAACTCACAGATGGGGATGGGTGGGATTTATTGTTGGCTGTTTTTTTTTCTACACCAGCATCATTCAAAGAAGTCTTTAATCAATAATGTAGGCATCATATAAAATGAAACTTAACAGCCCGTTACTGAAAGCATGAGAATGACCAATCAGTCTCTTTCAGAGCAAACATTCTGAGTCGTCTCTGCAGGAAAAGATGTAATTGATGCCATTAACAATAGTGTATCACTTGCCTCTGCTAAAGATCAAGCACGCAATACAACAGCTCCCCACAACGCATTTATTTTTCTGTTTTACGGCTCCTACACGTCAAAAAGGATAATATAAGACCTCTAAACGCAGCACTTCACATGTTCAAGGGGTGAAATAAGATAACAATCTTGCGTTACGTGCAAACAGGATAAGCTGTGTTTGCTGACTCCATCTTTTCCCTGAAATTGTCAGATGAATTTCAGCAGGATGTTGTTTCAGGTCAGCCGTCTTTGCGTGAACACTGTCAAAATAAAATTCATATCACATTCTAACTCCCAGCTTGGTGGCATCCTGGAATATAACTTGGAGCCAAAATATTCACCTGAGTGCACAGTAAGAGCTCTCACAGTGAACACTGCAAGACGACTTTCACTGTTTGCCGATTATTACCTCATTTGTCAATCTGATGCCCTCTCAAGAGAGAAATACCCCAGAAAATAATTACTACCAAATATAAGAGTTGGGCAAACACGAGTCCAAGAGTTGTCTGGAATAATAACATGTCTAAATCAGGCTGCAGTCTTGGAATTTACGCTGATCCTCCCAGTCTGCAATGCTGTAGCTTTGGATTTAAAATACAATTACTTTAAAGTGTTAGAGGGGGTTTGCTATGTTGGCGTTGTATGAAAATTATTAACTCAGCGTGACACGGTTTGTGTCTGAAGCCTATTAAAGTCAAGGTCACAGCAGTCTCCACTTAGGGCTCAGGACTTTAATCCTTTTTAGCAGTAAAACAAGGTGACAGCCACGAGGGTTCACAGTATGAGTAGGATTATGCATTCAGTCTTCATATCACCTTTTGTTTTCTCACATCCTTACATGTCCAACATTCTGACAAGTTAGGATCAATATCTAGCCTCAAGGTTCCACCCCCGCCATGTGGTAAGGCTTACATAAAAATAAATTTAAAAAAAATAAGAACTTTTTTTGTTTTTATACTACGTTTCTTTCTTGGAATCCATTGACTTAAACATGAAACATAAAGAAGCAAAATAAATGCTTCTTGAAAAATTAGCTCCACAGTCTTGAGTTTTGTTTTTTTTTCCTTCCACCAAAGGAAGGGTGTCAGCTGCAAACAGAGATTGTGTCAGTTAAGATTTCTGAAAAGCCTTTGCCTTAAAATCATCAACCTGGTCACAGCACCACTCTTATCTGCCACGATTTTGGCAAGCAGTTAAGAGGCTCTTATCCTCTGAAAGCAGTCACAGTTTACTGTGTCTCTTTCATGGGTGCTCAGATTTGACATACTACTTTAAGAAGAAGAACATTCTGTTTTTTTTTTTTTCTTTCCTTTAATTTGTTATCCATGCCAATTTCACTTTCCTTACTTGTCTCCATCCATTTCACCAACCTTGCGGTGAAATTAAACCAAACAATGAAGTATATTCTGTTAAAAAGTAGCACTTACATTCAAAAGAAAAAATGCCTCATCAAATTAATAATTTGTGGCCTACAAATTAGTATTTTACTAGGATTTTGTGCACACAAATTAGCATTGACTGCCCACAAAAAAAACAAAACAAAACAAAAAAACAATTCTTAGGTACAAATGATCAATTACTGGGAACAAGTTAGTGTTTTATTAGGATTTTGTGAGCACACATTAGCAATGAGTGCCCACACAAATTAGCATTCATTCAGTGGGAAACAAATTAGCATTGACTGCACACACAAAAATAGCAATTATTGGGCACAAATTAGCAATTAGTGCACACAAACTAATATTTTATTAACATTTTGTGCACACAAATGAGCAGTGAGTGCACACAAAAATGAGAATTTTGGTGACACAAATCAGTAGTAGGAATTGATACTAAAAGACTACTTTGTGGTCCCAAGATAACAATTTGTAATGATCTAAAAGAATCAACTCATTATAAACCACAAATCTACGTAACCTTGGAGCTCACATTTAAAAAAAAAGTTGTTCCCCCAAAATTTATGATTTTTGGCCACAAGTAGTATTTTGTGGCCAAAAATGCTCATTTGTGCCCAAAAATCCTCATTTGTGCCAAAAAATGCTCATTTGTGCCTGAAATTGCTCATTTGTGCCCATAAAATGCACAAATTAGTATTTTGTCTGCAAAATATTGCATTTTGTGAATATAAATGAGCTTTTTTTGGGGCACAAATGAGCCTTTTTTTGCACATACATTTTTTTGTCCACAAATTAGAACCCTAACCCTAGCATGAATTGATGATAGTAAAAAAATTGTGCACACAAAAAACTAGTTATTCACCACAGATTAATTTAAAGGAAATGTAAATTTTGTTTACGTCGTGTCCAGGGCTCCGTAGGTTTGTAGTAATTAACAAATATATTTTTTTAAATTGCTACATAGTTTTACACAACATGCAACATTTCTCACCTTCAAAACACAGGTAAAATACAAAAAAACAAGCAAAGAGAAAAGACAAGTAAAGATTTTCTTTTTAAAAAGCACGATTTTTTTTTCATGCTATTGAAGTCATAACTTTTGCTTTTATTAGCATACAAAAAGCTGCAGTCCAGTTGCAAATAGTTTCTTCTTTGATGGGTCTGTCTGATAAATCTGAGAGCGCCCTTAGTGCAAAAGACTCTGCTGTGCTCCATCTGTCCACTCTGCCTGTGCAGACAAAGAAGGCTCCAATATCATTTAAATCACTGCCAAGTAAAGTTTCAAATATATGTTAAAATAAATATAAAGAAAAAAAATCCACTTTGCACTTAGTGGGGAAATGTTGTGCATAAGCAATTTCGAAACAACAATCTCTTTCTCTCAACGGTCACATAATGTTAAAAACACATGAATCATAAATCTGCCCTTTGCTTTGACCACATCTACATGCTAATATTATTTGGCTGTCTGCTACATCAATAAAAAAACACTTATTTGTGTCAATTTTTCCACTTGCAAGGAAGCATCTCAAAGTAGTCAGGAAATTCTATTTCTGAAGTGCATTCAGATGAGAAGTTTTGAAATGCAAAGTGTAAGAGATTTTAATTTCATTTTTTGTTAAACCTATAGTTACACCAGGATAGATAACAAAAGCAGCATTCACTCATTTTCGGAACCTGCTTTGTCCCTTTTGGGGTCACAGGGCTGCCGGAGCCTGTGAGTAAAGGCAGGATACTGACTGGTGACGTGTCCAGGCTGTATCTTGCCTTCGACCTTCTGTCGCAGGACCACAATCACACACCTAGGGACAGTTTAGTGTGACCAATTAACCTATGAAGCATGTTTTTGGATGGTGGGAGGAAGCTGGAGTCCCCGAAGGAAACCCACACATGCAGGGGGAGAAAAATGCTCCCCGTGTACACTGTTTCCCAGCCAGGGCTTGAACCAGGGGCCTTCCTTCTGTGAGACAAGAGTGCTAACTACTGCACCACTGTGCAGCCTAGAAAAGCAGCAGCACAATACATATTAAACATTTCAAAAACATACAGCAAAGATATAATTATGAATGGATGAAACTGTCAAAGTGCGATTTGAGGTTGCGAATTGAGCGGCCGACGCAGCGCGAAACACCGCAAAATTCAGCGGCAGGCTTGGCGAGCCAGAGAAAAAAAAAATTTTACTCTGGGGAGGTCGCCACGTCTGTGTCAACCAGTGTTTCAGTGACAGCGGGTAGAATGATGACATGATCACTGATGTTTTTGTAGAGCTCCTCGAAAAAAAAAAACTGATCTTTAAACATCATCCGTGTCTTCCATGCATTGTAAATGAAGTACAGACAAAGCTTCATGTCACTACATGAAGCATGAAGCAAATGTTGATCACTATCAACATTTGCTGCTAGCTCCTCCAACATGCGAACAAGGCAGCGAGCTTAGAGAACACAATCGTGTTTGGTGTGAATGTTTCTTTACTGACCAAAACTCAGCAAGAGCTGCAAAGCCGCTGTTTGGAAAAATACACTTCATTTTTATTTTTATGAGCAATTACTTATAAAATTAGCCTTTTAAATATTTACAATTGAATAATAATTATTTTTTTATTATTATTTTTTACTTTTGACAGCAGCACATATGTGTATATATATTTAAAAAATTTAATTTTCCATCATTATACCTTTAGTGCACCTTCAACCTTTTTCTCTAAATATGACAACCTTCCAAGGCATCTAAAAAAGTGGAGAGACAGCCGATAACATGCAGAAGTAAACGTTGGGTTGATCAGCTGTTTGCTGCATTTTCAAGGGCACATTTTAGATATGAATTGTTTGTAAACCCAAGCTGTTGAATTTATTTGATATTTCCAATTTATTTGTTGATGTTGATTGATCATGGTGCATTGCAGTTATTTAAAAATGTAACCATTTATGTTATTTGAAATGTAATCATTTATTGTTCTTTGTAATTTAATTAAACAGAATATACTGTATTTTCATAAAGTTTATCTTTATACAGGTTTATCAGCTTGCTTGGTTTCTCACAACTCACTATCTCAAATTGGAGATAATTGCTGTTCTGAAATTAAAATCCAAATAAAAAAAGAGAAAGGTAGACAAGTTTTAGTCATGAGTGGAGTCCAGCTGGACTTGATGCCTTCCCCTTCAAATGGGGCAAAAGAACTTGTGTGTGCACAAATTAGCATTGTGTGGCGCACATTAGAATTGTGTGCAGAAAAATTAGCCTTTTGTGTATACAAATTAGTATTAGACATTTTCTTGGTGTAAAATCTAAAAATCACAGAGAAAAAAAGGTGTAACACAGAAAAGAATGAAAGAAAGAAAATAACAAATAATAGTGAATTAAAAACAAAAATACAAATAATACATATGAACAAAAATACTTTAAAATAGGTATTTTAAAATGTAGAAAAATATAATAAAAATGAAACTGAGAATCTCTTTAAACCATGGCATCCATACTGTTTCTGATGTTTCACAAACACACACACTCACAGGCCTATTTCTGTGGGAGAAAGTATCATTAGTATGAGGATGCACAGATCAGCAACACTGGACTGGAAATTGCTTCATATTTAACAGACTTGGCGTAATAACCAATTCTTGCGGTCCAATAGTAGCAATTTTCATCAAAGTGACAGGAGATGATGTCTCCTGTGCTAAGAGCAGAGTGCTGGAGGGGAACTGAGGCATCTCATTGCTCTCCTCCTCTGATGATTGCTTCCCTGTGTATATGAATCAATGATATATTTACCCTAGGTGTTGGAATATTTGGGTTTTATCAAAAAGAAAGACAGAAAAAAATCTGTTTTCATAGGTGTGAAATAGCTCAAATGTGCTCCTTTCTTCACAATAAAAAGAATGCATTTCCACTAAACCTTCATTTAAGGGGTTTTGGCAGCTTTACAGTTTGGAGCACTAATTTTATTTTGTTTTCTGCTTTTTATGCTTTAAGAGGCTCTCTCTGACTCTGTTAAACTGTCTCTGTATACATGTGACTCACTGGACCAGAAAGACAAACCCTTTTTTAAGAAGTTACTGCTTTTTCAGAACCTCCATATTTTATTATTCATCATCAGACCAACAACACGGGATGAGTTAGCTTCTACCGGTAGCTCTGCTAAGCCTAGCAATTCGGCAGCACTGTTTTAGACCCACTGCAATGATAATTTGTTTTTTTTGTGTTTTTAACATGTTGTGACATTTTTCTGATGATGGAAGACATATGACATATATAAAAAAAGACCAAAAATACATTTCTGAGTGTTTCTTAATTCAAATTGTTGGAAACCAGGAGCAGATGAAAAAATGCTGTTTGAAATGGGCAAGCTTCCTGCTCTGCTCCATTCTGATGCATCTACTTGAGGATTAGATCCATGTCCATCTTTGTTTTCCTTGTCCGAGCTGGAATCCGGCTCAAAACTGCACAGCTGGATATCTTCAACATTGCTCACCACTTTTGTTGCACCGGTACTGTTTGGTTTTTCTATATATTTTTTTATAGAAAAAAAATCATATTCCAAAAAGATATTATTTTTGCCTATTTGTTACTGTGTATTTTTTTTCCCATTTGGGAGGCTTTTTCAGTCATTTTTGATAGTATATGCCAACAGGAGTCATCTGGAGTGGCTGTTCATTAGCCATATTGGATTGAATTCAATTACATTTTATTTATATAGCTCAATAATACAACACAGTCATCTCAATGGGATTCACACGAGAAGGACAACATATGAATCACACTGTACCAAACAGAGGCATGATGAACTAAATAAAAAAATAATAACGGATAAATGATAAAGAATAGAGGAGAGAAGTTATAGAGGACAGAACCTCAGTGCACCATACTTTTCCCAGCTTCTAACTTCTTGTATCCTACTAGCAACTTATTGGTATTGAAATTTAATTCAAACATGTTCATGGTAAGTTGCATGTTATATGGCACAAAAAGCGGATGGTAATAATAATAACAATAATAGATAATCTGCAGTTTTAGCATGTGAATATAAATATATCATTATTCTAATGTAAGCCCACTAAATTGGGGGTATTGACCACCATGGCCCAGTTTATCAAACCATCTTCTCTCTGCTTAGCTCCGTGGAGAATTATGTATTATAGATGTAATGACAATTGCACTTTTTAGTTGCTGTCCGATGTAGTGACCGCCATGCACCAGAGGGTTAAGCACAGCTTTTTAACTTTGAATCCTAATGTGTAGGTAACACTGCCTGAAGTTGCAGTCCTTTGAGAATGCTAAGCTGTTTTGCTCCATTTGCCACAATTGGCATGTCAATTGAGCACAGCAAGTGTAGGTGTCAATTTCTAAAAAGCTCACTCCTGATTGGTGAGAGTAACTGCCAGAGAAACTCAGACGTCCATATAGTGAAAAAATGGCAACTGAATTGATTTCATTTTGTTGGGAGTAAACTGTTTCTTTTTTGGTGATGTCACATTCACTCAGTCCAGTTCTTATATACAGTCAATGAGTTGTGTATATGTTGCAGAAAGACTTCATTTGCTGCAGTAGGTTCTCTGGTGTGATCACGATCAGAATTCACAATGGTTAACATTACCCTCTGAGACCACGCCCCAAATGTGTCCAAACCTAAAACTAGGACATCTTTTTACCAGAGTTGGAGTTAGTTTGCAATATATAGTCAACAATAATAGATTTTTTTTTTTTGTGTCTATCCATCGACACTTCGCAAACGTTGCTACACCCAGCTGGTACATTGTTTTGTAATGTACGCTGTCGGACTAAAAACAAAGATGAAAAAATTATAATTTCAAAAAAGCAGCTTATCGGCCCAGAGTGGTTGTTTTTCCAAAGGTCAGACAAAGACATGGCTGAAAGAGTTTCTGAGCATAAATATTCAAAGGGAAAATCAAATTTGAATTGCCAATATAATCTAACATGTCTTTGATATGTACAGAAGCAGTCTAAAGATTCCCTTTTTGTTGAAGATATAGAATTTGATCAACAAAAACTAAAACAATTTCTTCAGAAATTGTCTGGTATGATTGCAAGATTTTTTTTCTTGTTTTTTTTCTTTTATCATGTTGAACAAATGTTTGAATCTGTGAAGCCAAATGGATCCTCATTCAAGTGTTTTCTGTCTTCAAGTGTTTGCATTCATTTTGCAACTACTCCATAAGGAGCATGAAAGCAGGAAATGTTTTGTCTCATATTAGTCGTCTATTTATCTCACGGTAGAAAAAAAAACAGAGAAGGTGAAGTGGTGACATTTTTCCTAAGACATGTATTTTTTATTCATGATTCCAAGGGTTTCTCTATTTGATGTTTAGTTCACAACTTGAAACTTTGTTCCTAAAGAAATGCATGTCTTGCTTAGCTTCTAGTTGGGAGTGAATCATTTTTTTAAACTAAAGACTAAATATAAACAAAACCAAAGATTAAGGCTCAATTTTTCTGCAGCGTTTTGAGTATTCCACTTCTAGTAAACAACTATTTGTTATGCAATAACTATGATGCTGTTTGAGTTTTAACTCATGAACCGAAATGCTTCTTGTCTTCACCAGGATATCTCTAAAGTTCAGAGAATGGTCACAGTCAGTAAATCACCCATGAACACTGAAGTAATGAGGAGAGAGAGCAGCGGAGTCAAAGAGTGCCCGATGGAAAAGGTGAGCTGGTGAAGTAATTAAAGTGTAAAAGCCTGTTTGACCTGTGGGTTTCCAATTCATGAGCGTCAGCTGTTCACTAAACCTATGGTCAAATCTACAGCAGGAATCAGATTAGCTGTTTTCACTTAGGACAGATCAGTCAGCTTTTTTTTAATTATTTTTTTTTGTTTTAAGAGAAAAATAGAAAAAAAAAGCTCTTCAGTCTTTTTTTTTTTGTTCATTAAGTAATAAATGTTAAAGATGTACTCTTTTCTTTTTCCATTGTTACTTTTATTAACAAGTTAAAATAGTGTAACTATGCAGTTTGTCTTTTTTCAAAGACATTTGTTGGGACTCTACAAATGCTGATAAATGTCTTACAAAGATTTCATAAAGACTTAGACATGCTAAAAAGTTTTTAATGTCTAATAAAGGCTGTATAGATGAAAACAGAGTGTCTTATTGAGGCTTTACAAGTGATAAAAATTTCTTATAAACATATCAAAAAGACTTTAAAAATGCTCTAAATCTTCAATAAATGTCTCATAGAGGCTTTACAAAATGCTCCATGAAACTCTTTAAAAAAGTCTCATAAGGGCTTTAAAAATGCTAATAAATGTCACAAATGTGTGACAAAGGGTTCACAAATGCTTATACGTGCTTATTAACGTATTGTAACAGCTTTACAAATTATAATACATTATTTCAAATGTCTTATAAAAGGCTTTACCAAAGCTAATAAAAGTTTGACGAATGCTCAAAAATGCTAATAGATGTCTTTATAAGCAGTATATTACCTTATAAAGCATCAGTAAGACATCTATAAATGCTAATGAATGATAAATTTCCAATCAAAGCCTTTTAAACACCCTAATAATGCTTGTTAATGTCTTAGAAATAGATTTTTAAAGCATCTTATTATAAAGCTTTACCCTTCTTGTGTAAAATGAGTTTTAAAAAAAGGTCATATTATGATGTTTTATTGCTATCATTTTTAGTGTTCTTTATCTCTACACTGGAATCAGTGTTTGAGTTTGTGGAAATGATTCATACTTAATATATACAAAAGATTTTCTTCCCCCTTTTTGCTCTTCCACCTGTCTAAAACAAGTGGGTTTGGGCGATGCCTCACTAATGTCAGGCTTTTGAGTGTTTAACTTCACGGGATATGATGATGAATATGGCGAGGAATACAGATGAGGATGGTGGTGGTGGTGGGGACTTAATCTGGAAAATACTTCAGAATATGAAATGTAGTTAGACTAAAACTACTCCAAATTGTGAACTTTTTATTCTTATTTAAATAACTATTCCTGGCCCAATGCAGACATTTGTAAATCACTTTTTTATGGACATAAAACATGAATTTGACCTTACTTTCGCTGAGATGACACTCTGCTCAGTGGGCAGCCACACCCTTGCCTATCACAGCCCCATTACCCAGGATTCCACAGCAATTCAGATGAATTCATAAAAAAAAAAGAAGAAAAAAACAAAGGACAGCAAAGTTCAAGTGAACTTCATTGTCATCTTATGGTCACTACTAGTGTAAGAAACATTTGGCTTTGGTGCCTACAGAAAAGGTGAAAAGTTTTTACTCACTCTCACTTCAAAATGCTTCACTTGCTGCTTCTTTGACACTTTGAAAAAAAACCGTTCAAGGAAGAAAGAAGGAAGCATCACTGACCTTTACTTTTCAGATTCCCATGAAGGCCTCTCATACCTTACAGTCTCAGACTTGATCTAAGTGACTGTGAGCAGTCACTTGTCAAGGACACTCTAAAACAAGTATCTATGAAAATCTATGAGAGGATTTCAGGGAAGCAGAAGTAAAGAACAGGGTCTGCAAGTATTTTTGACAAGTGGCTATCAAGAAGCATCACAGACATAAGCTGAGAGTCCACAGGAATCAGGGGAGTGCTGAGGCATGTCATCCAGAGCTGAGACAGTGTCATGTGGACACTGTCAAAAAGAGGATTCTCTAATGAAAGTATGCCGCAGACCATGTGTCCTATAACTGATTATTCAATTTTTGAAGAGGACATAAAGGTCCTGCAGCAAAAAAGGAGGCACATATCTGAGCCAGAGATAATGTGTTTGCTTTTTAGCACCACATCTACTTCCCTCTGCCTGTTGGCGAGGAGGAGATAAGAAGACTGTGTGCATGTGGATTGTGCCGTCTTTGCTTTAGCCTAAAAAAAGTGCCAGTGCCAGTAAAAAGAATTATATTGTTTTAAAAGCCAGCCCTGCATTAGATCTTATGTTGCAGGGAGCATCAAGACTCCCACTTTCTATACACCTAAAGACTATTTTGTGTTTAATGCCTTAGTCGTGGGGGTTGACCTGTACAGGTGCTGCGGGTTTTTGGGCCTGTAGAGAGTCGTAGAGAGGAGGGGCTGCATCTTAAGAAGAGTGCAGGTGTGTCTTACAGTTCCCCTGAGACTCGTGTGGCCACCTGAGGAGACGCCATGAAAATGAAACATGTAATTGTTGTATGTGGTACGTGTATTGTGAAGTATTTGCAAAGAAAAATGTAAGTTACAGACACTTAACGAGGTGCAGGTAATGCTGTCGCATGGTGCCGTAACGCAAATGTGGCACGTACAGGATGTGCAGGGGGTACCTATGTGCCCGTAGGATGCCCACGTAAACTACACTCTGATTGTCCAGTTTCCTCATTTCTAACAGTCAGACTGTGTGCAAGGAGCGCACACCTTTCACTTAGCACTAACGGGCTCCCTAAGCATCGTGGAGGGTTTTGGGAAGTTGAAAAGAATAAAAAACATGGACGACTTGCCTCACCTACTTTCCTCTTACCTAAAAAATGTGTATGTGTATTTTCACCCTATTGGCTCTCCAGATTGTCTATGATCTTAAAATTTTCACTCGCCAGAGCCTTTGCTGAGCCCGTAGAGCAAAACCATTTGTGCACAGGTCGTAGAGAACACTTATACAACACGTGTTGTGTTGATGACTAGAGTTCTGCGTAAGGATACAGTATGACAGCATTCACCCGTACGCCTTGCGTGTGAAACTTACATTATTTGTACACATATTTTGATACATTTACCACACTCAATAGTAAGTGCTTTTTTCACCACATCACTTAAGGTACCCCCATGAGCCACAAGGGAACTCCAAGACACACCTGTACTCCTCTTAAGTGGCGGCCGGACCTTCCTAAAACCCTAAATTGGCTAAAAACCTGCAACACCCGTGCAGGTCAAACTTTTCATGAGTGCTTATGACTAAGGGATAAGGTATTTCAGGGAAGATGTAAAGTATTTGCTAATGTAATAAAGTGTGAAACATCTGCACTGGTCATAAAACTAGCAGTAAGTCATGCGTTTTGCTCCACATAACACCTGACAACGTGTTTTCAGATGTCTTTAAAGGAAATTCACACGTTTGTATCAATGCTTTGCTCTGAATGCATTTTCTTTACACTGCAAGGCCTTGATAATTTACCCTAACTGACTGTTAAAAAATATTCGTCTGCATGAGTTCTAAGCACAAATAATGCTGTGACTCTGAATATCAAGCGCAGAGCTGTGTGAGCACACATTTGAACAAACCTCACTGTATCCTGATGCTGAGCTGCGTAGAGCTTTCTTCTCAGATCTGGTTACTACATTTTTGTGGAATAAAAGCTTTTGGTCCCTTTGAAAGGCAGCAGTCCACTCTTGGCACCATTCAAAGATCTAAAAAGTCATTGTGAAGAAAAAAAAGGGAACTTGTTTAATGAATAAATCATCAGTTTGAGCATTTGATCAGTCCGACTTGTTCTGTGGTCAGGCAGAAATTTTTGCTCTTAAGAATACATGATAGCCGGTCCACCTGAACAAAGGCAAAGCCCACTAATCTGATCTAAAAAAAAGAGAGATTCAAGTCATTTTTTCACAATGTGTTTGAAAAAGAGAAGACACTAACTTCATTGTATCACTCCTGAGGTCAAAATAGAAATGAGTTTTTTTCTTCTTTTTACTTGAGTCCTTTTTCTGAACTTGGGTTAACCTTTTAGTGATTTTATCCCAAATGGCACCCTATACACTGTGTGCCTCTTTGCTTTTAAGTGAACCATGTCATATTGATAATTTTGTATATAAAAAGAACCAACCCTCAATAGTGTTGGTTTTGTTTTTTGCCTATCCATAATTTGTACATGGCTAACGAATAATGTAATTTTTTTTCAATTGCTTTCACCTGAACAGTGACATAAAATGTGTTTGTCTTCCATCGTCAGACTGCGGGTGAATGCTTCCAGAATCAGACAGTGGAATCCGTTCAAGACAGTAAAAAGCAACCAGAGGTCCAACAGGTGTGTTTTCCTCCAACCTACCATATTTCCCCACTATAGGGCGCACACTGGATTATAAGACGCACTGGCAATGTTTGGTATATTTTCAAACTTAGTTCAGATATAAGACGCACCGAACTAAGGCGCATTCAGCAAAACTAAAGAGTCAGAGATAAATCTGTCCGTTGGTCAGAATTTATAAACTGCTTTCACAGTAACTCCAGAACATGTTTGTAATACGCAACAAGTTAACTGCATTATTGTATTCATAGTACATGTAACTCCTACCCATGTTTGTGTAGCACTACAGTGTTAGGATGAATCGTGCTAGGTTGGTTCGTCTCAATGAGGAAATTTAGGCATATAAAATCACACCAAAAACACACCGGATGTTTCTGTAAAGTGACTGTGTTTACAGTAAACATAGACTCTGGCAAAACAATATATGCAGTTGACTTTCAGTCTGGTTACATAAATAAACTCCGCCCTTTTTGGGTGTTGAAGCAGTGTCAGTAATCAACCGTTCAGCTCCACCTCCAACCACCAGAGGGAGCTCTCGCCAGAGTACTGATCCCAGCTGCTTCCTCACTACAACTCCCATCAGGTCTTGCCCACTGATTCACTTCCTTACCAGCTGCTTTCCATCACCGTCATCCCCACTCTGTATTTATTCCCCCTCTTACCTCTGCTCCCCGTGAAGTCTTGTTTTGCCAAGCAGACATTACAGAGCTTTATTCTCCTGTTTGCCTCTCCGTGCCTGACGTTTGTTTCTTCGTCTCTCTGTCTCGCTCCATGTTTTTTGACTCCAGCCTGGTTTTTGACTACACCTTGCCTTGTCCTTGTCTGTTTTGATGATTAATAAACCCAGTTGCATGTGGATCCAAACGCCTCAGCCTCTTCGTCACATGCAGAAAGGTTATGGAATTTTTATCCAATGCTTGTTGCTTTTGCTGAATGGTATTGGTGAAATTTGGGCTATTTTTGAGATGTCCGTGTAACATGTCTTTCTTACCGTGTCGGCAGGATTAGCTGATCCCTTTGTTGATCCAGTTGTTGAGCTCTGCTTAGCTCGCCATTAAGAGAGGGGTGGAGAAAAATCTGGCCTGTGCAAACAGGATCAAATGTAATTCATTCACCAAATTATTGGTGAAGAAAGCCTTGAATTATCTCTCAAAAACAATTACAGGGTAATAGTTTTTTTTCTAGAAATATGCATATTCACCTAATCATCTGAACAATCTCAAATCAATTCAAACATTTCTAGAAAAACAAACATCATGATGTTCCACATGTACACGGTCAAATAAATTTTCCTTAAGAGTACTCATAATTTTCACTTGCATGAGAAAAGAAAGGTTTTCTGAAAGTTCTGTTTGTCTTATTAAAACCTGGTCAAATACAGAGACTTATCTACTTTACTACACAAACAATCGACAAAACTCACCAGTGAACGTGTGAGGTTAAGTTCAGTTGGTGCAATGGTGCTTTGCAGCAAAGGTTTCGCAGACAATTCCCATTAGTGCACATATACTGACACGTGTCTCCGCATGAACCTGGAAGTTTGGAAAGCTGCAGAAGTTGAAGACAACAAATTCAGAGTTTTTTAGTTTGTTTTTTGTCCAGTTTCCTCATTTGAATCGAGTTCTGACTTGGACAGGTTTGCTTTCACATCTTGATAGATTTGTTTTTCTTCTTCAGTCTTGTTGGAGCAGATTGGCTGTCAAATTCAGGATCAAGTTCTAATTTATGACCCCGTTTCAGAAAACCATTAGCAATCGTAAACAGAGTTACAGAGAAGTTGAGAAATGGTGTGATAAAAGACAGGTTTGTGTGTCCTTTTGGTGAAAAACAAGCCAGAATCATCTCTATTTTCACTTCTGTGCTGAACAGCTGAAAATGACATGTTCAAGTTAATGAACATGATGTACTTTTTTTGTCTTTTTTTTTTTTTTTTTTTTTTTTTACTAAATGTGTAATATTTCCAGACATGTTCAGTTTGATGTTGTTTGCTGAGAGGATATTGTTTTCTCTCTGCAACACCTCCAGCCTTTCTAACATTTACAGTAACATTAGATTTGATGCCTGCAGAGGCTGAGCTTTTAGGCTCGGTGTTTCTGTGTATTTCATGATCTGACCTTCTGCTGAACTTACAGAATCCACCAGATAGTTTCACAGCTGTCTGCAACCTTTTTCCGTCTGTGAACGACACATTCCAAATAACTGCCTTCAAAAATTTGGAGGAACTTTTTCCTTGTTGGCTTTGCTTCTTTAACAATTCCATGAATGATCTGGCGCATTAAACTGCCTTAACTTCTATTTGAAGTTCATTTGACTATAGTTACTGCAAACCTTTTATTCTGTCCCGCAGCATACCTGCAAGGACCAGATTGTTTTAGCAATTCTTTCTTTTTGTGCCTTTCAGTAAAAATGTCACTCACGGCTTTAATTATTGTTTATGTCTTGTCCCAGAGCCCTTTGACAGAGTGGTGACCTGTTGAGAATGTACTCCACCTTCCTCTTCTGTTTCTGGGATAGGCTCCAACAACCACGTGACCCCAAACGGGATTAAGCAGATTGAGAAAATGGATGGATGGTTTTGATTTTGGCCTAGGGTTAAGTTCATTTGACAGTGTCACATCAACAAAAATGGGCACTTTGGGGGGAAATTGTAACCAAAGATTACAAGAAAATCAGAGCACCAGTGTCACAGCTATTTCAAAAAAAGCAGTGTTAACAAAAAAGAAAGCAAAACAGTGTTCCCATCTCACCTTCACATGTGATATTCGATGTATTGCCAGTGTCTATGAATAACAGCTTTCCTCACCTTATTACTGAATGGAGTCGCACCTGTTTGGCAGTGGCAGATGGTAAAAACAAAACCCAGTCTCTCATCTCAGTGATGTCCAACACCCTGTGACTGTAGAGCATTCCAGGTGGCAAGAATCCACTTTTAGACAATGTGGATAAATAGAGGAAAAAGAAAAGCTCAAAGCAAATTTTGACAAATAGGTAGATGTAATATTCCCAGCTGAAAATAGTATGTTTTTTTTCTTTTTTTTTTTTTTTTTTATCTGAAGAACAACAAATAGCAACAGTTGTATTTATTATGTATTTAATTTCTTATTTTATTGTCAATAGGATAAATAAAAGGCAGTGGTTGTATGTTATGTAAGCTTAGACATTAAGACATTAGTAAACTATAAACAGATGCTTTGCTTAAAGAATTGGTTTCCAGAGCCTGTGTGCTTTGCTTAAATATGTCATTGCCAAAGATGGCTTGAATTATTCAAAACAAGCGAGCTGCTCTGAACCTGACTAATGTTGTCTTAAGCTGTAAGAAGGAACCTTTGAAGAAGAAGACAAATGCTGAACACATGAACTGCATTGTGTCTGTACTCATAAAAAATATGATCACATGCATTCTGATTACAGTAATGAAAAAGATACAGTTACAAATTCATATTTTCTGCACTGCAGGGTATGACAGATTATAAGGCGCACTGTGTGAAAGGTGTATTTTTAAACTGTTATCACATATAAGGTGCAACTTGTTTGTAACACACTACATGTTAGCCACGTTGGAAGTGTGAGCTGCATTAGTGTATCACAATATCTGTAACTCCCCCAAAAAAACAAACTGATACTGCTAAAACAAAGCTTACTGTAACTACGTTAACTCCTGACTTAGTAACACGTTAAAAAAAGCACAATCCGACACCGCAACACATTAGCCACATTAGAATATTCACAATACCTGTAACTCCCAACATTACAACATGTAAAAAAAAACAGACTGATACCGCTAAAACAAACGCTACTGTGACAATGCCCAACTCCCAACCTTATTAGTAACATATAAAAAAAAAAAAAAACACAGTTTGATACTGTTAAATGTTATTAGCGTTTTCACATTTATGCCCAAGCAAACAATTTGACAAAGTGCTAAACACCAGAGAGTGTACCTCTCAAAATCACTTTGATATCAGTAAGCACAACCAGAATTAATTCATAAATGAGGCGCTCAGGATTATAAAGACCACTGTCATTTTTTGGAAAATTAAGTCTATAAATTGCGCCTTATAGTGCGCAATATATATATATATATATATATATATATATATATATTAATGCTATTAAAACTAAGATGCTTTGTTGATGAAAATCTTTAGTAATCTTCATAAACTTTAGTAAATAATAGAGCATATATTCAAGTAGTCTTAAATATTAGCTTAGAAGTTTTTCTTCAACGCTCCCAGTCAAAGAATTACAGTGTGTTCTCACCAGGTAAATAATTTGTGTAATCAAGTCTTTGATATTTTTGCATCAATGTGTTTGTCTTAAAAAAAGCAAGCCAAACTGTGACAGGTTTTTTTTTTCTTTATCTTTATGCAAATTCTTATTTGCAGGAGTATCAGGGGACCCAGAATTCCAACCTGCTATCTATCAAACGGAGCTGCCTGCCCAGAGTGAAAATGTCAGAGATCTCTCAGTCAAAGTGACAATCTGCTTATTACTTTACTGAGAACACCGAGAGGAAATATTCCGTAACAGTAAAGCCAAAATCTACCCTATTTGATCTACCATATATTTAAATCAAAATATTAAAAAGGCTCTAAAAGTTAGTTCAAGCACTGTCAAGCCATAGCTACTAGCATTGCTCACATTATTCAAAATGCTTTGTGATACATTGACAGGTTGGTTGTGTAAGTGAAGGTCATAAAATGCTCATAACTTCAAGGGTTTTTATTATTGATTGAATTTTCTATTTTATAATCTAAAAAGTGATTTCAGAATCCGTTGCTTCAATGGATTTTGACTACTAAAGAGGAACTTATCATTTTTCCAAAGTGCTTTACCCATCTTAGAGTGAGAGATCCTGGAGTCTAAACCAGAATTCATTTGGTGAGAGGTGAGGCAAACTATTCAAAGGTTAGCACTTGATCTTATGGAGTTACAAAGGCAAAGAGGATTAAGACCAAATCTTCATTCTACACTTGAGCCCTACCCTCTAACCCTTAAAATGAAAAGCTAATGTGCATGGTGAAAAATATGAGAATAGGGACAGCACTTCAGAGTAATTTTGACCTCTTGAACCACTTTATTTTGAGCTCTAAAGCCAACTAGCCTTGAAACTAAGAAAACATTTGCCTTTTATTACATAATGCATTCAAAAAACACAGATTTTGGGAATTTTTTGAATAATCCTTTAGAAGTAATAGATGAAGCATGAGTGTTTACAATTCAAATTACTTACTAACTTCTTAAAATAGACGTTATGACTTAGTTTGTTTCTTGTCCAATATTAAAAACAATACAAGTCAATCATAATGCGCTGACTACAACAATAAACGACTGATTTTGTTATTTCCTGATATCTTTTGGTTGCCAGTGGGATCTTCAGTGAGTAATTTACGAATTTTCTTAATTTACCACACCAATGGAAAATGAATTAAGACGCCTTCACACATGAGGGCATAAATAAAATAATACGTAAGACTAAATGGCAGGACTACTATACAAGCTCACTCTGAATGAAGTTTACATGTTTGGAGTGAGGAGACTCAAAAAAAGACGCCAGGAAAATTTTAACTGTGTGACAGAGAAAAATCACAAAGAAAATCAAGAAATCAACTTAAAATTATTTATATACCATAAATGTATTTGCCTTTTATCAAGGGAAATACGTATTTGAACCCCTGCTAAGGGTTTTGGTTCCCACAGACCCGTGAGACTCTCCTAATCAACCTGTCACCTGAATTGTAGACACCTGTTTGAACGAATCACCTGAATAAAAGACACCTGTCCACAGAATCAGTCAGACTCCAAACTCTTCAACATAGAAAGACTGAAGAGCTTTCAGTGGATTTAAGAGAGAATATTGTAGACCTGCACAAGACCGGAATGGACTACAAAACCATCAGCAATAAACTGGAGGTGAAGGTGACTGTAACTGTTGGTGCAATTGTGTCAAAACACAAGAACATGACCATCAATCCACCTAGATCTGGGCTTCCAAACCAGATCTGACCTGATGGGGTTTTCATGATCATGAGAACAGTGAGAAATCGACTTAAAACAACACAGCAAGACACAGCTGATGATCTCAAAGCAGCTGGAACCACAGTCACCAAGAAAACCATTGGGAACACTTTATACCACAATGGTTTTAACATCTTGTAGAGCTTACAAAGTACTCTTTCTTAAGAAGGCACAAGTGCAGGCTCACCTGAAGTTTGCCAATGAACACCTTCATGATTTACAGAGTGATGGAGAAGGTGCTGTGGTCAGATCAGACCAGCATTGAGCTCTTAGGCAACAACTTTTCCTCCAATGTTTGGAGGAAGAGAACATATGCCAATGACCCAAGAATAACATCCCCACTGTTAAGCATGGAGGTGGAAACATTATGATTTGGGGGCTGTTTGTGCACTGAGATCCTTCACCCTGTTTGAGTGAGAACCTTATTTTCTTTCACCAGGAGGTTTAAAATGGGTTGTGGGTGGGTCGTCCAATAGGACAATGACCCAAAACATTCAGCCAAGTAAACCAAGGAATGGCTGATGAAGATGATCAAGGTCATGGTGTGGTCCAGCCAGTCCCTGGACCTCAAGTTTATAGAAAACCTATGGAGAGAGTTGCTAAGCAACGGACATTAAATATTAATGATTTAAAAGTAATTTATAAAGCAGAGTGGACCCAAATTCCTCCTGATATGTGCAGAAACCTGATCATCAACTACAAGAAACGTCTGACCTCTGTGCTTTATAAGGGTCTTGCCACAAAGTACTAAGTCTTTCCGGCAAGATGGTTCAAATACTTATTTTGCTGAATGAAATGCAAAGAAATGTATTTCAATGAACTAGTCAATTTCTTGTTTTTTTTTTTTTTACATTTTCTGTCTCTCATTGTTCACATAATACCTATGACAGCCTGTCAATTGCATTTTATGTGGGCAAACTCACAAAATCAGCAAGGGATCAAATACTTCTGTCCTCCACTGTAAGTCTCACATATGTAGTTTCCCTTTGAATGAGGACAAAGCAGGGATAGTGATCTGTCCTTGATATTTTGGGGCAGAGTTCGATACCATTTCAGGCCTGAGACCTGAGAAAGAAAATTAACCTTTCATGGTGGTAATAACATTTAGAATAAATGTTATTTACCACTGTACATAAATGGTTTTCTTCAGTATTTGTTTCAAATTCAAATACATTTTAGTTGGCTTTCATCCAAACAATAACTATTACCACCAGAATGGTCTTAAAAGCATGCATCAATAGAATTTTTTGTATTACAAAAGGGTAAATTCCTACCTTTTGTTGTTACTCACAGACCTTAGGAGCATTTTCTAATTAGATTACAGACCATCGAATGTCTCTTGCAGGAAATTGTTTTGCCAGTCTTACTCATTATGAACTTTTTTTTCTCCTTCTTTTGAACCAAGCAGCAAAGGAGCCAAGTGCAGACTGGAAAATTCAACACAAAGCTCACAGACGACAGTGGAGAGGCAGCAGGAGGCGGCATCAAAAAGACAAAGCCACATAAATACAACTGAGCGGATGGCATGTCATCGGAAAGCCAAGCTCCTACATCGCCTGGAGGATCTTTCTAAGAGCACACACTTGCGCACTCTCGGAAGAAGCGTGCGCCCACACGCATTAACACACACTTTCAATGCACACACGGCTAGACATATGCATATCAGCATTGTTAGCAGAAGCTGAGATAATGGAAATGTCAACAAATTTCAAACTGTCATCTAAAGATCTGCATAGAAAATGGCATGCGTTTAGAAATTCCTTTCAAAGGTAGCAATGGCACTGGTAACTTGTTTCATGATTGTTTATTTGTTGTTTACTTCCCTGACTTTTTCTGAGTCAGGACACTGCTTTCTAAGTGTTTGATCTTTCTAGAAAAAATCCCTTTGCACTGATGAGGTCTGACACAGTTCTTGAAATTAGTGTATTGATTGACAAATGAAAAAGTACTCTCCCCATCAGTACCTTACTACAACCACCACTACTACCCAGCTTAGAATATTCTTTGTCACTCATTGTAGCAAGGTTAATTTACTCCTCCACTCTTTGAAATATAAAGGCTCAAGTTGGCTGGCCAACTGTTCAACATTTAATATTCAGCACTCTTTCTGCCTTTAACATTCTGGAGGCAAAGAGCCAAAGACTCACAATGGGTCGTCTCCCCGAGAATGTGCCATGCACTGAGTAGTAACTCCTAGCTACATGTATCTGTGTTCTCTGACCTTCCTGTGTCCTTTCAATAAAATTGTAATTTTCAGTAAATGTGTAAAGAATAAATGGTTCTTTGTGGGAAAGAAATGAGTAAGCGTGTTTGTGTCAAGCTTTCTAAAATGTTAAATGAAAGTTTTTCTGGAATGTTTGGAGAGATTGTTAAAAGAACACAACTATAAAGAAAGAAAATATGAATGCAAACTACACTACTCACAAAAAGTTAGAGATATTGTGATTTACTAGTGCTTTTCCTATTTGTTCCAAATTTTAATGAAATGCCTCAAAGTTTGTTTAGAAATTACTAATAATGAGTAAGAAGAAACACCATTTTCATTGGTTTGATATTTTACTAGCCCAAAACTTAAGACAATAACAAGATAGCCCAAATATGCAATTAACATCATTCCAACAAATGTTGTTACTGAAAAAAGTGGCTTATGGCGCAAAGTTGCTTTTCTCCATGTCAGAAATCATTTGTTCATGGCACTTTTGTAAACACTTTACCATTAGTGTCGGGTATCAGCGCAAAGCAGCTTTTTTTTTAGCTTCAGAATGCGTTAGAATTACATAAATTGCGTAAATGGCTGAATTGTTGCAGTAATTCAGAAAGAACTCCAATCCTGGAGATAAGGCTCAGGTGTTAAAAACCCATTCTGATCATCTTTTGATTGATCCTATTTAAAAAGTGTTTCAATAGTCTTTTAACAACAATTTTGCAGTTTTTTGCCAAAATAAAAAAAAAAATTAAAAAAAACATCGTTGTTTTCTTAGAAATAGTTTCTGCAGAGCGGCAGTAGTTCATTAGAAATGCACCTCTGAGTTGTGAGCGGGACTGTTGGAGACTGTTTAGAGTCTCTCTCTCGTTAGCTTACAGCCCTCACAACTCCAACCTAACATTTACAGCTGCAACAACAAAAACGAGCAATATTGGAGCTATCCACCCGTACACTTTAGAGCCAGTTTCCAGCTCGGACAAAGAAAACAAAGACGTACATGGATCTAGTCATCTGCAAGTGGGTGCATCAGAATGGAGCGGAGCAGGGAGTTTTTGACCTGCTGATTGTAGTTTGTACGTAACAACAATTTCAAACAGTATTTTTTTTTGTCTGCTCCAGATTCACCATGATTTGGAAAAAAAATATTCAGAAAAACAGTTTTGATCTTAATTTTTTTTTTTATATGTCTCCTATCATGAGAAAAAAGCTACAAGGACATGTTAAAAACACCCAAAACACAATTTTGATTGGATTGGCTCTATAAAGAGTTAGTACAAAAGAGAAAAAAAAAATGTTTTGGCAAGCTTTGATTCACAAAAAATTATTTGAAAATGAGTAATGTCTGCAGAAATAATGGAACTTGACACCAATTATCTTAGATGTGACTCATGTGAGTTTAGATTCAAAATGTGTGAACTTTTTCAATCAAAAACAAGAAAAAATTATACTATTAGATATCTCAGAATGTCTCCAAATCATTGCTGAGTGCCCTCATCTTAAAGACCCACTCAGATGAAACAGTTTTTTTTGGTGTTTTTAACATGTTTTTTGTGGCATTTTTTCATAATGGAAGGCATATATAAAAAATTTAGTTTTTAAATTTTTATTCTTAAACTCTCTGTGGGGTTGCTTTACAGCAAAGGTCCCGCCCACAACTCAGAGGTGAATTTCTGATGAACTCCTGTCGTGCTGCAGAAACTATTTTCCAGAAAACAACACAGGCTTTTTTTTTCTATTTTGATTAAAAACAGAATATTCATAATTAAAAGAACACTGGGAACAATTTTAACATACGTCAACAGATGATTGAAGGGGGGCTTTAAGAAAGTATTGAGAAAAACAGGAGGAAGAGTAGCCAGCAGAAATAAACAAGAACTGAATGCAGTCTAGAGTGTGAGCAGACTAAGTCTGAGCAAGAGTAAATAAACATGCAATCAAATACTGTTTACTTGTCGAAGCTGAAAGAAAGCAAACAAGAAAAAGAGCATGTAAACACCCACTGTGTGACAAACATTCTGTTTTATGTTCTCATTCTCCATTGCTAGGGAGAAAAATTAACCTCTGTGGTTCCATTTGTAAGCTTGACTGCCACCCACTGCTATACGCAGCTCTGTGGTCACAACATACCTTCATGTGACAATCTGCCATGAGTCTGAATTCAAGAGTTTCCATGTTGGGCAAACAGGTGCCACACACATTTGAGGCCTTTAATCTGCCTTTTTGGTGAGTTCAAGAGCTGTTTCTCAGATTGGCTCTACATCCATCAGAGATGAAAAGAGAGAGACCTGTTGCTATAGGATTAGGAGACCTGCAGTGACTCTTTCAAACTGTGCTGCTAAACTTCAAGGCCACCTGCCTCCAAGCAACAGGAGAGAAGAAAGGCAGTCAGGCTCTCTATTCCACAAACAAGGGAGATATGATCAAAGTGACAGGTGTGGCTTTTGAATCCCATCTTCATATTTACAGCCTCATCTGAACTGTCTGTGAAAATGTACAGCTCTAAGGACAGTAAGTCTTCATCTTTTGCTGGTGGCAGAAACATTCCTAATCATGTGTAGTTAGTAGTCATTTTACAGCAATTGTTTTTTTTTTTTAAACCTTTTCCCAAATCAGAAACATACTCAACAGAGGTTTCTTTTTTTAAGATTAACCTCTAAATTAAAGGTTCGAAATAAATAAAAAAAACCTTATTTAAAGTGAATTGCATTCACAGCTGTTAGAATGTCTTCAGATTGAGTTACCATATTTTCTGCACTACAAGGCGCACTTAAAAGCCTAAATGTTTTTCAAAAAAAACAATAATCCGCCTCATAATTTGGTGTGCCATTTAGCTCATATTGATTCTGGTTGCTGATGAATCCATTTTGTTGGGGACACGGTGCTCTGTCAAAATGTCAGTCTGTTTTTTTAGTTCCAAACAAAGTTAGAATTTATTATAAAAATGCTAAAAAAAAATGCTTTTTTGTGTTACTAACAAGGTTGGGAGTTAGCATAGTCACATTATCGTGTATTTTGGCTTTATCAATTCTGTTTTTTTAATGTGTTGTCACAAGGTTAGGATTATAAAAACGCTAATGTGGCTAACATGCAGCAGTGTCAGACTGTGTTTTTTTATATGTTATTTATATGTTATAATTATTATTATGTTTCTTATTGTAACAGGGTTGGGAGTTACCGTAGTCACAGTAACGTTTGTTTCAGAGCTAACAGTCTGCGTTTTTACATGTTGCAAACAAGGTTAGAAATTACAGGCAGCCTATGGTGAAAACATTAACCCAGCTAATGTCTAGCAGTTTGTGTAGCAAACTGTTTTTTTCTTTTTTTTTTGCTACTTGTTACCTACAAGATTGGGAGTTAGCATAGTCACAGTTACATGTGTTTTAGCGATACCAATCTGGTTTTTTGTGTGTTGCAAGAAGATTGGAGGTTTACAGGTATGGGAAAATGCTAATGCGCCTAATGTGTAGCAGTGTTGGACTGTTTTTTTTTTTTTTTTTTTTTTTGGTGTTCCTAACAGTTAACAGTAAAGTTTTTTTTATTAGGTCTGGGTTTATGTTTGTGTTGAAAACAAGGTTAGGAGCTACATTTAATTTAAAAACGTTAACCAGGTTGGAAGCTAGCATAGTCATTGTAACGTTTGTTTCAGCTGTATCAGTCTTTTTTTTTTTTTTTTTTAAATGTTGCAAACAAGGTTGGGAGTTACAAGTATTTTTGAATACTGTAACGGGACTACCATGTGTAACACGGCTAACATGTAGCATGTTTCAGAAAAGTTTTTGAGTTACTGTGAATGCACTTAAGTCTGACTGTCAGAATTAACAGACTCTTTTTTCTCGCTTAATGCCCTTAGACTACTTTGATTTGAAAATAAACCATATAATTTGGTCCTATAGTGGGGAAAAAAGGATACTGATGATGCTATGGTAGGTTAAAGTACATTCAATCCTCTAACTTCTATGACAATTATAAAAAGTGCATTTATCATACCATCAAAAAAAAAGTAAGATTTGTTACAATTAATAAATAAAATAAACAATCATGCCTTACTTGCTGTAAGTTTGAGTGGTTCTCCTTTATCCAAGCTATATAATAAAAAAAGACTGTTTTAAAAAAAAAAAATAAGGCCATTATTTTTTTGTAAATCTCAGCTTGTCTCTCAAAAATACTCTTTAAACAGTACATTTAAAAAATAAACTAATAATAAGCAAAATTGAAGTTCTTAGTTGCAAAAATATATATATATATATATATATATATATATATATATTTCAGGCTTCTTTTATAATCTAAACACTTGCCTGCTTTATTAAAAGAAACAAACAGGTCTCATACTTGCATGAAAGAGTGAATAGTTTATTTTTTTCATACTGTAAACTGCAGTGTTTTACTTGCTCTGTTAAATAATTGGCTGTTTGGTATGGAGAGAAATTAGTATCAGTCCGATTTGTGCGTGCGTACACGCAGGGAGGGTTACCTGCTCGGGAGAGAGCCCCATGTCTGATGCGCTGTCGGGGGCGGGGCTGCAGAGACGAACTGTTTAATTCTTGAAAATGTTTTTATTTTTAAAGGACAAGTGTAATAAAAACCCATAGTCAGACTATTTTATATTAATTAGCCGGCACATCTGTTTTAGCAAGCTGGAAAATGTCAAGTTTCACCAGATATTATTCACCGTCTAAGTTCAGAGCGGCTGATCAGAAAACTCTGATGAACCAGCATTGAAGTAGCATTTAAACGCATCACTTACGCACGAATCTGGGAGACGTGAAAAGAGTCTAAAATCATATTCGTGTGTAAATGTGGTTTTGTGTGTGCGTAACAAGTGATTCATGCATATTTTTTAAAGATTTGTGCATGTAGTTAGTTTCAAGCTGTCGTAACTTGAAGTTGTGCATGTGTAAATTGTACTTTGTATTTTTTTATATTTTGTCATTTTTGAACTCATGCACAAAATGTATTTTATGAGTTACAAATCAAGAATTGTGCACGCACAAATCCAAAGCTACGCACAAATCAAGGATTACGCATGCACAAATCTAAAGTTATGCATGAATCAAAATTACGCACGCACAAATCGGACTGATACTAATTTCTCTCCATAGCTTTGGGGGTAAAAAGACAATATATATATATCTATAGATATATAGATATATAGATATATAGATATTTTTTTTCTGATTTCAATCATCACATAAACAATCATGCCTTTTCCAGAAGCCTGCAGCAGAGAGTTGCTCTGGGGACTGGAGATTTATCTCTTTACTAATAAGCTGAATCAGCCACCCTCTCTTAATCACTGCTGAGCAGCCACTGAGGATTGGATGTCTCTTACTTTACTGCACAACAGAAACATGCTTGTCACTGCACGTGATTGGTTTATTGGAGCTCTAATCTTGGTATTATTTAACATTAGTATAAAATAAGTGTTTTTTCAAACCTTTCAAGCAGAGACATTTATTTTGATTTATTCCAGAATGACACTGCCTCTCCTCTGTATGTTCATTAGTCCAGAAACAAAACTTATTTTTGTTTAAAAATCAAAAACAATATAATATGTTGGTCTTGGGTTGCTGTTTTCTTTTAATCCTTTAATGATTTCTTTCAGAAAATATGCAAATGCTTTGCTAGAAAGCAACTAAAGACTTGATTTTTGAGATTATTCATTTTTTATTGTACAAAACAAATAATACGTAATATTTAATATTACTTATATCATACTTTAATAATACTTAATTTTACTTATATACTTAAGAAAAGTATTATATTATATTGTATTTATAATGTATTATATTTAAGAAAAGATCTTCTGGGTTCATATCACGCTATATAGTCACAGGCTTGAATAATAATAATAATAATAATTAAAGTCGCGAGCAACGTTGGATGGCCCACATGCTACCCGCCCTCACTGCCCGCCTCTATGACCCACTGCCCTCACCGTCACCTCTACGCTGTACTGCCGCCCTCGCCGCCTGCCTCTATATGCCATCGCAGACCTCGCCGCCCACCTTTGACCTGACCTTACTTGCGAAACAAGAGTTATGCACACCTGACGTCTTCCTTTTACTTTACATGAGCTGAGCTGTCTGTTATAAAACTGATGAAAAAAAACACTTTTTTTCCAAAATGGCGGCTTTTCTGTTGGTTTTTATCTCCATAGCAACCATTTTATGTTTTGGTCGCCTGGTAATACCAAACAGATCAACATAAGTTTCATAAGAATCGGCAAAGGTAAATTTTTAAATTTCCTTAGCAAGGAAGGTCATTTGCTAACAACACCCATATTCCTAATATGTTCATATCCGGTCTCACGTTTGTCCAGGTCTAGTCAGGGATCAACATATTTCATTTTAACAATATTCCAATGAAAAAATGGGTGAGTAAAAGGAGAACCCCACTTTGGCTAGCTCGCTACACACACACGGTTCAAAATCTACAACTTGTAATTTATATATCTTTTGCACAGTAGGTTTACATTTATGCACGAGAAGTTACAAGATGATTAATGAAAATCCCTATGACAAGTTTTCGCTTGTAGCTGGTACTAACAGTGTTTTTTTTAATAACAGATGGTCCGAGGTCAAAGGTCGACTAAACTACAGTGGTCATTGAAGCCATTCTGGAAAAAGAGCTGATGGATCTGGAGAGAACCTGTGAGAAAGACCCACATCGTGATGAGAAAACAGCAACCAGTCAACAATAATATTTTCTAGCCAAATCTGAAGTTCAAAAATTGGAAAAGCAAAATCAAAACATCATTAAAGAAGTAAAATAATTTCAGGAAAAAATTAAACTTTTGGCTGAATTAAATGACAAAGTTGCTGCAACAAAAGCCGATTGGAAAACTCTCTGACAAAAAACAAGCCCTTATCTCCAAGCTCCAAGTCGTAAGAGTGGAACATTACAAAGAAAGGAGACGTATGTGGGGACACTTTGGAGTTCCTGCAGAAGTTCTGGAACAAAACAACAAAAAAGAAACAGAATGGATCCAGTCTGAGCAGGAAATAAATGTCTTTCTAGAAAAAATGTTTTTGGAAATGGAGAAGAAAGAAGCTAAAATGACTCGTCAGATTTCAGATGTTTGTTTGATTCTGATCTCCCGTTATAGGCTAAGGTAATTAAATACATAGAGTTATACATATATCCAATAAAAGATCGACATATAATGATTATTTGCACATAACATTTTAAACAGTAAGAATAATGGTTTTGTCTGTGAATTGTTGATCTTGATTTGTAGTAGAAATCCACAGCCTTTTGGCTGAAGATAGTACCTAATTACTTTTGTATGTGTAGGGTCATAGCTCCGCTGCAGGATCAATTTGATGCCAATCATACACTTCATCATATGAGAGCACCAATAATCTTGACCCAAAGTCCAACTTCATTTGCAGAAATGCAGCCTCAAACATTTCTGCCTTTTTTCTGCAGCTCAGTTCCTATGATTGTGTGCAAACTTATGCTACTTGTCTCCACATCTGCAGGATAGTTTTTTGGCTGCGATTTTTTCATGAAGACCACGTCTGGCCAGACTTCTCCGGATGGTAAATGGGTATACTTGGGTTTCACAGGTTTCTGCTCGATCAGATCTAATGGTACCACTAGACATCTCCAGATTTCATCTGCTGCACTAAGTTTCCTTGGCCGACCACTCTGTCAATAATTCCTGATTCTGTTTCAGTTCATGACTGGTGATCATTAGCACCTGCTTGATATAATTGTTTGATCACACTCCTATTACAATCCCTGATTTTGTGCAAGGGTACCCACAGAAATGGATGCAGGTTTGAAGGCAAAACATCAATGTTTACATTGATATCTCATCCCTATGTCTCCAGTAAAAATGGCTAAAGTGAAAATAATTGTAGTAATCATCTTGAAAAAGTCAAAATCACACTTTTTCTCAAAGTTCAAGTCTTCACAGAAAAATAAGTCTGGTATTATAGAAAGCAAATGAAGATCTTCTTTCAATGGAAGATTTATGTTGATTTGGAAAACTGAATACATTCTCTACAGGAGACATGGCATGGAGATGGATTGACAAGGTCTACAACCAATCAGGACGCAGAACATGGTACGCTGTTGAAATAATTACATAAACAAAGCACACAAAAATGTTCTGAAAAAATCTGCAAAACATCAAGAACCGAAAGGTGAACCACCGGGACAACTGTGTATCACTGATTCCTTCAACGTTCTTTTGTAGCATAAGAAAAGTGCATCAAAAAATCACCAGCATTCATTATGTTTTATGTAGTTTAATATGTGTTGTACAAAAAAATTGGGGATTTTTTTTTTTTTCTGAATTAAGCAGCAGAATTTATTAGTTCAGTTGCCACAGTATATTCTTTATTAAAATTCATTCATTCATGAAAACCAAATATTTTTAATTTTGTATTTATTTTGTCTTTAAATAAATACCAACTGTGATGGATGTGGACAAGCCAGATTCAGTGGCTGCAGAGTTGCTCCAACATCCCCTGTGGTCAACTATTCATCCTGAGGGGGTGCAGCAGAGTGCACATTATGACGGAGTTGATGTTGTTCTCCAAGTCCAGGTCTTGGGAAAACACTTAATATACCACACAGCTGACACAGAGCTGCTGGAAATTGTCAAGGGGAAGAAGTATTGAGTAGAGGGGCTCCAATTGATCTGCCAACAGAAATCATGTCGTTTTCAACTTGATGAGCTACGGCAAGGGACGATTAGTTCTTGACTGTAATTCATTCTGAACTGGGTAAATGCACACTAGAACTGCAGGACAATTGGGGTCGTACAGTGACACAGACAAGCACATCACAGCCAAACACACACTAATGTCTGCATGTTAGGTTAAACTTCTTTATTGGGTTCAACACGCTTGCCGTATTGACTGTTTTTTTTTTTCTTCAATTGGAACGTATTTGTGCTCCTACTGAGCTGGTGCAGTGTCCCAGCTTGTCTGTGCAGCAACAAGTGCCGTGCAGCTGCTTCACATCTTTAGAGTTGCACTTCTCAGATCGATGACTTTAACAAAGTTGTGAACATATGGGCTAACCCTTTCAAATGAGTGAGGGAGGAAAATCAAGTGCTGTGGAGCTGCACCAACAAAAGAACTCTGACCTTAATGTGTCGACTTTTCACCTGAAATTTCCAGAAGTGATAAATAACATTAGCGAATCATCGCAAAAGTGAAAAAATATATACTTTATATTGCATAAACTTTAAAAAGATGTCATTTTTAGTGACTTGAACACAAAACATACAATACAAAATAGAATTAACTTAATTTAATTATGATAAATAGATGATTTTGATTTTAATTTTGGGCTGCACGGTGGTGCAGTGGTTAGCACCGTTGTCTCACAGCAAGAAGGTTCCTGGTTCAAGTCTCAGCTGGGGGACTTAAAACGGCATTACCAATGGGGAACCTTTCTGTGTGGAGTTTGCATGTTCTCTCTGTGCATGCGTGGGTTTTCTCCAGGTACTCCGGCTTCCTCCCACCATCCAAGAACATGCTTCATAGGTTAATTTGTCACTCTAAGTTGTCCCTAAGTGTGAATGTGAGTGTGCATGGGTGTGTGATTGTGGCCCAGCAACAGACTGGCAACCTGTCCAGGGGTGTCCTCTGCCTTCCCCCATGAGTGGCCAGGTTTGGCTCCAGCAGCCCCGTGACCCCGAAAGGGACAAAACAGTGTAGATGAATGAGTAATTTTGATAAATATGTTACATAATAATTTAATGTCCCTTTTCGCGCATTTCATGCTTTCCTTAAGCCTTTCAGAGTAAACCATATTCATATATATGATAATATATTACATTTGGCACACTAAAGAACACATTTTTTAATGAAATATTAGTTATTTTCATGAGCTGTTTTCCTAGCAGGAAGTAAGATGACTAAATTTTTTAGCCACCGCCATTCACTCCTTAGGGTTGCCACCCATTTCATGACATCATCCTAGTGTCAGGGCTTGAACTTCCATCTCCTCCTCCCACCACCAGAGGGAGCCATTTCCTGATCATTGTCACTAGGCGTATTTGAGATCACCCAGGCGGACAGAACGCCACGCAGATCATGTGGATTGTGGTGCATGATGGTTCGTTTTTTGAATTGACGTCAAATGTGCGCCATCACGAAAGTATCACAAGAAAAGGGCGGGAGCAAGGTGCCTACCTAGGCAACGCAAGGTCCCCAGGTTCATACAAATGCACGTGACAAACCAGTCATCCTCGGGGATTCTTCTTCTTGATGATTGGGAGGGTGTGGTACTCAGAGAGCAGGGTTTTAGAGGAATGCTCAGAGATGCTTGAATGGAGCAAAATACCACTTTTTTGGGGGGAGGGGTTAAACGTAATTATACTATAATACCCGTAAAAGTTTAAAAAGTGGATTTTGTATGATATAGGCCTTTTAAATGCTTGAAAAGGAAGAAGCCAAGGGACTTTACACTCCTGGGATTACAACTGTATACGTTTTTTTTCTGTGCTACAAGGGCGACCAAAAAGCCTTTTTTTTTTTTTTTAAAAAAAACAAAAACCTATATATATGGATTCATTCTGACTGCAGTTACTGATGTTGAAGCGATTTTGAGGCATAAACAGCAGTCACATTTGTTTTAATTGCATAAGTCTGTTTTTTTATGAGCTGGAAACTGTGTTGTGAACATGCTAATGCTGTTAAAGTGGCTAACATGTTGTGTGTCAGACGATTTACGTTGATCACGTAAACAGTTGAAGATTTACAGTATGTCAAAGAGCCTGTGTTATTTAGGTGTCACCGGCGACAGTTTTGGTGTTAAAGGGATAATGTCTGTCTTACTGATGGATGGACTTATCTCTGACTCTTTTGTCTCACCTGAAGCGCCTTATAGTTCGGCGTGCCTTATGACAAAGGTCTGAAAATAGACCATTCATTGACGGTGCGCCTTATACTGCGGTGTGCCCTAAAGCGAGGGAAAAACAATCATTTTAAAAATTCAGTCCTGCACGGTGGCGCAGTGGTTAGCGCTCCTGCCTCACAGCAAGAAGGTTCCCGGTTCAAGTCCTGGCTGGGGGACCTTTCTGTGTGGAGTTTGCATGTTCTCCCTGTGCATGCGTGGGTTTTCTCCGGGTACTCCGGCTTCCTCCCACTCTCCAAAAACATGCTTCATAGGTTAATTGGGTACTCTAAATTGTTCGTAGGTTTGAATGTAAGTGTATGGGTGTGTGATTGTGGCCCCTGCGACAGACTGGCGACCAGTCCAGGGGTGTACCCTGCCTTCGCCCATGAGTAGCCGGGTTCGTCTCCGGCAGCCCCGTGACCCCGAAAGGGATAAAGCGGATTGAAAAATGAATGAATGAATGAATGAATGGTTTTGAAAGCCTTTGTGATATTTTTTGCTGTGTTTCCTTTCCATAAGAGCCTTTTGGGGGGAGGTTTAATTAGTTACTGTTACTTTTTCTCAGTTGCAACTTAAATGTGATTACCACTAGAGGGCACTGTAGGCGTGCATCAGTTTTTGCTATTGTCAGCAACACAAAAGAAGAAGTGCTGCTTAGTCTCACAACAGGGTTAGGAGAGTTGTTCCAAAGCAACACAAAAGATGAAGAATTCAGCAGCTTAGTGATTTGAAGCGATATGAAGAGTTTAGTTGACCTGTTAGCATGCACTTTATGCTATGGTTTTCTGAATAATTGTTCATATGTTGCACTAATATACTAGATCCCTACTTTGTTTCATTAAGCTAAATAGGCATCAAAGTGTTAAGATATTCGGTATATTATTATTATCTATTCTGTCATTAAGTTTTGGCTTTCAAGATAAAATGCCCCAGATTTAGCTAAATACATTTTTCCCAGAAGAGTGACTTATACTACAGTGGGATTTAAAGTCCAAAAATATGGTATTATAATTTTATCAGAGTTCAACTTTGTCCTTATTTAGTGCAATGTTTACATAATTGTTTATGTCAGGGATAGGCAACTCCAGGCCTCGAGGGCCGCATTCATGCATGTTTTCCAACATACCATGCTGTTACATGTTCTAACTGGCTGGACACACCTGAACAAGGTAATCAGTCATGAATAGGGCTTGGATATCTGGAAATCATGCAGACTCTGTGGTCCTCGAGATCTGGAGTTGCCCATCCCTGATTTAGGTGAACTCATATGTGTCTAAATGTCCATGAATGGACTGGAAATCTGACTAGAATGCTTCCTCCCTTTGCACCATCGTATCTGGGATAGGCTCCAGCAACCCCTGTGACCTAATTCAAGATAAAGCAGGTGTTGGTAATGGATAAGAAGCAAACGCATTTTCTTTCTTCTTATAACCCCCTTTGGAAACCTTTATTTAGATTTTCTCTGACATGATAATTTGATCTGACATGAATTCAGAAGGATGAACATTGATTTGTTCACATTTCGTTGCTAAAGAATTGGCAAAGGTTTGTCACAGGCTCCTGCTTTTAAAGGTGACACACACAAAGTTGATGGAGTGTGAGAGGGATTTCGACCTGTTTAGAATCTCTTGTTTTTTGTTTAATGTTTGTAGAATAAAGAAGAAGAATGACCTTGTCTGGGATCTTCTCCATGGTTCAGACTGATAATCCTTTATCTTTTGAGCCATAGTAAGCACATTTCCAACACCAGAGTGCAGTTAAAGGAGCAGTGTAAAAATAAAAATAAACAAACCTTTCTAAAGAGGGGGAGTACTGCAATGTTCAAACCCAACCTACCAGAGTCATCCGTTTCTGTTAGCGCTCTCACCTCACAGCACAAAGGACATGGGTTAAATCCCAGCTGGGTCCTGGAGTTTGCATATTCTCCTCATGCAGGTTTTTTTCAGCGTCTTCATACACGCTTCATAAGTTAATTGGTTTCTCTGGTTTGCCCCTTGGTGTGTGTGTGCCATTACCTAATCTGACGTACCGTGGCCCTGAAGGGCAAATCAGTCAACGGAAAATCATATTTAAGATCACGACAAATAAAAAAAGCAAAACAAATAAGATAAAGACAAAATGACATTGTAGATGTCAAAACAAAATTCCAGAGACCAAAAAAAAAAAAAAAAAAAAAGTTTGAGAAAACAAAAGTAACTTCCAGAACTCTAAATGTAATAATTAAAAATGAAACAATATAAGAAACCAGCAAAGGTAGATACTATGGACATTATTGATTGAATGATGATGTTTGAGTTCTTTCAAATCTGCCTTCAAATGTTGGCATACTAATACAAGTTTTATGATTACGGAGCATATCCACATTTCTGGAATTTACTTTTGTTTTCCTAAATTTTTTTCTTTTTATTTTTTTTCAAAATTTCTATTGGATTTATTTATTTTTTGCTTCTGGGTTTATACTTTGCTTTCTAAAATGTAATGTTGTTTTTATTATTATTTGATTAGCTTTTTAATTGCCATTGTGGTCTTTAATATGTTTTTGCGTTGAGTGATTTGTTGATGTGATTTTCACTTCAGGGCCACCGTAGTAACCATTTGCAAAGATGATCCCATTCGTAGTGTAGCTCCAGCTTTAAAACCTTCAGCTATGGGTCTTTACCCCAATGAAAAAAGGAAAACATTTGATTTTTCATTCATGCTGCTCCTTGTGTTTTATTATTTTAATTATTATATTTTGAAACATTTATCCTGCAGCAAAATCATAAGCCCATGCTAAAAGAAACTGTGGAAAGAACTCTTAAGGCAAGTAATTTCAAAGACCATGTTTGAGTTTGGTGAAACTTCATCAAAGACAAAAAAGGGAAGTTATTTTAATCTTATGAATAGAGAAATACATTCAGAGCTAGATCTATAGGCACAAAGATCAGCTATATTGACCATTCACTCCATTCACACAGCCTGGAGCGAGCACTTTGCAAACTTCTGCCGTTGGGGTGACATGGAATTAAGACAGGCGTGAATGACGGCAAAATCATTATGAAGCGTGCACAAGTGTTTCAAGACTGCCCACTTCATCTGCTCTTTTATCCACAGAGCTTTAAGCTCAGCTCCTTAATGTGCTGAGAAAGTAAATGGTTTGAATGAGGTGGAGGGCCGTGATGGAGGAGCTGCGTTATGCACCCATCAATCATGAGCTGTGTGGGTTAAACAATAAGTGTGGATCTTTTCTCAAAGATTTATTTGAAAGCCCTTCGAGTACCAGCTTGAGGACCACACCAGCTTGAGTCAGTGGTGAATAGTTAGATGTCAGTCATGGATTACCATTGACCTAGTGTTTAATATTCCCTTGAGACTGTCTGCCACTTGTAAGCACCAAGATTCCCATTTGGCAAAAACCACCCTCCTGACAGCTAATTATGCTAACAACAGCAGGAAACCATTTTCCTAATACAAATGCCTTCTACATCTTTGTAGCTCTGAGTGTTGCTGCTGTGTTCATTTGCTTGATTTTCTTCTATTTATCAACAGCTAACCAATTAGGAAATACGTTCTCAACAGTATGGCCTGCATGAATATGAATTTAAAAAAATCAGCATAACACATGATCACATCATCTTCAATGAGAATCTTATCCCAATTGGGAAATCAATGTTATGATTCTTGCAAAAAATATATGTTTAATAATAATCTTCATATATGTAATGATCTGATTTGTTTTTCATTTCTAACTATTAATATTTCCAAGAGTCAGAGAAATCCATCACCTGGGTTATTATGAGATTATGTGACTGCCCTTTTGAGAAACCTGTATTTAACTTACTATTTGTACTCCAGTGAGACAAAGTCTAAATGTCAGAGAACTGCATCACCTGTTCCAGCCGAGTCGCAACAAAAAGATGCATCATTGTAATGAGCTTGGTTCCATTTCTATGATGTAGATCCTTTTTGAGCAGATAAACAAGGCAAAAAAAACAATACTGTTTAAAAGCCCAGAATAATTATTGCTAATTTAACTCTATAGAACCCTTTCTGTCACACATTCTTTTTTTTTATTACATTTCATAGAAAGTTTTAAATGCGCTTATTTTTTTATGTCAAGTTGTGTCTCTTGGATCACTCAGTGATATTCAATCTGATATTAAATGTGTATGTATCTACATATGTGGGAGCATATACAGGCTTTAATAGGGGGGGTCCTAATTTTTTCACATGACTGTATATTTTATGTGTCAGTTTAACAAGCAAAATAGATGCTGAAAGGAAATACACCCTTCTTTAACTATGTGTATGTGTGAAAATATTACTACACATCAGAATGATATCAGGTCAAGCAATTCTCAGCCTCATTAATGATCAAGTAATTACAGCGGCATTGACAGGGCTATGAGACCTTTCATTAAATAAACCATTTTCAAGTTTTATTGCCTCATAACAAAAAAATGATCTTATTGTATCTGTCCTGAATGAAAGAGCTGATCAATATCAATAAGAAGAGTAAGATTCCTGGCTGACAGAGCTCATTTTCTTGTCTTTACACTGCTGCTCAAGGCTCCTTTGTATAGATCTCATCTTTTCCACTGTCTGATGCAACGTTTTCTTCTTTTTACCTTGAAGTTAATTGTTTATATAAAATGTCAAGCTGCAATAAAAAAAAAAAAAAAAAAAAACTGACACTTTAAACATTTAAATGGAAAAACATAAAAAAGGGGTTTACCCCAAATTTTTTTCTTTTTTTTTTGACATTTTTTTTTTTTTTTACCTTGAAGTTAATTTTTTATATAAAATGTCAAGCTGCAAAAAAAAAAAAAAAAAAAAAAGCTGACACTTTAAACATTTAACTGGAAATACATGAAAAAGGTGTTTACCCACAATTGTTTGTCATTTGATTGGTCATTTTTTTCTTCTTTCTACTTTTCTGTTTCTTAGTTGGCCAGTCATTAACAACACTGCCATCAGATCCTGTAACAAACACTAATGTGGATTTTTGAATAGTTTAAAGCTAAAAACGGTATATTTAACTATGCATTAAAATTCAAACATGCCGAGTAAACTGGTGGGCATCATTAAAGTTTAGATGAATCCATGTTTTATAAACAACCCAGTGAAAGTAAAAATAGGCTCTCACTGAAACGTCACTTCTTGAATAATTTATAAGTTGCATGTTCACGACTTTGTGGAAAACTGTGCACCTCTATCTTATACTGTAAAATTGATCATTAAAGCCCACAGCTAAGGCCGACCTATTGCCAGTGTCAACTCTCCCTGATGCCAGTATCATAATAACACATCCTGCAGCAACTGCTGTTTTTCCTAACCCTTACTGCCCTAATGCATAGCAGAGAAACTAAGATATCAAACACGTTTTTCTTTTCTCAAACCAGCTCGCACTTTTCAACATCCTGATTTTAAAGCAGCAGCAAAATCAAAAAATGCATCCCCTCAAGTGACCAACACTATTTACTGTTTTTTTTCAGCAGTAATAAAATTACAATTACCATATATTCCCTACTATAAGCCGCACTTATTTATTTATCTTTTAACAACAGTGCGCCTTATAATCCAGTGTCTCATATATTAATTTTGGTTATGCTTTTTGAAGTCGATTTTAAAAGGAATCTGTCAAATTGTCCGCTCTGTCTCTCTCTGCTCCGCTCCATTCCGATGGATCCACTTGCAGACAAATAGATCCCTTTCTTTCTCTTCCTCATCTGAGCTGACATCTGCCTCAAAACTGTACGGCTGGGTAACTCCGATATTGCTGGCCATTTTGTTGCACCGGTAATGTTAGGTTGGGGATGTGAGGGGCTGTAAGCTAGTGGGAGAACGTGAAAACAGATGGATGATGGGAAATAGGGGCAGGGCTTACTCCACACCAACGGACCCGTCCTTAACTCAGAGGCAAATTTCAGCTGAAACACTGCTGCTTTTTAGAGAGTTTGTCTTAGAAAATGACTCAGGTTTTTTATTATTACTATTTTAGCTAAAAATGACATGATCATAATTAAAAGAGCACTGGTAACACTTTGGAAATAGATCAAAAGATGACTGGAATGGAACCTTTTCAAAAAAATTACAGAGTAGTTTCAGGTTTCCACTGGCAACTGAAACAGAAATGTTTGCTTGAGTGTTTACTCCACAGCTAATATTTGGCTGTTGAGTTCAAACTAAAATCTATTTTTCAAAGAGGCAATAATCACTATTTTGTTCCCTTTAATTAGGGCTATTGCATGGGGCCCTGAATGGCTGTAACCATTTCATGCTGTGGTCAAAACCTTAGTACAGTAATACACTGGAATACTGTTTAATAAATATATTAATAAATCAAAAATAATTGAATGTTTTTATATCCTTCAATTAAAAACACAAAATCGGCAGACAAAGGGTTAAGCATAGAACGCCTACTGTAACAGCCTCCCCTCCTCTGCAGTCTACTTTGTAGCTTCACTCCTGCATATCCACATCAAAGTTCATTGCATGTGCATTTGGAAAACTTGACTAGCTCTTATCATGGCTGCAATCCAGACACTTTTGGGTCATTTCACTTATCTGAAGCTCTCCCAAGGCTCTGAGCAACTGCTGCTACATTTTTCAGTAACCCACAGTTAGTTTTAATATCAATGTAAAAGTGCAGGTGGGATTTACCCAGTAGTGATCTGTCAGGTCCAGGAAGTCCGTCTCTGGTGGCCTAAATGTTTTCAGAAAAGTACATGTATTTATTTTTTCATTATGTACAGTCAATTCTACGATATTTGTCACAGAAACCAAAAATTCACAAACAAATTTTAAAAAATATATGTAAGTCTAATTTTGGGGGGAAATGTATTTAAAAAATACAGGAACAAGTAAGGCAAATCATAATATGGAATGGATGACAAAAATAGACTGAATAGATGTGTTTTTCAATACTGTAACCCATTGGTGCTTATTTACCCTCACAAAAACACTGGAGGAATCTAGTATATTAGTGCAACATATGACCAATTATTCAGAAAACCATAGCTTAAAGAATATGTCAACAAATCAGCTAAACTCATAGTAGCGCTCCTTCTTCTACGTTGCTGTCAGTAGCAAAAACTGATACACCTACAGTGCCCTCTAGTGGTTTTAGCAAGAAAACAACAAACACATCAACGTATTTTTTTTTCTTTAAACCACATAAGTCGCACCTGAGTATAAGTCGCACCACTATGGCGATGCAAAAAATGTGACTTATACTCTGAAAAATATTCCTAAATCCTTGTTTTCCACTGTGCGGTCCGGTATGGCAGGGTCTGATAAGAAGTAATATGGTATGAGCGTTTCCACTCAGTTAAACCTCGCTTCACGGAGCGGTTTGTTTTCAAGGCGCGTGCGTGGTGTCGACCACTACCGTGTCATTGCGTCCTTGTAGTGCGACTAGAAAAGCAAAAATAATGGAGGTCATCCAGCAGCTTGTCTTATTATTGCTTTACTTCTGGTACATCTACTTCTGGTTGTATAACATGAACGTAATGTTGTTTTAAAGACTTTTTTATTGCGGGCGGCTGAATACTACCATTAAGAATCGTTGGAAATGTTTGCTTAAATGATGGCTACATTGGTGCTTTCTAATGTCGTCATCCATTTCTGCCAATCAATGGGTGGGCTTGTGAAATCTTTACAAAGTTTTTAGATGCACAAAGCTGGCTTCCATGCGGAAAATGCGAACAGAGACAAACAGTTTGTTGTAGTCAAATCTGTAACATCAAGGCCAGATAGAAACCTTTGCACTAAGTGTTAATACCCTGCGATTGGATAAGATGTTTGCTATTAGCATTGTCCTCTGACATAAATGCAAAATAACCAGTTGATGGAAAAGAAATGTACAGATCCACTGAACAGCAGAGCCATTCACATGTTTGCTGAAAATTAAGGATAGATACCGGTATTCATTTTAGATCTTTATGTTTATGACTTTCTTGGTTTTTTTTTTTTTCTATTTTTAGGTGAAACCAAAGACCTAACCTTATAAATGCACAGCTCACCACTCATTTTGTCATAATAAATGTACATGCTAACGTAGCATTTTTATTGAGTTTTCAAATAGGTTTTAAACATCCTTACGCATATTTTGTAAAGATTTTGCCCTTTGTCTTAATGTCTTAATTTTCTGCTATTGTCTTGATTGCAGTTGTGTTCTGTTTACAGGCTTGTTTTCCTCTGTCACAGTCTCACCTGGTTTCCTTTGCTAATTATCCACAGCTGTTCTAATTTACGTAATCATCCTCAGTGTATTTTAGTGTCTGGTTTTCTGTTCATCCTTGTCAAGTCATGAACTGTTGGTCAGGTTCAAGTATCACATTTTACACGCTATAAGAAGCCTATTTTTTTTTTTTCTTTTCAAAAAACCACATTGCGGATTATCTGAGCTCCTCATACATTGATTAATTCTAGTTGTGCTTACTGAGGCCAAAAAGATCGCTCTGTCAAAATGTTTGGCCGAGTATTATTGTGAATACGCTAACATGAAACGGTATCAGACTGTGTTTGCTTTACCTGTTATGAACAAGGTGTGTCACAGTTTTGACCATCAAGCCTAAGTCTTCTTTGTTTTGGGTCCTCTGTGGCAGAGATAATAAGGGTGTTTTTAGTTATGTGAAATTTAATGCAGAAATAGATTATTTCTTGTAAAGAATTAGTAAAGATATGAGATATTAAGTAAGAGGAAAAAAAGTTGAGAAGGGGAAAAAAGTACTGAAAGTTTGGTGAGATGTAGTTGTGCAAGCTTTAGTTCTGTAAGCTGTAATGCTTGCGCAGAATGTGAAGTTATTTCAAGCTGTGCTGCTTGTTGGTATGGGAGTACCAACTTGTAAGGAACACTGTGTGTCTTCTTCTAATCTTCTTGGCTGCCTATCTTATGTTTTGTTTGGCTCCAAAAAGTTCTTCTGAACCAAAAACAGAAAAGACTTTGGGATAAAGGAAAACAGTAGATGTTAGACTTTACCAGGAGAAACGCAATCACTAATTAATTTGAAAAAACTGCCAAATTCTGAGCTCCTAACAAATCTGCTCCGCCCTTTTTGGCCATGCGCAAGAAGAGAAACTAATGTGCTTTTGTTAAATCGTGTTGTTTCTGAATCTAGCTTTTTGTTTTAGCCCAGAAGGGTTTAGACAAAAGAAACAAAGACAAATTACTTCTGTGTATTGTTAACGTGACGCTTCGTCTCGCAGCAGAATATATTCTGTCTTTGAGGTGTCAGCCCAGAAGCATCATATCACAGTCAACCAAGACTATAAATGCATAGCATAGACAGTGACTTAAAGCCACACTGCACTTGACTAATATACTATGTGCTCTTTTTACCCTTTGATGAAAATGTGTCTTGTAAAATTGTCTCTAAGCTTGGGTCTGCTTTAGTGTCTGAAGTTCCCAATGATATAACATTCATTCATTCATTTCCCAATCCGCTTTATCCCTGTCGGGGTCACGGGAATGATATAACACATGTTTCAAATACAGACAGCATTGTGTTTGTGTTGCTGTTAGTTTTTTCCAAATATTAGAAAGTATGTGTTTGGATTCTCTAACAATATGAGATTTAAAGAAAATGTGTATTTATTTTTTTTTGGAAACTGAAACTTTTTGTAAAAAATTGAAGGCTGGATGGATATGTAAGCCATTAAAAATAGATAAACAAAAGAGAAAAAATATCTTTAAAGAAATTTGTCAGCGAGTAATCATCCTCACCATAGAGTATGTCACAAACATCCTCTGGTATATAGGTCACTGCAAATGTGTTTACACTGACCACCAGATGATGTGACGTATGATCGACCAGCGTATTCTGCCTGCAATTGGAGAGCCTCTGCCGGCCCAACTGCGTGCCGTGTCCCTGGCGGAGGACCACTTAGGCCCACAGGAGTCTTTATTAAGGCTCGGGCCGGCCCGCATGCCTCCTCGATTGGAAGCGAGACTGTGATGCCCCGTTTGACCCTGCCGTCCTGCCCCAGCTCCTGCTGCTGGGTCTGCGGTTTCTGCCCGAGGGATCTGAGCCCACTCAGACAGCAGTGTTCTCCAGAAGCACGCGCTTCTCCAAGCGCTGCCCACGGCCCAGGGGTCCTTGTTCGCTCAGCCATGGTTAAGCCAAACCGCACTAGAAATGTTGTGCCCCCCTCCATTACATGGTATACAGCAGAGAATGAAATGTGAATGTCGCTGCTTCCTGTTTTTATAATAATTCGCCTTATCAGTTCTAATTATGTATTACTACAATAACTACTAATAAATAATACACATGACAAAGCTATCTCCTCACAATGATTTGTGTACTCTGTGTTGTTTTTGAGTGATTAATACATAAACAACACTTTTTTGGCTGAAGATATAGTAAAAGCTGTCAACTTTGAAGTTGAATAAAGTGACTTTAGAGCATAATTCCAGTCCTTGACTAGTTTATCCTTGTTCTGCACATCCTGCACTGTCACCTCACAAAGATGTATTTACTTTTACTGTGTAGGTTTTTGAATTGTTAGCATTTTAGACTGACAGCACTGTATAAGTTGTCAACTTTGAAGTTAAATAAGGTAATCACAGTGCGTAATTCCAGGCATTGACTAGTACGTATATCATATATAAATAGATATGTTGGAGCTTGTCGTCTGAAAAGTGGCTTGCATGCCAAAGAAGTGTGAGTACCAAGTTATGTGATTTATGAAACATTAATGGAAATAATAGTTTTCATACTAGCTGCTGATTTTCACTTCTTCACTTGTAAGCTGTTTTTGTGGGGGGGTATTTTTTTGGGGAGATGCGGTCCCCAACTTTTTTTAGGCCACAGACTGGTTCAACGTCAGACAATATTTTTACAGATCGGTCTGTGCGAACCTGACGTGGGCGTCTGCTTTATCATGTTTTCAGCTTCTTGTTTCCTTTAACTTTTCAGGGTACAGTTTATCTCCATCCTTTGTAAAATATCTGCAGCTTTAAACTGGATTTGTAGCTACACTGGAGACCCATTAAGATGTGGGATGTTCCCCTAACCCATGAAAAATTGCATGTCGACTTCAGCCTCTTCAACTTTTTAAGATGTGGCAGATTAGAATAAAACAAAAAAGGAAGTCACTAAAAAAGGTATTTTCTAAACATAATAATAAACCTGAATCTATCTTTTAGATAACGTTATTAGCAGCATCCTCATAACACTAAACAGTTACAGAAGTGTTGAACTGTGTTTTTTTGACGCGTTACCAACAAGGTTGGAAGTTACTGGTTTTCTAAACATGCCAATGGGGGTATCATCTAGTGTTATTAACAAAGTTGGAAGTAAGCGTATTCACAGTAAAGTTTGTTTTAGCTGTATGAGTCTACTTTTTTACGTGTCACAAACATCATTAGTAGTTAAATACTCTGACATGGCTAACATGTAGCATGTTCAAAATAAGTTCTAAAGCTTCTGTGAACACAGTCCATAAAATCTGACTGGTGTATTACTCATCTCTGACTCTTTTTTGCTCATTTGTGCACCTTAAATATCACATAAATTCTAAATTAGACCACTCATTGACGATGCGCCTTATAATCCAGTGTGCCCTATGGTGCAGAAATATGGTACTTTCCACTGTGTTGTATGTGTGGTTCAAAGTGTGCTTGCTAACATTTGTAAACTGTCTCAATGTGAAAAGGGTTTTGTATGGAGAGGCATAAAAGGCTTTGGAGGGGTGGAGCTCTGAAAAAGAACAGATTTGTCTTGTCTTGCTGATTTAAGAAACTCTTTTGTAAGCCAAAATCCTTACAACAATGCAATTTAAAATGATCGGTTACTCGGAGTGGAAGCTCTTGTATTAACAAGCAACGAGGCAGATTTAAACTCCAAACAGGGTCGCAAAGTGACTTACAGCGAGTGGGAGAGCCATATCCATCATACAAAAACAAACTTTTTGAAATGAGCACTAGCTGATGTAAAATAGACACCAAACCTAAGAAGTTTCATCTTTCCCTCAAAGCTGCTTAAAGATGTAGAAGAAGTGGGGCATTGTGGGCTTGAACATATATCACAGGAATGCAGACATGGTAATCTGGGTGCTGAACTATTTTCATCCAGCTGCAAAGACAAAGTACTTCTAGAGCTTAAGATGATCAGTTTGCTGTGTTTATTGCATTAGGTACAATGCATGAACACAAATCCTCATAATATTATGTACTTCTCTGCACATTTACAACCATGGCTTTGTATTTATTATTAATTTCTATTTATTATAAATTGGGTAATGTTTTGCTGTTTTATGAATTTTGAAGCCATTTTGTTTATGGAGAGCAGTTTTTTTTTTTTTTTTTTTTTTTGCTCATCTATGTAAAAATGTAAGCTGAAGTTACGTCGACCTGCAGTAAAAGCATAATAAAGAATGAAAATTCCTATGTAAATCGCACTTTTGGAAGAAATGTATTTAACAAAATACGAGACAGACGTTTTCTCTTGAGAGGCCAATTATAATGATGAAATACATCAAAATGATAGACTGAGAATATGCACTCTTCGCTATCATAACTAAATTTGGCTTCATGAAACATAGGAGGAATTTAATAGGTTTCTGGTACATTAACACAACATGAAGAATTATTCAGATCACCATAGCATAAAAAACGGCAACTAAACTCTGTATATCGCGTTTAATGACTAAAACCTTTGAATTCTTTATTGTCTGTGTCGCTCTGGAACAATGCTGCCGAGGACTTCTTCTTCAAATACTGATACACACTTACAGAGCAGTCTAGAGGTTGTTAGTGGGAAAGTAATGGAGACATGAACCTATTTAGTTAAAACAATTAATCACATACAAGTCGCACCTTTGCATAAGTCACACCCCTGGCCAATCTATGTAAAAATTTATAACTATACTTCATCATTTTACATCAATTATACTTCAAAAATTACAGTACATCAACTTTCAAGTTTTAGGAAAAGATTCTATAAAACAAACTTTCTTTGAAATAAAAAAAAAATGTGCGAGTCATTGCAGTAAGGGTTTTTGCAGATTGTTGTTTAGATGTTTTAACACAATGTTAACGATGGGAAACTTTAAAAGCCTTTTTTAAAAGATTAAAGCAGCTTCTCAGTTTTTTTTTTGTTTCAGTCAAAATAATTTTAACATTTTCCTTTAAATTTAGAATTAGAAAAAATGGTTTATAAAGTCTTCGTTTTTTAATTTTTATATTATGTATTTAAATATTTTTAATGGAATTTTCAGTTTTTAGAACTTTGGAATCTGAAAGTAAAATTATGACTTCTTCCCGTAGTTTTACAAGTATTTTTGATGATGGAGTTCATAATGTTGTTCTAGCTGATAGACGTGTTCAAATACTTACTTGCAGCAGTACAAATAAATCCTTTTTAAAAATCATAGAATTGGATTTACATTTTTTTTTTTTTTTTTTAGATTATGTTTCTCACTGTGGACATGCACCTAAAATGAGCGTTTCAGACCCCTCCATGATTTTTAAGTGTGAGAATTTGCAAAATCAAAGGGTGTTCAAATACTTACCTCACTATTAAGTCTACAATCCATCCTGGATGTCGACAGTTTAGAACAGCCTTAAAATGTAACTGTTTCATAGAAAAGACAAGTAAAATCAAAGCACAAACAAATGTCAAAGTTTTGAAGATTGTTACATCAAAAAGCAAACATCACAAAGCCCTTTGAAACTCTTTCATTTTTGATGCATGAGCAAAGTATGTTCTTTCTGTGATCTTTACAGTTATCTTTATGTTGCATTTTCAAACAAATCCTCCATGTTCAAGACATTTTTCAAAACTGCTTTTATAAAACAGAAGAAGTACTGCAGACCAAGGATTACATCAAGGAACTGCTGGAGAAGACCCACTCTGGTCATGTTTTGATCATTTTAAAAGTGTCTCCAGTGGTCTTTTAATGATGATTTTGCCATTAAAAAAAACAAACAAAAAAACTCTGTGTTGTTTTCTAGGAGATAGTTTCTGCAAACAAAATTTACACTCTCCTTCACCAGCTTAGAGCCCCTTACAACCCAACATAACACCATCTGTGCAGCAAAAACGTGAGCAACATTGGAGCTAGTTTGGAGCCAGATCCAGGTCAGACAAGGAAAACAAAGACGTACACGGATCTAGTCGTCCATAGGTGGAGGCCTCAGCATGGAGCAGGGAGCTTGTGGCCCCACTGTTGTAGATTCTACGTCACAGCTAAAACTTTTTCAGACTGTTTTTTGGCGTCTGCTCCTGATTCACAATGATTTGAACAAAGAATTACCAGGAATGCGATTTTAAGTGTAATTTTCTCCATATGTTTTTTTTTTATAAATGTAAAAACTCAACCTTCATTAGAATACATCTTTAAGTTAACCTTATTTAGGCTTTCACTTTTTGGTTACAGATAACACTCATACTAAGCAGACAAACTGCATGCACTGACATAATTCTATACGGAGAGATCTTAGAAATGTGAATAAATAATAAAAAAACATTTGTGATACAAAAAATGTGCCTGAAATAGTCCATAGTCTTTTGGCGGTTAGGCTCTTTCATGCTGGTGGGATGAGCTCGGCCCCGAGATGGATAAACTCCAGAGCAAGACGCTGATGGTGGTTGAGGCCAGTTCATGATGTAGTATTTGGTCCAGGTAGAGAATGGGGCGGAGGAGGGCCGGCAAAACCCTGTAGAATATGGGAAGTTTAACATACATGAATGAAAAGGCAGAAATAAGATTGTGATTGGCTGAAAAGAAAAGGCGCAGAATTTAGATATTGGTTTAGAGTTAAGGCTTAATTGAGTGGCGGGTTGAGTAAGCGACACAAGAACCCATCTTACCTGGAGTGAGGTTGATCCTCCTTATTGAAATTGCGCCAAAGCTTCACCATCAAACATCTTTCTCGGGTGAACGTGGAGATGTCATATGGATGAAATCTTAAACCATGGAAAATGTGGCAAGTTCCATTGGAATCTTCAGTATCTTCATAGATCTACATGGTGCTTGAAATTGAATCTTTGTACTTAGTATATTAAGATCAATCCTAAACTCAGATTTCCATCCTGCTCTGAAGAGCAAACATAGTGATAGAAAATGTAATTCTCGGGATTAGCTAATAATCAAGATATCAACTTTTTTATAAAATACAATTTACATTAGAAATGCTAGAAACTATTGGCACTGTGCTGTGAAAGATAATTGTCTTATGAAACTTTCATTAAACATAATTTAAATAGTCACACCATCCACTCACAAATTGATAAGCAGAAGAGATGTTTAACCTTTGAAAATGCTGCAGGCTAAATTGCCTTTAAAGGTCATTTTTCTAAAGTAGTTTGATGACTATTAGCACAAGACTGAGTCCATAGCAGATCATAGAATCTTCCCAGTTACAAGCTGCTGACATTTTTATTTAGTCCTACGAAGTGCCCAACTGAAGAGCATGCAAGCTTCTCAGCATTTTAAGTATGCACGGACACATTGTTCTACTTATCCAGATGTAAGATTTCCACTTAGAGTGGAAATCATGAAACCAAAACTGTATATTTTGATAATAGTTGTGGGGTTGTGGGTGTTCTTACCCTTCTTTTACAGCTACCTAAGGTTTTTAGGTCTGTAAGGAAACTCAATCTCAGCATGCTTCTACTTGTCAGGGATTCTTGACGATGGTGCACTCCTCCCCTCTCCAATTCTTCATTTCTTTGATTGAAGCAGACAACCAAAAGGATCCAAATGCCTGCTTTCTCCATTTTCAAAGTGCTGATGATAGCTGAGCTATTAGAGAGCATAGCAGAGTGTAAGGAAGCACAAGAGTCTTGAAGTGCTTGATGGCGCAGATTATTAGATGGCTTCATGTGTTCTCTAAAACAACCAATTTTTTGGTCTGGCAGTGATATTTTTTCTCAGTACCATTATTTTAAGGGCAGAGCTTTGAAAGACTTTTGATATATTTAGTGAACTGACCTTGGCTTCTACATGAATAAGCATTCAGGTTAAATCATTTATTTTATTTACTTTAGTGTAGCAATTACACCGCAATAATCCCACTGACCCCCCACCCTGAAACTTAACCATCTCACTCCATCCACTCCGATCATCTTTTGTTCTATTTTAAAGTGTTCCCAGTTGTCTGGGAACACTTCTGAAACATTTGTCTACTTTTGAAATTCCCTCTGTACTATTTGCCGTTTTGAGCCAAAATAAATAAATAAATAAACTGTCATTTTCTACGACAACGTTTGTGCAGAGTGACAGGAGTTCAATGGAAATTCTCCTCTGAGATGTGGGCGGTTACTGTTGGCATAAAGTAAGCCTGCCCCTTCCATCTGTTTACATTTTCTTGTTTACTGTCCCTTACAACCCCACAACAAAAATGGCAAGTAATATCAGAGCTCTCCAGCCGTATAGTTTTGAAACAGACACCAGCTCAGACGAGGAAAGCAAAGACCAACATGGATGTAGTCATCTACTTGTGGATGCATTAGAATGGAGCTTGTGGCTTGCCATAGTAACTTCTACTTCACACGTACAAACTTTTTTCAATGTCCTGAGTTACAGCGATTTGAATAAAAAAAAAATACTCAGAATTTTTTTTATATGTCTTCTATCATCAGAAAAATGCCACAAGAACATGTTAAAAAACAAAACAATTTCTTTGGGGTGGATCTTTAAAGGGCCTATATCATGCTAATCTCTTGCAGCCTAAAACACATTTTTGCAACTTAGAAGACATTGTCTTGCGCGAAAAAATGAGCCGTTGTTGTCTCCAGATTAGGTGCAAGAGGAACCACTTCTTCTCAGAGTCGATGCTAAAATGAAAGCATTTTGCTGATCATTTCTAAGCTCAAAAAAGTTGATTTTGCACAAAATAGACCTTTTAAAACCTCGAATACTACCCTGTGTCAATTAACTGCTTTTTAAATTCTATTTAAAAGTAAAAGTATCATGAATATCTTTAACTTGTCTATTAGCTGCAAAATACACAGTGATCAATTCGTTTTTTAACTTGTTACAATGCTCATTCTCCTCATTCAGAGAAGTTTTCGTATTCTCCAAAGATTGTCAGCTGTCGCAGAGCCATGTAAGATGGGAAGGAAGCTTCTTGCTACGTTACACACAAAAGAATAATCTTTGTGTGCATAAAAAAATGCCCCAGATCTGGCCTTTGCCTTAGTTAAATGCATCTAACATGAGCAGTTTCTCTGAAGCTACGGATATAGCTCTGGATGTTTACTCGCGTATGTCCACCGCCGACAGTTGGAAGAGGCTTGGTGCAAAATATCAAAGCGGTGCAAATCTTGAAAATCTTGCTCCAGGCTTATTCTTTCACAGCTCTATTGTGATATATGACAGACTTTGTGTCATATAATTCCAGGCGGACACAAACCATATTTATTCATTTCTCCTCTGTGATCAATAAACAGGGAGTTGGCACTTCTGTGAATCAAAAGGAATGCCATCCATACGTCGCCACCAAATCCCAGGCCCTGATTGGTCAAAGTTCAACCTAGTTTAACTTTCTGCTGACTTGATCTGCTTTTGTCCAACTGATCTTTCTCTCGAGTCATCCTCACTCCACCCTCCAATGCTATCTGGCTAAACTCCCAAAGGCCACAAGGATTCAGTCATTGATCTATTTCAGATTACAACTTCTGCACAAGATTTCATCAACTTGTGTGCTCCTCTCTGCACTCACACACATACTCTATGTCACCCTACACTCTTTCCTATACTCTTGTCCACCATCAGATGGTGGTGGACACCAAACTTCTTCATCACTTCCTCGTCACCTCCATCTGTCACCCACATGTCGGTTTAAGTTGCTTCTACCACCACTCTCTCCCTTCTGGGGCTATCCTGGATCACCTCATCTATCTCTGTCCAGAAAATCTCCTTCTCCTATAGCTCACATCCTACCCGGGGGGCACAACCACTGACAACATTCAACATCACACCTTTAACTTTCTGCTTCAGACTTATTTGCCTGCCTGACACTTTCTTCACCTCCAGAACTTTTTATTTATTTATTTATTTTTAGCAAACTCTTTCTTCAGAATCACCTTTGCGTTCCTCTTTCCATCCACACCATGATAGAAAAAAATTGAACCTGCTTTCAATCTGTAAGCCATGCTTCCTCTCTATTTGGTATCATGAACACACAGGAGATCCACCATTCTTCTTTCCATCATGTCTGCCAACTATTTAGCTTTTCCTGTCAAAATAACATCCAAAGGTCCTACTTTACATCCTACACTCCTCCGTTACCTTCATTTTCTTCTTTTTATTATTATAAACACGCCTCTCTCCTCTCCTTAGGCTAACATTTGCCCAATTTACCCTGTCCCCATTAGCTTTACAGCACCAGTGGCTAGTGAGCCCCGACTGATCTGGTATGAGAGTTTGGGATTTGCATGATTGCTCTGGCTTTGGTTTTATTTCGGCTGTCTTTCCCGACACAACTCTCTTGATATACCTGGACTTGGGACGAGCATACAAAAGCACTGGGTTGTGCCCCCTTGTGTTTGCATCTTACAACGATTCGATATCTATGGCCTTTTTAATTTTATTTAGTAAAGATTTTTTATTTTATTACTTATGTTTAAGCTACATAATTTTTTGTAGTCCGGGCTACTTTTGTGGAATGATAATGGTTTTCTATGCACATGCTTTCACATAGGAAATGATATTTGCTTTGTCCATCTTTTCTCTCCTCTTTTGATCTGTTTTCTTGTGAAACCAAAGGGTTGCTGGTTGCAAGACTGTCTATAACCCTGTCATGCATGAATCCCAGTGGTACATTGTGATCAATATAAACAACATGACATTATCATTTTAGAACTAGTAGAGTAAACCTAAGCTCCTTTCATGGTTGGTTTCAACAAAGTTTACATTGATATTTGAGTGCAAAGCCAACTCCTTAAGGCACCTGATTGTAAAGTGTGACAAGATACAGTTTGTGCCTTAAGCCTTACCCTGGGCTCGCACCATATGCGGTGTGGCTCCGGTGCGGCTGCAGACGCCAGAGTCTTTATGTAACATAAAAAGTAGGAGAGGCACTCATACTGCATCCGGTCCTGCCTCTGAGGTCCGGCCTCCGCTCCATATCCATTTCATCTTCAAAATTTTTCCGGACGCTGGAGCTGAACCGTAGCACTTTATTGTGAAGTTGGAGCACTTTTTAAAATAAAACGTATTTTTTGCTGTGCTCGCTGTTTTCACCGTGTTGTAAACATTACGTCATTTCCGCTGACAAGGGGGGCTCAAAGTGTGGTAGAGCATCATTTCGGCCAAATAACACCATGGACGATGAGAGGCTGATCACAGAGATCCAGAACTACCCCATCCTTTATGATACGACACATTCTTTTTATAGCATAACGACAAAAAGGACAGAGCCTGGGCTAAGCTATCGCAGGCTGTTGGACTTTGGACGTTGGACACGGCGTAATGAAGGTTTGTTTACTATGACGTCATATTTAAATGACGGATTCTTGTGAGAACCTAAGTGAGTTCAGAGGTCCGCGAGGTTTGCAGCAGAGGCTGCTTGCAGCAGTACCGCATGCAATCCGTAGTCAGTGTGAGTTACCGACCGTAGCCAGACCGCTCTGTAGTCGCACCAGAGCCGGACCGCATGCGGCCCAGGGTCATTCACATACACCTGTATAGGAGCTGTGAGTTTTCAGGAGGGTTGTAGAGAGGAGGGGCTGAATCCATACGACCCATTCGAATCATCTTTTGATCTATTGTAAAAGTGTTTCCAGTGGTCTTTTAATTATGTTTATGTCATCTTTGGTCAATGGTAAATGGTATACACGTAAAAAGCGTTTTACTACCTTCCCTGAAGGCCCAAGGTGTTTTACAGTCTCAGTCTCATTGTTGGGTGAGTAGGCAGACCCCAGAGCACAGTCAGATGCCAAGGGTAAGTTTTAACAGTTTATTCCTTTACAACAAAAAGAAAAAAAGGGCTGGCAGGCAGCAGAGGCAGGGAACGGAGGCAGGGAACGGAGGCAGAGAGCTTGGCCGACAAAAAACACTTCAACACATGCACAGGCAGGGAACCGAACCTGCGAACCTGCGAACCATGGCCAACCCATAGTTTTCAGCCAAAATAATTTTTAAAAATGGTTCAGTTTTCTAGGAAATGGTTTCTGCAGGTCGACAGTAGTTCATGAGAAAATTGCCTGAGTTGTGGGCAGAAGTTTTGGTAAGGAGTAAGCCTTCCTCCACTTCCCATCATCCATCAGTTTATTTGCGCTGCCACTAGCTTATAGCCTCTCATGACCCAGATCTTACATTTGTTTTTGCTATTCACCTTTCTTGTCAATTTAGGGGTCACCACAACGATTGAGCTTTCACTATTTTGCACAGGTGCTTTGGCAGAGATTTTTACACCGGATGGACTTCTGAACACAACCCTGTATTTTATCTGAGCTGAGGACTGGCACAGGGAAACTCAGTCTTGAGCCCCTTTGTGGCTATGTGGTTAGGTGGTGGTGCAAAAGAGCCTCGCCCAAGGACCCGGACTGGATGAAGCTCACTGCAGACCCGGGAATCTAACAATGATTTTCAAAGTGTCAGTCCTGCACTTAACTAACTGAGCGATCCAGCTGCCCCAAACTTACATTAGTGGTGATATTCATGCAATCCAGACGTACAATTTTGGGACAGATACCACCTCAGACGAGGAAAACAAAGACCTACATGGATCTACAGTCGCCTACAAGTGGATGCATCAGAATGGAGTGGAGCAGGGAGCTTGTGGCCTGCTGATTGTAGCTTCTACATCAAGCTTTTTTCCAACAGCATGTTTTTTTGTATGATTTCCAAAAATTTGAAAAAAACAAAATAGCCCAATTTTCCAAATATATGTCTTTCATTAAAAGAAAAAAGCTACAAGAACATGTTAAAAACACCCAAAACACAATTTTTATTGTCACTGCTACAATCTTTTTCCTACTGATTTTTTTCTGTCTGTTCCTGATTCACAATAATTTGAATAAAGAAGTATTCAAAAACACAATCAATTTTAAGCTTAATTTTTTTTACGTCTTCTATCATCAGAACAATGTCACAAGAACATGTTTAACATGCTCTGTGTGTTCAAGTTTGACCATTTTTTGCCTGCAGACAGCCTCATGTAAGGACACCTGTTACTAAGACATTAGCCTACCAGCATAATTAGGATTATTTAAAAACACCCTAATTAGGCTTTGATTAGAGAAAGAAAATCTGTCACTCAACATAAATACCATCAACCAATTATTTCACAAAAACACAACCAGGTTTTTGCCGTATTTATTAAACACTGCTGCAGAGAGCGAGATGAGTTTTCACACTCAAGTGCGTCCAACCTTTTTATTGGTTGATAGATTAAAAATATGGCATAAAGTAGTTTCCGTGAAATTGTAAATTACTCATCTGCTACAAAAAATTATTTTGAGCAATAAAATGACATTGCCACAGGTAAAGGGGAAAGTGATTGTGTTCAACAAATTTAGATTGATGGGAGCTGCTGCCTTGTTCACTATCGGTGATTGTCTTATCTTACTGTTGGAGAAGTGCATCATCAACCCCCTTTGTAGTGCTCTTTTGTAAAATTCACATGATTTGTTCTTATTTAATGTTTTTGTATGTTACATTTACAGTGTTTCTGTGTTATTACTGGCATCATGAATCCACTGCTGCTCAGTCTTGGGTTTATATCAACAGCTGCTTGTCTTTTTTTCTTGCTTTTCTTTCACCAGATGTTTTACAATTAATACAGTAAATGCAACACTAGTCACTTGCAACTGCAATTCTTCCTTTTTAGATTCCCTGTGGCTTCATTTATCATCAGGTAACTTTCTGAAATTTTATTGATCGGACCTCTGAAGTAAATGTTGGTTACTCTTCCTACGTTCAAACTAGGATCATCAGATTCCAATTCACCAAATGTGGAATAATACATTATCTTCACTTAAATATTCTTGTGAACAAAGCCCTAGCAATGATATTTAAAAAAGTTTCAAAAAGTAATTTGCTTAAATAAAAAATTGTGGAAGTCATCTGATTACTGGTTTCTGCACATAAATTAGCATTTGCAGGCACAAATTAGCGTTTCATGTTCACAAATTAGTATTTTGTAAACATGCAAAATTCCAGGAATTGCAATACTAATTTGCTAATTAGCAAAATAACATACTAATTGCTAAATGCTAAGCACAGATCACTAATTAGTGACCATAAATGAATACATTGTGCATGCAAATACTAATTTGTACGCTCAAACTAGCATTTTATGGCCATTATTTGGTTTTTGTATGCACAAATTGAATTTTGTGCTTACACATGTGAGTATTTTTTGGGCACAAAATTATTGTAAAAAGTATTGTCAAAAAACATGCTTCATAGGTTAATTGGTCACTAAAAATTGTCCCTAGGTATGGATGTGAGTGTGCATGTGTGTGTGACTGTGGCCCCTGCGACAGACTGGCAACCAGTCCAGGGGTGTACCCTGCCTTTGCCTATGAGTAGCCAGGTTAGGCTTCAGCAACCCCATGACCCCGAAAGGGATAAAACAGTTCAGAAAATGAATGAATATTTACACAAATGGGTCTTTTCGTATCTTCAATTCCTACCACTAATTTGTGGTGACAAAATGTGAGTTTGAGCAGAAATTTCATCCACATGTTGAAAAATGACACAAACTAGCATCTTGCTGTCAAGAAATTGTATTTTCTGGTCAGAAATTGGTAATAGGAAGTGAAGATCTAAGAATACTCCTTTGAGCCCTCAAAATGCTAAAAAAAAAACAAAACAAAAGCCAATTTGTGGCCATAAGATGCTGAATTGTGTTGTTTTTTTATGGCATGTCCAGGCCTCCATACAGTTTGGCATTAAAGTATTTGCTTGTATTTGTGAGCAGCATCAAGTACAACCCTCTGTTTTAGTGTAGAATGTTTTCCAAATGGTTTTCACATTATTTTTATTGTGAATTTTCTCTCCACAAATGATGATAGGAGGGCTGTGGAGAAAGGTAGATTTGGCATCGTGGTGTCTTTTAAGCAAAACTAACCATTTCTCTAAAACAGGAGCTGTTGTCTCCACAACATCCTGCTGGCGTGGCAGAAAGTCATGGTCCACATCCTACAGTTTATCTATGTCCATCCCCCAACATATATGTAGGGCATCACTGAGGTGGAAAATTGCACCTGCCCTTCGATGCTAAGAATGCAACATTTTGCTGGTAGTTGTCTGCTCGGTCATTTCACCTATCCAGATGTTTAAGTGCAGCCCTGTAGGATCTAGAAAGATTGGGTTTGATTGTTACTGCTCAGTAGCCAGGAAACTGTTGGAGGATTGTGCTTTGAATCCCAAGTAAACACCACAACTTGTCTTTTAGATCGCATTCCCACTTCACTTTTTCAAACATTTTATGGATTCTTTGAGCCAGAGCTTTTAAACATGGTAAACTGTTCTCTTCAGACGGGTGTATTCCCTTCTGTCTATAAAACAGCGGTGGTGAGGCCCCTTCTGAAGAAGAGTCATTTAGATCCTGATACTCTGGATAACTACAGACCTGTAATCCAATTTACCGTTTTTAAGTAAAATTATAGAAAAGTGTCGCTACTCAACTGCATGAGTTTTTAAATACATTTTTTAGAAAACTATCAATCTGGTTTTAGGATAAACCACAGTACAGAGACGGCACTTTTAAATAACGTTAAAACTTTCTGTTCTGGTGCTACTGGATCTTAGTGCCGCTTTTGACACAGTTGATCACCAGATTTTAGACTTAGGAGTCTAGTAGGCCTCTCTGGAAATGTTCTGAAGTGGTTTTATTCCTATCTTACAGATCGACACTTTTATGTAAGTATTATGCTCTTCAAGAATCCATCAAATAAGTTGTGGGGTTCCTCAAGGGTCAATTTTAGGGCCTATACTTTTTAACTTATACATGTTGCCTCTTGGGCATGTCCTCAGGAGACACGGTATTGACTTTCACAGCTACGTTGATGTTACACAGCTTTACGTCGCCGTGTCCCCTGATGACTTCGAACCAGTAAACACTCTTTTTAACTGTATTTTAGATACAAATTCTTGGATGGCATAAAACTTCTTACGGCTCAATCAGGACAAAACTGAAGTTTTAATCATCGCCCCTGAAGACAAGAGAGAGATGATTTTACCAAAGTTGCAGAATTTTAAACTCTCTCAACGTGTGAGAAACCTGAGTGTACTTTTTGACTCTGAGCTGAATTTTATCCCACATATTAAAAAATTGTCATTAAGACAGGGTTTAATCATCTTAAAAACATTACCAGAGTCCATCCATTCCTCTCTCTTGCCAGCACAGAGGCGCTGATGCATGCTTTTATTTATTGTATGCTTTTAAACTTATCTTTTATGTTATGTTTTTAAATTCATTTGAAGTATTTTATTTTAGTATTGCTATGATTTTCACCCCTTTGTTTCCTGTTGGGATCTTTTGTTCCAGGGCTTGCTGGCTTGGTCTGGGGTCGTTGCCGCAGTGGTCGCCCTTGCTGGGGTGGCTGTAGTTCTACATTGCAGCCTCACAGCAGTGGAGTGGACTTCGCTACTGTCCCAGTCTGGATGGGCACTGTGGCAGCGTTCCTGTGACTGAGCTGCTCCTGGCATGAATAGATTCCCAAATACAGTTTCCTTACAGCAGAGCCAAGCCTTAAGTTTCTTTTAGAAATTATTTTATTAGTAGCCTCCTCATTGTGTTTGAGGTCATGGGTTGTATGTGCTGTCTAACACTGTAAACACAGTTTCTGTTAATGTTTTTTATTACATATACACCCATTTGATGGAGCTATTCACGGTAGGATCCCACCCCAGCACTGCAATGAAATGGAAATTGTCCAGAGAACTGAGCTCGCCTCTGCCTGACAGTAGCTGAGTAGGTTCCAGCATTCCAGTAACCATTAACAGAAATATGTTGGCATAGATAAAGGAAAGATCAATCCCCTTCAGACAGTCATCACTGCTTCAGTGTCTGTTTCCACATACAGGGTTTTCTTATAAAAGGCCCACTTTTAGATTAAATATTACCAATTGGACACATTTAATTTTAATGATAAGTAGGGCAACATTTTATGAGGAACTTGCACAAATTAGCATTTTGTGCCCACAAAATACAAATTTGGCACACAAAAGCTGATTGGTGCCTACAATTAGCACTCCCACTAGTTACCTCGGGGAAAGATTCCACATTCCAGGCGCCTCTGTCTCGTCACGTATCTCAGAGCTGGAGAGATTACAGATTCCAGGTGGATCGTCTGTACTTCTGTATTTGGCCGTGGACCTTGCCTCTAGCTGTCCCCCCAGCTGTCCTCCAGTTCCATTTGGATGAAGTCCATCTGCTACACTATTCAAATGAGTAGTGGTAGAGTTAGATAAGCTAACATTTCTTTAACTGTTCTCGTACATTGCCTGGCCATCCTGGGAGAGAATCCCTCCTTCATGTGAACTTTCCTGAAGTTTCTTTTTTTTAAGTTTTTCTTTACTGAGAAGGAAGCTCTAAGGGCAGGTATGCCACTTTAGCTTAGTATGTTTAGTTTAGTTTAGCAACCAGCTATGGTTTATATTTTACGACTGCCTTTATGTTTTTGTACAATTACGGGTGTGAAGCTCGTTGAGAAAATTGTGATGTGATATTGAGCTTTATGAATAAAATTTTATTGAATTACAAAACACTAATTTGTGCTAAAGTTTGTCCACAAAATGCTAATTTGTGCAAACTCACAGCAGAAAGGACCCAGCCGGGATTCAAACCAAGGTCGTCTCACTGTAAAGCAAGTGTGCAAACCACTACACCCACATGCAGTTTCTTTTTGTATTTCCATTCCATTTCACTTGATTTCAGTCATCTTTCATCCGACATATTTTTTTTTTTTATATAATCCAGAAGAAGATCAGAGGAGATCAAACTTTCTTCAGTGCTGCTTTCCTTCTGAACGTTACAGCTGCTAAAAGCGTGTTTTCCTCTCTGGCTTTATAATTCCAATGAAAGCCTGGTATATTTGCTTTTTTAAATGCTCTTCATTCCTTCTGTTAAGTTTTTATCACAGTGTTTGCATTTTTGTTTTGTGGTTGTTGAGACTTTTTTGATCTGATGTTGCTTTTGAAGTTCTTGATCCTGTTTGGCACTTTTTTCAGCAATTAATGCAAAAATGTCCAATCAAGTCGTGATGAGTTTCACAAGTTTGAAAAAGTCTAAATCTAAATATTCATTCATTTCCGCTTTATCCCTTTCGGGGTCACGGGGTTGCCGGAGCCTAACCCGGCTACTCATGGGCGAAGGCAGGGTACACCCCTGGACTGGTCGCCAGTCTGTCGCAGGGGCCACAATCACACACCCATGCACAATTCAGAGTAACCAATTAACCTATGAAGCATGTTTTTGGACGGTGGGAGGAAGCCGGAGTACCCGGAGAAAACCCACGCATGCACGGGGAGAACATGCAAACTCCACACAGAAAGGTCCCCCAGCCAGGACTTGAACCGGGAACCTTCTTGCTGTGAGGCAGGAGCGCTAACCACTTGCGCCACCGTGCAGCCCTAAATCTAAATATGGTAAAAGTTTTTTTCTTAATCTTTGGAGTTTAGATTTTTTTTCTTATAAAGTTAATTGAAATAAAATGTTTCAAGTAATGCCTCTTAATATGACTATTGCTGTCAGATGACTTTTTTTTCTAACCAAATTAAATTAATAGCACAGGAATTACAGTAGTGGCAGTCAATAAAAATCTGAGATAAAATAATTCCAGGCATGATGATCACCAATCCACATTAAATAATGTTTTCAACAAAAGTTTGAATGCGAAAATGAAGGCTATAGAAAACTGACGGATGAGATCGACAGTTAAAAGAAACAACTGTAGGTCAGGTGAGTTTGAAGAGTTCGGCTTTAAGGGTAACTTCATGAAACTCATGGTTTCCTCCTGGGAGCCATGGACATCAGAGGAGACTGAGGAAGATCTGAGCAAGATACATAAACTACATTACCAAAAGTATTCACTTACCCATCCAAATGATCAGAATCAGGTGTCCTAATCACTTGGCCTGGCCACAGGCGTATAAAATCAAGCATTCAGGCATGCAGACTGATTTCACGAACATTTGTGAAAGAACGGTCCGCTCTCAGGAACTCAGTGAATTCCAGTGTGGAACTGTCATAGAATGCCCCCTGTGCAAAATGGAAGATTTTAGGAACAACAGCAACTCAGCCACGAAGTGGTAGGACACATAAACTGACGAAGAGGGGTCAGCGCATGTTAAAGCACATAATGCAAACAGGTTGCCGACTTTCTACAGTCAATTGCTGCAGAGCTCCAAACTTCATGTGACCTTTAGATTAGCCCAAGTACAGTACGCAGAGAGCTTCCTGGAATGGGTTTACATGGGCAAACAATTGCATCCAAGCCACACATCACCAAGTGCAATGCAAAGAACAGTGGAGGCGTTCTCTGGAGTGAAGAATCATGCTTTTCTGTCTGGCAATCTGATGGAGGAGTCTGGCTTTGGAGGTTGCCAGGACAACGTGACATTTCGGACAGCATTGTGCCGAGTGTGAAATTTGGTGGAGGAATTATGGTGTGGGGTGGTTTTTCAGGACTTGGGCTTGGCCTCTTAGTTCCAGTGAAAGGAACTCTGGATCCTTCGGGATACCAAAACATTTTGGACAGTTCCATGTTCCCAACCTTGTGGGAACACTTTGTGCACCAGTGCACAAAGCAAGGTCCAGAAAGACATGGATAACAGTCTGGTGTGGATGAACTTGAGTGGCCTGCACAGACTCCTGACCTGAACTCGATAGAACACCTAGGATGAAATAGAGTGGAAACTGAGAGCCAGACATTCTACATCAACATCAGTGTGTGACCTCACCAATGTTCTTTTAGAAGAATGGTCAAAAATTGCTATAAATGCTCCTCAACCTTGTAGAACAGCCTTCCCAGAGGAGTTGAAAATGTAATAGCTAGGTTAGGTTAGGAATGGGATGGCAGTTCAGTTCAAATGTGAGTCAAGCCATGTGAGCCAATACTTTTGGTAATATACTGTATGTATCACGTAAAATTTACTACAATGGAAATTGGAATAAAATGTGTTCTGCCATAAATGCTCATCTCCTACATTTGAGTGTTTAAATTATTCACAGGTTTGAATTCATCTGGAAATATATTATGCATCTTGATCATCGTTTTATAACATGCTCTTATGATATATGAAGAAGATAGTTTATTCATTTAGCTACTGAATGGACACATAACATACATAAACAAAAAAATATACAATACACAGTCTGGATTAAGAACCCAATCCTGTTCATCTCTTGTCCCTAACATTACTGTAACCATCTAATATTGCATATAGTAATACATTTTTCCAAAAGCATAACCGAAACACACACCTTGTGTATTTTTGTGATGCTACCTGGACTACATAACAAACTATTCTCATGATTTCTTTTTTTAACAAAATGTTATTTGTTTTTCCCAACATTTCTAAATAAGGAATGATAAATCTAATTTACACACTTCTCTCTTTTCTGGTTTTGACCAATTGGTGCTAATAACAACAACAGTGGGGAGAAACAAGAACAACAAATAGCAGAGGTCAATGAATAAAATGAAAGTAGATCATTTATGATAACTATTACTTCAGTGGTGATGATCTACTGTTGTCTAATTCACTCTTTCTTAAATTAAAGTGCAAGTGTCAGGAACCGGTCCCCTGTCCCCCCTCTGGCCATCATAGGGAACTGTCACCTGAGTACTGACCACTTCCTTTACTGGTTCCCTTACTATGTTTCCTATCAGTCTTTGCCCTCAATACCCAGATGTTTTCCAGCTGGTTTCACTCAGTTATCACTCACCTGTCTCTCTTTTGCAATCGCCTGTTCTCTATTTATGCTGTGCACTCAGCCAGACTCAGTGCAAAGTCTTGTACATGTTCATCTGATGTACTTCTCTGTCTTTGTTCAGCCAAACCTCTGATCCACGCTGAAAGCCTGTCTTTGTTTGCCAGCCCAGTCCTCACCTGTTCAGCTCCCTGCACTTTCCTCCTCATGATCAATAACTTCTGCATATGGATCCATCTGCCTCCACCTGCTCCTTACAACAAGCAAGAAAAACTTTCAAAGAAGGAGTCAAGTGCGACTGGCACTAAAATAAATGACAACCTGCTGCAAATCAGGTGATGTTTAGTCTTGCTTGCATTGGTTCACCAGCCACCTTGTTAACATTGTTTCTTGAAGGTGCAGGCTCATTCCTATTATGTTATTTGATGATGGTGGGTGCAATGTTTATGCAGCAGCAGTGTGGGCGTAGATGAATAAAACACTTACCAAGTCAGGTGTTTCTTTTTGTTTGTTTGATGTCCTTGAGAGAGGACATGTCGAGTATAAAAAGCAATAAGGTATCTTGACATTTGCCGTCCTTTATTATGAAAAAACTTGTAGTTTTTTTTTTTTTAATCTCTTTACCTCTCTATAACTTCTATTAGAGAAGCTTGCATCAAAAATTATTAAAAAAGATGTTGTATGTTGGTTGAGCTGTACAATGAGGACGTCAACTTTAAGGCCATGCCACACTGCGAATTGAGCACATTGCACAGATGACAATTGGTCATACATGAACCTACGTGGAAAAATTGAGAAAAGTTGTGGACTTTTACGTGAATTTTTTTCACAGATGTATCAGAAATGAACCATGCAAAGAACATGTAAATCTGCCCCACATTTAATTTCCTCATTTTGATATTCAGAGCACTGGGCAGAAATCAGATCATGCCAGCACCATGGCCAAGAACCGCCGCTGTGAGCCGTGGACCAAAAATCTTTATGCAAATTTTTTTCTACTAGCATACTGCAGGCAACAGGTTGTAGCAAACACTTGAACAAAACCTAAAAGTAGGTAAAGGAGAGCTGAAGAACAGGCATGTTTTTTATGTTTTTCTTTTTTTTTTTAACACCCCCAATCCTGGTCACTGCAAAAGGAGCTTGTTAGTGCTTTTCAAGTGATAAGCCTGAGCTCCTTGCACAGAGCTTAGCTGTTGAGCTGCATTCACACCGCCCTCTGCAAAGAGCGTTCAAGCAGCCAAGTTCAGAGAAAAGAGTACGTAAGCACATGTAAACGCACATTTCTGAATTCTATTTTCAAAAATGTTGCGTTCACCTGTACTAACACACATTTTTATGCATTGGAAGTTTAACCCGGTCAAACTTTGACCAATCAGGGACTCTGATTTGGTAGTGACGTATGGATGGCATCCCATTAAAGTCAAGGTAGTGCCAACTCTTTGAAATTTTTGGTCATGGAGCAGAAATTGTTAATTGTGGTATGTCCCCGGCCGGAATTATGACACCAACTTTTTCATGTATCGTAAAGAAAAAACATGGAGCAAGATTTACAAGATTTAGACCACGATTTCAATTCGATTTTGCTGAAGTCTCTTAAGGTGGCTGCAAAAGCCTCCAGGGAAGTGCAAAAAACACTTGCGCTCCCTTTAAGATGATCGTCTCTACACTCACCAGGGGCTCGGACAACTTGAAAAGGTGCATGCACCCGTAAAGGTCCACACCCCGTATGGGTGCATGTGACTGATACTACATTAACACTGAAAAAGCCCATGGTGTTCACACTAGACAAGAGGGAAAGGGCTCCTTCTATTGTTTCTACCACATGTATGTATTGAATTATTGAAACATTAAGTTAAATGGTTTTCCTAAAATAAAAGTTTCACACTTAGTAACCACAAAAAGAATCAAAATGATGATTTGACACCCCACCCCCACAGAATAAAAAACAGAACAGATTAGGACTAAAGTAATAGAAAGCAATGCTGTGATCTGACAAGTCTGCCTCTGGGAATTAGCATTTGTACACTTATTATGGATTATGATTTTGAAGATCCAAGGATAACCCAGCAGGTAAATCACAACTCTACCCAGAAAGCCCCAGCCTATGTTCAAATCTGCACCCAATTAGCTCTGAAATGTATTTTGCTTTAAAATCATAATTAAATCTACATTTAGCAATCTTGCATGGGACTATTTTCAGAGAGTTCCTTCTGACAAATTTGTTTTTTAGTTATATTCAGCATGGATGACTTTTTCTGAAATGGAAAAGTGGTATTTTGCTTGAAACCACAGAATATGAGTATGACAGTAAAGATCTATCAAAAACAATCTGAGCTGCAGGGAGCATAATTAGAAGGTTTTTTTTATTTTCTTGCATGTCATCTTCTACAGCAACATTGGCCATAGTTCCTATCAGATACAATTCTTCTATTTTATTCATTGAACTCGAGTTTTTTTCATGAAACGTTCTCAAGACAACCTCAGTTAAAGATGCACTCCAATAAAAATTGTGTTTTGGGTGTTTTTAACATGTTCTTGTAGCTTTTTTCTTTTAATGAAAGACATATATTTGGAAAATTGGGCTATTTTGTTTTTTTCAAATTTTTGGAAATCATACAAAAAAACATCCTGTTGGAAAAAAGCTTGATGTAGAAGCTACAATCAGTAGGCCACAAGCTCCCTCTTCTGCTCCATTCTGATGCATCTACTTGTAGACAACTCAATCCATGTATGTTTTTAATGTCCTCATCTCAGCAGGCATCTGGATCAAAACTATACAGCTGGATAGCTCTGGTATGTCTCGCCATTTTGTTGCACCGGTAATGTTAGGTTGGTGATGAGAGGGGGTGTAAGCTGGAAAGAGTGTGGAAACACACAGATGATGGGAAATTAGTTCACGCTTTTCTCCCTGCCCAAAAATCTGACATGAATTTCTAATGAACTCATGCGACTCTACATAAACTATGTCCTAGAAAGCCAAAAGGGTTTTTTTTGTCTAAAACTGCCTAATCAAAAGACCTCTGGGAACACTTCTAAAATAACTCAAAAATGATCTGAGAGTGACTTCAGGGAAGATACATTGTGTTAAAAGCTAATCTATCCAACAAAACTAATGAAATAAATCTGTCAGAATATTAAAATCAACATCTATCTCTAAATTGTTTCATTGATCATGTTTAACTTCATTACCTGCCTGCTCAATCAATTGCTTGTGCACTTTTTGAAAGCATACTTTGAAAAGCATTGGTTGTGTGCATTATTCTATTGCTCACCCAAGGCAATGAGCAATAAAAAAAACATTGATTTTTTTTTTTTTTTTGGTGGTGCCACTAAAGGGTTAAAACCGCTTTCCATTTTGAATTTCACTGTAGGCTTCATGTGTAGAGCCAAGGGACCCAAATCATGTGGGGAGGATCTGCTTGGACCAAATACCATCTCTCCCTTTTTTCTTCTCATTAAAATTGAGCTCAGGGCCATCTAGTCTTTGATGTTATGTAAACATGACAAGAGAGGTTTAGCACAGAAGCCCTTCTTTTTTATGGGTAAACATATTTGACTAACTTGACGTTCATTCATTCATTTTCCAATCCGCTTCATCCCTTTCGGGGTCACGGGGTTGCCGGAGCCTAACCCGGCTACTCATGGGCGAAGGCAGGGGACACCCCTGGACTGGTCGCCAGTCTGTCGCAGGGGCCACAAACACACACCCATGCACACTCACATGCACACCTAGGGACAATTTACAGTGACCAATTAACCTATGAAGCATGTTTTTGGACGGTGGGAGGAAGCCGGAGTACCCGGAGAAAACCCACGCATGCACGGGGAGAACATGCAAACTCCACACAGAAAGGTCCCCCAGCCAGGACTTGAACCGGGAACCTTCTTGCTGTGAGGCAGGAGCGCTAACCACTGCGCCACCGTGCAGCCCTAACTTGACGTGCTGTGTTTATTTAAATGCTTTTTATTTCTCTTTTAGAGTTTCAAAGTCTTCAAATCGGCTTCAATTGGAATTAGGAAAAACATGTTATCACTATCCAAAGATAAATTAGGGTAACGCTTTATAATAAGAGTTATTTTATTAACGTTAGTTAATGCACAAGTGAGCATAATTTAAGATTAAATAACAGACACTTTTACGCATTACTTTGCAATACTAAGTGTGTTATTTAGCGCATCAGTTAGTAGTTAACTGTTTATTATTCAACCCTACTTAATGTATAACAAAGCATTTGCAAAACTTCCAAATGCAATTGCTTTGTGTTACGTATGCATCAACTACTAATGAGTTAATATATACTTAAAGCTTTAATCATGTCAGAAGTAATCATTTACTGTGGTTGTTTAAAGTTAGGAAACAAAAGGTAAAAAATTATGATTTTAGTTTGACATAACTCTTAATAAATTATTTAAAGCCTCATAGACATTACCTAATTATTACTCATCTATAGTTAATAATTATGAAACGATTATTGGAACCTTATTGTAAAGTGGGAACAATTATCTTATAAGAAACACCTAAAATGTCTGACTACCTATGTGAATCACTATTTTTTTTAATTATATTTATTCCTTCAGAAAAACAGTTTTAAATAAACTTTACTTATTAATTGTCACTGTAAGCATTCACTAACCAAGCATTTAACACATTTTATTCAACTTCAAACAAATAGGCTTTTTTCCAGGTCAACCTACATCTTATTACTTGAACACATTTTAATACTTCTTCAATAACCAGAATAACAATTACAACTTTGGACATTTCCATTTCACTGCCAGTCTATGTGTCTTTTGATTAAACTAATCTGTTAGTTTCCTAATGTCAGTCGGTCCAGCTGTCAGTTTTCACGTCTCCCAAGTGTCAGTCTTTCCACTTCCTGTTAGTCCACCAGTACATCATAAAGAATGCTGTCTAAAGGACCATGTTGGGTGTGACCCCTTGTTTCTTCACTAACAGAGGACACACTGTGAAATATCAATATCCCAGTTGAGACAGAGCATTTTGGTTCACTCATCACCCTCCTGTGACATGTTGTGCTATGAGAGACATTAGTTTCCTCCTGCCTCTTTTCCTCACCAAGCGCATTGGTTTTTAAGTCAAGGGTGCCACTCTGTCTGTCCTGCAGAGTGGTGGACCCGCAGCGTCCTGAATACCCACTTTCTCCGATTCCAGTTACTAGTGAACCTGCTCCTTTCATACTATGTTTTGGGGAATAGGGTAGAATAAAAAAAAAGTGGTTCTTAGCATTGTGTGTGATATGCAACTATATTCTTTACAGGGTTCAAGTGCCACAGTCTACATCTGTGAAAGAACTAAAAGATTCTTTATAAATCATGTTATCACAGACTCACTGTGGAAAAATTACAGATATGTTGTATCAGAATTAGGATTCTATTCAGAGGCTTTATTCACATCCAAAACAAGCATTTTAAGAAATTTGATTTAAGAAAGTCTATTCTCGTTTTAAAATTACAAGCAGTGCAGGTGTGATACCTTTGTCTACAAGGATTTCATAATTACACCGTACATACTAGGGGTGAAGCGATTAATTGATTAATCATTTAATCAATTTCTATTTCTAGGATCCAACCAGATAGATCTGTCTGAAGCAGATTCTAATTGAATCGATCTATACCATTAAAATATCGTTTCAAAATCAGATAAAACGATAATCGAATCGAATTTGTAAAATACAATTTATTTTGAGAAATGTTACGTTTCTTTTGCTTTAACTTGAAAATGACCAAGTGTCATCACAGCGGACAACACATGTGATGTCAGCAAAAAAGGATTAGGTCATTATTACAGTCAAATGTGTAAAAACATGCTGAATTTAGCAAAGATGTGACCATACAGTGTGGTAGAATGTTCTAAAAATGTTCCCTTTGGATTATTTTGGAAAAAAAACAACTGTGGGCTGAACTTTCTCAAACTAAAACGTAAATGGATTTGACATTAATTCTTGTTTACTTGTTTGTTTGGACACTTGTTTATTTTACATTTGATTATCTTGCAAAACATACGAGGAATCTGGAAAACTTCACCTGCACTGTTCAGTACCCAGGTTTTCAAGGGTGTGTCACACTGGCTGAAGTTTTTAGGTTAAAGATGTTGTGAATTGATTTAAGGTTGGTGAATCGGGCCAGATCATTCAACACGAACCAAAATCGAAAGTGAATCGAATCAGCAACCACGAATATCAAATCGAATTGTTGTTAAAATGAATTACACCCCGAGCACAAAACATGCTAGTATTGCACATTAATTAATGGACTTCGTACCTAATAATTGATTTGCTTCTGTCTGTCTTTAGAACATTCATGCTGTTTTTAGATTTGATATTTTTTTTCTCAAAGATGTTTTGCTCATTTTTTATTTTGAGGCTAAACTAATTATCTGATAATCAGAATTGTTTCCCCACATTAGATAACATTACCTACCATGCAAATTATATTAATATAATAACTAAATATAATTAATTAATTAATATATGATCTAATATGTAGTTGATGCATCCATAACGCAAAGGAATTGCATCAGGAAGCTTTTGCTAATGGTTTGTTATGCATAAGTAAGGGTTGAAAAAAAAAACTATTAACTGATGCATTAAATAATACTCTTAATATTACAAAGTAATATTTAAGAGTGTATGTTAACACATTATTTAAGAGTTAAATCATGCTTAATTATACATTGACTAACGTTAATAATAGGTTCCTTTTTGTAAAGTGTAAAGGTAAACCAGAACATTAATAAAATCTCTACACATCAGGCACATGGCTTTGGTTAACTCACATGAAACACAAAAAAAAACCTAACAATTTTATCAGAGTAATTATGGGATAGAAGGAAGAGAGAGAGAGATTTTTCATATGCAAAGTACATTGCTTTAAAAAGTCCCACTCCAAACGTCTTTTTAGTCATGTTTTAGTCATGTTAAAGCATTCTTTAATTAGGTTTATGACATTTTTAGCCAAAAATAAAAAAAAATCTGAGTCATTTTCAAGGTCATAATTTCTGCAGAGTGGCAATAGTTTGTGAGAAATTCCCCTCTGAGTTGTGGACAGGACCGTCAGAGCAAGTCCACCCCACTTCCCATCACCCATCTGTTTAAACACTATCCTGCTAGCTTACAGCCTCTCGCACACGCAACCTAACATCAGTGGTGCAGCCAAAATGATGAGCAATATTGAAACTATCTGGGTCTACAGTTTTGAGCCAGATTCAGTTCAAAGGAGGAAAACAACAGCAAACATTGATCTTTTTGTCTGCAAGTGGATGCATCAGAATGGAGTGGAGCAGGGAGCCTGCTGACTTTTTAAAATGGCATTTTTTATCAGCTTCTGATTCACAACTATTTGCATACAGAAATGCTTAGAAATACCATTTTAAGCTAAAATGTCTTTATATGTCTTCCATCACAAGCAAAATGCTACAAGAACATTTTAAAAACACCAAAACCACAATTTTCATCTGAGTGGTTCTTTAAACTGATTGTTACCTACAGTTTTAGAATATCTATTCATACTATGCTGCTCATCTGGAGTGAGGTTGCAAGGCAGCAGTCTAGCTGGATCTTCCCCTTTGTCTTTGGGTCCAGAAGGCATCCAAGAGAGGTGCCAAAAGAGAACCTCTTCTTCATGCTGCCTGGTATCCAAGCTCCTTATCCTACAGGTTAGCAGCCAATCACCATGCTCAGCTTCTTCTTAACTACAATGAATCAACACAGCATCTGTATTGCTGCATTGGCAATAATAAGCCTATGTAAACGCACGTTTTGGACTTCCACATTCAAAACTCTCATATCTCCCCCACAACATCCAGACTAGATTTGTACTCACTGGTGCCTCTTAGGAGCTTTTTCAAAACATCATTGACTTCAGCTTGAATAATGGACAGGCCCACGACTGTGCCCTCAGACCCTACTTTCTTAACTGAAGTATTACTCAAATTATTGCTTTTAACTCTCAACATGCCCTTCAGTCTCGGTCAAAAGCTCCCCACCTGCGCTGTACACAGTAATGGTGGAAAACTGTTTCCCCCTCCTGAAATGTGAATGGTTTGCCAGCACAGCCTTTAGCACAAGTTAAAGCACTCAACCTCATTCAGTGACAAGGTGGCAGTTCATGGAGGCAAGTTTTAGAAAAGTACATAAAGTCCTACTGGATGTTACTAAAGGCTTTTTAACCCTTTTACACCGCACCGGTGTTAACATTATTTAGACTACTGTAACTATTCAACAATTAACATAATTACAGAAGATTCTGAAGCAGAGAAAAGCAGCCTTGCACTGATTTTCAACACTAAACAAAAGGGAAGTGTTTATGCAATCAACGTGAATCCGCTGATTTTGACGCAGAGAAAAGTCGCTTTGAATTCATAAAGTGTTGGTTATCGGTGCAAAGCCAAAATCAAAAGCTGTTTTTATTCTGCGTCAGATTCAGCTAATTAACAGCGATTGTGTGAACAGTTGAAGATTTGTGGAATGTCAAATAACGTATGCTACAGTGGCTTGCAAAAGTATTCACACCCCTTGAATTTCTCCACATTTTCTCACATTATGACCACATATACATATATTTTATTGGAATTGTATGTGAAAGACCAACACAAACTGGCACAACTAGTAAAGTGGAAATAGAATTATAAAAGAGTTCAATTTTTTTTACAAATGAAAACTGTAAAGTGCAGTGTGCAAAAGTATTCAGCCTCCTTTTCTCTGTGCATCCAATTGCCTTCAGAAGTTGCTTGATGACTGGTGACTGATCAAATGTTAATGACTTCATAGAGTCCACCTGTGTGTAATTGAATCTCAGTAAACAAATCCAGCTGTTTTGTGACAGTCTCTGTGGTTTGTCAAGAGAATATTGGGGAGAAAACAGCATCATGAAGTGTCAGGAACACACTATACAGGTCAGGGAGAAAGTTGTGGAGAAATTTAAAACAGGATCAGGCTAGAAAAAGATTTCCCAAGCTTTGAACATCCCACAAACCACTGTTCAGTCCATCATCTGCAAATGGAAAGAGTATGGCACCACTGCAAACTTACCAAGACATGGTCGTCCACCTAAACTAACAGGATAACAGGACAAACAAGGAGAGCACTGATCAGAGTTGCAGCCAGGAGGCCCATGGTGACTCAAGAATCATCCGTGCACTGCACAAATCTGGACTTTATGAAAGAGTGGAAAGAAGAAAGCCATTGTTAAAAGAAATCCACAAGGAGTCCTGTTTGCAGTTTGCCATAAGGCATGTGAGTGACCCAGCAGAACATGTGGAAGAAAGTGCTCTGGTCAGATGAGACCAGAATTGAACTTTTTGGTCTAAATGCAAAGCGCTATGTACCATACCCACTGTCAAACATGGTGGTGGCAGCATCATGCTCTGGGGCTGCTTCTCTTCAGCACAGACAGGGAATCTGGTTAGAGTTGATGGGAAGATGGATGGAGCCAAATCCAGAGCAATATTGGAGGAAAACCTGTTGAAGTCGGTACAACACTTGAGACTGGGGCAGAGATTCACCTTCCAACAGGACAACCACCCTAAACATAAAGCCAAAGCTACAATGGAATGGCTTCAAATGAAACGTATTCATGTGTTGGAATGGTCCAGTCAAAGTCCAGACATAAATCCAATCCAGAATCTGTGGTAAAATCTGAAAACTGCTGTTCACAAACGCTCTCCATCTAATCTGACTCGGCTTGAATTGTTTTGCAAGGAAAAATGGACAAAGATTTCAGTCTCTAGATGTGCAAAGCTGGTACAGACAAACCCCAAAAGACTTGCTGCTGGAATTGCAACAAAAGGTGGTTCCACAAAGTTTTGACTCAGTGGGGCTGAATACTTTTGCATACTGTACTTTTCAGTTTTTATTTGTAAACCAAAAAAATGGAACTCTTGTATAATTTTCTTTCTACTTCAAAAGTGTGTGCCACTTTGTGTTGGTCTTTCTCATAAAATTCCAATAAAATATATTTATGTCTGTGGTCATAATATGAGGTGTTGTCTGCAACATTTTTATTGATTTACCCTTATTTAACCAGGGAAGTCCTATTGAGATTAAACCTCTCTTTTTCACAGAAGCCCTTTAACATCTCTGATGTCAAAGGGTTAAAGTGAAAGTGTTTTGTGAATTTTCTTCCTACCCGGAAGTAATGCAACTCAATTTCTTAGGCACCCTCTTTCGCTCCTTGTAGATGGCGCTCATTTTGTGACTGCAACATAGAGCCGGCCTCAGCAGCGTGTCAGCATTTTACCCACAAAAACAAACGTCTATATTTTTGCAAAGATGGATGTGCATAGTATCAGGGACAATCCGGCGGTTATTAGAGACCGTTCCATCACAGACAGAATGGTCATGGCTAATGGGTTCATTTTGCAAAATGCAGACAAGACCAGATGAACATTTCAGAATTTATTAAAATATTGAGAACATTCAATGTTCTTATTACTGGCTGTGAACGTTTCTTTTCACTTTAAAGCATCATTAATCTCGGTATCAAAAATCCTCTTCGCTGTCATGCTAATCATTTTCCCTGCTTCCCTTCCTCCTCCACCAGGAAATCATCCGCCTTTTTCTGCAACCGTCTTTCTGATATCAACCATCTGCTTGAGGCATTCGTGCAGATTCCTTACCAGAATGTTTTTTGGCGCATGCCATCGCACGAAGTTTAAACGCTAAGTTGAATGACCGTTTCTTGGCCATTGCTACAAAAAAAAACAAAAAACACCACAGACAGCCGGTGTCTGAACAACTGTGCACAGCTCAGGGGTGTCTTAAAGGAGCTCAGCCGCTATAGAGACTGGTCTCCAACAGTAACAAACACCTGTTAAACCCGGCGGATATTTGAGATGGGACATAACTGGAAGATATACGGTATTATGCATTTAAAATGAAAGTGTTTTGCTGAGCAGCGCTAGCTCTGGTGGGTATGTGTCTTAGCTTGGGGGCGGTGTTGGCATCCCAGATTTTTCCTTTCATCACTATGTGATGTTGATGTCAGTTTGTGAGAACCCGCTTGTTTTTGCGGGTTGGGAGGGGCTGGTACTCAGAAAGCAGGTTTTCAGAGGAATACTCAGAAATGCGTGAACAGATCAAAATACTGCTTTAGGGTTGTTTATAGTGGGGAATGAACATTATAATACACTTAAAAGCTTAAAAAGTTGTCTTTTATGATACATGCTCTTAAAGAGAAGAAGATATGCTCATATTTTTTAAAAATCTTTTTGAGAAAAAATGAATATATTTTTTATTAAACTTCCCAAATTATTCTTAATGCAGCACTGTTAAATCCTCCAAAGAAAAAGAAAAATGAAAGGCACCAAAGTGGATTTCACTGTTTTTTCTCTAAACCTTTTTTCTGATTTTTATCTTTTTCCCTTAGCTAATACTGACATACTGCAATGTCAATATACAACCTCCCCATATTGTGACTCCAATTTCTGCGGGAGCTGCATGTTGATTTTGTAGTCATTCTAATAGAAAAGCATTATTTTCAGGGTTTACAGAAAGCTTAGAGATTCCAGTAGGATATTATGTGTTGGACTTGAGCTCTTCCTGTTTATTTAAGTACTCTTCCTCAAGTAAAACTTTTTCTCCACCAGAAAGATTGCAGCTTAACATATCTGGTTCCACTAATACACAACTATTTTTTTCAGTTTGACCAAATGTTTTCTCATATTTGAAATAGTATAAAATACTTGTAGCAAAAACAAAAAACCAAAATGTAATAGAAGTAAAATAAGAAGCACTCCTTGATCTCTCCAACAAAGCAGGATTTGCATTTGATAAAGAAACCCAACCATTATTGCAAGTCATCAAGATGCTTCTGTGTGTCTATGAGTCTTTTTTCTGCATATCTGATACCATCTGCCTTTACAATTCCACTTATAACCCATAAAGATGAATATGACATTGACCTAACTTTTGAATACAATAAAACTGTTTCCGCAAGGTTTAGGGATGTGATTTTGAAAAACGTTTTTCCAGAAGTACATTTGTGAGGTAAGTGACTAATTTTAAAGTTGAGTCATAGCAAAATCTTCTGACTTGAAACATTTTGCCACACTTCCAAAGCTTCATCAGTCTGAAGCTATGTACACACAGCCCTTGGCAACACACGTTCAAGCGAGAGAGGCCTGGCTACAGACAATATGGAGCCTGACATCATTGGCCAGAAGTGGAAATTATACAATTTACCCTCACCCAAAAGTGTTTAGAATTGTAGAAAACCTTTTTATTACAGCCTAAATTGGGAAAACATCATAACTATCAGAGTTGCCAGTTAAAATCAATTTTTTTTCTAAGCGATATGTAATTCTGGTTCCAGCCGAGGACTTCTGGTTCTGGACGTTGATATCTGCAGCCAGGTCCTTTCGGTTTAATTGGACACTTCCAATACAGAGTAAATGAAAAACATATGCAAAGTGTGTTTTGGGCTTTTGTGTTAAAAAATTCTTGCATTCACGCGTAGCTACAAAAATGACTGTTTTTGGGCTCGATGTACAAAATATGCAGCACACATGCACTAGTAAACTGCAGACAAAGCCCCTCCTTGCTTGTCCAATGCTGAACGTGAGTCTCCTGTGTGTTTGTAGCTTGAGTATGCACAGGATTCAGTCCACATTTGTATCCTTCAGGTGGGTTCCCCACATTCACATGGATAACTTATTAAAAGGAAACAAAGAGGAGAAACCAGATTGAAATCTCTCTCCTCTTGTAATCCTTTTCTAGCCCCATCTCAGGGTTGTTTGGTCTGTTCGCGCTGTTCGCGAGTTTTGGTCTTCTTTAGGGGTAATGAAAGGGTGGCATGGTAAAAAAGGAGACAACTTGTTTCTGAGGCCTCCTGTTCTGTTGAGGGAAGGGTTATCAACATGGAATGTGGGGGAGTCACCTGAGGAATACAAATACTGTCTGAATATAATTCCATCTGGTCAAAAAACGCAATTATATTTCTCCTCCAAGATCAATTTTCAAATGGTTGGCAATTCAGTGAAATAAAGAAATACGTCATCCACATGACACTATCAAGAGTTCCTGAGAGTAATCTGAGTCCCTGTTTGGTCAAAGTTTGACTTTCTCTGCGTATTTAATGACCACACATGTTGTACAATGAGGTCCAAAATTGTAGAAAATTGCGTAGCGACGTGAATTTCAGAATTTTGATTTGGATTTAAGCACATATACATACACGTTCCAGAGGGCAGTGTGAACGTGGCTTAACAGTTCATTACTTTGTGGCTGACTCGCTGTCATTCCCTTCTGTTGCAATATCACTGATAGTTGGAAGATTTGGAATGAAAATGTCCCACTTCGATTTATTGCAGAGATGGGATCCTATCACAGTAACAAAATGCAGGGCCGCTAAGAACTTTCTATGTTCTTATAAATGTTTGTGACAAAGGTCTACATGTCCATTTGCATGATTTTATCCAGCTGTGACCCTGAAAGGGAATAAGCCATCTTGGTGTAATTATCCAGAGAGAATACTTTTGACAGCACAGAGGGTTATAGGTGGGAAATTAGAAAACATATGTATCATTCCACTCCAGATGCAAAACAATCTTCTGTTATACTCACTCAAATGTGGTTCAAAATATTTAACTCCTCTGTGGTTTTTTTGCATGCTATATAGGAAAAAGTATCTGCTAATTTAACCCATTAGCAACTTTTGACTTCCGAAATTCTTCAACAGTGGATTCAATTTATGAAAATCCAGCATAGAAAAGCAGCTTTGTGCTAACGTGTTTACGCAAACCACGTAAATCGGCTAAATCTGTCATGAAGAAGGCTCCATATCAGTATAAAGTTAAGATGAAAAGCCTTTATTTATCCGCCTCAGAATCTGCTGATTCACGGTGAATGAATAAAGGGTCAAAAATTCATTGTATGTCAAAGAGTGTGTAGGCCAAAGACTTCAAACAGGCTAGTATGAAAATAAAATAATGAAATGCTTTGTTCAAATCAACATCAACGCCTGATTTTGACCCTACTGGTGTTTTGGCTTTCTAAAATTGATCATAGCTCTCTTTTTTTTTAATTTTACCAGACGTTGTAAGACATATTTCTTATAGTTATACTGTTATTTAAGTTTTCTTTTTTCCCCCAAGATATTGTTACTGTGTGAGGTAGCAAAAAAAAAACAAAACAAGAAAAAAAAAACACTATAATGTTGTAATAGAGGGTAAGGACAACAGCAGCCTACAGCATCTGAGGAATAAAGTCTCAATTGACTTATTATGTTGTTATCTGAGGAGCCTTTGAGTAGAGTTGCTGCATAATGAGGCCAGGAAGGAGTAGTTGCTGTGGAGTTGCTTGAGGCGATAATGTTTTCCACCCCAGAATGATGTGGCTGTTTGTTGGTCACAGTGGTAATGAAATCACTCCACAAAATCCATAATGGTTTTAAAACTTATAAAGTATGTATCCCAGAGGCTTGCCTGTGCAATGATCCTGGCTGAAAATCCCACTGCTGACACCACATCACTTTTGATTAGTGTTTCATGAAGCAGCATCAACTGTAGCTGATTGGTCTTGTGGATACAACAACGTAGAAAGCGCATGTATAAAGTTTGTGTGCTGAGAATGATTGCTAAGTTTTTGGTACTACATAGTCACCATAGGCATTAAAACATCTGAAGTTAACAAAAACCCTTTCAACGCTTAAATTCTCATTTCTATACTGTTTAAAGTCAGTGCCCCAACAATCCATCAAGAGGTGCGGCTTCTTAGTTTAAGTCGAAAATTTAGACACTAAGGACAACCAAAACTTGTACTTAATCTGTTGTACCGGATTACAAAGATCACCTAAAATCCAAGGATTTTAGATGCGCCATATGGTTCAAAAAATATGGTAAGGATAACTTAATTAGCTCTGATTTAATCTTAGCTTGTTAAATTTACATATTTCTGGATGAATTGCACCAACAACAATTAATTAAACTGTGTATATATATTTTTTTGTTTATAATCAATGTTGACATAACAATGTCTGCTTCTACGTTTGTTTCATTGAGATCATTGACTGTTTAATACAACTGGACTAAGTGACCTCTCCCCCCTCACATTCCAAATAGGAAGTACCCGCTGCTCCAAAGAAGCCAAAGTCCCATTAACTTTTATTGAGGAATAAACAGCTGTTACTCAGTCATTCTAGTTGTCAGAATAACCATTCTTGCTCTGATAACTTTTTTAACATGTTCTTGGTAATCCTATTTTTTTATTATGTTTTTGCTGTAGTGCATGTTGTTCAAGTTATAAACTGGCCAATCAGAAATCTCAATAAAATTAGGTGGTTTCATGTCAAACATTTGATTGACAGATTCTACAAAGCTTGTTTCAGTGGAATGGGTGTTGACTTCCAACAAGCTCACGCCTGGTTGGAAAGAGTAGTTGACATAGAAATCTAGACTTAGACTGACTTGAACCAATAGCAGCTTACTGACAATTTCTGGCTTTAACATAGCGGTGTCCATATCACGAAAAAAAGGTGATTGAATTGACTTCATTTCGTGGGATCGAAAAGTAAGGCATTCTCTATGGGTGACGTTGGTCCAGTTCCTTTTTTACAGTCAATGATTTAAATGATCCTATGTGGTAAAGGATGTCTTTCATTTCGAAAGGAAGTTCCATGAACCTCTGTCAAAAGTTATAAACTGCTTTCTGTTTAGAAAAAAAACTTTCTCTTTATGAACAAGGATAATTCATGAAAAGAACAATAGTTTATATTTATTATCATAGTAAAATTAACTTAATTGCATATCAGTGTATTATTTTTCAAAAGGGTAAAGTCAGACTTTGTGGCTCCATTGGGTTGTGGTCAGTGGGAAATCAACTAGTGTTGCAGACCCTTTGTTTAACTGTTCGAGAATAACACATGTTCCCAGCTTCTCCTTAAAGTGGCTGCTTTGAGGATTCTAATAATCCATGACAGACAACTTGCTATATTTTCAATGTGGCTGATGACTTCATCAGCATTCTCCATCCTACATTGCAAGGATACTGCAAATTACAAAAAAAAAAAAGGAAAACAACAGAAATTGTTGCAGAGATCCAACAGAAATATCCTGTAAATAGACACAAACTATGTTGTCTACATGTCCAAGGGTTCAATTGCAAGTTCCTGTTTTTGTCTGAAAATTACTTTTATAATTTGTATTCTATTATTTTCTCCATAGTACCAAAATAAAATAAGAGAGCATAAGCGAAAGCAACAGCATGTTGCCTCACCAACGAGCTTTGATTGAAGAGGAAAGGCATTGGCTAATTACTTTTTAAAAACTGTAAAGATGAAGTGGTTGTACTTCAGTGAACCTTAAAGGACAAAGTGTTGGTTTCTGACAATTATAGAAATGGTTTATTGGCTTTCCCCTTTTTATCAAGCGACCCGTACATAAACTGATGAATAGCTTTTTGGCCAAATTTGGTTCCATTCAGTTTAATGTCTTACTCCAGTCATCTTTTGATCACTTGTTAAAGTGTTCCCAGTGGTCTTTTATTTATGATTATGCCGTTTTTAGCCAAAACAAACAAACAAAAAAACTGTCATTGTCCAGGTCATGGTTTCTGCAGAGCAGCGAGAGTTTATTTGAAATTCACCTCTGTGGTTTAGTAGGGACCACTGGCGCAGAGCAAACCCCCCTGCCCCCACTACCAATCACCAATCTGTTTACATTTATCCTTCTCCTGCAGCAAAAATTGCTAGCAAAATTGGGAGCTATCCAGCCACACAGTTTTCAGCCAGATGCCAGCTCAGACTGAGAAAACGAAGACGTAGACGGATCAACCAGTCTGTAAGTGGATGCATCAGAATGGAGCGGAGCAGGGAGCTTCTGGCCCAGCCAGTGTATTTTCTAGGTGATGCATACAAGCTTTTTCAAAAGGTATATATTTTTTTTCATCTGCTCCTGATTCAAAACCATTTTAATAAAGAAATACTCAAAAATTCAGTTTTAAGGATAAATTCCTTTTTTTTATTTTTCCATCATCACCAAAATGCCACAAGAACATGTTAAAAACCGTTTTCATCAGAGTGCGTCTTTAAATACAATTTGGTTGTGTTCCGTTATTCTTTATTTTTAAGACTTGGCTGAAAGATATAGTTTTTTTTTAACTTAAACTTCTTTAAACTCTATCTGGAATAAGTTTATTTTAAAACTACCTTCTAGTAGTAAGGGTTTAGTCCTATCAGTGCCTTATTTGTGTTTTTAGTGGTATTATTATATATGTTCAGGCCTCTAAATTAACTTTTTTAGTTACTAGCAGGGATGGCCAGTAACATCCTAAGTCTTCTAGTCTACCAACCAAATATTTCTCAGGAAAGATAATTTGTGTATTTCAAATTAAAACAGTTATTCCTTTTATTTATAAAGTTTCAGTTAATGATTATTCTCTCACAAAAACAAAACACTAATAATAACTGAAAGTTAAGTCTTACATCAGGTTTTATAACATTACAGAAATCTAATTTTATTTTAAGAAAAGACACTTGTGATCTCTGAACTTGTTTATGAACACATACCTTTCTTTAAAGTATCAACTTTATCTACAAACATTACACAGCTAAACGTTTGGGTACGATCATTATGAACAGTTTATTTTTGTTTGTGAATCAATCTCTACTACAAAATTGGGCACAAAGCAGCAAAGTTTGTGTCTGACCTGCTGGAAGCTCGCATTATGGGTGTGGTCAACTTTGTGGCTCGCAGTGTGTTTTTCAAGATATTTTTTTAATGATTTTTGGGGAAAAAATGGGGATCAGCAGACCCTTAAAGGTCATGGTTGTGAATTTTTTGGACAGGTGTTAATTTAAAAGCCTGTAAATGTCATGAGTAGCAAAATGATCTTACAACTTGATTACCACTTTGCAGTTTTAGAAAATATAGTATGAATAAAATGCTTCTACTAATTGTTTTAAGCATTGGATTAGCATAGATTAAGTCAAATTTGACCCATCAAATATACTGGAGATTATTTTGCATGTCACTGTCATTGATTATTACATCCATCTATCCATTTCCTTCTGCTTATCTGGGACCGGGTCGCAGGGGCAGCAGTCTAAGCAAAGATGCCCAGACTTCCCTCTTTCTGGCCACTTCCTCCAGCTCCTCTCGGGGCACCCCGAGTTGTTCCGAGGCCAGCCGATGTAATAATCAACATGGTTGTTACATGTGGAATTTAATAAAGCTTGAAGCACTTCTTTCAGTTGTAACAGCTCTTACCTTTCTGATTGGTTTACTGTAAAAAAAAATCTTTGGAATACGTATTTTTTGAAAGTCATTGAAATTAATACAGACTTCGAAAGAAAGTCCTTGGAGATTCAGAAGCTACTGTAAGTTTAAACAAGTTATGCATCATGCACGTACTTTTTGGCTCTCATAAGACTTGTTCTTACAGATCAAAGCACGTCCTCGTTCTAAAATAATGAGGAAGAAAAAAACGAGTGAAGATATCCCATCAGAGATGTCAGTCTCCTACCTTGAATATGGAATTAGCATATTTTAGCCAAGAGAATTGTTTTTGGAGGAACCCACAGTGAAGTGCGACCCACATGTGGAAACCACGGTATCTACAAACAGCTGAAATCCCAAACACCGGCACTCACATAAAGAAAAACATTAACTGGTCAAATCATTTCCTATTAAAATTTTACCTCAAGGATCTTTAACATGATTTCATGTGTTTTTTTTTTTTTACTTACACAATTGTAGAGTTACCATGGCAACAAGGATTTTGCAGTTCTAGTCTCCTCATAAAGTGCTGTAGCCTCACAGCAGATCCACCCCTGTTGAGATGTAATCCTTCAAATCCACGTCATAGTTTCAATCAGATGTTATTGCCTGGACATTTCTGGCTGCCGTTTACCAGGAGACGCCTAAAAAAAGTATTCCTTCTCAATTTTTTCTGAGTTTCAAAAGTAGATCCTTCAAAACCCATTTTTTAAAGCATCTGACAAGCTACTCACAAACATTATTTCCAGGACAGGCATTGTTAGTTTTGCACCGGTGCATGTATGGTGGCTCTGTGTGAGTCACACCTATTGTCATTCACCCCAAAAAATGTTAAAGGTTACAATGCTAATTAAAAAATAAAACAAACAAACAATGAGAAATTTTTTTTAAACAAAATTCAAGAAATCACAGCATAGTTGCAAAAAAATTAAACAAAATTAAAATTAAATGTTTTGGGAAACAAAACTAAGGTCCAAAAATCCAATTTAAATGTTGAAAAATGAAACACACGTCACCACGTCTGTCTCTTCACCACGACAGACTGGTACAGCGTCTCCATGACGGTGGACACCGCGCCAATCCGCCTGTCAATCTCACTCTCCGATCTTCCCTATCTTGTGAACAAGACCCCAAGATACTTAAACTCCTCCACCTGAAGCAGGAGCACTCCACCCACCCAGAGAGGACAAACCACCTTTATCCAGTCGAGAAACATGGCCTCAGACTTAGCGGTGCTGACCCTCATCCCAGCCGCTTCACACTTGGCTGCAAACCATTCCAATGCATGCTGGAGGTCCTGGCTCCATGAAGCCAACAGGACAACATCGTCTGCAAACAGCAGAGGGGAAATCCTGTGGTTCCCAAACCAGACCCCCTGCACCCCCTGGCTGCGCCTACAAATTCTGTCCATAAAGACTTTGAACAGAACCGGTGACATAGGGCAGCCATATGTCACCAGTTGACACAAACCGCAATTATACATTTCTCCTCCATGATCAATTTTCAAAAGGTTGGGACTTCTGTGAATTAAAGGAGACACTATCAATACGTCATTTTCAAATATTTTTCCCTGGTTAGTCAGAGTTTGCCCTGGTTTAACTTTTGGACCTTTTGAATGCAGAATCCAAAAATGTATCTGTACGTACATGTATCTTAAATATGCATCTGTGCAAACACACCAGTTCTTTTGAAGCCCCAAGTTTTGAGACCAACATCAGCACAGAGCCAACTGTACCTCCTCTGTGATCTGAAATCCCTAAGAGTTGTAAAAAAAAAACAAAAAAAAAAACATCTGCCCTATTCCTGTTTTCAATTTTTTCTTTTTTAATATTTAATAGAAGATTTTTTTCATATCACTAGAAGTTTTAACCCATGCTCTTGTTCTGACAGAGAGGTTACTGGCTCTTATCATAAAATGTTTTCAAGCATTTAAGACTCCTCGCTAAAGGCTTATCACTCAAGAAGTGCATACATGGCACTGTGATTCCTGATGGATTCCTGAGGAGGTATTTCGAATCATTAGAATGACCACATGAAATAATCCTCCTTGATCAAACCGAAAAACATTTCTTGGTGACATCCAGCCAAAGACTACACGGGCAACAAATAATGTTCCCTCAATCAATTGCTTAAAAGATGCGATTTTTGAATGAGCAAGGAAAGAAGGTCCAGTCCAAGAAACAGCATACGCTCATTGATAAATATATTTTAAAACACATAAGGGCTTCTTTGTGTTGCCAAATAAACTTCCTTTTTTTCTTGGAAGTATTATCCAAACAGCAATGTATTGCAAAATGCAGAATGCCATCAAACAGTCACTGTCTTTGTGGTAAGGAGCAAGGTGGCTATCTCATTCTCTGATTATACAGCATCCATGTGTGAAGTACAGTAACTTTGCTGTATAAATGTCACCAAAAGCCTTAAGGCAGTTGAATTCTATTGTGTTTTACAGCAGTAAGGATGACATTTTTTCTCTGTTAATAATTTTTGGCTGTGATGTTTATCGTTAAAGTGTACTAGTTTTGTTGTTTTTGTATTTGCTAATAAATAGCTTTTTGCAGATTTAAAAGCCTAAAGCACTTGCATTTCAAGACTGTACAAGGCATGTAGTTGTGCCTGATCTTATTCTTAGAATTCGCAAAGGTCTTGACCCCACCAGCAATGTTTTTATCACATGCACCAGTATGGTTGACCCATTTGGGTGCTGCAGGTTTTTGGGTTGTCTGTGATCGTAGTTCACAGGTGCAAGCACATTTTAAAGCGGGCACAGGTTTGTCTTGCAGCTCTCTTAAGATTTGTGCATGCACGTTAAGGGATATCATAAAATGAAATGTACAATTGTTGTGTGTGTAGTAAGTGTATCATGAAGTATCTATAAGGATAATGTAAGTTACATGCACTTATGGTGTGCAGTGATAGTGTCCTTACATCACATTCTAATCGTTAGTGACGTACTGACAGACCCCATGCAAATGCTGCGAGGTATACATGTGATATGTAAGTGCCTGTAGGATGCCAAAACAAACTTCTCTATGCCTAATTTGCCCATTTCTAACAGCCAGGCTGTGTTGTCTGCATAGGACATACTAGGAGTGTACATCTTTTACTTGAACAGCAAAGGTTCAGGGATGGTTGACAAATGGAAAAATCTGAACTAAATGTACATAAACATTATCGCCCTATGGTCTCAATGTGTGGCCTAAGACTTTTTATATGTTGTGCAGGCCACCTGCATAACTTATACTGGTTTGCCTTTTTTCTGACCTAAAATTGATCCTTTTCCAATATAAATACAATCATTTTTTTTAATTATTTTTTGTTTATTAGGTGTCTATGTAATTACCAGCTTGCCTCGGACAGATCAATCTGGTTGGATCATAGGAATATTCATCGATTTATGGATTCATTCAATCAAATTGTTTACACCTCTGTAAGGAAAGGGAAAGGGATGTGTAAATATAGGTATTTTAATTGAGCTTTGTGAAGGGAAAGAGTTTAAATCACAAAACCTGATGTGTGGGTTGACCAAACTGAGGTTTTTTTTACAGAGGTAAAATGTTTGTTTTTTAGTTAAGCCAGTGTAACAAGTGTGTCTTCCCAAAACAGTCTTTGCTTAACTGGATGCAAGCCTGTTAACTTGTTCTGTGATGTATGAGGGAAATGAAAGAGAGACTCGGACTGACTGCCTTCAGTTGTACTCTTAATTGAGCAGCAGCTTTTAAGTTCCTCGTCACAGCTCTACAAATGAGATAAAAGAAAACCAACTCTGTCATCCAGTCTCCCCCACATTCCTACATGCATTTCAATATATAAAATACTCTCAGCAAGCACAACAAGAACACTTGTTTTCTGCTCTTACCAAAACATATCCATACTTTCAAAAAGTTGGATTTTGACAAAATGTTGCACTTTGACACAGAACTTGAATTGAATGTAAAAATTATGTATTATGTTGAAGAAGAAATAAATCAGTTGCATTTTGTGAATCCCACCTTTTGTGTTGCATGTTTTGTTTCAAATAAAATATATTATCTTCTCTTACCTGCTCCTCATTCTATTCTTTTATTTGGTAAAATATCATAATTAAAAACAGTCACAAGTGTACACAATAGGAAGGCAAATGTAAACTCAGGCAAGATGGTCCTGTATAGCAACTGAAAAGATGAAGATTTCAACTAAAGATTAAAGACTGTTTTTTTATTTGACATTTTTGACTTGTTGGGTAATAAGTTGTTTTTTACTGGGGGTCTTATTCACAAACCATTTCCAGCAGTAAAAACACAACATTTATTTACATTTCTTGGTCATGCCTGTTATAATTCTTCTGATAAGCCATTTACAACGGAAAACTTAGGAATCTTTATGTTCGTGTGAAAATATTCAACAGGAATGTTTTCTAATCCTTCCGTGTCTTTATGTTTTTATTTTCCAACAATTTTCCACAGTGTTATGCAATAGAAACTACAGTATTCATGGTCTGCAATCTTGTAAAAGATAGTAAAATGAAAATACTCACTTAAATCCTGTAATTTGACTCTGATTTACACATCTTAATTTATCTTGAGTCACATTTTAAGTTATAGGTGGTTACAGTGGCTAAAAAAAGGCATATCTCATTTCTGTATCTAATTTTTATGTTAATTACAGTATGTACATATAAGGCACCCCAATTTATAAGCGCATTCAGTGAGACAAAAGAGTTAGAGTTAAGTCCTTCATTCAGTCAGATATTATAAAGTTCTTAAAAATAACTCCAGGACTTGTTTGTAAAACACTACACATTAGCCATGTTAGAAATGTTCAGCATTATTGTGGGCATATTCTCAATATATCCAATACCTAATCTTTTTTGGAAAATGTAAAATAAACATAGTGATGCTGCTAAAACATACTATGACTATGTTAATTCTTAACCCTGTTAGTAATACTTACCAAAAAAACGCCATGCTAGATGTGTTAGCATATTTTTAATAATACCCAATCCCGTTTGGCACTAGGAAAAGAAAAACATTGTGTAGTTATACACACAGATCCTTCTGTCGTCTTCTTTTTTTTTTAGAGGATGTAAATAAAATCCCAAAGGTTTATGAGGCTTTCTTCCAACAAAGAATAGTGTGTGAAACTTCCATTTCCATAAAAGACAAGAGCAGGTCTCACTTGTTCAAGATAAGAGACATTTCTGCTCAGCACTGAAGCGGAAAAAGCTGCAATCTTCTTATCTTCAGAAACTAACATGGAAAGGTTAGAGGAGGACATGGAAGCTGGATTTTTCTCTCTAATAACAGCAACTTATTTTTTTTTTTTTGGAAGTACATGCCTAAAAGCCATGATTTTTATTTTTTTTGTTTTACATGAAAAACAATGAAAAGTAGTTATTTTCACATCACACAGAAAAACCTTGCAAGAACCATATTTCCGCACTATTAGGTGCACTTAAAAGTCATATGTGACTGCAGTTAATGAACTTTGACTGACTTAGTGTGCAATATAGTATATATAATATATTATAATATAGTATTATATATTCTGGTGTGTCCTAATGCGCCAGGGGGTTTAGCGCAGCCCCCCACCCCCCGCTTAAGCAAATAATTTTAATTCTGTACACATTTTGTCATAAAAGAAGAACAAACAATAGGAAAACAGGCAACTTTCTTTAAAAATTGAAACTTTTAAAAATGTGTTACATTTTTGGTTTTCCAATGCTTTTAGCAATATTGTGAATCCATTCAGGTCTTAATGTAAGGCACTGTGGCTTAACTGGTTAAAGCCTGTCTAGTAAACAGAAGATCCTGGGTCCAAATCCCAGTAGTGCCTGTTAGGAATTGATCAACGCTTTAACATCCTTCCATTAAAAAAAAATACTTAAATCACAAAAGTCATGGTAGAAAAAAACCCAAACATACTCATGTTCTTCATAGCAAAACAATAGAGTAGTCTTTACAAATAATTTTAATTCTGTACACATATCGTCATAACAAAGCAACAAACTATTAGAAAACAGGCAACATTCCTTGAAAATGGAAACTTCCTAACAGGCACTGCTGGGATTTGGACCCAGGAGCTCCTGTTTACTAGACATGTGCTTTAACCAGACAAGGCACAGCGCCTTTTTTTCAAGGCCTATACGGTTTCACATTATTGCTGAAAACATTGGAAAGCCAAAATGATTACGTAATTTTAAAAGTTTCCATTTTTAAGGAATGTTGCCTGTATTATAATAGTTTTTTTTTTTATGACAATATGTGTACAGAATTAAAATGATTTTGTCGGTTGCCCCCCCCCGACAAATCGACTGCCACCATCCATCCCTCTTCCCCAGTCCCAGGTACCCGCCTCCCAAGCTCCAGGCAACCACCCACCCCATGGGAGATCTAGGAGAGAGCACAGCAAGGGCCAGCCACCCCCATCTAGGAGAGGGACAATCCCGAAGAGTGTTGTAAACATAGCCCAACCAGGCACACCCAATGTTGGAATTTTGGAGAGGCGTGGGGCCCAAGGGCAAGGACCAGAACCCGCACCATAGAAACATGGGCACCCCCAGGATCAGAGAGGATGTGATCCCCTGCTCATGGTCTTGCTAAGAGCTAAGGGATCCCTCTCCCCACGTGGGGGGAGGGCTGATGGACACAGGAGGCCCGCACCCAGGAGACACAGCTGCCGCGGCTTAGGATCTTGTTCCCGTCCGCCAGGGATGGGGTAGGGGACAGATCAGAGGTCCCACCTTCCTTGTGTAATGTACGTGTGTGTGTGTGAGTGTGTTGGGGTGTATTTGTTGATGCGTAAAGGGTGTGTAATAAAGGCTGCAGTTAAAATTGGCGAGTAGGGAACTGAGAGGACATCTGATGTCACAGTGATGTTCAAGCCCCCTCTCACCAAGGGGCCCTAAATGTCTACGGTGCAGTTAAAATTAGTGGGTAAGCACATATGGTAGCTTTTTAAGACTGTGCCATGTACAGTAAGTAAATCATTGTACCAGAGCAGAAAAGTCTGGGAGCACATTATTAATTAGCTCTGATATCTCACTGCACTAGTTTTGCATTCAAAGCGGCCACTTCGGAAAATGCATTCTGTGTTGCTAGACTCACAACAGCGTTTTTACAATTGTTTTGGCTTAAAACACTTCAAATATTCATTATTGTGTGGAGGCTTGTGTGCTTAAGTCAAATTTGTTTGGGATTCTGAAGTGTGCCTCAAAACAGAATGCATTTAGGCTAGGTGGTAATTGTTTGGGGCCACTGAGGAAAAAGAAAGCTAATGTAGGAGAGGAAACGCTTCTGGTAGCAAAATTACAGCACTCTGTCCTTCTAACTGTCCTTTAAAAGTTCAGGATTTCTCCCAGATAATTACACATTTCGTGCTGAATGTGTGAACTATATTACTTGGAGGGAAATGTGCAGTTTTTCAAAGTCATAATTATGCAAACATTGAATTAAGTGGAAAAAGTCAACCAATCTGGCTTAGTGAAAATTAGTAAATTTAACACCCTTGACCACCTACAATGAATTTATGAAGAGGTTAAATAAAAGAGTCTGCAACTTCTAATTTCTTTGTGGAGCTTAATATATTATTTTTACTTTGATATTTACACCACCCATGTTTCAACTTGCTTCTACCTTGTATTCTACCTTGTTTGCTTCCAGCATTAAGCATATTGCTGATGTTAGTTGTAACATTTGTCTTTTATATTAATGACATTCTTTGCATCCAAATGCCTTTGACTTTATCCAAGTAACTTTTTTCCCCAGAAAACCGGTTGTCACAGAGTAGTTTTCCCACTCCCACACCCATCACATAAAATGTAAATGTGTGCTATATTACTGCTTTATCAATTGTTTTCCAATGAGACATTAACAACAGTATTTAAGAGCCCTTTTGATGTAAAATTCCCTAAGATTGCATTGTCGAGATTGCTGCTGTTCCCATTTCACTTCATATCAAACTGATAAACATCTTAAAATAAAGTCAGTATGGGTTCATAGGAAACCACTCCACAACAATGGCACTAATGAATTTAACTGAAGACATATCCACAGCCGTTGATGAATAAAAAACATCTAATCAGAATTTTACTGACCTCAAAAAAGCATTTGACACCATAAACCACAGCCACAGACAGAAAAAAGTTTGTACAAATAAAAATACATTTAAAATTTAATTTATTAAATGTTTTAGTTTCTGCCACCAAGCCAGGTTTCCTGCATTTGGGGTCCTACACAACCGGTACCTGACAAAAACCAACAAATTCTAAAAGAAAAACCTTTTCAATGTTCAACATTCTGTGGGTATAAAACACTGATTTTGCAATTAATTCGTTCCAAGTTCATCATTCAAACAGCCATGATCACACGACATCTCTGAAAGGATGTCCATAGTCTCAAGTGTCATCAGCAGACTTGCATCAAGACGCAGGACTACTGGCAGTTTTTTGTAGATGCGGGAGTGGCCCGTGAGGGACAGACCCCAACGATGACCCGTATCTAAGGACCTATGCACTAGAGCACGACGCAGGAGTGGATTTTCCCTCTTGTGCCGTCCCACTCCAACAGAGTTATCCTGTCCTGTCCCGCTTCAGGTAATCTGACTCCCACTCACATCCCACTCCCGCTTAATATGATCCCACTCCTGTCCCATTGCCTTCTATTTTTGTCTTTTTTTTTTGTCATTACATCAAACATTTATTGTAAGTGTAATTTTAATGTGATATTTTTGGTTTTAATTTGTTAGGCAAATTAAAATGTAATTTTCTAACAACTGTGTCTCTTCAGACAACTCGTCCCAGAATCACTGTTGTACTTCACTATGACAAGACATGTTGTACAAGATGCACGCTATATCACCATCATATTCAACTCTCGTTGCTGCTTTGGAATAAAGCTTGTTCAAGGATAAACCGAATATTCTTTCAGTTCACACATTCAGCCTAAAAGGCAATAAAGGGAAACTCTGATGCTGACACACAACTTTCAGTTGAACTGACAAAGTTCACAAAACAATTTACTGACTAAAGTCAGTGAAAGTAAAATTTGAGGTTTTATTTAAAACTTAACTCCAAGTTCAGTTGGCTCAATAGTCAGGAATTTGTAGTGTGCGTTGAGGCATAACAATAGCTCCAATGCCTCCCTCAGCTTTAGTCCTCTACGTTTCAGAGTATTTGTGTGTGCTGTAGAAGGTCTGGCCTGTCAGTATATCACAAAGAGCTTGTCAAAACTGCTTCATAATGAGGCAGGAGAGTTCAAAGTGGAATATATGCACCTTTGCTTATCAAAGCATTCCACACTTTTGTTTTGACTGAACTACACATGCAGGGAACATTGCACTTATTGTTCATATAGTGCAGCAATTACCAAGTTGCGAGAAATTATTGATGTCAGAAAAGATTTTTTTATTCACTCTGCTGCCTTTTTGTTTTCAACACAAAAGACATCTTTGTGAATTTTAGTTTAGGGTGAGGTAGGATTAAAGACCCACTCTGATGAAAATCATATTGATGTAGCATTTTCTCATGATCAAGGACGTATATGAAGAAATTTAGAATTAAAATAGCATTTCTGAGTATTTCTTAATTCACATTGTTGTGTGTTGTTTAATGCCTATATATCCTGTTTGGCATGTTTTTTATGGATGTAAACCTCTGTTGATTGTGTTGCATATGTGTTATTCTTGCCTGATTGCTTGAAATCAATAATTTCAAATCAAATCCAATCCAATCCATAGCAGACAAGAAAAATGCCCTTAGAAAAATCCTGTAGCTGTGATGTAAGTGCTACAGTCGGGAGGCTACAAGCTCCCTGTCCTGCTACATTCTGATGCATCCACTTGCAGAAAAATAGAATCATGCATGTCTTTGTCTTCCTCATGTGGCTCAAAACTGTATGGCTGAGAGAGAATTGTAAAAGCAGTACATGTCTCATGAAGATTGCTCGAGGCTTTTTTTCTTCACTGCTTGCTGTCATGTAATTCTGGCCGGGGACAAACTGCAGTTATTAATTTTTTGTTTATGATCAATTTACAGACAGTTGACACTTCCGTGGTTTAAAGAGGACGCCTATCCATACATCACTTCCATATCCAGGTCCTTAATTGGTCAAAGTTTGACCTGGTTTAACTTTTAACAAGGTTTTGTACGTAGATCCCAGTAACAGTCATAGAAACTTGCGTAGTGACGCGGGAATGCTAGAATTTTGAACACAGAAGCTCAAATTGCTAATTTACATAAGTTTGCATAAACGTATGAAATAACCCTTTACATTAAAAGGGGTTACTTGAATATTGCATTGCTGGGGGCGGCGTGATTGTAGCTTTACACCGAATGCCAGTTTGAAGTGCACCACTAGTTGCAGGTAGGAAGGGACTTCAGGCGATCGGTCTGCATTCCACTCACGATCCAGTCCCTTGAAAAATAAATGCAAAGACATCCTTTTTTTTTATTGTTTTATTCAATTACTCGCAGACAATGTTTTATGTGTTGCTCTCTTTTTTCCCAGTCTGAGGGTTTGAGGCAGTGTCACCTTGACATGAAAGTAGGAGAGTCTTACATTCTTCCTGCTGTTCAGGCTGAGGGACGACCTGTGGGTCGCAGGAAATTCTCAATGGGAGACACGCTCAGTACTGTGTCTACCTTTATCTAATTATATGACAGCTTTAAGGGAGCGAGGGCTGCGGCACAACGATCCCCTCATGCTGCCTAATATCCCATTCCTTTTCATATTGAAAGTTTTTGTTCAAAGCAGCCCTTTAATGCTCACTGTACCCTCATCACCCAGGCACTGCAAAAGATGGAAGAGGCACAGGAGCAGAGCTTCAAGCAGGCAGAGGAGCAAATAGTTAGCTTCTCCAGTCTCACCTACTGAAGGATGTGTCAGATAATTGCATCACTTCATATTCAGGCCCTTCTTAAAGTTTTTTTTTCTTCTTTTTTTTTTTTTTGCAGGAGGCCTTTGGTAGTTCAAAGCGTTGGGTGAAATGCAAAATCTTTCAGTGTGGGTATGCCAAAGAAAATTCAATGCAAGCTTATGGTGGCTTTGATCTTTATCTAAAAGACCAGTTAGATTTACATCAGATAATCTGGATTTGCTGCATACATATGATTGTTACTGTGCAACAGTGAATAATAAGTGACAGCGGTTTAATGCAATGTATGAAATATGATCTTTTAAAGTTTTACTGTTGCCTTGTTTGTGAGCTGATTCTGATTTATGTTCATTAATCTCTGTATACTTTTTGCTTCAGGATTTCCTAACTGGTTGCTTTTTTCTGAAAACTGGCTTTCTTGTCTATGCAGTTTTGTAAAAGAAATTACAAATGTTTAGAGGAAATATCATACAAAAGTAAATTCCCACTTCAACCTTCTTGTGACCTATTTTAAAAGCATTCCCAGTGGTCTTTTAATTATGATCATGCCGTTTTTAGCCAAAAACCAGACAACCTGTCATTTTCTCTGACATAGTTTCTGTAGAGCGACAGTAATTCATTAGAAGTTCACCTCTGAGTTGTGGGTGGAACTGTTGAGAAACCCCAGTCCCCCCTTTCCATCACCCAGAATTGAGAATCTATGTATGCACTCTCCCGCCGCTCACATACCAAAACGAACATTACTGCTGCAACAAAAATGTCGAGCAATATTGGAGCTTTTCAGTCATACAGTTTTGAGCCAGATGCCAGCTCAGGTGTAGAAAACAAAGATGCACATGGATCTAGTCATCTATAAATGGATGAATCAGAATAGATTGGAGCAGGGAGCTTATGGCTTATGGAATTTATTCTTCTGCTCCTGATTCACAATGATTTGAATAAAGAAATACTCAGAAATGCAATTTTTAGCTTTTTTTTTTTATATATATCCTTCATCATGAGAAATATACCACAAGAAAATGGTGAAAACATCAAAAACAACATTTTCATCTGAGTGGGTCTTTAAAGTTTATTTTTCGTGAAAAACAATAAAAATAATGTATTTTCCTAAAGAGAGTAGAGTGAGGATTATTTTTTCTTTTGTTAGTTGTCTGTAAAGGATCAGTTTCTAATCTGAATACTGAAGCCAGAAACTTCCATGTAACAAAGAGGAAAATAAGAAAGATATCAGCAACTCAAAGAACAGGCTGGACCTGCAAATCAATCAAGACATTCCTTTCTACAGTCTACAGAAATATAATTAAATCAGGAAAGCTTTGAGTGTTTGCAGCTTTCTGGGAGTTCACCTCAGAGATCAAACCATACAATTGTCAGATAAAAAACGAGAACTACACCTCTGAGTCTGTAGGGCTCGTCTGAATATTAAATGTTAAAGTTCCTGGAAGTGCATTTTCAAAAAGGGTCACACATTCTCACCTTAACTATTACTGTTATCAAAAAATGAAAGTTTGAAGTGTAGCTTTAAATGTAGAGATGCTCTCTGAAGCAGATGCTGGAGGCCCTACCTCCCATTCTGCTGTTAAATAATTCTAGTAATCTCCCAGCGTGAGAGTGAAGCGCTCTGTTTGGAACAGTCTTCAAGAAATCACACCTTTTTTTGGTTCATTGTAAAAAGAAAGGGGCTATAAATTGATGCTGTAAAAGTTAATTATTGTATATTTTTTCCACATTAACTGCACTTTCATAAAAAGATTTAAAAAAAAATTAAAGCCAAGAGCAGCGTTGCATAGTCTGTCATCCCCATTATCACCAATACCTGCCCTCTCTGGCTGAGCAGCTTTAGGGTCTTCACTCCCCCTATTCTGCCTCTGCCAACCTGGTCAGAGTATCACACGACAAAGTCACAAAAAAACTTTTTTATCAAAAATTTTCTGTTGGTTTTATCTCCATAGCAACCGTTTTATGTTTTGGTCGCCTGGGAGTAACGAACATAGTTTGTGTACATAGTTTTTAGAAGAAAAGGAAAAAGTACATTTTTGGATTTCTATGGAGTTTCTATGGAGTCAAAACCATCAGAAACACCATAATTTAGTGTTTTTTTATTTCTTGAATTTGTGTGGGTGTGTGTGTAAATTACTGCACAAAAGAAGCCGAGTTGTGCGTTCTGTAAAACTTTCAACATGTGTCACAAAGAAGCTGTCAACTTAAAATACATGACATACTTTGGAAAGGAGATTAGAATGGAGGAACTGCTCTTGTCTCTCCTGGGACCTAAAAGTTTCTCCATCTCTCAAATTGTTTTAATTCCCAGGTCATTTTTTTTAAAACATTTGCATGTTTGTCAAAGTTTGTGTGATTTTCTTCTTGGTTAGATAGACACTTGAGGATAGAATGAGGACAAGCACATTTTTTTATTTTCAATATGTGGAGTATTAATAACATCATTAAAAGCACTTATTTGCTTCCATTTTAATACACATCCCATGCACAAGTGCACACTGCTTTGTTCTGATCTTCCTCTGATCAAAGCAGAAAAGCTTTTCTTCTTCAATTACCGGTCTCTGATGCTCTGCCATTTTTCTCTTTACTGCTGGAATAGCCTGGAAAAAGGTTGCCTGAAGTGCTTACTTGCTTTTAGAGAACATGTCTTCATAAGAGAAGACACAGCAACTTAATTACACGGTAAAGACAATCGCTGTTGGCTTATTACCTTATTTGTGTTAGCTGGCACTTTTAGGTCACACACTGCAGCTTTAGGCAGAGAACTGCTGCTCACGTGTAAAGCCTGAGAAGACTTGACTGACAAAGCACACAAACTGTTAAACTGCTGATTAAAATCACAAGGTGACCGAGCCCTATGCCCTACCTTTGAGCAGGTGATTATCACTGACCTGATCTATTGTCAAACAATAGATGTTCAACAGGAATCTGGGATAAACAGCCTTTTTGGGTGTTATTGTTTTGTCATTTTTGGTAAATGGTGTATACTTTTATAGCGCTTATCTACCTTCCTTGAAGGCCCAAAGCGCTTTACAGTCACAGTCCCAGTCACACACACACAGCAGAGCTGCCATCAGTGTGTGACACTGATGGCAGCTCTGCTGTGGAACACTGGCGCCAACCTTCCACCAGAGGCAATGTGGGGTTCAGTGTCTTGCCCAAGTGCCCAGTGTCTTGACACTTTGACACAAGTGGGCAAGGCGGGCATTAAACCTGCAATCTTCTGATCAGAGGTCGACCGCCCTACCGCTGAACCACGGCTCCCCCCAATTTTAAAATTGCAGTGCATTTTAACCATTGATTGTAAAAATCAAACTCACTGGACCAAGTTATTTCCAATGACATTAAGTACATTTATTTGACTTTTTTTTTTTTACAATATGGATGTCGCCATGTTGGAGTCTTACATTGTCAGTAAGAAGTGATTGGTCCAAATCACAAGTCTGAGTGAAAATTTTTTTTAATGGCAACCACTCTCACCAGTCAGGAGTGACCTTGTTGGTCTTTTTTTGTTGGCCTTTTACCATTGTCCAAGGAACGTAAAGAACAACGCCATATTGGATTGGTATGAAAACAATGAGACACGGATTAGCAGATGCAGTAAAATGACCATAAAATGCTTAACTTTGATCTGATTTTAAAAAGAAAAAAAACTATGATTATCAGAAAGATTAGACCCAGGTTGTGGTATTAATATGCTTGAGCAAAGCTCAACAGATCAACAACATTTCAAAAGTTTCCATAAATAAATATGTCTTTATATGAGAAACGCAATGCATACCTGATGCATGGTTGTGATTTTATTCAAGTTCACACACAGACTAAGATTTACGCAAACTGTTTAACTCCTCAGTCCAACATTGCCGCATAGCCTTCCACGGCCGCGGAGTGGCGAGGTGCAGATAGCATTCATATTCACCTGGCGGGTGCAGCAACTCTGGGCTGGGGGGTACTGTTCTACAAGTAGATCCCACCCATCTGTCAGAAGGACTCAGGCACTTGCGTGACATCGGGCACGCTGTTTTCCATATGCCACACGTCCCTTCCTGTTGGCCTGCCGGACGGGGATCTAGCGCTGGGCTCTTCCCTCTTCGCTACTCAGGAAATCCTGGTTAGTTTATTTTACTTCGCATAGTAATCTGCTTAAATTCAGCGAATCGTCTGGTCTGATCTGAGGTGAAACACTCATACAAACGCCATGGTCATCCTCCATAAAACAAAAAATGTGGTGGTCCTGCCAGAAAACATGGAAATTTGCAAATTTGCTATCAATGACATTGAATAAGGCTACAAGATAAGCCTAAACATTCACTGTTCTGAGTAAACTCACTTAGATCTTCCTAAAATTTGTTCTAGAAGTTCTACTTTATTGGCTGACAGTAATAATGTGCTTGTGAAAAGTCACATCCTTGTTTTTCCAGCTCTCTTTGTACAGTTGTAGCACAGCAGTGAGCCGACATCTATTCCAATCCAATACGGCGTCCAACTATACGTATGCAACAAGATAGTGTGCCATCTCTAGTTTACATATAACTAATTGCACACCCCTACCAAATGAAAGCAGGCTTAGGAAAATGTGGCATCTGATTGGCTGGTTTATAATTGAGTTGCACTATAGAAAAAACCCAGGATTACCAAGAACACAAAAACAAAAAAATGAGCAAGAATGGTTATTCTGACAAATAAAATGACTGAGGTACAGCTGTTTATTTCTTTATAGAAGTCTATGGGATTTTGGCTTCTTGGAGCCAGCAGGTCCTTCCTATTTGGAATGTGCAGGGTGAGGGGTCACAGAGGCCAGCTCTCATATACAGTCAATGTTTTTAAAGTCCCACTATGATCATCTCTTGATCAACTTTAAAAAGGTTCCCCGTGGTCCTTCAATTCTGATTATGCCAAATTTAGCCAAAAATATATATACATTTTCTAGAACATTGTTCCTGCATTGATAGTTTCTGCAGTTTTGGATGTTGGCGCGTAGCAAGCCCACCCAAACTACCCATGACCAATATGTTTACATGCTTTCCTGGTAGCTTGCAGCGCCCCCCCACCCCCCACCCCCACCCACCCACCTAACATTACAGATGCAACAAAAAAGGACAAGGAATACTGGAGCTATGCACCCATAAAGTTTTGAGCCAGATGCCAGCTCAAATGAGGAAAACAAAGACCTACTTGGATTTAGTCGTCCACAAGTGGATGCATCAAAATGGAGCGGAGCAGGGAGCTTGTGACCCGCCATGTGTATTTTCTACATCACAAATAAGATCTTTTAGAAAATGGCATTTTTTCTTCTGCTCCTGATTCACATTTCACACATTCACACAAAACATTTGATTAAAAAAATGCAATCATAAGCTCAATTTTCTTCATACATGCCCTAGAGCAGGTGTCTCCAACCCTATTCATCGAGGGCCACCGCCCTGCTTGCTTTGCAGCTAACCCTACTTCAGTAATTGCTGCTCACCTGGATCAGGTGTGTTCAGTCAATCAGAAACTGTGCTGATTCAATCCAGCTAATCGGCATCTACTGAAGCAAGGTTAGCTGCAAAACAAGCAGGACGGTAGCCTCTGGAGGAACAGGGTTGGAGACCCCTGCCCTAGAGTATCAGAAAAAATGCCACAAGGAAAAAAACAAGATTTTTTTCTGAGTGGGTCTTTCACACATCTTAAATGAAAACAAAATGCCACTGATTTGGGGGTGATTTTAGAGTTAAAAAGAAATTAACAAAAATATCTGGAACATGTAACTTGAATACAAGTGAATCAATGGTGTGCAGCAAAAAATATATGTAAAAATATTTACTTTTTTGACATATACTTGGTTTTTTAAACATATTTTGGGAATGTTTAAGAGAAGAGTTTAAATACCACAACATTTTATTATACTCATTGATACTGACTAACATTACAATTGTATCCTCCTCTGTGAATCAACAATGTCAGAAAGGCTTTGTAATCCTGTTTTTTTTTTGATAATGCGTTTTTTTTTTCTATATACACAAATCCTTCTCTTGAGTCAAAGTTTAGGTTAGAAAAATAATGAAACATTTATTCTTGGAGTTTTATAAACTCTACAATAACAGTGAAGGACATGCAATTGTACACTATGAGAAAGACCTTGAAAACTTTTCAGCTTCTTTGTTTTTTTCATGAAGAATGTGATGTATCCGTAGATCAAAGATGAATAGGGTGAGTACAGGCTTCATTTCTATGCACTGAAATATTTACAGGTCTTTTTCAAATTTTGACAGATAAATTCACAGACCCAGTTTCATGTAAAAAGTTCCCTGAAACTCTGACTTAGGACACACAGTCACTGTTAGTGGTGCTCTAAGCTAATGATTGCATCCCATGTCTAAGCAAACTAATCTTGACAAACCACTAGGGTTCCACATACAATGATAATGTTGCAGCTGTTTCATAAGGCAGTGGACCCCAACTCCCGGGCCTTGAACGTTGATACTGGGCTGCAAAAAAAAAAAAAAAAACACAACCTACATTCTCTCCTTTTTCTTTTCTAATTGGAGTCTGAAGAAAGTTTTATTTTGGAAAATTACTGGATTTTCCCACATTCGACGCATGTCAAGTTGTTCGGTCACGTGCCGAAAATTCATCCACTACTTTGTTAGCCTTTGATTTCAAAGAAAAAAAAATCTGCTTTTAACAGACAAAAATCAGGAGTCTTTAGTACAAAAATAAATTTATTGTGACGGTTTTTCCCACAGACCATAATAATAATTCATTATATTCACCCACCAACAGTCTAACGTTACAAGGATACTGCTAATAAAGTTGCCTAAATGGTGGATTCATTTTCATACTTATATTTAGAAAGTAGCAGTTTCGCACCTTAAAAGTCGGACAAAGCTGAAGTTGGCGTCTGATTTTTTCAGCTTCCACTTTAGGGAAAATCTATTTCACATTTTAATGGTTCCTACATGAAATCTAGTGTACAATAAAGTTTAAAGCAGCTGGAGATATTTTACAGAGGATCAAGATAAACTTAACCATCAAAAGTTAAAGGAATATGGAGGCAAGAAATAAAAAAAATTGGACACCCACTTTTGTTTCAGACAGGCCGGTCCATGAAGATATTGTCTGACATCAAACTGGTCCGTGGCCTGAAAAAAAGTTGGGACCACTGCTGTGAGGAGCCTCAGCATCATGTCTGGAGGGGAACCTCTACAATAAACAGAGTGCAAACATCAAGGTGGCTATTTTAGTTCCTAAATACCATATTTTCCGCATTGTAGGGATTATAAGGCGTGCCGTCAATGAATGGTCTATTCTCACCTTAAATATTATCATATAGAAGGCACTCCGAACTATAATGCCACTGTTATGGCCCTGGGCTGTGTGGGTGTGTAACTGGAGCCTGCCCTTTGTCTCCTCCTCCTCCTACACAGGCACAACTGTTTTGGAAATCAGATGACTGCAATAAAAGGTCCACCTTACAAGCTCGCCATCCCTCTCCCTCTGGTCCTCCTGATATGTCCGGGCTTTTGCTGCAGCACTGCTCCTAGACATAAGGCTCCTCATTCCCTCCCCCTGCATGCACTCTTCAGTCTGGTTCTGTTGGTTTGCTTTATATGCCATCCACAAACACACACTCACACATCCAGACACTAATCCAACAGCACACTTCCATGTTTCATGTTATTTAGTTATTTTTTATATGTCATGCTTTTTAAATAATTTGTGAGTGCTAAAGTCGGCTTTGTTTCCCATCTTCTTTGCTATGATTAAGATTTAACCAACACGCCGAGTATTTCTGGCGCATTGAAGAACGCGCTGAATGGGGGGGTTCTTGAATGTGCTTTTTGACATATGATGTTTCCAAAGGTCTGTCGCAACCCAATACTAGTGCATGTACTAGTTGGAAGAGGCTTGGTATGACATGTCAAAGCGGCACAAACGTTGCAAATCTTGCTCCAGGCTTTTTCTTTCACAGCTCTGTTCTGATATATGAAAGACTCGCTGTCTGTGCCGGCTGTAATGATACAACACTGATTGTTCATTTCTCCTTCATGACCAATTTTCAAACACTAGACACTTATGCTTTGTACGTAGAGTCCAAAAACTGACTTAAAAATGTATGTGAAAGTGGGAGTTTTAAATGCAGAAGTCTGGCGAAAATATACAGTATACATACAGTCACATAGACTTTTCTTTGGAAGCGGTCGCTCGAACGCGTGTTTCCAAGCCTGGTGTAAACGTAGCATGGGGCACATTAAGCAAGACTAAAGAATGAAAGATAAAGCCGTCAGTCAATTAGAGTTTACTAGCTGCGTCCACATTACCTCTAGAACCTGTTTGTGACACCCTACACCAGGGCTGATGTAGCCCTGTTCCTCAACAGCTTCAACCCTGCCTGTTTTGCATTCCTCCCTGACCAGCTTGCTGCTGATTAGCTGACTTAAATAATTTCACATCCTGATTGACCGAACACACCTGATTTAGGTAGTCAGCATCAAGTAGTCCAGGGAGAACTGGAAAACAGGCAGGGTTGAGGCTCTTGAGGACCAGGGTTGGCCAACCCTGCCCTACACGTTAGCCACGCATGAATCGTTAGCCAGGTTATAAGTGTTAGTCGCCTTAGCCTATTTATAATTTGTGTAACTCCCAACCTTGTTTGCAACAGGTAAAACAACAGACTAATACCACTACAAAAGTGTGATATATTGACAAAGCACTGTGTACCTCTAAAAATCACTTTGACATCACTAAATAAAACCAGACGTTGCGTTTACATATATAAGGATTGTAAGGTGTGCTTTTTTTTGAAAAAAAAGTATAGCTTTATAGTGCAAAGTAGTGTACAGAGCGGAATATACGGTACTTTAAGAGCTTAACAGGAAAAATCACAAAGCAGAAGTTTTTTCCTAATTGAAAAAACTGACTAAAAAAAAGTGTGCAGCATTCAGATCAAAAAGAGTTTAAAAATATGTGGAGAAATCCTATTTCAAGTGGATCACAGGACACAGTATTTATATGCAAACATGAACTTTGGTTATAAATGTTCTTGGTGAAAGTATTGGATATAGATTTCTTAAAAAAAAAGTGACCCTGTTCTCAAAGTTTAAACACACTCTGGTTGCAGGCAGCGGTAAATACCCCCACAGAGGAGCAGCCAGCAAAGTTTTTGTAAGGCACATAGTAGAGAAATGTCTCCTTCACCAGAGAAGAAAAGCATAGGGAAGCTCCTGTCTTGGCTGAGAACATCAAATTTATGTCCAAAGTTGGCCTGACAAAGCTGCAGCAATTCACTCAAAAAAAGCCCTGTAGCAGCAATGTCTGGACATGCCCGACATTTACCAGCTGTCTGCTGTACTCACACTTGAGAGCAGGTGGTGCATCAGTAGCATGGCAGAGGCAACAATAGGGAGGAGAGCAAACTATGAAAATCCTGAGAAAGAGAGCTGCAGGCAGTCACGACTGCAGACGCTTGACAGTTGGACGGTCATCTCTTCAGTTAAAAAATGAGCAGCCATCTGAAACTCAAATGCTGCAGCAGTTCTAAGGATTGGGGAGAGTGATCTGAGAACGGAATTTGTGATGCAGACAAGCTAGTTGAGCTCAGGGGACTCAGTGTTTCTATATGCAGGACAGCTAAGAGTTTGACGGGATAAAAACAAACAATAATGGAAAAGTATGTGTCGTACTATACCATTTATTGTTGTTCCCACTATTTAATCTGGTCATTTTTCAGTACAGTGTCCTGTTTTGGAGAGCACTTGTGATGTATGACAGAGCAACTTTTCAAGAATGTACTCAGGTGAGTGCTGGCTTAGGGAATTCTCTTGTGCTCCTTGTCTCCGTCACTATTTTTAGCTCTTCAAAGAGATATTGTGCAGCAGGAGCTCTGACAGGAATGAGGCCATCTGCACAGGCAGTAAACCTGTGCCAGCTGCCAAGAGTCTCAGCACCTCTGCATATTCATTGTCCAAAACAGAACATCTGGGACATTTCCCCATCGGCCCGGTTTCAACACTCGGTTAACAATCCCACTAAAATTAAATTATTTGCTCATCTTTGTCTCTTTGAACTGAAATTTGAAAGGCCAAGTCAGAAAGTAAGGGCCTGCCAGATAGGATGGGAGCTGTAAAAAAAGTTTGCAGAAAAGGTGTGGATTCTTGTCACAGAAAGAATGCATTCTATTGTGGCAGGGAGGATGTGAAGGGTTGAGCAGTCTGCATTAGTCACGTTGGTTTTGTCCTTTGCTTTCTTTGCATCGTCTGAATGCTTCTTTTTTCACTCCACTGTCTTTGGCTGTATTCAAAGGGATGTTTATAACTCTTGTCATCTTTAGTTTTAAGTTCAGTTTAGCCTGTCCGTTTTTTTTTTTTGTTTTTGCATCTTGATCAAACCTGGAGTAATTTGCCAATATAGCCGCTTTAAATTACCGCATTTTTCAAAGTGCAAGTTATTTTTTTTTTATATAGTTTGGCCAGGGGTGTGGCTTGTACTCAGGTGCAACGTACATGAGATTCCTAATTAATAGGATCATGTGTTTGTTAGTTTAACATTAACAACAGCTAGAGGGCACTGTAGGAGTGTATCAGTATTTTTTACCGACAGAAAGACAGAAGAAAAAGCGCTGCTCAGTATTACGCAGAGTTGTTCAGAAGTAACACAGAGGATGAAGTGATTAAAGACATGAGTTGACTTGTTAGCATGTTATGCTATGGTTATCTGACTAACTGTTCATATGTTGCGATCATAAACTAGATTTCTCCGATGTTTCACGAAGCTAAATAAGCGTCAATGTCTAATGGTGGTGAAGCGTGCATATATTTAGTCTCTTATTATCTATTTTGTAACTATGATTTACCTTTCAAGATAAAATGTCTGTCCTTATTTCCACATTTTGTTAAATAAGTTTTTCACGAAAGTGTGACTTATTCTCCAATGCGACTTATCTAGGATTTTTTCTTCTTCATATACATTTTTTGGCTGCTGCAACTTATATGGAAATCATAATGACCACTATTTGGGTTACACTATCTTCTCACCTTTTTGTTTCCTCCTCATGCCATGTGTTGCTGCAGATTTTTGTCAGGGACTGGTTTTAAAATCAGATTCCTATAGTTTTTTTTTGTACAATAAATTGTCATTTTCTTTAGCCAGCTTCATCTCCTGCATTTGATCAAACCACATTCATGACAGGCTCTGTTTTAGTCTCATTTAGTAGTTGTGTAAGTACAAAATTGACATTTCACATTAGGCAACTGTTTTACCCAAGATTGTGCAGATTTCTGTCAAAGGAAAACCAGCATTAACCAAACCAAATAACAAGTAATCCTGGCTTTCTTTCTGTCATCCGTTTACACCCACCTTCCAGACAAATGTGTCTGGAAGTGGATGCATCAGAATGAAAGGGAGCAAGGAGCTTGGGGCCTGCCAATTGTAGCTTCTTCATAACAAACAAGGTTTTCCAAACAGTATTTTATCGTCTGCTCCTGATGCACAACAATTTGAATAAATAAATACTCAGAAATGTAATTTTAAGCTTAATTTTCTTAATTTTATGTCTTCCGTCATCTGAGAAATGCAACAAGAACATGTTAAAAAACCCAAAAAGACCATTTTTATCAGAATTGGTCTTAAACACTCTTGTCTTATAATTGGAAGGCCCTGGTTCAAATCCTGGACGGGATCTTTGTGTGGAGTTTCCATGTTGTCCTCGTGGATGTGTGGATTTTCTTCAGGTACTTCAGTTTCTTCCCACAGTCCCAAAACATGCTTCATAAAATAACTGAATTTTTTCTAAATTGTCTCTAGGTGTGAATTTGTGAGTGTGTATGGCCTTGCAACAGACTGGTGACCTGAACCCCACCTTTTCCCAACAATAACTGGGATAGGCTCCAGCAACACTGTGGCCTTAAAAAGGATCAAGCATGTTTAGAAAATGGATGGATGAAAAATTCAGGCTGATTCAAAATGCACAATTAGTTTCTGAGATTAAATTGAATTTTTATACTATATAATTGAATATTTACATTTTGTTTGTTTGTTTTGTTTTTAAAATGTTAAATCTCAGGTGTTGTGATTTTTAGACACAAGGGGTTGTTTTCTTTTTTGATTGATCTTGCTTTGTTGAGAAGCCCCCAGATTATTGCTGACGCTGCCTAATATTCCAAATGGTCAGAAGAAGTCAAATTAAACAGCTGTGTTTACCTTCTTTAATGGGGAGGTATGACGTTTAATTAAAAAAACTTAAACTTGAAGAATTTGGATTTCTAGGTGTTCCTTTTTTCATGATTTTGTTTGATCACCTGCTGTATATTTTCACAGAATAAACCTGAACATTTGGTAAAATGAAAAAGATTTTTCTGAAAACTACTAGAAAGTGAGTCTAAACTGAGGTATGACAGCATAATATTTATACTTCAGAATTTTCAGACCAGGGTAGGTGTGATAAGAGAAGTATAGAATAAGCACTGTGCTGAATTAATTAGTTAAATTTAGCCCAGTATAATGAAGATGTATTTTCAATTACAAAGCGTTGTTGACTTCCAAGGCTGTTAGGCTGTAAAAAAAAGGAACAGAAAAGTTGAACTATCTTTTAGAGGGAAATCTTAGGACAATTAAAACATGAAACCTTGTTGGGGGGACATAGCTGTGGGCAGTGACCTATTTTCTTTCCAGGAAGCATTTTTTAAAACTCAGATTACCAGCTCTGAGAAGTCTGTCTAGAAGTACAGCAGTAAAAAGATAGTGCCCTATCTAATAGAAAGCAGCCATAAAAGCAAAAGGGTTTCCTGACCTACCACTGTATCTCCAGACAGTTGTGTCCAGCAAGAAACCAACTGTAACATCAAATGTCAATTTGTCATTCATGGCCTTATAGCGTTTGAACCAGTTAACGGATCTTGGCTCAATAACTTTCCCCTCACCAGTGAGTAACAAATCAATGAAACAAGCTGAGTTGATGGAATGCAGAATGCCCTATTTTCACTTTTCAACACACATTTTGATTCAGCCACAATTGCAGAAACTGATATTTGTGGTTAAAGCAAAGAAAAAATGTTAAAAATCAAAAATGTTTTGGTTGAAGATTGACAGAGAAAAATAGATTGAAACTGACAAAATATACAGAAACATTTTCCTAACCTGCTTTATTTCTTTTGGGATCATAGGTGGCTGGAGCCTGTCCCAGCTACTGAGGAGTACAGGCAGGGTACACTCAGGACACAATGGAGACGCACAGCAGACGCACCTGGGTAAATCAGCCTTTAGAGTATAACCAATTAACCTACAAAGGAAGGCTACATCAGAATTCCCTCCATACTCCCTAACTACTAACAAACTATATACAGCTGGACGATCTAGAGTCCAGGATTTAAATGTGATGTCACCAATTTTCCAAAGTAAAACCCTAATAAACATGTAGATTTTACAAAGACTATGTATGAATCTACTGTGTTCTGATGGTTAAAACTTGGATGAATTAATAAGGAAAAGAACAAATTTATAGCATGTATGTGATTAGAGCATATTGTTCAAAGACAATGCATTGTGGTCTATATTCGCCAATCTAGTTAGCATTAATGCACATTTACTTTTTGCACAGACTTTGGGGAAATTTCTGGGGCACTAGATTTTAGAATTTTAGATTTGGACAGCTCTACAAAATAGTGATCCCACCACAAATTGCACTAAGTATTGAAGAAATTCGGACACAAGCCATGTTTTTAGACTGTGGGAGGAACCCAGGGTTTCCGAAGAAAATCCACACATGCAAAGGGAGAACATGCAAACTCAACACAGAAAGCTCACAAGTGGGATTCAAACCAGGGCCTTCTTGCTGTGAGGTAAGTCCTAACCCCTGCACCACCATGCAGCCCCATATATATATATACATGTTTTCTTATGTTTATCAATGTTATTGACTGGAAATAATGCTTAAATAGAGCATTCAAGCATCAAAACATTGAAAAGTCATAGTGTTTTATGACTCTTGTCAAATTGATGGGCATTCTGAGTGTATGGCTGCTGTCAGCTCAGCTCAGTTTCAGGTACATTTTTTCAATTTGTGGGCCTCTTTACTCACTTTAACTATGTCAATATGGCCCCATGGTGAGAGAAAAAGTAGATCTCTAGCCTATATACCCCTGTCTCTCCTTGTCAGTCTTGTCACACAGCCCGTCTTCTTTCTGTCTTACTTGTTCCCAGCCTTATTATCCCCCTGGGTTCTTGTTTGGGTTCCTTGCATTTCTTTTTCTTTCTGTTTTTATTCCTCGCCTTGGGTTTATGCACAGCCTTTTATTATTCGGTGGGTTTTATTAAAGTTTTAGGTGTTTTCAACAGCCTTCCTCTTGAGTCCTACTTCTGGGTGCTCTTCTTGTTCACATAACGCCACAAATCTAACAAGGCTTCTTTCAGTTCCAATGAAAACCTCTAAAGAAAAAGCAAAGGTAAAATAGCAGAAGTAAAGGTAAAGCACCTGCATAACACAAGGTTTTTGTTTCAAAGTTACAAGAAATGAATAACAAAATATGTGGAATGTAGTATGATATTAGAGGCATTGTGTGTCACATTGTAGGGTTCTTGTTGAAGTTATTTTTTTGCTCTAGCTATTTTGGACAAAAGCAATAGCAATACAAATATTGATGCGTTCTAACTATCTATCTATCTATCTATCCATCCATCCATCCATCCATCTACATATATTTTAAGTCATTCCAACTGTCAGCTTCTCTCACAGCCCTACGCCCTGGCTGTGCTGCTTTCAGATTGTCATGGGATTCAGAGTTTAGCCCTCACTTGTTGTTAGGTTAGTAAAAATCTAGTTCATACTCATAGTCAGTACTTCCGCCCTCAACTTCCGGTTTTGCGGACGACTTTCCATTAGAAAAAACTGCTGAATAAACACATTGATGTTGATTCAACCAATCAGAATTTGAGTTGGAGTCTCTGTAGCTTCATCAGGGCAAATCACATAATCGCCTCTTATTGGTTGATCAAAGCTTGAGCTACCAAAAGCTAACTTCTTCTGTACCTTGTTTCAGGCCGTAGGCAGTAACTGCACTTGATTTGTTTTGGAGTTAACAATAAAACAAGTGGGAGAAGTTGATTTAGTTGCGGATTTATTGCATAACCCATTCTTAAGACGGACGTTACCGGAAAAATTGGATATTGTCAAAAAAGGCTGGCCAGCCCGGAAGCTAGTGGGCCTGTCTCAACAGGTAAAAATGATTTGCCCCTTTCAGACTTCCAGCAGTTTTGTCTGGCAAAGGTAACAGAGTTCCGTGACAATGTTGAGCGACAAAGGGGCCAATATGAGAACTTCTATACGCACCACAGCCCCTCCGACCACATTGAGCTGCAGCATCTCATTACTGGCAGCTTCAAGGTAGGATTTTGGACAATATAATTTCCTAGACCAAAAAAAACAGGTTTCAAGACCATGAAAGACTAGTGTTTATCATCCTCCTTGACCCCCAGAGATTTCAGAAGCAACAGGAAAACTTCCCGCATGCATGAGAAACTGGAGAAATACCAGGGACTCAGAGAGGAACTGGAGAAAACTCGGAAGGTGAAGTTGACAGTGATGCCCGAGGTAATTGAAGCACTCGGGGCTGTAACCCCCAAACTGGAGGAGTGGCTAAAGCAGATCCCTGGAAAGGCCTCAGATATCTAAGTCCAGAAAGCACAGTGCTAGGAAGCTAAGAGACTGTGCAGGATCCTCTGTGTCAAAGGCAACAGTGAGATCTAAAAGAATTAAAACAGCAGAGGACCCAGAATCAACAGCTAAAAGCAGGTCATTGCACACCCTAAGGAGTGCGGTTTCAGTGTTGTGACTGGATTTAAAACCCGACTGAAACTTCTCGAAAATGTCATGACTTAGCAGATGGTCTTGTAATTGAAGATAAACCACCTTCTCCAAAATTTTAGAAAGAAAAGATAACTTGGAAATTGGCCTGAAGTTTGAAAGAACTTTAGGGTCCAAATTATTCTTTTTTTAAAAGGGGTTGCACAACAGCGTTTTTGAAAGCAGCTCGCACACACCCCAAGACCAGAGAGGAGTTAACAAGACCAACTATCCAGGGGCCAAATTTAAAGATAGAACACTGAGCTACTAATCAGACCAGATTTAAAGCATTGAAATATACTTAGAAATGCAATTTTGAGCCTAATTATTCTAAAATATGTTATTCGTCATGAGAAAAATATCACATGAACATGTTAAAAATACCAAAAACACAACTTTCATTGGAGTGGTTCTTTAATGGAATAAAGCAGTTTTTAATCCAAAACAGTCATGTTCACAGATCTGCACACCTGGTAGATTTTATAGACTTTTTTTTTAATAGGACCATGTGGTCTCTTAATGGCTTTTTGAAGACCTTTGTAGGAAGGAGCCCGTGTGTTCAGTTGTTTGTATGTCTGTCCTATTTCTAGAGCTCCTTCGTTTATTACCAGCTCACACAGGGCTCAGAGCATATCCCAGCAGCCATCGACCGGAAGGGAAGGCTCATCCTTGACAGGTCACCAGTCCATCAAATTGCCTCACAGAAGCAGAACACCCATAAACACACAATAAACCTTACTTAAAATGCCGACTCAACAATCTTTCGGTTTCCACGCCATAGGGTCAGTCTGACACAAAAAAAAAAGAAAAAAAAATCTATTTTTTAAAAAGTATATAGTGCTGACTTTGTCTTGCACTTGATAAATTGCAGAGACACTCTTTTTAACCTTGAATTCAAAGCGAGTAATAGGTGGGCATATCGATTTTTTTCCATCAATATTTTGATACCCACCAGTCAATACTGCTCCAAATGCACACAAAAGTCATGTTCTCCAATCTTGCTTTCAGCCGATAAACATAAAAGTTCACATGCTTGTAGTCTACTGTATATATGAGAAAACATCAACCACTTTGATTCTAGAATTGTATTTGTTCACAGTAAACATCATGATAAATATCAGGCTATACATTCTATTTTTCGGAGAAAAGAAAAAATAAGCTATTTAAATAGGCTGTCGTTTTGCTGTGGGAAAATATCAATATCAATATTACAATAAAGTTTTGAGTAGCAAATAAATTGTATCAACAAGAAAAATGTTGGTGTCGCCCGTCTATTTGCAAAGCAATTTTCTAACCCATCTGTGAAGGATCGAACGGCCAAAGAGGACAACAGAAGAGTTAAGAAAAATGAAAGTTTTATTTTTTTCTCAAAAAAAATATTATTTACAAACTTGGCCCTTAAAAGAGGTCAACAGAACAGAATTAACTGAGGCAATAAACTTAACTTTAACTTAACCAACTGAACAGACCAATTAACAGAAACAAACTGACCTAACCAAAGACACAACAGGGGAACATATATATAGTGGGTGATCAGTCCACTAGACAAACATGAGGGGGGGAACTAACAACATTTAACAAAGACTACAGACAAACTAAACACAAAATTTGTTTTTTTTCCAGTGGAAAAGAAAAAACAAAACAGAAGCACAAAATTAGAACAAATAAATTGCAATTAACTGAAACAAAGCAAATCAACATTAAGAGAGTCTATGATTTCTCCCCTTGGAGGTTTTTGGAGATGGCGCATGCCCAATTCCCTGGCCCAAGCATTTAAGAGCTGTGGTGGCTTAATTTCCCCCTTTGGCCAGGTCCCACAGCACAGCTCCAGGAGCAGAACCTCAACCACACCTGCAGCAACCAGCACACCCTCTGCACTGAAAACTCAAAAACAGGTGAAATAAAAAAAAAACAAGATAAATAAACCAAACAAAATAGATGTTCCAAATAAGCACAAAATAAATGTATATTTTAACTCAAAGCAATGTGTGTTAATTTATGAGTGTAACTGCAAATGTATTAAAAATGTGGGAAAAAAATATAAAATGTGTTGTGCAGAGGGGTTACCACCATTTTGTTGTGGGTGTGGCAGGGTATGCTGCCATCACACCATCAAACGGATTTCTATTGCTTTCTCTGGATACATATTCTGTATACCAATTATTTATACTGAAATAAGAAATGCATTAAGAATGTTAACACATGTAAAGAAAGTGTGATCAATAGAATTCACAGAAAAAGTTGGATGTTTGTCGCATTGCAGGAGAACTGATAAAGCTTCATTTATTTTTTTGAAATTTAAAACATTTTATAGAATTCCAACCGATACAGCAACTGAACATAGACAGAAAGTTACCAGGATATCAGTCTTTCTCTATATATTCGTGGTTTGCCCACTAAACAAAAATAAGTGCCAAGAAAAAGCTACAAGAAATGGAGGTGGTCTGGTTTAGGCAGAGCGGGGAAAAAAAAAAATCAAACAAAGTGGGCCAGAGTAGCAGCAATATAGTATTGGGGACTTGGAAGGCAGACTGTGGCAGAGTGACAGAGTACCAGCTCAAGGATAACAGGTTGGCCTCCTCTGCCAGAATAAAAGATGCAGGTAAAAAAAGGAAAATAAAAACTCAGTTAATTTTATTGTTTCTTTGCCTGAGCCTGTATGTCTTATTTATATGTAAAATGTTAGGAAGAGGTTCATAAAATTGTATGAATTATCTTCTTATGAGTGATTCCAACATGGCTCAAGTTCGAGAAGAGTCAAAGAGTCATCATAAACATGTAATTGCCATGTAACATGCCTTTTAGCGTATTGAAATAAATAGAAATACGAAGGAATAAAGTTGCAAGCATTGTTGTTTGACCTGCAGGCACTACTTGCCTCACCGCACCCAATTTGACCCACCTTTCTCCCCCTCTTCCCCAGCCTCTGTGGTCAGAGCTGCATGTGACAAATTCATAAAAAACAATCTTGAAATGGCAGCATTTATGATGTTTTTATTTATGTTTTACATTTCCACAATATTCCGGTAAGAAAGTGTGTGAGCTAAAAGGGGATCACCACTTTTGTAAGCTCGGCACTAAAAATTGACAACTTCTGATCACAGATTTTTTTCCCAAGTAGCTTCCAAATGATGCTTGAGGAGATAGGTGATGATCGACCAAAATCCCCAGGAGGAGTTTAAATTTGTAGCTAGTACTAAAGTTGTTGTTTGTTTGTTTTTTAAGATTGCGGCCTCTTCACAATGTTGTGCCCTGGAGGCGTTCCTTCCCCCTTGTCAAGCTACGGCACCTGTTCCTGATCATCTCCACCTGATCTTCCTCACCATGGCTTTTTAAGCAGCGTCAAACCTCCAGCCAGAGTCAGATCGTTATGCTGCTTGTGTGTCAGTCTGCCAGCCCGCCCGCTCTGTCAGCTCACCTGTCTGCCAGCCAGCCCGCTCTGTCAGCTCACCTGTCTGCCAGCCAGCCCGCTCTGTCAGCTCTCCTGCCTGCCTGCTGGCCCGCTCCATCGGCTAAGCTTGCCTGCCTGCCTGCCTGCTCTGTCCTCCTGCTCCACTATTCGCCGATTCAATAAACGTAACCTTCTCATCTTTAAAACGTGTCTGCTCTTGGGTTCCACCCACCTCCTTGTTCACAACACACAAGGTCAAAGGTCAGTAAAAAATTCTGTTATTGTTGTAGACTGAAGTTGGTGGTGTGTGTGTAAAATTTTGTGTGGATCGCTCGAACAAAAGTATTCATATAAAGTATGGGAAAAGTTGTGAAAACTTCACGCTTTGCCACAAAATGACCGCTTAGCGATAGATCCTGTGGCCATCCCATAATAATTTAAAAACTTTCTTTGGAAATCCCTGACACGTGTATTTTGGATTCAATAAGACATTTTGACTTTTTTTTCAAGCCCCATAAGATATTTTGACCCCATTCATTTTTAGATGGTTTCACCTGCTATGAAGTTATCATTTTTTTAGGGGTGGGAGGACTGTGGTAACAACATGAGTTTATTAAAAAGCCACTATGACCTTAATTGAAAAATACTTTTCTGTGGGGATTTTGTAGTCAGTAGCAAGGCAAGGAAAGTTTAGTTGTAAAGCACATTTCATGTACAAAGACAATTCAACGTGCTTTACATAAAACATGAAAGAAAACAATCAAAAGAAATATCAAAGGTGTGATTATTAAAATAAGACTTAAAGAAAGTTAAAATGAAGTTAATTTAAAACATGCATAGATAAACAGTGCGGATGTAAACTTTTGAATACAAATTAATCAAATGCAGCTAAGAAAAGGTGAGTCTTTAACCTGAATTTAAATACACTGAGTGTTTCAGCTGATCTAAGGCTTTCTTGAAGTCTGTTCCGGATCTGTGGAGCATAGAAGCTGAATGCAGATTCTCTATGTTTAGTTTTGACTCTAGGAACTGACAAAAGACTGGATCCAGATGAGCGGAGGGGTCTGGCTGGTACATACTGGGTCAGGAGGTCAGTCATGTATTTTGGTGATAAACCATTCAAAATAAAATAATAAACCAGTGGCATAAACTTAAAGTATATTCTCTGGCAGACAGGCAGACAGTGTAAAGACCTCAGAACTGGACTGATGTGGTTTACTTTTTTGGTTCCTGTGAGAACACAAGCAGCTGAGTTCTGAATAAGCTGTAGTTTCCTGATTAATTTTTAATTAATTAATTAATTTTACTGCCCCAAAGACAATAACCTCTGTTTTGTTTTTGTTTAATTAAAGTAAGTTGTGATACATCCAGTCATTAATGTCCTCAATGCATTTACCAAGAGCCTGGACAGGGCCTCGGTTTAGTGTCATTGTAATATATATCTGTGCCATCTGCATAGCTATGGGAACTAATGTTGGGTTACATCACAAATATGCCAGAAAAGAAAGAAATATGCAAAAAAAAAAAAAAGGCAATTAAAACCTTTTTAAAATTTTAATTACATAAAATTTAATTTTACCTGACCCTTACATTAAAATAAACCAAGATTCTGATCAGAAACCATACAAATTATACATACACTTTTAATAACTGTCCTTCAGACTGCACATTGTTGATTCAGTGATAGTCTGGGTTTTGTTAATGTCGAGCCTTGTCGCGCTGGAAGATCTTGTCAGTGATTGAGTGCTGTGCTGCTCCCACAGCTTACCTGTGCCAATATAGGCATATTTGTCAACATTTGCAAAGCTGATGAGCATAGTGTAAAGGAAGGGGCAAGATCTCTTGTAGCAGTTTCTAAAAAACTGCTAGTTCCTGTATAGTTAGCTGAAAAAAGTCAGTCTTGTAAAGAATTTGGGGTTTCAGCACCTTTATCAAAGTCCAGAGCAAGATCCAAAGGGTTTCTGAAAGGCAGGGAATTGGCCAACTGAATAAAAAGGAAACTATGCCATATTACTTTTTCCCAAAACTTAACTCTCTGTTGCTTTGTGTTATTATATTAGATATTGAGAATTCTGTTAGTAACATTTTTATTTTAAGGGGAAAAAAATGCTGTTAGTAAAATTTACTGACACAAAGGCTTTGACTAAGCTAGTACCAAATGCTTTAATAGCAATTCAAAAAAGATGACTTTAAACAGCCAAATATTTAGGCAAGAATTAGGTAGTAAGTAAGTAAGCCAAGTTTATATATTTAGCACTTTTCCTCAAAATAATCCTAAACTGCATAACAGCACACATCAAAAATTAGTCAACGTAATGCTTATTTTAGTGTTATTAGTCTATTTTTATATGTGTTGCAAACAAGGTTGAGTTACAGATTTTGTGGATATGTTATCATGGCTAACGTCTTGCCATGTTGGACTGTGTTTTTTATGTTACCTTTAAGTCTTGAAGTTAGCGTAGTGGCAGTAAGGTTTGTTTTAGCTGTTTTAATGTATTTTTTTACGTGTTGCACACAAGGTTGGGAATTACAAGTATTGTTACTACTCTTACGTGACTAACGTGTAGCATGAACAAAAATGTTCTAAGTTACTGTGAACGCAGTCTCATAAAGTCTGACAGACATATCTCTACCGCTATCGTTGTGCTTGATGCACCTTATCGTTTGTTGTGCCTAATATACGATATAAGCTTGTAAATACAACAGACAATCTTTTTTGTACAGAGAAGCTCATGATCAGCTCAAGTCTGTTTGAAGTGTTGCAGCTACCTAAAAAAAAAAAAAGCAACAAAGCAACGATCAGGCTTATTTACTGAAGAACACAAATCAATATTTAAAGAAATCCATGTAGAGTATTAGCATTAATTGAAGCAATCAGCTCTATTATATGCATTTTTGTTTACTTGTAATACACTAGCACTTAATGTCTTCCTTTCTGATGCATTCATTGTTTAATATTTGAAATACTTTACTTATGCAGCACAATCATTGTTTTGCTTACACCACATGAATTCAGCTGCCTGACGGGATTTATTTTTTTATTTGTATGAAAAGCTTCTTTTCTCTCAACATATCTGGTGGAACACGTTTCGCAGGGTCTGTTCTGCTAGCAGCTCTTCCTCCTTGTGTTTCGGCTTTTGAGCCGGATTCGCTATTCATTTTTGAATGCAGCCCCAGGCCATTTCAGCCCAACTGTTTCTGCCTGCTGGTCTTTTCCATCTTCAGCCTTTTGAACATTTGGCCCTGTAGACCAAGACTGCCCGCACCGGTGTCTGTGATGTGCTTTTTGTGTGTCATTTGACCTAAAACAAACATAAATTTGAGTTTACAGAAGGGATTTGTGATGTGAGACTGTGCTTTAGTCAAATACTTCTTTTTTCTTTGTTTTTGTTTATTCAAAGTAGCTATGAAGTCAACTCTTATTTACCATCCTCTATGATTTATTTATTACAGCATCTTCAATGTCAAAGGGGCTTATGGAAAACAAAAAGCAACTAGAGTTCAGAGTGAACTTAAATATTACTGAGATCTTGCCAAGAAGGAATCTCCAAACAATGACACCAATCAGGGGTCACCCTGGGACAATCCTTCAAATCTTAAAAGCACAACATAAACGCAACTATAAAACTGATGTGTTTTACAGGAGAGGACAAAATGGAAAACAAGTTGAGCAAGAAAAGTTCCATACATTGGTGGATGACACCCCAACAAAAGAAGGCATCCTACACATGATGTTTGTCAAATAGCAGCATCAACGCTCAAGCCGAGATCTGATGGACATTGAGAGCTCTCGGCAGAGATCTGTTAAATCAGCCAGCAAATTTAGCTATGATATTGTTTGATGAGGAGTCTTCATGGATTCATGGTTAACGTGAGGAAATTGTGAATACCCATTTGTATTTTAAGATATTTAAAATATGCTTTTATAAATGCCATTTGCAATTTATCAACAAGAAGTGCAACCTGGTTACAAACAAAACTCAGTCTTGCCAAAAATGGTGTCTGTTATTTGTGGTGCTTGAAAGACGAGTAGTGCGAGTTCTGTCCATGGATAGGAAAAAAAAAAATCAGTCAAGTGAAACTCTTTTTGTCTGTCTTGAAGTTGAATCATCTGGACTAAAAGTCTTCTATCTCTAAAATGTTTCACCACAATTCCAAGTGGCCGCATCAGTCTTACAAATACAACATCTCCTGGATGAATGAGAACCTTCAACATCTCCTGTTGGATGAACTCTAGGTTTTACCAAGAGGCTTTGGGATTTTTATATTTAACAATGAAGCTATTTACCCAATTTCAACTTGGAACACAAAATGGATGTTGTACTTTTTAATGGTTTCTCTTTATAGTAATTTAAATTCAGCTGTAGTGACTACTCAGTCAGGTTTATGCATTTCAAACTATGAGGTTTGATTTGCACCACATTTTGTCTTCTTGGATGGTCTACTTTGTTTAATGAGTGTTCCTTATTTGAAAGTAAGCTAATCCATAGGAAAGTGGGAAATTAACCCTTTAACACCAGATCTTTAGCTAAACTATTGACAATGTTTCGACTACCATAACTCTTCAACTATTGATGCAATTAATGTACTTCCAGCGGATTCTGCAATCTATTGCCATTGTGCAATAGATTACATATATAAGTATTGCATAAAAGTGCAAAGCCAATATGCAAAACTGCTTATCTCCATGTCAGAATCCGCTGATTCACGATGATCTTGTAAATAGTTAAAGAGTTATGGTATATCAAATTGCGTGTGTTAACACCCTAAGCATCACGGACGATATCTAGGGTGTTAAAGGGACTATCGTGGTATGACGGTATCTTAAGTTGTTACATTTTTTATAGTAACAAAAAGTAGTTTTGTAGTAAACCTTTTCATCTTGACTTTTTGCTTAAACCTTTTGTACAACCGGGCTGCACGGTGGCGCAGTGGTTAGCGCTCCTGCCTCACAGCAAGAAGGTTCCCGGTTAAAGTCCTGGCTGGGGGACCTTTCTGTGTGGAGTTTGCATGTTCTCCCCGTGCATGCGTGGGTTTTCTCCGGGTACTCCGGCTTCCTCCCACCAAAAACATGCTTCATAGGTTAATTGGTCATTGTAAATTGTCCCTAGGTGTGAATCTGAGTGTGTATGGGTGTGTGATTGTGGCCCCTGCGACAGACTGGCGACCAGTCCAGGGGTGTACCCTGCCTTCGCCCATGAGTAGCCGGGTTAGGCTCCGGCGACCCCGAAAGGGATAAAGCGGATTGGAAAATGAATGAATGAATGAACAGATATGTTTACACAGACAGAACATAACAAACAGACCAAAAAAAAAAAAGAGTTCCCAATAGACTAGAAACTCATTTTTATTGAGTTTTAAAACACTTGTTTGGTACATTTATCACGTTATAGTAGTCACTAGTGTAAAGGAAAATGTAGCTGAATATATATATATTTTTTAATTGCTCCAGAAAACATTCAGAAACGGTCTACTCAAATGGACTATACCAACTATTTGAGATTGCTTTCAGATTGCTTACACAGCTCAAAAAAGGAAAACAAACATTTTGAACATTTTCATCAGCTGAAGAAATTCAAAAGAAGATCTGAAGAAGATCTGAAGAAGACAAATTCAAGAGTACCTTGCTGCAGGTAACATGGTGGATTAACATGGTGGATTGACCCGATGGATGTCCAAGAGAAGTTATATTTTATCTAAAGGGTCCTGTGATCTCAAAAATGGAAATTGTACTTTTATGGGGTTTTTTTTGAGGATTCATTTTATTTTTGTTATAGTTGAAGTGCGTCCAAGGCTGTACTTTGTTGTTAGCCAAACGTATTTAAAAACTTAATGTTAAAGTTCCAGTAGATGTCACACACCTATGGGAGTGAAATGTGTTCTCTGCATTTGATTCATCTCCTGGAGGAGTGGTGGGCAGCAATGACAGTCGCACTCAGGAACCATTTGATGGTTCAACCATAACCGTAATCTTAACCATAACCCTTTGTCTGGGTCGGTGCGGCCAAGGAAAAAATTTCGCACAGGCTGCAAGTATTTAGAAATTTTTTTGCAAATAGGCACTTTCTTCTTCTTCTAAGGTGTTGCTGGATAAACAAAGTATTTACGGAAACGCAATAGGCCTTATTGTTACAATAATTACAAAGTTACAATCAAGATTGCGAACAAACCTCAAAAGAGACGAGAGTACAGATAGTGCCAGTACTTCTATAAACAAGGGAAAAAAAATTCAGCTTAGACAAGTTAATGGTTTCTGTATGTTACTGGATCAAATGTATATGTCAAACATGATTGATAATGTGGGGACACTCATTAAAGAGCCATAAATATCCCAAAATTGTTTGAAAAATATGATGTGAATAATTAGTGAAATAACATGTATTGTTTTTTGTCATACACATAATTACATTCAAGTTCTGTGATAAAAAATTTGTAGATATTAATATACACCCATTTAAGAATTACTTAATTTGTTCCTTAATGTGCATACTGTTTATTATTCTCAAATATGTTATTATTATTAGCCTATACTGGATTGTTCTGTTTTTTGTTGGACACTAAAAAGAATTATGTCATTGCATTACTCTTTAATTAGAATGGTAATTTGCAAATATGTTGTATAAACCATTAGTAAGATTATAAATTGAAGGTTGAGAAGTTTTCCACAGTGAGAACATTGACTGTAAAAAACAATAATAACAATAAAGTGATAATATGTCTATGACGGACTCATTCTTTAGCTAAGCAAAGCTAACGCTAACATGGATTTTTTTAATCATTCAGAAGAAGAACTTAGTAGAAAAAAGCATGTAGTCTAATAAATTGCCATCTTCGTAGAATGTTTCAGCGAGAAAATAATAGTTGCAGTTGTTTTATATATAGAGTTATTAACACTCTTTAACTTACGTTGTCATCTCTCCTTGAGCTGAGGTCGACTCGTTTGTTTTTCCTAAAACAAAATACACACAAAGAACTATTCCCACTTCCGGCATTCAGTAGATGTCCATATTCCATGGCAGATCCATCCACCATTTAATCCCCCATTTTACCTGCAGCTGGGTGTCTCTCGACACACTGAAGATGCACCGATCATTTTGACATTGCTGATATTCCTTTATCAACCTTTAGCAAAGTATGCACATTTTAAATGGAGTGTTAAATGAGCGCAAGTAGCAGATATTAAACCTATAAGATTTAGTTTCTATCTTTTCACACAGAATAATTCAGAGATTTCATGCAATCTTACAGGCAATTCAGAAGCTATTTAAATGGCTGAAAAACAGCTGCACACAGTGCTTAAAGATAATGATAGCAAGCAGGCCCCAAGGAAACCTCATTAATACCAGCTTTTCACATTCTTGAACCAATTTACGGCTGTTATTTTTCTATTCAAAATGATTTTAAAAGAAATAGAAAGTGATAATACTACAGCTGGAAAGTAGAAGTCAGCACTAAAAGGGGGGAAAAAGAGCATGTGCATCTTTTATGCTCAATTTATTGTGTAATGTCTCAGACCTAAGACCTCTTGTCTCTGTTGACAGCTCTTGGGCAGGCCCACTTCAGTGTGTGATGGCTTTCATTGTCTTTAGTCACACTGCAAAAACAATTAGCAATACATTAACCATTAGATTATATATGATATTGAATATTGTGAAATTACATAAAAGTCCCCACCTGGTGGAAAGGTTACCATTACAGATGGTACAATAATCACATATTAACAGAATTTTCCCTGTATTGACAGTCATTTGTGATTTGTGTAATAATACTGTATTTTACACATTATACAGCGCAATTAATAGCCTTAATCTTTGTCCCAAAAAAATGATTATAAAATTTTTATTTTAAAGTTGACTGTTGATTGTTGTTCCTATAAAAGGTTGGCTTCACCGCCTTTTTGGTTGTTGGGACATGAGTGAATAAAGCTTCATGTTCTGAAGATAACAACTGTCTTTTCTTCATTGCCACAATATTATATTATATTATATTATTTGATACTGACAGCAATGAAGAGTAAGCACAGCATTCTGACGCCGGGCTTGCCAGAAGTGTTTCAAAGTAACACAGCATATGAAGAATTCAACAGATTTAGTTTTTTTTTTTTTCTTTTAAAAAGCCCCAAAAGTGCAATTTACACTTAAGGGACACTTATTTATAACTTGTTATCTTCTTTATTGTGCTTTTTTTCTTTGGCTGCTGCAATTTATACACCTAAGTGACTTATAGGCTGAATATAAAGGGGGCACTTCGCCATTCAAAGGGAAGGTAGTGCCTTTTTAAATAAAGTTAATTAATTAATTTTTAATCAAACAACATTTTAAGGTAACTTTGATATATTTAAACATTCCAGCATTCCGAATTTGACTCAATTTTCCAAACAACATGCTATTGTAGCAGAATTAATTGGCACAGGTGTTGCTGTGTGATTAATTGCAGGCAGTGGCCTGTTGGGGCGCTATAAAAATGCTAAGGTCCCCACTGGCCACCAGGGGCATCCCTTGGCCTTTGGAACCACTCACTTCTGGTTGCACCCTCTGGTTAGCCTTACAGCTCCAGAGAGAAAAACGTCACTCACAAGCTCCATTAGCGCCCCTGCATTCTTGGGCGTGGTGCAGCTTGTCCCTCTCAGGTGACGAACACAGGCCCTCTGGTAAGCTTGGTGACATGTAGGTCTTGCAATTACCCTTCCAGCAGTTTTATGTAATTTTTTTCCCCTCACTAGGGACCCTCTGTGCTTCCGGTTTTGGAGACAGCTGCTGCTTTCTTATGATTGACTTTTAACTTGGCTACACTCTCGTGTTTGTGAACGCGTCGGACGTGTGACGTGGGTTCTGCCAACGTGGGCGCCCGCGGCCACGGATTCGAGTGGTCCAGCTGACGGACGGGGCGTTCCTACATGGACTCGCTCCCCCTCCCCGTCAAAGGGATTAACTCTTCAGTGCTGAGGACCCGAGCGTGGCTGCTGTTTAAGTGGAGGTCTTTCCCCATGTGGATTGCTGTGCCTTGGGTGAAGGGATTCACAAATTGAGTGTGTGCTCTGCATCACGTGAGTGGGTGAATTTGAGCAGGTTATGGTTTTTTGTAACCTCCACTTTATAGTGGCTCTGCGCCTCAGCAACTGAGTTTTCTGTTCCCCCAACTTTGGTTTAGTGTTTTTGTTTGTGCTGTTTTTAGTAACTTTTGTAATGAAATTAATTTTTAAATTGTGGACACGCGCCTCTTGCTCTTCGTGTGCAATCGACCTTTCGTTGGTCCTTTTCCATCGTACCACACTGTTTCCATCAGAACAATTATGTGACAACAAAGAACTGTGATGAGATCTTTATGTTAGCAGAATTTTTAAACATGTCCACTTAATCAACACCTGTAGTTTAATCAAACATTTTTCCCTATTTACAGAACATGTAGCATTGCATTTGGAAATAGAAGTAATGCCTCAGTACTATATTTGACTATATAGGATTTGATGTACTATGTACATGGCAAACAAGATTATTGAGTAATTAGAAACAACTTTACAGGTAAATAGGCACATGTTTTTAAGGTAAAAAATTATTGAGAAATTAATTGAATCCGTGAGGAGTATGTATCCTCTTGAACTGAACAAGGTCTTTTGTGAATTTTGATTATTACAGTTCAGACTAGGGTTGTGTACTTCTTATGAACTCATGACTGCATGTCTCAAGGCAGAGTTTTGGGAGCACTACCAGTGTTCAAAGCGACACCTGGAACATCCTAGTTTCCAGAGGTTTCTGGCAAATGTCTGTCTTAGTTTTCCTATGAAGCATTTTTTTTTTCTGTACCATCTAGATAGACATCAAATGGGGACTTGAGCTTTTTTTATTTGAGACCTTATTAACTGTGTTTTGGAAGGTGGGTGATAGCAAAGAAGCACTGATAAGGCTCAGAAGTGTATATGTTTACCAAAAATGTTCTGCGGAAAATGTTCATGTCACAGAAACTTAAAATACAGTTTAAATTCAGGAAGTCTTTCTATATTATCTCATAGAACTATTTCAATACAGAGTTGTCCCTGTAAAATATCTATCTTACAGATAAATGTTGTTAAAGTCATTTACTTGTATATCTCTTGTTTTCTTAAATATGTTTCAGTAAATTTATGTTTGTCTTTCTCTCGCTGTTGCATATACTGCTACTTTATATGTAAGGTGAATGAAACTATTGTTTCAAAGTTATTTTTTTAAAAATAGGAAACCATACTTTTACACAATAGGCACATATTTTAAAGGAATGTTTACAGTTTTCTATGAAATTGTTTTGTGTGTGCTTATGGTATTTGTAAAATAAAAAAAATCGTTCCAGATTAAAAAGCAATTTTTCATATCTCTGAAAACAGTGAAAAAGCTAACTTTTTACGTATTTTTACAAGTTTGCTTTTTAAGGAATGGTGCCTGAATTCAAATGGTGTTTTTATTTTCATGACAATTTGTGTACAGAATTAAGTATTTTACAAAGAAAGCAATACTCTTTTGCCATCAAGAACATTAGCATTGCTCATGTTTTTCTACATTGACTTTTGTCAAATCAGTAAGGGTACTTATTAAATGAGTGGATGTTAAAGAGTTGATCAAGTCCTTAAAGGCACTGCTGGGATTTGGAACCAGGATCTCCTGTTTACTAGACAGGCGCTTTAACCAGCTAAGCCACAGCACCTTTCGTTAAGACCAAAATGGTTTCACAATATCGCTAAAAGAATTGGAAAGCCCAATATTTTTACTAATTTTGCAAGTTTCCTTCTTAATGACTGGTGCCTGAATTCAAATGGTATTTTGATTTCATGACCATATGTGTAAAGAATTAAGTATTTTACAAAGAAAGCAAGACTCTTTTGCCATCAAGAACGTTAGCTTGGCTCATTATTTTTCTACTTTGACTTTTGTTTCACCAGTAAGGTTTTTTGAATGGCTAGATGTTAAAGAATTGATCAAGTCCTAAAAGGCACTGCTAGGATTTGAACCCAGGATCTCCTGTTTTCTAGACAGGCGCATTAACCAGCTAAGCCGCAGCTCCTTACATTAAGACCTAAATGGTATCACAATATTGCTAAAAGAATTGGAAACCCCAATATTTTTACTAATTTTGGAAGTTTCCTTCTTAATTACTGGTGCCTGAATTCAAATGGTATTTTGATTTGATGACCATATGTGTAAAGAATTAAGTATTTTACAAAGAAAGCAAGACTCTTTTGCCATCAAGAACATTAGCTTGGCTCATTATTTTTCTACTTTGACTTTTGTTTCACCAGTAAGGTTTTTTGAATGGCTAGATGTTAAAGAGTTGATCAAGTCTTAAAAGGCACTGCTGCGATTTGGACCCAGGATCTCCTGTTTACTAGAAAGGCACTTTAACCAGCTAAGCCACAGCGCCTTTCGTTAAGACTGAAATGGTTTCACAATGTCGCTAAAAGCATTGGAAAACCCAATATTTTACATATATTTAAAGGATTCCTTTTTAAGGCATGGTACCTCAATTCAAATGGTATTTTCATTTTCATGACCATATGTATAAAGAATTCAGTATTTTACAAAGAAAGCAAGAATCTTTTGCCATCAAGAACGTTAGCTTGGCTCATTATTTTTCTACTTTGACTTTTGTTTCACCAGTAAGGTTTTTTGAATGGATAGATGTTAAAGAGTTGATCAAGTCCTAAAAGGCACTGCTAGGATTTGGACCCAGAATCTCCTGTTTTCTAGACTGGCGCTTTAACCAGCTAAGCCACAGCGCCTTACATTAAGACCGAAATGGTATCACAATATCGCTAAAAGAATTGGAAAGCCCAATATTTTTTACTAATTTTGAAAGTTTCCTTCTTAATGACTGGTGCCTGAATTCAAATGGTATTTTCATTTCATGACCATATGTGTAAAGAATTAAGTATTTTACAAAGAAAGCAAGACTCTTTTGCCATCAAGAACATTAGCATGGCTCATTTTTTTTCTACCTTGACTTGTGTTTCACCATTAAGGTTTTTTGAATGGATAGTTGTTAAAGAGTTGATCAAGTCCTTAAAGGCACTGCTGGGATTTGGACCAAGGATCTCCTGTTTACGAGACAGTCGCTTTAACCAGGTAAGCCACAGCGCCTTACGTTAAGACTGAAATGGTTTCACAATATTGCTAAAAGCATTGGAAAACCCAATATTTTACATATATTTAAAGGATTCCTTCTTATTGAATAGTGCCTCAATTTAAATGGTATTTTCATTTTCATGACGATCTGTGTACAGAATTAATTATTTTACAAAGAAAGCAAGACTCTTTTGCCATCAAGAACATTAGCATGGCTCATGTTTGTCTACATTGACTTTTGTCCAATCAGTAAGGGTCCTTATTAAAAGAGTGGATGTTAAAGAGTTGATCAAGTCCTTAAAGGCACTGCTGGGATTTGGACCAAGGATTTCCTTTTTACGAGACAGTCGCTTTAACCAGGTAAGCCACAGCGCCTTACGTTAAGACTGAAATGGTTTCACAATATTGTTAAAAGCATTGGAAAACCCAATATTTTAGATATATTTAAAGGATTCCTTCTTATTGAATAGTGCCTCAATGCAAATGGTATTTTCATTTTCATGACCATATGTGTAAAGAATTAGGTATTTTACAAAGAAAGCAAGACTCTTTTGCCATCAAGAACATTAGCATGGCTCATGTTTTTCCACATTGACTTTTGTCCAATCAGTAAGAGTAATTTTTAAATGAGTAGATGTTAAAGAGTTGATCAAGTCCTAAAAGGCACTGCTAGGATTTGGATCCAGGATCTCCTGTTTAGCTAGACAGGTGCTTAAACCAGCTAAGCCACAGCACCTTTCGTTAAGACCAAAATGGTATCACAATATCGCTAAAAGGATTGGAAAGCCCAATATTTTTAATGATTTTGAAAGTTTCCTTCTGAATGACTGGTGCCTGAATTCAAATGGTATTTTCATTTTCATGACGATTTGTGTACAGAATTAAGTATATTACAAAGAAAGCAAGACAATTTTGCCATCAAGAACATTAGCATGGCTCATATTTTTCTACATTGACTTTTGTCCAATTAGTAAGGGTACTTATTAAATGAGTGGATGTTAAAGAGTTGATCAAGTCCTTTAAGGCACTGCTGGGATTTGGACCCAGGATCTCCTGTTTACTAGACAGGCGCTTTAACCAGCTAAGCCACATCGCCTTACATTAAGACTGAAATGGTTTCACAATAACGCTAAAAGAATTGGAAAGCCCAATATTTTTACTCATTTTGAAAGTTTCCTTCTTAATAACTGATGCCTGAATTCAAATGGTATTTTCATTTTAATGACCATATGTGTAAATATTTAAGTATTTCACAAAGAAAGCAATACAATTTTTCAGTCAAGAACATTAGCATGACTTGTGTTTTTCTACATTGACTTTTGTCAAATCAGTAAGGGGACTTTTTAAATGAGTGGATCTTAAAGGGTTGATCAAGTCCTTACAGGCGCTGCTGGGATTTGCACCCAGGATCTCCTGTTTATTAAACAGGCGCTTTAACCAGCTAAGCAACAGGGCCTTACGTTAAGACCAAAATAGTTTCAAAATGTCGCTAAAAGCATTTGAAAACCCAATATTTTACATATATTCAAAGGATTCCATCTTATTGAATGGTGCCTGAATTCAAATGGTATTTT